>JAUMJM010000012.1:10017500-10617500 GCA_033558235.1 Neomorphus geoffroyi
GTATAACAAATATTGATTAATATTGCCCAATATCTAGATCTGTTCCAATTTTGGATTTGGATCTGTTCTTGGCTAGCAGGAAAATGTGTTTAAATACTATTCTTTCTCATATCTATATATCATCTTATGGAATTATCTATATAGATAGATGTATACAATGAGGAATGGCTCTTAGCATGCATTTTTATCTGTTTTTGCGCACTATGTGTTTAGAAATTGGTATGTGTTAATGAAAGGTAGGAGAGTTGTTGATAACAATAACTTAGCATTGCGTGGACAGCTATTTTTGTAAAGAAGAGCAAACCTTCTGCTGATTTAATTTTACTGTTAAAATATAAAACCTGCCACATCTTACCTGCTGAGCAAGTCCTAACAAATTACTTGTTGAATTACTGTTCAGTTGATGGCAGCTCCTATCCATCAGCTGAACACTTTTGTTCCTTGTCCCTTGTTTTTTCTACCTTCCACTCCAAGGAGGGTTGTAAGGCAAGTGCAAATCCAAGAGCAAATGGGTGAAGGCCCTTCTTAGCTTGTGGTATGCATATTTTCAGGAATATCTGAAAACCAAGCATTGCTGGGTGTGCTTAGTGACAAAGACAATTTTAGGTCTTTCATAGGGGTGTTGATAATCGGTCAGTTATTTTCAGTTACCAGTACCAATGAGTCCATATGTAACAACTTCATTCCTGATGAACTGGAATGCATTGTTCAGCTGTAATTTTGTTGAGAAGTGAAGCGGGGAATTCATGAACCAAGAAAGGCTTTACGCTTATGACACTGTCACTTGATTTTAATGGCACGCATGCAACTGGATAAACATCAAAACAATATAGCTGCCCGTATGCTGAGCTCAGCTGTGTTACATCCTGGTAATCTTATTCCAGATACCAGTCTACAGGAAACACCCTTTGCCAAAACATAAATAATAAATTTTTTTTTAGTTTTCAGACTAAACCCAGTGCATTATACATGCTAAGTTTACTAAATGATTATAGTTGTATGACTGTACATAAATGGATAACTATGATCTGTGTTCCTGTGATCTTGTGGTTGTTCTGTCCTGGGAGTCAATTGGTGCAGTTCTAACCCTGCTAAAGGTTTTTCTATTACTGCATATATTCCTTCTGCATTATCAATTGCAGATACCTTCCAGTCGAAGCTAACCAAGAGCTGCTGGCATTAGAACATTTAAATATGATGACTTAAGGTGCTGTGGCTGTTATGATATATTAAGCAAAATGTGTTGCTTATATAGCTACTACTGTAAATAAAACCAGACACTTATTTGTCTTGTAGCCACCTTGAATTTATAGCATTATTCAAAGACTGTGCAATCTTCAAATTACATATTTAACATAAAATCAGATGAAATTCGGAACACTTTTTGCTTAAAAAGTAAATACATCGGACAAAAAGTAACAGCTAAAATACTACTGTTAATAGTTGTTATAAAATTTATAATAGCACTTCTATAGTTTTGCTTATATGACTTTAGTTACATCCTCAAAAGACAATAAAGATTTAATTTGTATGCATAGAATCATAGAATGCTTTGGGCTGGAAGGGACCTTAAAAGATCGTCCAGTTCAACCTCCCTGCCATGGGCAGGAACACCCTCCCACAAGACTGCATCTATACCTGCATCTAAACTCCCATGTTCCTGAAACTTTGCTGTTCCCTAACTTTAAATTATAAACTCTATTAATTTTTTTTACACTTTTTTTTTTTTTTTTTTTTTTTTATCAAGGAGACAATGGATAGTTTGTGTTGAGATCCCTTGAAAAAAACCAAAATGCCTTATTTAGTGTCCATATACAGAGTTGTGCTGGATACACTTACAATGCAAGTCCTGTGCCTGGGGGATTTTATCTACCATCACGGCCACACAGATTCTGGATGGTAAAGTTTAATGATGAAATTTAACCAAAACATAGATTGTTTTTGAAGGAACGCAGCTTGCAAGGGGATAAACTCTGTTACAAGAATTCATATAACAAATACTGAAGTCACAGCAGATACCACCATCCAGTACCAACGGCAGAGAACCACTGGAGATTGGTAAGAAGCTACAGTACAGACCTGTGCGGAGGATAGAAGGTGCTGTGGACTGACAGGTCAAACCATCTAATTAGAGTTGTTTCAAGGAAGTGGTCCGATTTGCAGTGATATTGTCAATCACAGTGCCAAGATTAAATTGCTAGTTTAATATCCTTGCAGCATCATTGGCCAGGTATGAAGCTAGAGAACACTATAAACTTACAAATTAGGTAAACAGGAATTTGAGAATGACAGGGATAATGTGACAGATAAATTGGAGCTGTAGACTGGTCAGTGTGGTGACTTCAACTGTTCGTTCAAATGTGCAGTATCTCACATATAAAAAAGCTTTGTTATATAGCGGTACTTAAGGAATACAAATCAAAATGTCCATGTAAAAGTTTTCATGTAATAGTATTTAAGCTATATTACTTACTACACTGATATCTTTTTTCAAATGTACATTTACTAGAGCTGGTTGAAAAATATCATTATGTATTCTAGTGGGCAACAGAATGTTTCAAATTGCTATGACTAGGAATAAATGGTCAAAATGTCTTTCAGAGACAATGTAAATCTCAAAGATACCTGAGATACTGCAAATCTCAGAGCTGCTCACTCTACAGCATCCTCCAAATCGGTATGAGAGTAATCAAAAATGCCTTACCAATTGGAAAGTGGATAGGGCTTCATTAATGTTAATTGCAATAAATGGATGATATATATGTTTTGCATGTCCATGTGATGTACATCAAAATGATGGTAAAGAAACTTAGAAAAACAAGAAACAGCAACAATGCAATAGGACTGCTACACTTAGTGAAGGCATACAGATATGAAGGACACATGATGGTTTATGTGAAAGGCATAATGAGTTTTGACATCATAAAAATGAACTATAAAAGCCCAAATGAGATATTTTGACTTTTTAATTAAAACAAATTTGAGATGAACACACTTTCAGTTTAATGAAACTTTAATGAAACAAAGTGTCTTCATTACTTATCTTTTTTCAATTCTATTGTAGATTTAATAGAAATCCTGTTATTTGTTAGGAAGTTTTTTTGCTTCCTCCTGATTCAAAGTGGTTTGACTCAGTTGTGTGTTGGGTGTATGTAGGAGAAGTGTTCCTCTTTTTTTTCCTTGCTAGAGATAACTAGATAACTCAGTGGCTTCTGTCTTGCACCTCAGACAATCTGACCACACAACACTTGCGTAATTACCTGATACTGTCAGCTTTGCCGTCTTGACTGGATGACACAGAGCTCTCCTTAACCAAAAGGTCTTCAGCCCCCTACAGTCTGAACCATGGAAAGAAAGATTAAAGGCATTTCTGAGTTCGTCTCAGAAAGGGTAAGATAAATACATTTTACCTTTTTCCACGTTGAGGTTTTTTGTTTTTGCCAGCTTGGCAAGGTTAAAAGGAAAGGCTTTCCCTTAAAAAGTGGAAAGCGAGGAAAAACTTTTTTAGCTAGGTGAAAATTTGACTGAAACAAGTAAGAATGTATGGAATATGAAAGCAGAGTGTCAGAAATAGAAGACAGAAGAAAAGAGCAAAGAAGAGAACTACTGTTCCTTTCTGGTACTTGTTATTATCTAACTGTAGGTAAACAACACAGGCATCTATTCATGTGAACAGTAACTTGAAGATGACACGCTTTTGAGGCAAATAGGAACTAGTAGTTTTTTTTTATTTGAGATTATTTTGATAAAAACAGCCATGCAAAGATGAAAACCAATTTTTTGGAAAGAGAACATTTTGCCTGTTTTGTAACACAGTTCTTTCTCCCAGAATAGCTCTTACCTAGCAAACAGCAAACTCCCAGAAGATCATGTTCCTTATACAGGTACTTATACAGTTTTAACATTTCTTATGGCTGTGGTGTCATGATTACCATTTCTCACAGTATCTTGCTGGAGAAACTGGCTGCCATTGGCGTGGACAGGCCCACCCTCTGCTGGGTTAAAAACTGGCTGGATGGCCGGGCCCAAAGGGTTGTGGTAAATGGAATTAAATCCAGTTGGAAACTGGTCACAAGCGGAGTTCCCCAGGGTTCAGTGCTGAGTCCAGTCCTTTTCAACATCTTTATCAATGACCTCGATGAAGGCATTGAGTGCACTCTCAGCAAGCTTGTGGATGACACCAAGCTGGGTGCAACTGTGGATCTGCTTGAGGGAAGGGAGGCTCTGCAGAGGGGTCTGGACAGGTTGGATTGATGGGCTGAGACCAACGGGTTGAGGTTCAACAAGGCCAAGGGCAGAGTCCTCCATTTGGGTCACAACAACCCCGTGCAACGTTACAGGCTTGGGGAGGAGTGGCTGGAGAGCTGCCTGGCAGAGAAGGACCTGGGGGAGTTGGTTGACAGCAGCTGAACAGGAGCCAGCAGTGGCCCAGGTGGCCAAGAGGGCCAATGGCATCTTGGCCTGTGTCAGACCCAGCGTGGCCAGCAGAAGCAGGGAGGGGATTGTGCCCCTGTGCTCAGCACTGGTGAGGCCACACCTCAAGTGCTGGGGTCAGTTTGGGCCCCTCACTCCAAGAAGGACATTGAGGGGCTGGAGCGCGTCCAGAGAAGGGCAACGAGGCTGGGGAGGGGCTGGAGAACAAGTTCTATGAGGAGAGACTGAGGGAGCTGGGGTTGTTTAGCTCAGAGCAGAGGAGGCTGAGGGGAGACCTCATCCCTGTCTACAACTGCCTGAAAGGAGGCTGTGATGGGGTGGGTGCTGGGCTCTTCTCACAGTGACAGCGATAGGACAAGAGGAAATGGCCACAAGTTGTGTCAGGGGAGGTTTAGACTGGACATTGGGAAGAATTTCTTCATTGAAAGGGTGTTCAGGGATTGGCACAGCTGCCCAGGGTGGTGGAGTTGCCATCCCTGGAGGTGTTTAACAGACGGGTGGATGAGTTTCTTAGGGACAGGGTTTAGTGGGGAGACAGGCATGGTTGGAATCGATGATCTCAGAGGTCTCTTCCAACCTTATGAATCTATGATTAGCATCGGAAATAACAGAGCAGAAGTGAGAAGGAGCTGTAACAATGCACGGGGAAGCTTACGTGTATAGTTGTGGCTGTTCAGGCAAGAGGAAGAAGGTTATACATACCAGAATAAAACAACCTTGAAAAAAATTACCTAAACCCATTTAGCTCACCAAGCTGAAACAAGGAAATATTAGCACACACAGTCCTTCTGCATGTGATAGACCGGACAAATATAAGGACAGCATGTGAGAAAGGCCAGCATGCAAAAGCTCCCCTCAGTAAAAATTCACTGCACTCAGTATTAACATAACAGAAATAGGAAGTGGCTTTCTGTATCTTTCCCTTAACTCAGACTACTCTTAGGCTGGCCTTTCTGACTTAATTCAGCATACCACAGGCTGACCTACTTCAGAACTGGGTCATGACAACTTTAAACCAGGAAGCCTAAACCCCACTCTTTGCAAGCAAGAGTGTGTTCGAGTCAGAAACACTTTCTTCTTGTTATTCTTAAGACAATACTTTGGCTCAAGAAAAGAGACATTTTCAGGCCTATGTTGGCAGGAAGAACCCAGAGTTCTTAAAAGGAAGCTCTTCATTGTAATTGTATTAATTTAGCTTCATACCGTCTAACACCGTTTTCTTCAGCACTCTACATAAGTGTATATTGTAGCCTTTCAAAAGCATTTGAATTCTGACTGACAGTGAGGTTTATCTGCTGCTTCTGCAAACTGCTGACATAAGCAAAAATGCACAGGGAGCAACTGATGTCTAAGTTCTCTTTCCAAGCTGATAACATCAATACTTTTGATCTCTGTACATAGAAGATACTCAGCTTATCTCATCCAGAGATAAAAATTGCTGGAGATCCCAGCTGTATATCTCAGCATTTAATTTTACTTTCCAGTGTAGATATTTTTGAACTCTCTAGGGTGCGTATGAAGATTCATTGAAGCTGGCCTTTCATGCCTTAGAGGCTCTGTGTACTCTTTCGGATGTTAAAAAATATCAGGGCAAAAATTTTGCCCCAGCAATCTAAAAATTTTCCTTCTAAATATATCCACTAGATGTCCATTACCCTGAACTTAGAGTTGCATTTCTGCTTAACCTTTAAAGTTCAGTGGTATGGACTTAAGCTCAGGCTGCTGCATCATCAGGGTCCCTGCTTGGCTAGTCCTCAAGAAAAGAGCTGGGTTTAAATCCTTCACTACAGTTTTTACCTTTGTGGCCTGAAGTCTCCACATGTAATCCTACCTGTGCTACAACTCTGGTTCTGTTTTGTCAGAAAGACATACTGTTAGTTATATATTTATTTTGCAGATAGGCCTGGCCTGGGTGGCATCTGGGAAAGACTTCATCTCAGCATAGTGTCCGCAATTTGTCTCTCGCTCTGGGGGTCAGCAATATCTTCTAGTTACTACATAGACTGAGAGCAAATGATGCTGCTATGCAAGTGCCTCTTTGGGACAGGCTGGATAGCAGGCCCAGAGCTAAGAGGGACTGATTTTTGCCACGACTTCACTGCTCCCGAATATTCCACAAGGCAAGCAGGCTAGTTGAGCCCCAGTCCAACTTATCTTCCAGTGTAGTTATTGCCTCTTAATCCTGGGTGACGACAAGCTGTGAGGCGTGCATGTTCAGATGGAGATTTACAGCAAGAAAGGGAGGAGGGAATATGTGAACCGCTGGGTACTGACGTCATGGAGCTCTGCAGCCTTTCCGCTTCCCTCTCTTCTCTTTAGACTGGGCTGCATTTGCCCTTTCTATATCTCACAAAAAGTAAACACACACACAAAAATGCTTTTTGACATATGATATGCAAAACCAGGGAAAAATGATTGTTCAATAGAATTACAGGAATTGTTTCAATGATGCAAATACAGCCCTGAAGCACAGAATTTAAGAATGCTCACTGTATAAGTAATAATGGAACTACAGATACTCATTTATGCTGTAAAGATGTATCAAGCCATTAAATTTGCCCCCAAAATCAAAACGTAACGCTTGTAGCTGGTTTGAAGTAATAACGGTGCCTTCAGGCACCAGAAAGGCTGCACGAAAGTCTATTGATGAAAACCAAGACGATAACAGAGGAAGCAGTGCCCATGTTCATGGGTAACATCACTTAAGTTAAAAGAACTGAAAAATATTTATATTCAGAAATTATAATCTGAGTGAGTACCTATTATGCTAAACCAATACAAAAAGCTGTTAAGAAACTGGAGACCACCAAGACTCGGGGTTGCTCAAAAAGCTATTTTTGAATAGGCTTGATCCAAGTAAGTTGGTTTAGTTTGAAAGCTGTTCAGGTTATTTGTTTTCAATATAAATACTTTTTATCTACCTCAAGACTTTCCACATACAAATAAGATAAAAGATTAAAACAAACAAATCAAAATAAATAAAACAGAGGCCACTTTGTCCCTCAGTCATGTCCCAGAGTAAATCTGGAATTTGCCATTGTATTTTATTTCCTGGCTTTCAAAAAACCAAAGGACTGTCTTCAAAGTGAAGCTGTAGGGAGCCATGTGGGTGTTTCTGGAAAAGTCATGTAATGTTACACACCGGCTGGGACTGTCTTCTGTTGACAACGGGTAAACTATGCTGGCTATGAGAAGATTTACTGAATGAAAATGTGTTCACTGCTTCCCCCTGTTGATGCTCTACATCATAATTTCAGCATAAACTTTGAATCAAATTTTTAGTTGTATTAATACTGGACAGGCTGGATCAATGGGCTGAGATCAACAGGATGAGATTCAACAAGACTGAGTGCAGAGTCCTGCACTCCGGACACAACAACCCCGTTCAGCGATACAGACCTGGGGAAGAGTGCCTGGAGAGCTGCCTGGCAGAGAAGGACCTGAGGGTGCTGGCTGACAGCAGCTGAACAGGAGTCAGCAGTGGCCCAGGTGGCCTAGAGGGCCAATGGCTTGTGTCAGACCCAGCGTGGCCAGCAGAAGCAGGGAGGGGATTGTGCCCCTGTGCTCAGTGCTGGGGAGGCCGCACCTCGAGTGCTGGAGTCAGTTTGGGCCCCTCACTCCAAGAAGGACATTGAGGGGCTGGAGCGCGTCCAGAGAAGGGCAACGAGGCTGGGGAGGGGCTGGAGAACAAGCCCTGTGAGGAGATACTGAGGGAATTAGGGTTGTTTAGACAGGTCTGCTCAGCACAGACCATACTGAACACAAGGTGTTCTCACTTTTCTTTGAACAGAGCATGTTTTTCTGAAGTGTTTTCCCACACAATCAGAGGGACAGTCTGTCTAACGTTCAAAAAAATACAGTTACTTAGATGAAACTTAACTGAGGAGTAACTGAGGGACCTGGAGTTGTTTAGCTTAGAGAAGAGGAAGCTGAGGGGAGACCTCATCCCTGTCTACAACTGCCTGAAAGGAGACTGTGATGGGGTGGGTGCTGGGCTCTTCTCACAAGTGACAGCGATAGGATGAGAGGCAATGGCCGCAAGTTGCGCCAAGGGAGGCTCAGACTGGACGTTAAGGAAGAATTTCTTCACTGAAAGGGTGTTCAGGGATTGGCACAGCTGCCCAGGGAGGTGGTGGAGTCGCCATCCCTGGAGGGGTTTAAAGGATGAGTGGATGAGTTCCTCAGGGACATGGTTATTGGGGAGACAGGCACGGCTGGAATTGATGATCTCAGAGGTCTCTTCCAACCTGATGATTCCATGGTTCTAAATACATTATCTTTTAATGAATTTATCTTGGTTACCTCTTTTCAAATATATTTTTTCTTCTGTCTTTGATGAAGCAGTGTACTCAGTGCTTTTCAGGCTCCACCTGGAGTACTGTGTTTGGTTTTGGTCCCCATTGTACAGAAAAGATGCAGACAGGCTGGAGAGGGTCCAGAGAAGGGCCACTAAGATGATTAGAGGACTAGGAAACCTACTGTAGGAAGTAAGGCTGAGAGAACTGGGTTTATTCAGTCTTAAGAGAAGGCTGAGGGGAGACCTTATTACCGTGTACCAGCACATAAAGGGTGTCTACCAAGAAGATGGAGACTCTCTTTTTACAAGGAGTGACATGGAAAAGACAAGGGGTAATCGGTGTAAGTTACTCCTGCGGAGATTCTATTTGGATTCCCGAAGAAAATTTTTCTCCATGAGAGCAGTCAAAGATTGGAATAATCTCCATAGGGAAGGGTAGATTCCTCTACAGTGGACACTTTTAAGGCTTGGCTTGACAGGGTACTGGGCCATCTCATTTAAACTATACATCATGTAAAAAAAAGGTCAGACCAGATAATCCTAGAGATCCCTTCCAGCTTGGCATTCTATGATTCTATACTTGCTTCTTCAAGTTGACCTAAACCAAATAAAACAAACCCTAAAAAGGAAAAAGAAAGAAGAACTAAGTGACTTAAAGTGGTAAAGTTTTAAGTTGACCAACATAACTCATTGACCGAACAATATTTTCATACTCATGTACCTCTCCTGAGTTCCTCTTTAAAAAAATTAAGCCAATGAGGCTTTATCACTATTTTTAAAACTTTGCCTGTTTTATTTAGCCATTAAGCGACAATTGGCTTTTCAGATATCTTTGTTGAGCTGTTACTTGTGGCTTTTTAGGACTGCAAATTTAATCATTTTTTTTAGTGCACTCCAGACTTTAAATATCTGACACTTTCCTTCTCATGGCATAAATTAGGTACAGCAGTGTACGAATTACATAGTGCGAGCAGTTCTAGTTGATGGCATTCAGTCAAGATGAGCTGACTGTGAAAACTGCTCCCTCACAAGAGGTCTCGGCTGCGCAGCCGGGGTGGGAGGAGCACAGGGATGTCCAGGAAATAAAATGCAATGGCCAACTCTGGATTTTCTCTGGGACATGACTGAGGGACAAAGTGGCCTCTGTTTTTTTTTTCCTTCTGATTTGTTTTAATCTATTGTCTTACTTGTATGTGGAAAGCCTTACGGCAGGTAAGAAGTATTTATATTGAAAACAAATAACCTGAACAACTTTCCAACTGAACCGACTTACTTGGATCAAGCCTATTCAAAAATAGCTTTTTGAGCAACCCTGAGTCTTGGTGGTCTCCAGTTTCTTAATGGCTTTTTGTATTGGTTTAGCATAATAGGTACTCACTCAGATTATAATTTCTGAATATAAATATTTTTCAGTTCTTTTAACTTAAGTGATGTTACCCATGAACATGGGCACTGCTTCCTCTGTTATCGTCTTGGTTTTCATCAATAGACTTTCGTGCAGCCTTTCTGGTGCCTGAAGGCACCGTTATTACTTCAAACCAGCTACAAGCGTTACGTTTTAATTTTGGGGGCAAATTTAAAGGCTTGATACATCTTTACAGCCCCCACAGCTGCAATCTCCTCTCCACACCTGCGGGTGGCGAAAGCCCGTCTCACGGGCTTGAAGTCGCAGCGCCGGCCGCTCGCAACAGCACCCTTCCCGCCCGCGGGCCGCGCATGCGCTGCGGCGCTGTTTGCGCAGTTGCCATGGGGACGAGTGAGCGCCCGCGGCGGGAGGATGGCGCTGAGGAGGCTGCTCCTGCGCTATTACCCGCCGGGTGCGGAGCGGAGCGGGTGTTGGGAGGCTGGGCGGGCTCCCTGCCCTGTCAGTGGCTGCCGTGGGGCTGTGTGTGTGTGTGTGTGTGTGTGTGTGTGTGTGTGCGCGCTCAGGGAATGGACGCTTTCTTCACCCCTGCCAGGGGCAACCACCCTGCACCGCGGGGAGAGGGGGCCCCGCAGCTGGGTTGTCTTCGCGTGTGGGTGTTTTGGCACTGAGAGACTTCCAGCCGGAAGGAGCGGGGCCAGAGGGGGCTACGGAGATGCTGCGAGGGTTGGAGCCCCTCTGCTGTGAGCACAGGCTGGCAGAGCTGGGGATGTTCAGCCTGGAGAGGAGAAGGCTCCGGGGAGACCTTAGAGCAGCTCCCAGTACTGAAAGGGGCTCCAGGAAAGCTGGGGAGGGGCTCTGGATCAGGGAGGGCCGGCATAGGACGAGACGTGGTGCTTTTAAGCTGAAAGAGGAGAGATTCAGACTGGATATAAGGAAAAGTTTTTTTACAATGAAGGGTGGGGAGGCCCTGACCCAGCTTGACCAGGGAAGTCGCGGCTGCCCCATCCCTGGTAACATTCAAGGCCAGGTTGGATGGGGCTTTGAGCCACCTGGTGGAGTTAAAGGTGTCCCTGCTCCCGCGGGGCGTTGGACTGGATAACCTGTAAAGGTCCTTTCCGACACAAAGCATCCTGTGATTCTGTGAGGCAGCTCATTGCCAACCGGGGCTGTAATTAATGATTTATCCTTGCAAAGTCAAGGCAGCCTTGTTTGTATTGCAGGATGGAGCTAAAAAAGTCAAAAGTGACAGCAATTGGCACCAAAAAATGTATATGCATTTTCAAAAATCCTGTTTAGCAAAATGTTGCCACATTTCTTCTTTCTATGCCTTTGTTTCATGAATTTTCTGAGTAGAACCGTGTTTTGAAAAGCTGTACTTGCTGGGCTGTCTTCATTGTTTCACATGAACTCAGTCAGGAGACTTTAATGAATTTTCAAAAGTGAAAAAAGATGGAGATGGCAAGCTTAGGAAGAGTACTGTGATAACAGATCTTTCTTTCAAATTGAATACTTTTCTTATGGACTTGGTAAAATGCAAAATGACATAAAAAATCATCTACATTATCCTTTCCCATAGAAAACCAAGGAGCAGCAGAACTCTATCATCTGGTTCAAAACAGGAAGCAATGTGGTTACACATTTTAATATTTCAGCTAATTAGAAGGTGCATACCTAGAAATGGAAAGTGTGTTATGATTTTATACACATTACTGCACCCCGGCCTTTGCGAACACTGAAATGAATATACCAGGTTTTGTAAAACATGTTTTTCCAGGCTTCTTGGAACACCCAAACTACAGCAAGTATCTTCAGGACAGTTTTTTTGAAAATAGAGCTGATGAAATCATGAAAAAAATTGTTGCAGAAAAAACCAGCTTGTTCATTTCCAGAATAGAAAATTGCGCATAACTAATAATGATATTTAATATATTCTATCGTATAAACACCTTAGAGTTGTTCATCACCCTGCTAATTCTCAGCAAGAACAGTCACCCTCCTAGTTCCAAGAACTGGAATTGGGGCTGCTAAAGTCAGTGGAACGATAAAAGCAGAAGCATTGCTGTCTACAGTGCATCTCGTAAAATCCTATACATCTAATTAATACCTTTTTTATCATGTTTTGGGTTTTTTTATCAGGCATTATTCTGGAATATGTGCAAGGTGATGAGCTAAAGACCAGATCTATAGATCTACTTAATCTTAGACCTGAGTAAGTATGATACAATTTCAGGTAACAACGCTCTCTGCTATTTTACAGCGTGCTTATCTACAACTCCATTTGTTTTAAACGTAACTGAGTCAGCTATGTCTTTGTTCACTAGAACACACACAGAGAAAATAACATATTTAAAACGGTAGAAAAATGATTTAACTACAGAATTTTCATTCCAGCTGATCATTACCATCATGCTTTTCTGTTCAAAGGTAAAGTCTGTTTTTGCTTCTAAGGTTATGATTATCAAGAAGCCTGTACAAAGCTGGCAGAAGTATACAGGCACTTGACTTTGTGATGTGATGAATGTTCATTAGTTCTTGGGTCCCGTAATGGTATTTCTGGTCTTCAGAATGTTTTCAAAAAGTGAGTCTAACTCAGCCCACAGTTGCATTGGTTTAAATGATCTCTATTGAAATAATTGAAAATAACAACTAGATGTCAGTTCAGATCTTTCCTGTTAATTAATTAATCATCATAACAACTATAGGTAAGGTGGTATAAGATGAGTAAGTGATTCCCTCTCGTATGTTTGTGTGGAGAAAATAAGTGTCTGCTTATGTTGCAAGTAGTGGAAGTTGTCTGGTTTTTGCTCATTGGCTCTCGTCTTCTTAGTGGGCATTACTTTTGTCTGGCTCCGTCTGCTTCATTCCCTATCAGCTATTTGTACACATAAAAATTACAGAATACTTTACAAATTTGCGTGTCATACCTAGTGCGTTTTTTCACAGAACTTTTGGCTGACTTCAAGCACTAGGGAAAGATGATTATCAAGTTTTACTCAACTCTCAAACTGTGTCTTTTGCTTTCCTCCAGCTAACACCTTCCTCTAAAAAATGAAAGTAAATCTGAAAGTCTTAATATGGTTTTGGTCATAGTAGTGAGTCTACATGCTCTATTCAGCCAGCTTTGGCAGGAAGAGATTCAGAAAGATTAAAAAATGCCACCATGAAATATAGTTGCCAAAATCCATGGAGTTTATTAGGCAGAAGGGCATGGAGTAATATAATTGTCTTAATACCTGCATTCATATGGAGAATTCCTTGTGGGTGGGCTAAACTTAATAGACAATGTAGGCTGCACATGCAAGATGAAAAATCCAAATTTAAAAATCATTTATTTTTATCTATCTGGAATTGTCTGGATTAGTACTTTGGAAAAAAACTAATGAGTCACTTTGGGAAAATTAAATTGTCTGCTATTACTTATTATTACTGTGCTATTACTTATTACAGTGTATAAACACTGAGAGAACAGTAGTTTATGGGAATGTTAGTGGCTCCATTTAGAGAACTGATACAGAAAATCCCCATTAGGCTGCAATAATTTGCATACTAACAGGAATGCCAGCGTTCCTTGCCAGACTGCTTTTAAGTGTATGTTGGTGCTTTGACTGCCAGGTATTGTCAGCCCTCAGTTTCTCATGGATAGCTGGGAATCAACAGTTCAGCTGACGGTATGAATAGATGATTCAATCCCAGACTAGCTGTGAACCACTTCTGGCAGCTCCAGGGGCACCCATAGACCCATGTTTTGGACATTGTTATCGTAACTAAGATTTACACAAACAGGCGTAGATTTGTGAAACCACAGACAGAGATAATTTTAGCACTTTCCGTATATAATTTATCTTGTTGCTACTTCATAGGCAACTCAGTCAGAATTCATGAAATTCCACTTTAATTTAGATATTTATTCCAAAGCTATTTGTTTTGGATACGCATCTCCCATGTCTGACTCTCTGTGGAAACCCTTTGAAAGGGTAAATTTCTTGCCAGACTGAAATTTTTAAAAGTTAAATCTTACTGAACAACTTTAGTAAGAAAATGAAGTACAGAAACCAAGAAAGACCTATCCATCTTTCTTTAAGTTGTTACAGAATGAGATAAATGCATGTCTTTTAATTGCTTACTTCAGTTTCTCTGCAAGTAAATAATATTCTTGGGTTTTATATTTGTAACTATTGTGAGAGAATGAAGTCTGCTGCGTTTGGGTTTCTTTTTTTTATTGTTTTCTTTTTTATAATCATAATTAGCACAGATGCTGCAGCCTTAGTAGAAGAAATTCAAGAAGGAGAACCTCTCATCACAAGTTCATACAAGGAACACGTGCTGCATTTAGTACAAAGATTGCAAGAGAAGCTAGAGGAAAAAGAGGATCGAAGGTTCAATCTTTTTAAGGTCAGAGGCACCTTTAAAATAATTTGGGGCATTTTGGGGGGTTTACGAGTATGTTTTTACTGCGCATTGTGCCTGCCTGAGAGCAAAATGTGGAGTTTCTGACCAATTTCTCAGCTCTTTTCAATCTGCACAATCTAAAGCAACTAAGTCTAACCTGGTCTACCAGGAATTCCCCCAAAAGGCTGGGAGGTTCCTAGATACTGTTTACACAGGATTATGTACAAGGGTCTGCTTTGGGTGGAGAGAAATAACTCTATTATTTGTCAATTAAGACTGTGTGGACTGCCACACCCATAGTTATGTTTAAACAAAACCTGTAAATAAAACCCAAGTATATTGTTACTTGGAAAGGCCCAAGATACATTCATAACCTTGTCTACTTGTTCTTAATTTTGTGAAAATTATGGAGGTTTTATGTATTCTGCTACATACAGTAATACTGGTTGTCATTGCTTTCTGCCATTACTATTACGTTTGGATATTGATTGATCTTCAGCTTACAGGAAGCACTTTAAAAATTTATTTTAAATTAGTAAGCTTTTTAAGAAGAGCGATTAGAGAGCCCTCTCAGGGCTTTCAAATCCAGGATTCAGTCTGTCAGAAGAGAACAGGTTTAATCGTATTTAGCGAGGGAAATAAAAATAAAATTACTTCCGCAGACTGCATGTTGCAATCTGAAATAATTGAGTGCTTTATCTTTATTGTGTCAGCAGATGGCAATGTGTAACTGTTAAAAATTGCTGGCCAGTGCTGTGTTATTGATTGTTACCTTAAATTTAGAGAGAAAAGGGAGAAGTTTTGTGTTGGTTTGTTTGTCTAAAAAAAAAACCCCTTACATGTTGCTAGATATAACTTGGGTTATTCTGACCAACAGTATAAATCCGTGTGAATTCTGCAAAGGTCTGTGTATTTAACCTTGAAAACAGAGTTATGTAATAAAGTGTCTTACCTTAAAACAGAATAGAAACTTTTAAAGTTTATGCTCTTGACTGAACTAATGCTTTGCTTTTCATGAGCTTTTAAAATTGTTTGCTCATTGCAGAGACTGACAGATCATCAAATGCTTGTTCAAATTGCAGTGTAAAAAATACGTTTGTTCTTTGAGGGGTACAGTGCCGTGTCTGAGCTTCTGTATTTGGAAATACTAAAAGCAGGCAAATCCAACCAGTCCTCACTTATTTCCTTCACTCAAGAGTAGTTAGAAGTGTGTGAAAATAACTTGTTTTATGTTTCAGTTCCATTTAAGGCTTGTAAATGAAACGAGTGTCAGGTGCTTCTGAGCTACTGATAAAATACAAGTGATGGGGGGGAGAGGGAAATTTTTTCCAAAAATGTTCTGGTTTTGCATTGTTTGGAAATGAATGTGTTTTTTTCCTGTTGCACTGGAGGATAATCTTAAATGAGTGTATAAACCCATCTTTTTGTTATTCCCAGTAATTGTGGTGACAGAGTTGTATTAGGCGTCCTGCAGAGAAACAAGTTTTGTAACAATTTCTTGGGGTTTAGACTATTACATAGCAATGGTCGGCTGTAGAGATTTGCAGATTTTTATCTTAAGGACTGCTGTAGCAGATTGCGCAGAACCGAGGTATGTTTTTTTAAGTATTGCCTTGGGGATCGATTATTGTATCGTTTGCACAAGCAGTTCTTGCTGGCTGAGAGTTCTGTGGATGAAGCAACTGCAGCACTGGGCTCTGGAGGAACAGAAAGAGTCCTGTAATCTGAAATTGAACATAAACCCATCTCATTTTTCTCCCTTTTTTCCATAATTGTTAAATACTTTTGTTGTTCTGAGCTGCCTGCATGGACCCCTAAAAATACAATGGATCAAATTTCCATCAGTTTCTGTAATTATCCACTGTTGTTTGCAGATATCTGTATAGTGTGGCTGTTTAAAAAAAAAAAATCAAAACATTTTTGTCATTTCCACATCCTAATTGCCCAGTCCCACTGCTGCAGCTGAAAGTACAACTCGTCTTCCTTTCTCTAGAGAACAGAAATTTCTGTTCTTCTGACCGAAAATACCTGTTCTATTTCTCTCTCAAGTAATTCACTTGACCATTGCCATTTCTCTTCCACTTTATCAGTCCCTACTCTTCTGTGTAGACAATCTCTGAGCTCCATTTGTTTTCCTTTTGGAGACAGGCAGCTGGGGAAGCTAGGGATGAGAACAAAAAGTTGGGCCTCTGGTAATATCATAAAATGTCCTGAGTTGGAACATTATGTCAGTGATTAAATGGCATTGCTCATAAATCGTATCTTCTTCACTCATGCACTACAGAGAAGACCTAGTGGACCACTGGTATATTTTTACCAACCCTTTACTTCACTGTCAGCAATTGATGCCACTTCCCAGGTTATGATTTTATTACCCTTTAGGCTCGAGCAAAAGCCAGCTTGTAACAGGTGAAAGGTGTTCAGATGCAAACCCTGTTACGCAGTAGCTACCTTATGTTTTTTAGCCAGATTATGGTTTTTGTTATTTTCAAAAAATCACGGCACACTGATTTTCATTTGCAATACTTGAAACCATTTTCACCTATGTTTGGTAAACCGTAATATTTATTGTTATGCGTATGAGATCATTTACGTGAAACATACCTACTATCTGATTATCATAGAATCGCTTGGTTGGAAAAGACTTCTGAGATCATCGAGTCCAACCGTTCCTGTCCACTACTAAACCAGATCCCTGAGCACCTCATCTACTCGGCTTTTAAACCCCTCCAGGGATGGGGACTCCACCACCTCCCTGAGCAGTCTCTGCCAGTGCCTGAGGGCCCTTTCAGTGAAGAAATTTTTCCTGATGTCCTTTCAAAGGACTTTAAAAGCAATGTTAGGACAAAATGACTTTCAACACATAGACAACACAGGCAGATAGCAAATATGAAATTCCCTGTTTGAATTTTATCTCAATAAGTATCTTTGTTCTGATTCTGCATGCCTTTTTTTTGGTCATGAACTCATAGGACATAGGTGTAGCTTATTTCTATTTTTCTTCTTTTTAAAAACAAAATAATATATTAGCTGAGAGCTCCCATGACCTAAAAGACTCAAAATACTCAATTCAGTTGGATCTCTTGATTCACTGTATAAAGCTTAATATTAATTGGGATTTCATTCATGAGTGATCTCATTGATGTGGTCTCCTCACTCATTTGGATTTGCCCTTTCAACTCTGGTCTGCGGTTACTTTGCTGGTCTCAGAGGTGGAGATAAACCAAAGAAGGGGGAAAAGACAGTTCATTCAAGTAAAACATAAATTTGAAATAAATACCACATAATAGCTGCAGTGATAACCTGTTGAGGTGTGGGGAATTTTTCAGTTAGGGATTAATGTATTACAGTTGTAACTTCTGATCTGACAGGAGGAGGAGGAGAAAGTATTAAGCTACTGAATATTTTAAGCAATTGGTTTTTTTCATTGCATCAAATGTTGTTTTCTTCTCCCTCCCCTGCTTCTGTTTCAGGTACTTAGAGCACATATATTGCCACTGACTAATGTCGCATTTAACAAATCTGGTTCTCGGTAAGTTGTTTTCAAAGTCAAAATAAATAATCACTAATTGAAGTTTTCTATTTGTAAATTAATATGTAAGAGAATTTCAGTGCTCTTATCTTGCTGCAAAAAGTATTCAGCTGTGCAGCTTATAATCAGCTTCAAGCGTGATTGAGGACCGGTGTTCAGGCCTCTGCGGGAGAATCGGTGGAAGATGCAAAAAGGTAGAGGGTGGTATTCAATTTATGCAATTTATTTTTCCTAGGTTGTAGTTGACAAGTACCATATTTCAGAAGGAAGCAGCTTTATGACAATAAAATTAATATTTCTAAAAGCTAGTGAGTCTTTGACATAAATTCATGAGTGACCTTCACTGTTGTGGAATTTCAAGTTAATTGATTTCACTGCGGGCGTATGCCTAATAAATTTTTTCCTTCAAGTCTTGAAAGCAGTGGCTTGCTTTTTAGTTGAAATACATTAAAGATTAGAAAGAAGTTTTTACGAATAATATTTTTTTTAGAAAAGGACTTTCCATAGTCATTAATCTATATTTTTGAAAGACAGAAAAGTTTTAGGGTCTGAGACAGTGCTAACTGAAATCTGTGGAAGTAACTGACTGTGCAACAGGGACCGGTAAGATATTTACTGAATTTGGGAATGAATTTCTCTTTGCTTTAGCTTTATCACTGGAAGCTATGACAGAACCTGCAAAGTGTGGGATACTGCATCAGGGGAAGAGCTCCGTACGCTGGAGGGACACAGAAATGTTGTCTATGCAATAGCTTTCAATAATCCTTATGGGTAAATACATTTTCTCTGAGATACACTGTAATAGCTAACAATGTTATTTTCCAAATACGTAACTGTTACTCGAACTTTAACATAAAATAGGCTATCTCAAACTCAAAGAGTTCAAATTCTGAACCAGTAAAGTTCAACTGTAGCTAATCACCATGAGATGACACTGTATATTATTTGTGTAAGAGATACATTCGAGCACGTTTTCTGCTATATTTTTAAAATAAAATGCAGAAATTCAAAGCATAAACTTCAGTGTCTTGAAAAATACACGTGAGTCAGTTTATTGAATTTTGATAATGTCTACATGATCAGATTGTCTTTTGAAAATCATTCTTTACTGCCTCCATGTAATTGTATAGGATGTGAGATACGAGTACTTACAACTGCTTATGTCGCTTCAGTTAAGGAGAAAGAACATCTCTGTCATAACAGAAAAGGATTTCTCCATTTGCTGTTGCACATTCATTATTTTTTAGGACAGTGTCAGAGCTGTTGGGTAATTTTTATAAAATCCACAGGGTGCCACTGTATGAGTGTCAAATGTGAATCTGTGCATCTTCTGCTTTGTGCCATGACTGTCCTAGGTTAGAATTGGCACTTGTAGGTGAAGGGAATTAGATTACCTACTGAAGTTTCATTGCCATTTGCTTCCTGAGGAAGCTGTCATGTGCAAGTAAATGTTTTGTTTCTCTGCAAAATAAGAGAAATTAATTCCTAGTTTTATATTGGATCGTATTACTTCTTTTGCTGTCACATGTCCTGTTTATCAGTTCAGCAATACACAGTTAACTTCAGGAAATAAATGTTAAAGACTTGTTCTTGCACTATTTGGAGCATCATCATTTCCTTCTCAAAGATCAGTAACTGGAACGTAACATAAAAGTGGAGAAGCACTATAATAGTGAGTGAAAACCTGAGGAGAACCTTGAGCTGCTTTTGAATTAAAAGTTCTATAAAAAAAATAACTTCTTTTTTCTGCTAAACTTTAGGTTTTAATACGGTGTCTCTTGCCTCGTTTTCTGGGTGCCTCATTTTCTGGGTACCTCATTTCAGTTCAGTCTTGCTCTAGCTGTAGTTGGTCACAACACTTCCACTGAGGTTGTTTGACCTCTAGAACTTGCTTATGAAGATTTTATAACTGTCAATAAACGACACTGTCTGGTGAAGTGACATAACATTTAAATACCTCTGGAATTACAGCAGATAATTTCAGAGTCCTGTTTTAGGAACTAATTCTGTTTGTTAATTTTTTTCCCTTAACATAACTTCTGTTTGTGAAATCCTGGTCCAAGATCTTGTAGCATGGCAGAATGCACCAAAATGCATGCAAGCTTTGAGGACTGGCTGTTGTTACTGTGAGTTCTACTGTCTTTGGCATCAGAGGGGGTTTTTTTCTAAATAAAAATGACAGGATTTTTTTCCATTTAGTGACAAGATTGCCACCGGATCTTTTGATAAAACCTGCAAACTCTGGAGTACAGAAACAGGAAAATGTTACTATACTTTCAGAGGCCATAGAGCAGAAATAGTAAGTACTGATGTACATTTCTTATTCCTTTGTTTCCTCGCACCATCAGTGATGGCTGTGGGGCCCAAGTCCCTGTGAGCTGACATTGAAAGGGGCAGCTGTTCCGCGGCATCTTTCACACGTGCAGATATTGTCAGTGTTTCTGCACTGCAAGAAAATATAGTCTGACAGTTCTTAAGAAGTAGAATAAAACATTCTGTAATTTGAAATACTTTTATTTTTAGTTGTTACAATTTCTTTTGTTTGCTAAATGCTACAACATTTTTGAAAAATACAGTAACAATTGGAATTTTCAATTCATTGCATGTATTTATGTCTTGAGTTGTTTTACGTAGCTCATTTTTTCTAGTTATTTTGTATTGCCTCTTATATCTGCAAAACTAAATACACAACAACCTCATTGCTTGTATCGCTGTCTTTCATCTGAAGTCTGTATTTCAAGTACAGGGCCAATTGGAGCCATAGAGGAATGAATTCCTGAAATTTTAAGTGTGTTAACTGAGAGTGTGTGGGATGGTGAAATGTCAAAGTTATATGAAATGGAAACAGTTTCATAAAACAGATGAGTGTGCATGCAAGAATGTGGAAGTGTGTGTGTGGTTAAAACTTCTAGGCATTAGAAGAGGAAGCTTAGAAATTTTTGGCTGTTAATTAAGATTGCAGAAGTTTATCTATTGTATTACAGATACTGATACAGAATATATAGTTCTCTGCCAGTTAACTGTGAGCTGTTAATAAATTAAAATTTATTTTTATTTTTATTTTATTTTTATTTAATTTAAAAATAAATTAATAAATAAATAAATTTAATAAATTAAATTAATGACTGCTACAGCCTTGATTTTCATTAAAACTTTGAGAATTAAATAATTTCTCCCTATGACACAAAATGAAGTACCTAAATAGTGAATTCAAGTTCAGAAAACCACAGGGGAAATCTTCTATTGCAAAGCAGCCAATTAGTCCATTTGATTTGAGTAGTCATCCAGAGCTATATGATAAGGATTTGTTCCTCTTATAGTGAACTGCTGGAAGAACTCTATACTTTTTCTGTATTCCATGAAATATTAAGTCAGGCTTTTGCCTTGTTTAAAAATATTAATACGTTGGTTTTGACAAAATGTATATAAATACTCTCCCACTTTTTCCATCCAATGTTTCTTGCTACAGGTATGTTTAGCATTTAATCCTCAGAGCACATTGGTGGCAACTGGAAGCATGGACAGCACTGCCAAATTATGGGATATAGAGAAAGGAGAAGAAATAGTCACTTTAAGTGTATGATTGCCTTCCTTATGTTTTTAAAGGTGTTCCTTGCTTTCTTAGTTTGCTAACTGAGATAAATAACAGTATAACCATAACAACAGTTTCAAAACTTGCAGAGTTTCTGTTACCAGGTGGTCCCTCAGTGGCTGCAGTTACAAAACAGATGAGGAAAACTTGAAAGGAACGATAAGGTTATGGTATTTTATAAGAAATCCTATTTACCAAAAGACAGATTTTCCCCATTTCAGTGACATTACTGCTATAGATAATAATGCCTTCCATTGCTCATTAGAACCTTATTATACTCTAAATTATGACCTCTGCTCCATTAACATACAGTAACTCTGAGAACATTAATGTCAGAACTGCATCTGAGTGGATCTCCTGTAAACATCAGTGGAGGATGGCCATCCAGTTACCTCTAGCTTGCGATGTCTCTTTGTTCTATGTGGCTTGCTGGGATTCCACAGGTTCAGATTGGCCTGTGTTTTTTCAATTAATTTCTCTCCGATAAATCCTAAATCCTTTGGAATATGTGGCCTATGGAGTGGGGAAAGCATTTTTTCCTCCTTGGCTTTCTCTTCCTCAGAGGCCTGGGCAGAGCAAAGAGCAGTGGAATGTGTGAAACTTTGGCTTACAAGCACGCTTGCATTCATTTTTCCAAGTGTCTCCACCAACATCAAGGACAAGCCGTATTGTCATTCACTGAAAATGAATCATCTCGGAGGGCTGGAGGCCCTCTGCTATGAGGACAGGTTGAGAGAGCTGAGCTTCTCAGCCTGGAGAAGAGAAAGCTCCGGGGAGACCTCATTGTGGCCTTTCAGTACTTAAAAGAGGACTTATATGAAAGATGAAGACAAACTTTTAGCACGGCCTGTAGTGATTAAGACAAGCAGTAACGGTTTTAAACTAAATCAGGGTAGATTTAGACTAGATATGAAGGAATTCTTTACAAACTTGGTGTGGTGAAACACTGGCCCAGGTCACCCAGGGAGCTGGTGGATGCGCCATCCCTACAAACATTCTAGGATGGGTTGCATGGGGCTCTGAACAACCTGATTGAGTTGAAGATGTCCCTGCTCAGTGCAAGGGGATTGGACTGGATGGTCTTTAAAGGTCCTTTCCAACCCAACCCATTCCATGATTCTATGATCTGGTGATTTCAGTGTGCATTGGTGAACAAAGGTGATTTTCTTTAAATCAAGTATGGAAAATATCACAGTATCACAGTATCGTAAGGTTAGAAAAGACCCTTGAGATCATCGAGTCCAACCTATGACCCAACACCTACACCTACTCCTACTTGTCAACTACACCATGGCACTAAGTGCCTCATCCAGTTTCTCTTTGAACACCTCCAGGGATGGTGACTCAACCACCTCCCCAGGCAGCGCATTCCAATGAACAATTACCCTCTCAGTGAAGAATTTCTTCCTAATGTCAATCCTAAACCTCCCCTGGTGAAGCTTGAGACCATGTCCTCTTGTTCTCTCACTGGTCGCCTGAGAGAAGAGTCCAACTCCTGCCTCACTACACCCTCCTTTCAGGCAGTTGTAGAGAGCAATAAGGTCTCCCCTGAGCCTCCTCCAGGCTAAACAATCCCAGCTCTCTCAGTCGCTCCTCATAGCGTTTGTGCACTGATGACACCACTGGACAGTTGCTCACGGCTTACGTGATGCGCCTGATGTTTTTGCAGTTGTTGGGATGATGACTGTTCCACAGTCCAGTAGAACTTTCTGTCAAAATTGTGATATACTGGACAAGAGAGTAAATAACATATGGAAGGGTGATAGAAGGATTATGCTGCTGAAAAAAAGCTACATATCAAACTATATCAATGGAAAAGTCTTTTGAATTCTCATACTTCTTTTTAAAAATTCCCTTAGGGGCACTCAGCAGAGATTGTTGTGTTGTCCTTTAACACCACTGGAGATAGGATTATCACTGGCTCCTTTGACCACACAGTAGCAGTGTGGGATGTTGGCACTGGCAGGTACTAAAGTAATAATAAATATCATTTTACATTGCATGTTTTATTGACAAATGAAAGAGACAATGCTGAGGTATGAATTACAGACCTGGTATTTTTGCTTCATTTAGAACATACATTCTTTAATCTTATTATTTGTTACTGCTTTTCCCTTTGTTTGTCTGAAAAACAATGCTGCTCACCAAATGCTTTTGTGTACATTTTGTGTACATTTTCCATCTTATGGGCACTGAGGAGGCAGCGCTGAGAATGCCCTGTGTTTGTTACTGATGAATTCTCCAAACAGGAAGATATTTTGTCAGCATGGAAAATCGTGTTTTAGAAGGTGTCTAGAATTTCTAGATGGAAAAAGCCTATTTAAGCAGACAGACTTTATGTCAGTGTAAATTTATAGAGGAGAACATCTGGCCCCTAATGCAGAGAACAAGATGTCTCGATTATGGTACCAACAAATAATAGTGTCGTGGCTAAATATGAGTGGTTATATTGTCCTGACACATCCACTTGTTTTTTCAACTGGAAACTCAGTCTATATAGAATAATAAACCGATTGCCCTGATTACTGACAAAGTAATTTATGAAGGTAACAATTCTATTATGTTTTCAGAGGTCTTTTGTCTTTTTCTGAGAGCAAGAGGAATACCTCTGAATTTCTATATGAAAGGAAAGTGTGTGTATAATGATATTTTGGACTCAGTGATCCTTTTGGGTCCCTTCCAGCTCGAGTGATTCTATGATCTTTGTGTAATAATGTGTATAGCTTCAAAATGAGAGTAATCATGGGATTAGAAAATAATGAACAAATAGTACATAATTTCAAGATTGATCCTGTAAACTTTAAGCTTTTTCAACACCAGCAGTTTTATGTTTGGTGTGTTAACACTTAAAATGTGCTCATTCAGCAAACTGGAGCTTTGCATTCAACTTATTCAACGTGGTGATCCTGCAAATATTTTTATTTGAAAACAGTTCCTTCTTCCAGCTTCTTGTCTGAGCCTGCAGTAAAGTCAAAAGTCTTGGGGTTTTCATGTTGCATACTTTTTTTCTAAGAAATTAATGTGGACTTCACATCAGGCTCAATATCAAGAAGTGGAATATGCAGGAGGATATTAGGGTATTCTTATTTAAATGATAATCAGCCAGCAGGCAATATAATTGTGCCAGGACCATCATTTGGCTGTTTAGATTGCAATTGGGCGTGTATGCATTTCGGAATGACTAAAAGTTGCAATCAGACTGTAAGGAAATCATACTTTTCTGTATACAGGTTCAGCTAGATTTGCAGAAATCTTGTCCGTGGGGTTATGTGTGCCCGTCTGTCACCAAAAGAAATACTTGATAAACATTGCTTTCCAAATTTGAGTTTGGACTTGAAGTTTATTTTAGTTTTACTGGCTGACTCTGATGAGCACCTGTGTCCCTCACTTTTTTCTGGGTAGTATCCAGAATTGTTCCGAGGGAGGTTGATGTAGGGCCGTGAAACCTCAAGAAGGTTCAGTATTTTCTTCATAAAATGTTAAAATAAGATAAAAATAGAAAAAGAGAGTAACATTCTTGTGTGATACAGGTCAGTATTTCATTAGTAGCAGATACAGTCAGCTACAATTCAGTAGGAAGTGTCATCAGAGCTTTGTTTGACAAATCAACAACCAGTAACTGGGGTCAGGAGTGCTGGGCACCAGGCTGCTGAGAGAGAGACAGTTTCTTCTTATCTGCATCCGTGGTACAAATACTAGAGCATCTGTGTGTTAAATTGACTGCATGTGCTTTGTATGTAGATGAATACAAGAAATCTGTCTCTGGCACTGTAAAGTCATCACAATTCACTGGAAAAACATTCACTGAAACATTTTTGAAAGACAAGGGGGGACTTGTACATTTTATTCTTCCTGCCTCTCTGTCTCGAAGTTAAAAAAATGGAACTGATGTAATACTCGAATCCTAATGTAATACTAGAAACCTAATGTCACTCCATTTAATGGAAGACTTGACACCTTAACTATACCATTTTATAAACTTGCTTATAATTGCTATGAAAATCACAATAAAAATGTAATTTTTTTTTTTTATAGGATGTTACAAACTTTAATAGGTCACCGAGGAGAAATCAGCAGTGCACATTTCAACTGGGACTGTTCTCTCATTGTCACTGGATCAATGGACAAAACATGCATGGTAAGAAAGTTGAGTATGTACCAAATAGAGTCTCTTTATGGATAAAAATACATCTTCTGTTAATGGAAGAGCGTTACTTTAAACTAGTACATGTAATTCATTAAAAAATTTACAACTAAATGCAAAACCTCTAAGCTTATTAATTTCAATGAAGTCTGCTTAAATAATGATATTTTAAGGCTCATTTAATCAATACACCGAAATAAGAAATACATAGGACTTCATTCAAGTGATTAACAGTGACTTTTATTGATTTATATCCAGGTTTCATGTTAATATAATACATTGTCAGACATCAGAATGCGTCTATTCATGTTGTTTTATGGATCAACAGATATCTATCAAGTAAATTAGTCAAAATAAGCAAAAAATTACCCTTATTTATCTGTGCAGCTGTGGAATGCCATGACTGGGACACGTATAGCAACTTTAACAGGTAGTAGTGATGAAATATTGGATGTCTGCTTTGATTATGCTGGCCAGCGCATTGCAACTGCCTCTTCTGACGGTGAGTGAAGTGGCTGGGGCTTTGCTAAGGACTGCTATAGTAGCATAAAACACTTTTGTCCTTTTCCTTTGGTTTTCCTTTGGATGTAGCTTGGTGAAAGACGAGTATCATGACTTGAAACTATGGATCAAGCAACGATGCAGCATAGAAAGTTTGGCATTAAAGAAGTTTTCCCCAGTGAAAATGTTCTTAATTTTAACGCTTGATCAACTCAATTTATCTTTGCCTTTTAACATCAAATTTGTAGGGAAATATTTCAGTTGTGGCTGGAAATTGTTTTTAAATGTTTAGGTGAGTAGCTTTTGCGTGAAGTTTGATGTGAGTGGCTCAAATTTAAGCTTAAGTGCTAAAGGTAGTTGGAACCTTAGTGGTGGATTTGCTGCAAGGCTTTCCAAACGCACAGCAAGAGAATACAGAATAAAGAGGGAGGGAAAGAAACAATTTTGTTTTGTTATTGGTATGTGGTATTTTTTCATGATTAGTATTTTTTTAGGAATTGCAATGTGCAGTTTTTTTATATTTATCTGCACAGTTATAGCACATAATGACAATGCCATATTATATTTACATACTTAGGTGTTTCGATTTGCACTTTGAGAAATGGGATCCTGGACTGGATAGGGGACACTGTTTGGATCTGATTTGCTGTAGTTGCCAAATTAAGACATAAGACAATGTAAAAAGTTTCCTAAAATGTGATCAATAGCTTACTAAATATAATAGCTTATTAAATAGAACTAATATCTGAAATATAATGAATACGGTTTGAATATATTGTACATTCATTCTGAAATTGCAGACTTTAGTCATCCATGTTCTATGTGGACATTTGTATTCACATTTTAGAAGTTTTCCGGTAGAAACTATGAAGAAGTCATCTTTTTCCAACCAGATTACATCCTTTTGACATACTTCATCCTTGGAGGAAACTGCGTTAATATTGTCTTCTGTTTCTTTTGAAATCGAACCTGATGATGGGACCCTTAGATCTTATTTTAAAATGTTCTTATTGAAATGTGTGCTTCAGCATAACAATCACAATTGGTTCCTAATCTACCACAACAGGATCGGTGAGGGTCTATAGTGTGGAAACAAAGAAGTGCATTGCAAAGCTAGAAGGACACGAAGGTGAAATTTCAAAGGTAAGCTCTTTCTGGTTTGCACCTTTTTGATTTGATTACGTGTGACATCCAGTCCACCAGTTATTCTGTGAGACAAGAATACTGTAAAAGAACATGAGGGTAAAATTATTAAAATTTAAGATTAAGAGGTCTGGCTTAGAAGTCATCTTTACTAAAAGCACATTCCTTTCGACTAAAAGCTGTCAGTCAATGATTGTTTCCAACTCCCCTGACTGAGCTAAGGTAATACTGGATGTACTGCTCCTCTAGGCTCCACCAAGAGCCATCTCTCCATATCATTGTGTTATTTATTACTTGATTCCGTAGAACTGTAGCAGTTAGCGAGCTACTGAGCTACTTAAGAAGTCCATCCCTCCCAGGGATGGATACCTCCCTTAATTAACATTGAAATGATTTTTTCCTTATCTCTTTCATTTTTCCACAACAGTGTGTATGTTTTTTCTCTGCAGTCACTTGGCAGAGAGCAAGAGAACAGAGAGGCAGATGCTGTCCAAATGTTCTCTCACTATGGTCGTAGTTAATAGAGCTTCTCTTATGCCTGTCCTAAATTGTACTTGTGTTATTACACCCTTGGAGTCTCCAGATTCTCTGACAGAATAAGCACAAATCTTTTGATGACATCTTCAAGGCTATTGCCTCTGAGGCTTTTACCATCACTCTTATTCCTTGCTTCTACCAGATCTGCTTCTCTTCACTCGGTTTCATTTCTCTGCACACCCGATTTATGGAATGGAACAGAAAAAACATAAATCTGTGGCAAAATACATGGAGAGTATCAGTTTCAAAAGTGCAGAAGGGACTTGGAAATATAAAGCCTGTTTCAAAAATTCCTTGGTCATGAGGACTGTGCTCATGTACTTTGCTCGTTCATGTACTTGTCTGGCTTAATTTGAAATGCCAAAGTTCAGTTCCAAACACATGTAGTTACTTCCAAAATTGCACGTATTTTTCAAACTTTCGTGTTCACTGCTTGCAACTTCCCATTATTCTTTAAAATGAATAATTCTCATTGGCTTCCAGGCTAGTATGCTCATCTGTACTGCTTTTCTTTGATGCATTTTGTAACTGAAATATTAATATCTTGAAAATAGGATAATTCTTAGTGAGCAACACACATGTGCTTTCATTGTATTGATTTGGCTATTGTAATCACTCTACCAAGAGAATATTAAGTTCAGAAGGGCTAGTGTTTCCTTACTTAATATACACAGTGCGATGTTTCACACTCAGTGTAGATGCCCTGTGGAATGCAGTCTGAAAACATGCTGACATGCAGGTGAGTTAGGGTCCTTCCATCAGAGACCTCAGTGCTGGCGTGATTTCTTGATGGAAGCGAGGATCTGTTCATCCGGGAACATGTTGAAATGTCAGTCTGTTTCTGCAGATGTTGTGTGTAGCTCAGGACATCCCTGTAGATGTTCTGCAGATGCTCTGTGATTGTTTGGGGCAGTTTTTACCTGGAAATCCGATTTCTGGAGAACAGGCATTTTGCCATCAGTAATTAAGCAATTTTGCATTGTATAATAAACCTGGTATTGGCCAGTTAGTACTATAGAACTATATCTGATTATCTGGCAATACATGCCATTTTGGCAATGGATGTTTAACAAAGAGGAAAACATACTACAAAATGAGTTGCCTTCTGTGGAAGCTTTGATATTGCAGAGATGTATGTTATTTAACGTACAACTCTATGAAATATACATAAATTTTACATCAGAATAATGATAACATTTAAATAATGTTGTTACAGTAAAGCAATTGTGATTTGGGGAGATAATATTCTCAAGTCTTATATTCTTGATCCTACAGGAGAATTATAGAATGGTTTAGGGACTTCAAAGCCCATCCAGTTCCACCCCCCTGCCATGAGCAGGGACACTTCCTGCCAGACCAGGCTACTCAAAGCCTCATCCAACCTGGCCTTGAATACCTCCAGGGATGGGGGCATCCATCTGGGCAACCTCTGCCAGTGTCTCATCACCCTCATTGTGAAAAATTTCTTCCTAACATAGAATCTAAATCTTCCCCTTTCCATTTTAAAGCCGTTCCCCCTCATCCTGTCACTCCATGCTCTTGTAAAAAGCCCCTCCCCAGCTTTCCTGTAGTGCCTTCAGGTACTGGAAGGCCGCTACGAGGTCTCCCTCTCCCTCTCCCTCTCCCTCTCCCTCTCCCTCTCCCTCTCCCTCTCCCTCTCCCTCTCCCTCTCCCTCTCCCTCTCCCTCTCCCTCTCGTCTCCCCTCCCACTGAATCTGAATGCAAGAGTTGCTGGTTTCTGTTTTCATTTTTTAATCACTAGGTATGCTTCCTTTTCAGGCATATTAACTTGCTAATTAATGTAACTATTTCTGTATTTTTTACAGGTATGTTTCAACCCTAAAGGCAATCGTATACTAACAGCCAGCTCTGATAAAACAGCACGACTCTGGGATGCTGCTACTGGACGCTGCCTTCAGATATTAGAGGGTCATACTGATGAGATATTCTCCTGTGCTTTTAATTATAAAGGCGATATAATCATTACAGGTAACTAATACATTGCCTTTTTTTGTCTTTTTTTTCAGACACATTTGAAATCTTGTTATGGTTAAAAAAAATAGGAAAAAAAAATCTGAAAAGATTTTCTGGGGCCATATCCCAAATGCAGGTACTGGAAAGGACTTAAAGTATAGTCAAGAAAAGCTAGAAACTTAATTTTGCACAAGTTTGTATAAAGGCATAGGCATACCCTACTATCTGTCCTATGGGCCTATACCAGGACCAGGCCAGTGACTAAGGCATTTTCTCACAATGCATTGCAGTGAGGGAGGTCTGGACGAGCAAAAGGCAAAGCTTTTTAAATGGGAGCACACCTTTTTGTGCATTTGGCACTGAACTCTGTTCGGGTTTCCTTATTTTCAGACAAAAAGTTGTGGGAGTGGGAAAAGAAGTGGACGGAGTATTTGTGATTGCTTCAGTCTTTCGACTAAAGTATCAAAATATGGGATGCAGGATGATCTCAGCTAAAAATATTGCTGTAGGTCCTGCTGTCTCTTGGTAGCCATGGATAGAAAAATGTTTCTCTAGCTCCTCGGCGTTCTGAGTAGATTGTTGATGTAGGTGTTAACAAAAATTGATGAACTGTGTGATACAGCTAAATGATTCCTTCACAATGTGTGTTTATTGCTAGGGAGCAAGGATAACACCTGCAGAATATGGCACTGACTGAAGAGAAGGAAAGATGTAGGTTGGTATATGCCTACTTGTGAGTTTCATAGTCAATAAACTCAGTCTTTCAGATTTGTTTTCTTTTACCCTCTTTGTTCGTCCTTGGTTTTGCTGAAGTAGAAAAGTTACCTGGATTTTGATAGGTTTGACTTTGCTGGTACCTGAAGCTGAAAGGGACCTCTGGAGATGGTCTCAAAGCACTGCCAACCCAGCAGGCTGCCCAGAACTGATGTGGATTTGAATATCTCCAAGGATGGAGACTCTCTAGTTTTTCTGGGCAGCAGGCTTAGTGATTGATCACTATTATAGTAAAAAAAAAAGTCAGTTTGTTTTCCCATATGTTGAAATGGAATGTTTTCTTGTATTTCAATTTGTGTACATTGCCTCTTCACTGTGTACAACTGAAAAGGGTCTGTCTCTGTTATCTCAGTCACCTGAGAGGAACTGGGAGTAGCATGAGTGAATCCAATAGGATGGCTCCATTTTTTTATGTGTAACCCTTTAATAAAAAGGTAACCCCTTTAATAAAAAAAAATACAGCATTGTAATATTGGCAGGTGTGAAAGGGGTGTTGTGCACTTGCTCAGAGTACTTATGTATTAACTTTTTTGTTGTGTAATAAAGTATTGACTTAAAATGCCAGTTTCACTACTTGTAATACAATGTCCTACTTAGTATTTCTGGAGAAAACCAGCAACCATTTGTGAACCACATTGCTCTTAACTATTGCACGCGTGCTGTAGTTAAACTCCGACTCAGTCCCCTTTTATATGTGCTCACATCTTTCCATTCATTCCATGCCTTCCCCTTCAGCCCTCATTCTCCTATTTTTTCCTGAGGTAAAAAAAATAACATGGGTGGCCACTCCAACTCTGAGGTCTGTCTGAAAGATTATGGCCAGTGTGAGGAAACTCTCCACACCAAAGATTTGGAGTGAAGGATCATCACATAAGCTAAAAAGTGAATGAGGAACAACTGCAAATCATTTACCCCTTTACAATGAGCTCTCACCCAGACTTACTTCTTGCCAGCAATCTCACCTGTGCGGAGTGCGCTCACTTCCTAGCACACCTGAAACTGCAGCTGCTCTTTGCAGGGAAATAGCGAAGGAGCAGAGCCAGCTGGTTTCTTCCAGCAGCCTTGGCGGAAAGATGAGGAGGCAAAGGGAGTAGGATTGAACAAGTTTGTGTGTTGACTGAGAGAAGACAGGCAGACAGGAGGTGCGCAGCAGAGAATCAACTTGAAGGTGTTTTGTTTATTTTGTATATCTTTGGGTGGTTACAGACCTGACTTCTAAATATTGCTAAATTTAATAGGAAGTTACTATAATGCTGATATGTTTCGCAGTCTCTGAATGCTTGCCAGTCTCTTTGTGTGTAAGTGATGAAACAAAAGTGCCTGTCACCACTTGGTTGTTTCAAGTAGAGCCGTGTTGTGGGAGGACTAAGCGATGTCCTGCAGATCACTGCAAGTTAAACCTTTACCAGCAGGCTGATATTAATGTTACTGTAATGCTTATGGTGCTTCCTGTTGTCTTGTGTGAGCAGTTATGGTATCAAACATTCGTCTCAGTGATCTGGAATGGAAAGGGGCATGAAGGGCAGTGCAGGTTGGTGTTGCTGCAGAACTGCCCAGCGTCCCTAGGTCGATCAGTTTGCACCTGTACTTGCAGGTGTGATGTGGGGGATTTCTGGAGGAAAACTAATGTAATGATGCGCATAAATATTGCTACAGAGGTAAAAACTGAAATTTGACTTGCTGTGTAACCATCACAAGGTAGAGAATTCTTAGGACTGTTATTAAGAAATAGCTATTTCTATTTTTTACTTAATCTTTCAGATTGGGTTGTTTTCTGTTGCCTTTTCCTTTATGGTTTTTCTCATACTATGCCAGTGATTCAGTGACTCAGACATCTGCGGTAACTTTGGGCTTTGAGCTCTTGTCCTGTTTTTATGCAAAATTACGAATGAGCTGACGTTTCACAGACTAAGCTGGACTGGGAGGTCATGTGGGCTCTGTTTCTGACTCTCACTGAGCATTGCAAGTTTGTTTTTCTGGGAAAAAAGCCCTTAGCTTGTATCGTGGAGCTTCCCCAGGACAGAACATAGAATCCTGGAATCGTCTGGTTAGGAAAGACCTTTGAGATCATTGAGCCCAACTGTACCTGTCCCCTGCTAAATCAGACCCCTGAGCACCTCATCTACCTGTCTTTTAAAAACACCTCCAGGCATGGTGAGTCCCGCACCTCCCTGGCAGCCTCTGCCAGTGCCTGAGAACCCTTTTGGTGAAGACATTTTTCCTGCTGTCTAATCTGACCCTGCCCTGGTGCAACTTGTGGCCGTTTCCTCTCATTCTGTCACTTGGGAGAAGAGCCCAGCACCCACCCTGTCACAACCTCCTTTCAGGCAGTTGTAGAGAGTGATGAGGTCTCCCCTCAGCCTCCTCTTCTCCACACTGAGCAACCCCAGTTCCCTCAGCCGCTCCTTGTAGGGCTTGTTCTCCAATGTCCTCAATGCCCTTCTTGTAGTGAGGGGCCCAAACCTCAACCCAAGATTTGAGGTGCAGCCTCACCAGTGCCGGGCACAGGGGCACAATCACTGCCTTGCTCCTGCTGGCTTCATTCAGAAGTAGAGCTGTGAGAAGCTACGGGGAGGGCAGGCAAATATTATCTAATAGGTCAAAAAAACCCATAGCACATTCATGAACTTTTTAGGAAGGCAAAGAGGACACACATTATGACATAAATTTATTTCTGAATAAATTGCAACATTAAGAACTACTGTACAGAGAAACTGCATCACACTGTTACAACTCTGTCATGAAATTTGTGCTTTGTAGGATAAGTAAACATTTATTCTATCACAGCAAAAATTGTATACTGACGACTAACTGTATTTGGTTTAAAAATAAATACACTTTCCATTTATTAACTCAAACAAAGCACTTTAAGTTTCTTATATTCGGTGCGGTTTGTTAACATTCATCCTCAGAAATGCTGAGCATTCAGAGTTGCCACTCATGTTGGCAGGAGTTACGGATGCTCAGCAATTCTTAGGAGTAGGCCCAGTGACTGCACAGTTCCGCTCAGTGTATGCAATAAATTGACCTTTATCTTGACAATAAAGCGACCTTCGCTGTTTTGAGTACAGTGCAGAGTAGATGTAGAGCGACTCGTGTTCTTTAATGTTCCATGTTGGATTTTGATTCACTAACAATTTGTATTTCGTAACAAATGAGCGATGCCACTGTGCAAGTTTAAGAATGGTTTTAAAGATGAAATTGAGAATATGGCTCTGTTTCATAAATTATTTAAAACTACTTCAAAATTTTCAAAAATATTTAGTGCAAAAGGATAGGGTTTTTTTTCTTCAAGAAATAGTACAGAAGCATATACTGTTATATGGAAAATAAAACATCTCGTAAATATTTTCTTGGGAAAAGCAGGCAGGTTTTCTGTTACACTGAATAGGGAGAGGTGAAAGACAAAATTGCAGAAGATCTGTGATGTGATAAAATATATTTGCCTTTAAATTCAAAACCAATCTCTTTGGCAGAGTCAATAGAATGCATCATTAAATGCATGATACTAACAGATCATCTCAACAAGACGATACCATATTATATCTTATCAAAGTTATATAAATATTATAGTAATGTGAACTATCACATTTAGTCCAAACACAATCAAAACGAACAAGTACATCTGCTGAAATTTTAACAATCATTTTCCTTTCTTGTAAGTTACGAAAAATTAGGATTTTTGTGATGAGATGGTACTCATTTCAGAAATGCATTTTTTCACCTTGTTAACAATTTATTTGATTAAAATAAAAGTAAAATAGTAGTTTTTCACTGCTTTTAACTGATATGTAGCATGTTACATAGTGCTTTAAATAGAAGCACTTTCTGTAACGGATGTACTGTCATTACTCCCTCTTACCAGGTAGGGACAGAGGCACAGAGGTGAAGTGACTCGCCCAAGGTCATGCGGCAGCTCCATGCTGGGAGAGGGCTTAGAAACCCGCAGAGCTGTGCTCAGGGCCGTGCCAGGGGCAGCTATAGTGAACCACACTGTCTCCAGGCGAAAAGGAGTGAGTTTTTTAAGGGTAAAAATTGAGAGTCTAGATTTTATATTCCCTTAAAAAGAAGAGGGGGCTGGGGAAAAGCTATGAAAGAGAAATAATCACATGGAAAGAAACTAAAATCTGTTTTCAGCAGCTTTTTATTCTGTTGTCTAACTGCAAAGGTGTCGAGTGCTCAAAGATTTTTACCACTTAGCAGCCTCTAGGGATTTAAAAGAAATAAATTATTTATTTAGGGACATGAGTGTCTCTAGTATTCCGGAACACACCCTGGTTCTAAGAATGAAACTGTACAAATACTGGTGTTTTATGACTGCATGTTAGCATACTGTCCCATTTTAGCTGATTGATTTAATCACACTGATGAAAATGGAACATATTAGATACTTAAGCCTTTGCTGTGTAGTCAGTTAATTAAGAAGGCTAAGAACCACCCCCTCCTGGTACAGTGCACCGTACAGCATAACATGTCGAGTCCCTTGTGACACCGAAAGATAAAATACACCTTGGTTTCACTCCTTGCTCAGTTATGGCACGGACGAGTGCTGATTCAGTAGAGTTTGTATATCTTTGCTGGTTTTTATTCAGTGATGTTTGGAAATCTGAGTGTCACACAAACCACTGCTTATTTAAACTGGAATAAAACAAAAGTGATGAACAGGTGAACTTTCTTAACCCAGTTCGAGAAGCCAATCAAACAGGCTTGGTGTTGTGTCTCTGCCTTCCTCGCTGAGCTTGCAGTACTGCACCACGGCGTGAAAGATATCCCCCACTTTCCAGGACTTCCGCTGAACTAATTGCACAACATCTAAAAACTAAATTAAAAAAACCAAAACAAAACATGCTTAGGATTTAGTGAAAGTTCTGTTAAATGAATGCACACAAACTGATTTAAGATCAACCTTTGTAAATGCACTGTGGTGGGAGAGAGTGGACATAATTCACCGCAGAGCAACATAAAGGGTCTTTATAAGACTTCAATTTCTGAAGTTCCACAGCTCCCCAAAGACTGGTTGGATCTCATGACATTTTCTAAATTAGCTGCTCTCTTCAATTATTTCTTACTTATTGCAATGAAAGTGAGAACGGAGAAAGCAAGGATCACAGCTTTCCCTGTTATTGACAACTCACTGTCAAACTAATGGAAGTGTGGCTGTCCATTTTAAATTAAAAAATTCCCTCTTTGCTACCACTTAGCTATATCTTAATTTATATTTGGGTTTCTGTGTTTCCACATACATATCACAAAGTATTTTAAAAATTCCCATAGTGCTGGCGAGAGGGAACTCTGAGTAAAAGTTCTGTCACGTGAAGACGTTTGCCATCATTGTGGTCGAATCATAGACAGTATCTAGATTTGATTTTTTTAACTTCCAGATAAACCATAGGTTAAATGGATGTTCTTAAACACCTGTAAAACATCCTACATTTTGTCCACTGTACACTTAATAATGAGCTTCACTGTGTCACACATCTGTTACCACTTTTTTTCTGAAGCACATAAGTGAAAATCAAAGCTTTTCATTTCTTTGAATTTCACAATCAATATCTAATTAGGTTGCTCCTTCTACAGCTCCAGTTTTAAACCATGCAAGAAAATGCTGTGTGTTTCTAGTTAGTGTAGCTGTTTGCTATTTACATACTGCAGCCTAAACTTTTAATATGTATTTTAATGATATTTAATAGGCACGCGATTTCCAAGAGCACTGTTGTAGGCAGGATGTGCTTCATTATTCTCTAGTGTATTTTTGCAATTGAATTAACTGTTTGCCAAAGCACATGGGTAAAGCTGACAGCTGTTTCTTTAATTAGATGCAATTTGGACTGTGGCTGCTGAATGCATTTTAAATTATGTTTATGATTCCCAAATGCATGTACTCAAGAAAATCAAACAATATCTCTGCTACTCAAAATGATCTTCCCATAAAAGATGAAAATACTGATTTGTATTACTTTTTTCATTAATCGATTTGAATGCTGTGACACTTTTTGTAACCTTAAGGCTTGAGCCATTCTTGCTGACCTTGGAAATGGGGCTGTTAGGATCATTCCTGAAATGCTATAGGTGGCATTTCATGGTATCTACACTGAAGCCTATCTAAGCATTCCGGAATTGAAACAGTTTGCGCTTTTCTGAGTTCTGTAGCCAGTGTCTGTCTGCCTCTCTCTGGAAACACACTTCTGTTTTCAAAATGCTGGTTGGCAGGGGCTAAGCTACACCTGAGCAGGAGCAAAAGAGTGCTGGCATACAGAACAAGTTTTTATGCTAAGCCAAGGGAGGTGCTTAATAATTTCCATATAATGATGCAAGAAATTCCAGTCAATCAGTCTAATTTTCCAAGGGAAAGATGTGTGATTACAAAAATACAATATGGCTCCACTGGGAATACTGGTTGGTCACTGCCTGGGCTACAACTGTCTCTCAGGGTAGCAGTAATATAAAGATATGTCTGCACTGCTAGGTCCACCCTGCCTGTCCTTTGGACTTTCCATTAGCTCTGGTGCAGAAGCTTGGAGTTAGGTCAGGCACTGAACCTGAGCTAACATAGGTTATGTTTATTATCTTAGTCTGTAACGACTACGGAATTTCACATCTGAAAATCTAAAGTGCAGCTTATGTCTGGCATCATAGTTGGCTCTTACTGTCACCCTCACCCAGTAGCAGAACTTCAGTTGTCCACACACAAGTGATTTTTATTTTCATTTTTTAAGCTACGTGCTTAAACCTGCAGCCCTTCTAATGCAGCCACAGAAATGACTCATTCTGTTAATTCCACTTTGGGCATTGATACTTAATGCATCGTTGGTATGAAAAAGTGAATAGATTTATATTACAGAGGCTTTGGAGGAGGTCTCGTGGTGGTAATGTTTCTTGTGCCGTGGACAATCTACAAAATATTTCACATACCTTAAATCCTGACACATGTAGTAAGCAGTAGCGCTGCCATCTTGCTGTAATGAATATTTTTTTTGCATCTGCTTTTAAGCTCATTAACTTCAATAAACCATGTCTGCTACTGTGAAGAAAATGAATTCATAACATGCCCAATTCTGTAAATAGTACCTTTTCAATTCTGTTTTCCTGAGACTTCTTAAAATAGATGGTTGGAATTCCAAGTTCGGAAGCAGCTATCCATTGCAGCGTGGCTCGCAGCTCCACATCGGGGCACTCTGGTTCCAGGTCAAAGTTTATAACCAGCAGGTCCTTCTGACAATTAGCTGTTCCCACTGACAGCCCAGAAGTACTTTCTGGAAAAATAATCCCAACAGTTACTGTGCAATTACTGGAGTTATCTTTGCAGTGTATGCTTTAATTGATAGGGTTCAACTTACCCTCTGTATTTTCTGTCTGTTCTTTAAGGAAAACCTTCTCTTCTACTAATTCACTTAGAAACAAACAACAACAAAGCTTATTAGTGATATTTAGGAACAGACTACAACATTGCTTCATGATGGATAAACTTCTCTCTCAATGTAAGACCTAGAAAACTGCAAGAAAGAAGTTACATGGGATGAAATAATAAAATGCTGAATTTATTTAAGGTATTTAATCTGTAAATCAGGAAAAGTGATGGGAATTGCAGCACTGTTCCCATAATAGGATGACGTACTTGTGCTGCTTGCACTGCGTATTAATGTTTCACTAGGATCTTTGTATCTTACAGTTTACACAATGATGAGTAAATGACATTATGATAAGGCACAGCAAGTCTCATAACTTGGGTGGGGATACTTCCAATGGCTGCATTCTGCAGTGCTGCACTCTGAATCTTTTCAGTCTTGCTTTCTAGTTTTACCTTTTGTAGTTAAATATAAACATAACTATCGATGTCTTGAACTACTGCTGGTTTTAAATATATTAGCTGTTTGCATAAACAAATTCTGCCTACAGCTTGCAAAAACTTCCAAAGACCTTAATTTCCTGTGAACTCTTTTCCTTAAACTACAGGAAACAAACACCAGGCATGTGGTCGTTGCTGTAGGTTCCATTTCTGAAGGAGACTGCATATTCACTCTTGATGCAGCAGCTATTTCATTGATTTCATCACTCCTGGAGGGACAGCACTTACAGCAGATGTTTCCAGACTGTCCCATTCTGCCCTCAATCAGAGGGAATGCTGCAAGTGTAAGATTTTCTTTCTAGCGCAGGAGAACACTACTCTTGTCACCCTCATTTCTAGGTTTCATAATCTCCCCCAGGGCTTCAGAGAATCAGGGTTACATATTCTCGTGTAGTGGTTACTGCAAGGTGTGAGAGGAAAGAATAACGTGGCAGCATGCAATGTATGTCATGACCTGGAATCACAGGTGCTCAGTAACTTCCTTCCCATCATGTTTATCTAGTTTTCTGTGCCTTGACTTTGATTTGTTTAAGAACGACCTCCTCACGCCTATTGGCTAATGCCTTGGACTAGCCCCTGAAAGCTATCAAAGGGAGTCAGAAATTTATCCCTTTGGTCCTTGGGAATAAAAGGGAGAGGGGTTATCTTTGGGCATAGGTATAGGAACTAGGAGTGCCTGCTGTGAGTACGGGAGTGTTTTAACAAGGTTGTCTCCAAACCAGCACATGAGAGGGAATGGACAGAACTCTACAGAAATAAGACTGCCCAGATTTCTTACAAAATAAGAACTTATTGAAAGCAGGACAGTGGTAGCATAGTCTGGTAACGGGCAGTGAAGATTTTCTGATGTCTCCAGCTTCACAAAGTTCCCGTGTCCAATGTGTGATGCGCAGTCCAGATGCTCCTGCATTGGCCGTGCCCTAACTGCATCATGACATTCACCAGCTGGCAGGTTATGCCCACTTTGAGGGTATCAGAATCTTTAGAGCAAGTACTTGTACAGTTCTTGGTAATTTAATCGTGTGCTGAGTAGAAACATTCTCAGAAACAACAGGCATGATGTAATTTTGGCTGAATTGTTACTAATCTTATAAAGAATGCCATTGTACTTCTTTCCTTTGCCTTTAATTGATCCTTATTTGCTTGACCTTATTTGCTCTTATGGTAAAGTTCTGATAGTATCTGATGTTATTTGGAGAAGAAAATTCACACAATTGGAAACTGATACCACAGAAAACTGTCTTCTAGGCAGAGCAGCTGGTGGATCCATATTCTCTTGAGAGACCCACCTGGGTGGGGTTCCCTGTATTTCCCTGTCTAGTGCCGTCCCTCTGCATAGACACCTGCATGTTCTTTTTTCTGAAACTAATGGCAGGCTCAGCAGCAGGTGCAAAGCGGGGCTTAGCACATTTTAGATGGCATAAATGATTTGCACTTAAAATTAGACTAAACATCAAGTCTTACTTCAGTGGCTACTTACTTAATCACAGGAGAAGATGACACGTTCTCCTGATAAATTTCCAGGTCCACAATGCCAAGACTGCTAGTTGTGCTGCTGTTGCCATTGCTGACAAAGCAAAAGTTTAAATATTAGTGCCAAGCTGCACTGAACATGTCTCCATACATCTTTTTAAAATTTATGTACAACGCAAAGTGAAGAGGCTGCTCCCTGTTATGCAGAGTTCCAGAAAATCAGTTGTGCTCAGTAAGTGCTTCCCAGAATGAAGCACACTAATCTGCTCAAAATAATGACTCTTTTAATACAGGAGTTCTAGGTGGAGCATGTATCAAGTGATGCTGTAAACTGGAGGGAAAAAAAAGTGGACTATATTCTTGTGAATGGCTTTATGCAATGAACATTTGGCCTCAAACAAAAATACACTCTGTACCAGTCCTTGAAAAGAAAGTTTATTGGGTATAGAAAGAACCTGCAGATTCAGATACCTCTGAACGTGGCGAGTCACAGCAGGGCAGTTGGCTTCCCATCACACTGCTTACCTGGTGTGTGACTCCATGCCTGTAACCAGCAGCAGTTTCAGTGTATTCAGTGTATTATGTCATACCCCAAATAGGGATCTGATGGAACCAACAGGTACCATGACGGCCCCTTATGTTTCTGACTATGAAAGACTGAGATTTTAAGTAAAAACAGTGCTCGCTGGGACCAGTAATACATTGAAGTATCCTCTTTGGCTTCTTCACAAGAATGAAATATTACATCTGAGAATGTTTGAGAAAACCAGTTCTCTTTATAAAATCATTATGAATTTGACAGTGACTGTTCATGCAGATATTGTCAGAGTGTGATGGACGGGTTGTGAAGTCAATCTGTGTGGCAAGTCAACTTGAACCACTTAATTTTTACTGGGAAAGCAACTGGTAGTATTTTTGCTTGCATTAGGATTGACTAGACAGTTCCTTTCCCCATAAGGTTTCTCTGACTCGGGGTCAGCAGGCCATGCATTCAGCCTTGCTGGGAGAGCTTCTGTTTCAATGCCGAGCCAAAAGGCACAACGCATTAGCTCTTTCAGACTTAAAGGCCATACTGTAATAACGGGATGAGTGTTCACCCACACTGACAGACAAGTTCTGTTCAGCGTTTTTACAACTAGCCAAGAGTGCTCTCTGCCAGCCTCTTTCTGTTCCCTGCTTTATTATTTATTATATTCTGTCTTCCCTCCTTGTCACCTTAACACCCAAGAGAAAGATGTAATTACTTGACAATATTTTAAAACCTATACTAAGAGCATGTGAAGGAAAAACCTTGCTCAATTTGTATTTGTGAAAGGGCTGAAGTCAAACTAACATCACTTTATATAAACTCTGAGGACTAGATAACATCTTTAAACACATGTCCTGACTTGAATAGGAACAAAAAGCAGCACATTGCAATGAGAGCTCTGGAATTTATGCCTACTCAGGAGGAAACAGGCCACCCTGGGTTATCTGTTCCCCTGTGCCAGTCTAAGCAGATCTCTGTCTCTGCCCTCAGTGCAGATACCTGGTGGGAGCAGCAGTCTTGTCAATCTTGGCTAAGGAGATGCTAAAGTAAACATTATGGCAATAGTAGCAAATAAATCGAAGGAAAGACCATAGCAATTAGCTTGTCCGATGGCCATTTCACTGCAGGACCGAGGCATCTGAGTGGTGCCAGCAATTATTTTCTTTGTCTGAATCTGTCTGCTCACCCATGATATAAAAAGACCTGGCTGAGAACCAGAATGTGCCTAATTTTTTCCCTTTTTTAAAAATAAAGTGATGAACTCTGTCACTAGGCTTTTTTTTCAGTATTCTGAATTAATCTTGAGCTGTTGCCCCTCGTTCCTGATGCATGGCAGTCAAACTATTGGCTTGGTTGATTAGACCTTACTGTATACTGAGAACAGACAATATGGGTACCTCAGGGATCGCTCGCTGAGCTGTAAGTAGCTACTTGTGTCATCAGGATTCTCCTCATCGTTAGCTAGCTGGGACCAGCTGCCAGTGCTTTCTTCACTGCTGCTGAGATGGGTTGGAAATTCTTCAGTTGTTTTTGTCTCTCCAATGCCTTCACCATCCGGTCTGCTCTGGGGACTGTTGCTGGTAGGGTGACAAGGAAGGGACATTGACTTTATAATATAGACAAACTGGTGCCACCAGTCTTCAGGCAATGTTGTTTACTAAAGTCAACCAAGCTGCAAAATTATACAGACACAAGAGATTGGACAAGCTTATAACTTAAACATGAGGTCCAGCTGAACACACGGTCTGAGATGCTCCTAAAAAAGGAACTTCCTATGACTGGTATGAACAAACAAATCAAGTAAGACTTAGACTGAAATATGCAGAGAAAAGGTTTAACTTGGGCAAAAAGATTTTACAAGTAGAAAAAGGATTGGTCACTACATAGGCCACTTGCTTAATGCACTCCATTCAATCAGGGTTGAAACATGTGGTGTAGGTTAGTGTAGACTGGCAGAGTTTCTTGGACATAGATATTGGCACTAAATCATAGAATGGTTTGGGTTGGGAGAGACTTAAAGCCCATCCAGTCCCACCCCCTGCCATGGGCAGGGACACCTCCCACTGGATCAGGGGGCTCCAAGCCCCATCCAACCTGGCCTTGAACATCTCCAGGGATGGGGCAGCCACCATGTCCCTGGGCAACCTGGGCCAGGGGCTCCCCACCCTCATGGTGAAGAATTTCTTCCCAATGTCTAATCTAAACCTTCCCCCTTCCAATTTAAAGCTGTTCCCGCCCATCCTGTCACTTCAGGCCGTTGTAAAAAGCCCCTCCCCAGCTTTCCTGGAGCCCTTTCAGTACTGGGAACTGCTCTAAGGGCTCCCTGGAGCCTTCTCCTCTCCAGGCTGGACACCCCCAGCTCTCCCAGCCTGTGCTCACAGCAGAGGACCCTACTGATGGGTGAATAAGTTTCTTGCCAGGATTTTATGCTCCGTTAGCACTGTAGATCCAAGAGAGGTCTAGAAGTAAAAGTAAAACTGTGACTCACTAACGACTCTTAGCATTATGTGTTTTTTAGGTTCTTTGCTGCTTTGGCTAGGGAAGGAAGAAGGTTTTCTAGGTAGGTGTGCAGTTGGAAACCAGACTGAATATAGAGCCTAGACTGAGTTTAGAAAACACAGGGTTAAGGGAAAAATGATGTATAATTCTGTACACTTGACATACGTGTCACGTGCACACGTTTATATGACACATATATATTATACACACACACTCCCACAAATGCACACACACCTACACAAAATGAAAACTATATTCGTGGTAACTTTTCAGAGCCAAACTGGACTTAGTGAGACTTACTTTTGATATGCAAGCAGAACAGTATAATATATAATAATCCACAGCCCTCACTTTTTGGATGATAAGAATTAATTAATACTACAGTTCCATAATAACAATTAAAGTAAAACTTTAGTTTTGTTATTTCCTGGATGGTCTGCGTTAGCAACTTCGTGATTAGAACACTGTACTGTGTACTGGCAGCCCTCTGCAGAAGTTTTTGCCCTGACACTTTCATCTATAGTCATGGCTGAGGTGCCCTGTCTTCACTTACAGTGAGAGATCACCCCCAAAATTCTATTGCTTCCAAGTAATTAACTTGATTAAGAACAGCCTGAGACAATACCATTGTGGATATTTCCTTTTGCTATGCTCTCACTCTCAGGACAGTTGAGAAAGTGCTGCATTAATGCTGGGTGTTAGGGAAAGAGCGAGCCCCCGGTACAGGGAGAAGGTGAGTCGCTTCCTGAGGGCCTCTGCTGTGCCAGGCAGTCCCCATCTGTCTGATAACTCCCCCTGTCATCCTGACCCCACCGGGATAACACCCATCATCTTTAGTAACATGAAGGCAGCGAGCAGCCAGGTCGCAGGGTGGTGGTGTTATTCAGAATTTCAATACAGGGCAGGCAGCACTTAACACTTTGTCCAAAACACGAGAGCTGTTTTGTGGGAGCTGTTACTTGGCTCTTTGGTGTTTGTTTGTTATGCAACTACAGCTAAGACTAGTGATGCTTTGAACTGACAGTTCCCTGCTTCTGAACAGTCGGTTGGTACTGTTTCTGTGAATCTGTGACAGGACTGGGTCTGTTACACTGCCTACATACAAGAAACAACACTCTTTCCTTACTGAAGACCTCTTCCTCTAGGCCTGTATGATGCTTTTTTATTAGTATTTTATTTTTTCTAACTGACTGTATGTCTGCTTGGTGATGCCTGGAGTCCTATGTGCCCATGTCTACAGTAGCAAGGGATTTCATCCGGTAGGAGTGGATCAAAGCAATCGGTGTTGCTTTTTTTATATCTATATTATATATATTTTGGGGTTTTTACATCAGCATAGACTTGGTCCAGAGAGCTGTGCTACACAGAATCATAGAATCGCCTGGTTGGAAAAGACTTTAGAGATCATCGAGTCCAACTGTACCTGTCCCCTACTGAACACCTGGCCTGCCAATCCTATTGCTTTAAACTTAAGGAACTCAGCATCAAATGTAGAGAAAAGGTTGGTATTAAAAGGGCTCATAAACTGTACCAAAATAACTTCATTTTCAGTTAGGATTCTAAATAGGCAGATTTCTACCTGTATCTTATTTAAGCCGGTTTTGTTTGAAGGAAGAGGAAGGTGAGTGGGGGAGAGTCAGCAGGAAAGAATAGCGACACTATGATAATTATCCACCTAATTACTACCATACACAGGAAAGTACACGCTTCCTCACTTCAAGCAGAGCTTTGTCAAAAGCCAAAATAGAGCACTGCTAGAATAAAATGAGCTACAAAATGGTTTCTAACACTGCACTCTTCCTAGCACAGAGATAATGGGGTGCTGCAATTCTCCGAGTGAGTTTAGATACCATTAAAGTAACGGATACAATGAAGAGGTGTAGTTAAAAATAGGCAACGCTTTGAGAGAGAGCCTTGCTCTTAACCTCACAGCACCCACAGCAATCCTCTGCGTTCGCAATGCACTCTCAGACTGCAGGGCTTATGCTTTGCTTTAACCAAAGTAGGGTGCAAATTTCTCAACAAAAGGAGTGCAGCTAGAAGGAGAGGGTGGTAAGCTGTGATATAATCTCCATGAAATGATTCTTTATTCTTTTCTCTATCTAAATTCTAACAGAAGTCTTGAACCAAGGGAGGTGAGGAGGGGTTTAATTACAATTTTATTTCCTCCACTTAAGAACTTTTTTTTACTTATAGCTCCTGACTGTAAACACAAAGCTGAACTTCAAGCTCTCAAAAGCCTGGTCTTGTTTCCAGGCACACAAAGCACTAGCTATACGAACAAACAGCAGAGAACAAGAGGTCAAATTCTGATATCTCCTGTCTTCCACTAACACTGATTTTTGTTTTATTTTATTTTTTTAAATTGAGATATCAGCCAGTGCTACATGAAAGTTCAGACTTTGTCATGACTACAGAAGACTAAAATATCTGTAGAGGGAAAAACTTATTTGTCTGTGCTGTATTAGATTTGCATCTCACACCTGTAATGTTGTCATATAGTTTGCTCCAGAAATCAGAACCGTGATATATGATTGGGTGATTTTATGCCATTAGAAACCTGTAGTCAGAACTTAACAGTGTATATCTCTGAAAGTGCTTCTCTTCTTATCTTGCTCTTTTATCAAGATAATTGTTACTGGGAATTAAACCAAACACTCAGCAATGTGCTGATTTGCTGCTTTGTCACCTACCTATTGAGTAGAGAACTGGAAGCTGTGTGTTTCCCGTCAATAGCTTCAGGAGGCTTTTCTTTGCTTTGATGCTCCTTTCCAGAAGGGCTACATGTAGGCAAAGGCTCCAAGTCCTTGTCTGGCTCATCTCGTTGATCAGTTTCTATCTGAATTAAAGGCACTTCCCTGTGCTGACCTGCAGGGAGGCATCCAGGGCTCTTCATATGCTCTTTTTTCTCATCCACGTTTACTCCATCCCTTTCGGATTTTGATTGAATCTGAATTGCGCTTTGGGGATATTTGCTTTCCAGTGTATGTTCTTGGTTTGTATAATCAAAGGAATCCTGCTGGGCAACAATTACATTTTTACCACTTTCAACAATATTGGCAGCCAGTCTATTTGCATATTGTTCCACGTGTGGCGGGGAATCACTGTGAAACTGGTCTGCCTCTGCAGTCTCTGCCTCATCCGCTATGATTTTGTTCTTGCGCATCAGCGATTCAATAGAACTCGCCCATGTCTCATGAATCAACATATCTGTTATCTGGTCAGTCTTGCGTCTTTGGTACAGACATGAATCAGACTTGCAAAGACCTGAAGAAGCCACGGTACTGACTGGCTGCACACTTAAGGATTCTTGGTGATGGTGAGCAAATCCATCCAATGAATTTGCCTTAACTGGGACATTAACAGTTAACCTACAGCCTGACGATCTGCTGTCAGGCACTGATGACTGCCTAAAGCAAAAGGGTGATCGTAGAGAGGGTGACAGCAAACTGCTGCACCAGTCCTTTGAATTCCGGGGGGAAGATAAGTTATCTTTATTTTCCTTTTCTATTTCTTTTAGCATGTACCTATAAAATTCTTCTGTTATGCTTTCTGTGCTGGACTGTTTGGATGGGCAACTTGGTTTTACATTAAGATGACCGTTTTTCTTGGCTACCTGTTGCAAAGCAGAAGTTAAGATGTTGTTTGCATTTTTTCCTGCGTAGTAATCCAGTAATAAATCAAAGCCTCTTCCTTCAGTTTCCATCTGGTTCACCATAAATCTTGAAAATTCATCTGTGATGCTTTCACAACTAGACTGCTTTGAAACAGAACTTGTCTGACTCACAGGCTGACCAAGGGCATTCATTAGGCCTAGGGTATTTAAAGAGGCTTTGGAATCTGAATCCTCTTCTGGTATGCTCTCACAGCTCGAGGCCTTGGCTCGGCTCCATCTCTCACAGTGCAGCCTGTTCCTGGGGTGGTTTGGACCTTGCCAGATGCTATCAGCCATGGAGAGTTCGGTGAGGTTCATGATCTTGGCAGCCACTTCATTTGCAAAGATATTGACTGGATCTGGTGTGTCCTCAAGGTTAATAGATTCATCTACTACCCGATTCATCAATCGTTCCTTTAGCTCAGGATGCTCATCTGTTTTTCTTTTGATCTCACTAAGTCTCGGTGCCCTGTGCTTCCGAACGACCGAACCATTAGCATGGGTTTCCTTTTTCCTTTTCATGGTTCTGCATGATAAACTCTGAGTCACCAGATATTCACTGCCCCTCTTCCATGCACAGAACCAGGGTTGCCTTCCATTTGAATTTTCAAGACAAATGGCAGCTATTTCTGTTGCCATAGAGACAACTGTTTCTGCCAATTCTTCTGCAAAATCTGTTATACAATATTTGTCCCTCGAATGTTTCACCTGTAGCACAGGCTGAGATGGAAGCAAGACGTGATTTCCCAATAAAGACAAGCTAACCTGAAGATTATTATTTAGCACAGCATCACACTTACTCTTGGCCTGGTTTTCTGTGTTCGTGGTGGTGCTGGAAGACAGCTGTTCTTGAACACCATGCTTGCATTCATTGTTTGCAAAGGTATTTTCTCTATCTGAAAATGATGTGTAGTCTTTCTTCTGATGATGATTGTTACTCTGATTTGGGGATTTGTAACAGTCTCGTGTGGTTCTTTTCAGGTACCTTTTCTTGGGAGATGTTTTTGCAACAAGTGCGTTATGCCCTGTCGCTCTACTTGTTGGCTCCGAATTCACTGCGGCACTTTCCTTGCTATTTACATCTTTCATATTACTTTTCCTAGCATTTGTGACATTTTCAAGATCTTTGCTAGCACTACTGATGTAGGATGTACCAAAGGGCTTAACAGCAGAGTGGTCAAGGGAGCTGTGTGAAGTTTCACGTGCTGTTGCCTGTGCTGACCATTCTTCTGCTCTTGTTACTTTCTCTGCATTTGTGCCCTCAGAAAAGAGAGGAGAACACTCTTCAACTTGTCTTATGTCGTTTATCTTCTTGCAAGTGAAATATATTACATTATAAAGCAACTCGTTTGCAGTATCCATGAAAATGTCTTGTGCACTTGAGCCGTTTTCTGAATGGGAGTGTAGCTGTCTCTTCTTCCTAACCTCTTCAATAGAATGTCGTAGAACAATATTGGATAAGTTTTGTGCAAGTTCATTTCTGATTACTTCATCACTGTGTGGAATCCGTGGCCTTGATGCTGTTGCAATAATTTTTTCGTTTAAGGATTCCATAAAATGCCCTACGTTTGTGTATGTGTTGGGTTTTGTCAAAATGATCGATGCTTCTTTGAGAAGAGCCTCTGCAATGCTGTCGTTTAGCTTCTCCATGCTGCTCCCTATAGCTATGCTACAATGAAGAGTGATGGCTGCAGAAGTCTGAGCAGCAGACAGGAGTCCACTTGAAGTCGCAGGGTACTTCTCTTCTTTCATTTCCCCCAGACCGCAGACAGCTACAGCACTTGCTACTTGGGTCATGCCACACAGTGCAGATGGAAATGAATATTCTGTGCCAGCAGAGTCATCAAGTAGCTGTGAAGATGATGTGTGGAGCTCTTTGTTATCAACTGCTCTGCTTTTAAATTCTGTGGCTTCTTGATCCCGTCTGAACTTTTCTGCAGCCTGGGGACTGGAAATGGTTCCAATAACAGTGGCTGCACAAGCCAGAGCCACTTCCAGTGCACTCTGGCCATGTTCGTTTGAATGTTCTTCCTCAAAGTAATCCGAAACTTCAGCAGGACTTTCTGATTCAGTCCAGTGGCAGATGTTGGGGAAGGCAGACCCTGGCCAGTCAGATACATTCTCACAACTGTCTGGACTTTGCACTATGACAATCTTTGGAAGTTCATTCCACAATCGGGAAGCAGATGCGTCTTCCGACTTACAGGAGCTTCCTGCAGAGATGCTGACTGCAGCCTCCTCACTAAAAGTCGGTTGAGACTGTGACAGTCTAATGAAAGCATCTTGCAGAACAGATTCTGCTAAATTTGTGGCATACTGACCTGTAGTTGCTTGCTCATTTTGTGAGGGAGGATCAATTTTCCTGATACCTGCGCAACCCTCTCCATCTGTCTTGCTGCTGTGTTTCGCTGTTGGGTCATACAGAGCTCCCAGCTCTTCTTTAGCCATTTTGGTTAAAGATACATCTTCTAACATGTGCCCTGAGCATGAATTTTCAACCTCACTAATCAAATCAGTAGTACTAACAGATGAAGTAGCTCTTCCAGCTAATTCCTTCTGCCACAGTATTTCCTGGTCTGACTTATCTTCAGGTTGTAAGATGCCATCTTCTGCCACAACATTCACAGCTTCAGAGACTCTAGTAGCTGCATTATCTTTAGTAATGCAGTTCCCTTCAAGAATGAATGGTAACCTGGCTTTTCTGTAGTGGAGACTTTCAATTCCCTTCCCTTTATTTTTTTTGACATCTGAAGACACTTCTGAAACACTTAGTTTTTCATGACCTATTAAAAGAAAAATAAGAAATTAGTTTTTGCCGACTACCCCATAACTTTAACAAGAAAACGGTTGCCTAACTGTGTAATGCTTTACCACTCTGTAAAACTGCTGCACAACCATGTATCCTTGTCTTTGAACAACAATTTAAAAATATGAGTGGGTGGCGGTCCATTTTCTAAATTACAAATAAATATATGCATGAATTAACATCAAGTGCAATTTCTGTGAGCATTGCCACGGCTGTTTTGCAGTCTGAACAATAGCAGAATTACACTCGGCCCCGTTGCTTTTACCAGTTCTATATTCATCAGCCTCGTTGTCATCCTCGAGGTGCTCCGATGCTGTGAGGAAATCTTCTTCTATTGAGGACACTGAGCAGTTTGTGTCATCCTCGGGCTTTAAGACATGACTTTCTATCTGCAGCTGTCTCTCCTGCACGAGCTCAAGTCCAATCAGAAACTTGTTTATTTCAAAAATGATGCAGCTTGTGCTGTTTTTCCTGTCCCCCCTTGCACACTGAACCAAGCAGACATCTGCCAGCCAAGGACACTAGAGGGGAAAAGAATCTCAAATAGTTATTTAATTAAAAAACAAAATTTATTTTAAGCCTCCCGCTCTATAAATATTTCAGGAATGTTCTGTTGCAAAGATGTAATAAAATTTGTCATTTAAATGTTTGTAACCCATTGGGCAGTTACGTGTACACCAAAATAAGCCTGTTCGGACTGACAGCTTTTGTTATAAAAGCAATTTAGCAGAGAACCCAGCTGTATCACAGGAGCATCTTTATTTTGTTGAAATAACCAAGTTGCCTGATTTCAGCCAACTTCTTCTTTTAAGGACAGGGACTTATTTGCTTTTAGCCATGTCAGAATTAGCCACCTGACATACTGTTATTAATGACCTCATGCCACCCAGTATTACCTGTCTCTTGAGAGAATTGTTTGTGGGCATGAATTCCTTTTCAGGATAATTTCTGTTGCAATGCTAGTCTGAAGGCAGCCCTGTAAATAGTGGCTGGCAAAGTTGCTAAGAGTAGGTCACCTTTAGATGTTTCTACAGATTGTTTAAAAATAATGTTTTATTTTGTTTCTTTGCCTTTCTTCCTCTATTGCTCCTTTGCCCAAAGCCCCACTGTTTGAGACCAGTGTAACTTCCCACTGAAAATGGGGCTCCACTCTGCGCTGTGCTCAGCCTTTTTATAGAATTGTCTACTCAGAGAAGCTGAACAATTAAGTTGAAACTTGGACAGAAACTGAGGGAAAGGAACTCTCATCATCCTCACTTAAAACTGTTGGATATTTATACAACCACAAAGCTAAGTTGATATCTCTGCATGGGACTGCGTTTGTGGTATGGATGTACGTACAAAAAAGACAAGGTTTTGCAGGTTGTGGTCTTGTGCTTTAACTCCAGGCCCCAAAGAAAGAGCTGGATTGAGTGGAGCCAATTCTGGATCGAGTGGAGCCAACTCTGGATCAAGGCAGTAGGTTTTAAGCTGTGCAGAGGTTGCCCTGGACCCCCTGTGCCCTTGCACAGTGTATCGCATAGTGTAACCCCAGCCCAGATTTTCTGTCTTGAGTGTGAATGCAAAGCAAAACTCCTATCAATAAAAAGGAGGTGGGATGAGGGTTATGTTGGAATAGCATGTTTTATTAGCGTGTTCTTCCTTTCCGCCTAAAATATGTCTGAACAGAAAACTGAATAAATTAGTGTGTTAAAGCAAAACACATTTTTGAGCTGCTGCTAAGAAATTGGTGCTGAATCAGACTTGAGCATACACTGTATTATGAAAAATGTTATTAAGAACAGATGCAGCCTTAGATCAAACATTCCCCTGCTGTTTCTCCAGTCCACAGTTTGCAGGCTTGTACTTGTGAAAAGGACAGAGGAGAACTGGAGTAAAAACCCTTGTATGGAAACTATGCAAGTCTCCTTACAAGTGAGATGCTCTGGAAAGACAAACATACATAAGGAGAAACATAGCCTGCGCTTATCTGGTCAGTGAATCTCACAGTCTCAGCGCAAGGCTTTACTCATCTTACAAGACAGAAATTTAAGTTCTCATTTGTCTCTTGCTGTGCTCTCTGAGAAGGCTGCGAGTCTCAAGGGCTGCAGTCTTGGAGCTGGGGATGACTTGGGTACTTAGAACCATAGAATGGACCCTAAAGCCCATCCAGTGCCAACCCCTGCCATGGGCAGGGACCCCTCCCACTGGATCAGGGGGCTCCAAGCCCCATCCAACCTGGCCTTGAACACCTCCAGGGATGGGGCAGCCACCACTGCTCTGGGCAACCTGAGCCAGGGTGTCCCCAGCATAAAATTCAGTCATCTTTGCAATACAGCTGTTCCAGGCCCTGCTTCCTGAAGACATTTGTACAAAAGCTAATTTCAGTGAAAAAAAGTTTTCTGCTTGTTTTTTTATCTGCAGCAAATAAAACAGGAGACACCTGTTCATGATTTAAGTTTGCTGAGACGGTTTTATACTCCAGGATAACTCTGCAGTTTTAATGAAGTTGTTCCCAACTGAATATAAATACTGAAGTATTTTTCATTCTCTTTCTTTACACAGACAGGAACAGGCATAAAATACGATAAAATGGAAAGGAAGAAAAAGCTTTTTATTATCATATGGAATTAAGCTTCTGGAACTTGTGTATTAAAATACTTTTAAGCAAATGTTATCATTTGCTTCCTTTCTGTATGCAGTGCCAGGAAGGGGAATTCTTGGCCTCCAGATCACAGATAGGGAACATTTCATGGGCAGTAATGGGAGTGAAAGAGTTAGTGTGAGAACTCTGCCTTTAGCTCGTTTAAATGTTAAGTTTTAATTAAAGCATTAATTACTTTTTAAGCTGACAGAAGCTAAATGAAGCATCGGATTTGATACGGTTAACGTAGCTTGGTATTTTCCATTGTCACATTCAGGCTTACAGTAGCCTCTAGGATCTTCGAGCCCTATCATCAGCTCTTTTCCAAGGTGCACGCGTGGGAGAAGATGGATTGGGAACAGAAGTGGGAAGTAGCAAGACTTCACTTGAAAGGGAGTCTGTAGAAGCTGTGCCCTGATCTAGCTATCTGCACAGAAAAAGTGTTACATCTTTCCTTTCTCCCCTCTGCACTGCCCTTCTGACTCCTGCTGTTCTTGAAATCTGGGCTTATGAATCATCTCTGCCACCAATGCCTACCTTCCCCGAAGGAACAACCACTAATATGGCTTAAAGCGTTATCAGCTGCATCCCAGATATCCACAGGATCTAGAGGAAATAGCAGGATCTCTCTCCTGTCTGTGCCACCCCCCCCTCACCTTTAATAGACTTTTGTTAGACAGGATTTATTTTTTATATTTCCAAGCTCCCACTCATCTCTTAAACTGATGCAAGGTCTTTGCTTCTAGCTTCCTTTTTTTTTCCATTTTCCAAATTCCATCCTTCACAAGTAGGATGTGATCTTAAAGATGAGTTTGATTCCTACCTGGGGAACTTCATAATCGACCTGAAGGTTTCCTGATGCTAATCCACTCAGCAGCACAATTTCATTTTCCTTTGGTGGCTGTACATTCATCGAACTGATGAGTTTGGGGAGATTTGGAGACACGCTGATCAACCTCTGTAATATATGAAAGACAGATATTGCTCTCAGGTAATGAAGTCTGAGTCGCACAGTTATAGTCATGAATATCAAAATGAAATACCACTTACAGGCATCCCTTTAGAAAGCTTATTTGATCTTGCTGCTTTGAGTCCATTAAAAGTAGAACTGGCAGCATTAAAACGCACATTCTTTCTTTTGAACTGCTAGGGAAGACAACCACAACAGTATAAACTTCTGCACAACCATCCAGCAGGACAATCTCTCATCCCTTTAGGTTGTGCTAAACAGCTTGATTGTATTTGTGCATCTAAATGCTTGGCCTTGCTGTTATGAGTGAGCTCCTAAGAGACTGAGAACACTATGTCTGTTGCTGTCTAAAACAGAAATGATTCAGTACTTACGGTAATGAGAACAGGACAAATCTTCTAGTTTTCTTCTAGGCATATGATAAGCAAGAAACCAAAGGGAAAGCTAGCTGGAAATTGCTGATCAAACGGATGTAATACCAAGTTTTGAATAACGGAAGTATTTAATACACAGATCTATTTCTTTCCTGTTCCACTGGACACCTTCACGATCTTTAATTTGTAATGTTGCAATCATTTTCTACCTGTTCTGTATTTGCTGGAGCCAAAAGTGGTACCGGTCCCATCATCACCGATGCTACGGAATATGGGAGATCCGTACGGCACTGCTGCCGGAGTCCCCAGTGCTGTTTCGTATTTGCTGGAGCCAAAAGTGGTACTGGTCCCATCATCACCAATGCTACGGAATATAGGAGATCCGTACAGCACTGCTGCCGGAGTCCCCAGTGCTGCGCAGGAGGCGGCTGCGCTCACTCGTGGGCAAAGGCCAGGCCAAAAGGACACCACCTACTCTAAGACCACTTGCAATTTTTTCTGCCAAGGATCTCGGTATGCTGACTTTGTATCAGGCAGGGAATCAAGAATGATCCCGTACAGAGGGAGTAAATAGCGTTTCCATTTTACGCGCTAACACAGCCTGTCAAACGGCAGAGCCATGGTGGGAAAGCAGCTCACGGGCACGCCACGGTGTACTTTAGTTACCACGCGATTCAATGATACTTCACTTTTTCATTTTCATCTCCAAAAAAATTACCTTGCAATACAGTTATTTTTCCTCAGAGTGAATTAGATATAATAAAACTTTCTGGCTTAGCAAATCTAATTCAGTTTTGGAGAACAATTCGCTTTTCAGTAGTCAGATCTTCTGATGAAGCTAAGTATTTATATTTGACATAACTAAATTCAGTGCTTCAATTCCTTCTGACATTTCAGTAAAGCACAAAAAAATTCTCATCCCTTTTTTTTTTCAAAATTATAACCTTTCTGTTATCACACGCATTTTGCTATGTATCTCTATTTTCTACTGCCTAAATTGTCATTTTTTATCAGATTTCTCAGGTAGGAAATCGTGGCATTTTGTATATCTTTTTCTCAAGTCCCTTACCTTTTGTTCAGAATAAAAAAGGAAAGATGGAAGGTCTGGAAAGAAGATTTGTTTACACTAAAAAACTCCAATTTAACCCATGCCAAGGTTCAAAGGGTAATGCCATATCCTAATAGTACCTATTAGTAAGCAGTTTTATATTTCATACGAACAAAAGCTATGCTAACATCTTTAAACTCCTCCTATGAAATGCTTTCACATCACTGTGTTTGTACAAACATCCACCTCGCTCAAACCTAATTTACACAAACTGTGTATTGCACACAAAAATTTGTCTTAGAGAAGACTACCCAGTACCTGTGCTAGAAGAGACATTTTTATTACCCCCACTGAAAACTATAAGAAAAATATCATCTCCTGGTCATGGCTAATAAATGTGTTGACTCTCAGGTATTGTAAAGGGTCGCTGCACAGAGCTAGTTTACGTTGGCTTTTACAGACACCTAGCTCTACGATTGAGGGAGAAACTGGCATTTCCTTAAGACTTGCTATAGCTTTTGTTCCTTAATCAACACTATAAACAACAATAAAACCATTGCTTATTAGAAAACAACTCGTGCTTCTGTGGATTCAGTGAAGTTAAACCTCTCTGTTCTGCACAGTTAACCTGCTGATTCAACAGAAAAATAATCTTGCTGCAGGAAGCTGTAGTTATTTTTGACATCTGAATTTCATAGATCCAGGGTGCGGAAAACAGCACAGACAAACAGTTCCTGCTAGTGAGTGACTTGCAGGGGGCAACAGAGTCCCCGTGTTGGTTGTCCTCGCATAAGCTAGAAATGGTTTCAGCAAACTAACCATGATGTTTTACTGAGGAACCCCCTGGATATCGTCAGGAGATGCTACCTTTGTTCCCTTAGCACATGGTGCTGCCGTATTGCTGTGTCGATCATAGGCATCAAGCCAGGATCTTGAAAATGAACTGATAAAGGAACATGTAAACTCAAAATGGACGCCAGCCCATATCTTTGAAATATGGCTTCCTCAGATTTGAGGGTTTTTTTGAATGCTACGCATTTTAAATAGCGTATTACAGAATCACAGAATGGTTTGGATTGGAAGGGACCCCCAAAGACCATCCAGTCCCAGCCCCTGCCACGGGCAGGGACACCTCCCACTGGATCAGGGGGCTCCAAGCCCCATCCAGCCTGGCCTTGAACACCTCCAGGGATGGGGCAGCCACCACTGCTCTGGGCAACCTGGGCCAGGGCCTCCCCGCCCTCATCATGAAGAATTCCTAATGTCTCATCTAAATCTTCCCCTTTCCAGTTTAAAGCCATTCCCACTTGTCTTATCACTACAGGCCTTTGTGAAAAGTCCCTCCCCAGATTTCTTGTAGTTTGTCTTAGTGCTTGTAAAATAACCAAGCTTTTTTTCTTTTCTTTTTTCTTTCTTTTTTTTTAAAAAATTCCTTTTCCTACCCTCCAAACTTTCAGTTAAACAGGTAAAACACAGCTTTAGTTCTGTTTTATCTAGACGCCTCTTCAAAATCATATAATCAAACTAATCTGGAGTTTAATTGAGTAAGACTGGTCAGCTAAACAAGACCTAAACAAGTAGATGCTTATAAATATACAGAGGGTGGGTGTCAAGAGGATGGGGCCAGCCTCTTTTCAGTGTTGCCCAGTGACATGACAAGGGGCAATGGGAACAAACTGGAACAAAGGAAGTTTCATCTCAACATGAGGAAAATCTTTCCTGTGAAGGTGACAGAGCACTGGGACGGGCTGCCCAGAGGGGCTGTGGAATCTCCTTCTCTGGAGATATTCAAAACCCATGGGATGTGTTCCTGCGCAGCCAGCTCTGGGGAGTCTGACTGGATCATCTCCAGAGGTCCCTTCCAACCCTCACCGTTCTGTGATTATGTGAAGATTTTCAAAGGCTTTTTGGCTGTAGGAAAGACAGGCATCAGATTTTATTTTTTTTTTTAAGTGTAATAGTATGTCAAATTAAATTCCATACTTTATTCTTTGATAAAACCAAGGCTGAGCAATAAATCCATTCACATGGTAACTGGTGTGAATTCACAGGCTGCAACAATCTCCTAGATATTTCTTGGGTGGGTGTAAGAAAAGCCAATCTCTCTAAGGGTTAAAAAATCTAGGGATAGCTTTGATTTGTCCGTAGAATTTTGAGCTGAGTTTGTATTAGAGTCCTGGTGTACGTGACTAGATCCACTCTGCAGGTTATTAAGACCCAAACTGTTACCTGTTTCACTTGCTCATCACTGCAGTCATCTCTGTTTGCATCTAAATTCACAAAACAAACCTGTAATAAGAGAGAGAAAAAAACAGTAGCAGCTCTTTTAAAGTCAATATGTGTTCCTTTTCTAGCTTCATAGCTGAGTATGTGAAGACTTTTAAAGCACAAGAAGGGTTTAAAGGTTAGCAAAGAGAACAGCAGGGTAGATATTAAGAAAGGAGGAAAAGGAGCAGAAGAGTCATGACTTTATCTACTCTGACAATTAGCTTGGCTGACGAATGGGCAAATGTGGTCAATAAACTGTGATACAGAGGATATCGGAAAAGATGGAGGAAATGTTAAAGAAGCATTTGATTGTATATCCAATAAATTCTTCACGTCTGCCTTGCTTTTCCAATGATTTCTTCTTTTCAGGGACTTGAAGTGTTCCATCAGTGCAAGCACTGATATAAGTACACGTGGTGAGTTGCTTTTGGAGTTTTCTCCGCATCTCATAAATATTGTAGTATTTTTCACCACATTCCAAATTTCCTAAGTAGAATTGTCAGACTTTATGGAAATTATCTTTTTTTTTAAACCTTGGTTCACGAGCCAATGTGCAAGCAGAAGTTTACAGCAGTGCCAAGTGAGCACTGCCATAGGAGGCAGAACAGCTTAGTGCCCGGTAAGTTTACATGTCATTCACTGGCAATATTATTTTTAATAATAAGGTCTTTTGCCCTTTTTTTGATTTTTATGAGTTTCAGCAACTATTTAATGGCACTGAGAGTGATTTAAACTTCAGACCTAAAGACTATCTCATTTCTCAAGACTTGTATTTTCTTTTTGTGACTGGAAGGCCTTTTTGTAATTTTTGGAAACAAGAAAATCCCTCCTGCAGCTTTATCTCTGAATTAGACACAGGGACTCCAAAGCTAGGCTGCACTCCGTAGATATCTTCAGAAATTTGTGAGTTTGGGGTTGTCTTGAGTTAAAAGCTGGCACAGATTCCGGGCTGAACCGAAGCAAACACCTGATTCCAAGTAAATTGCAGATCCAGAATTTACCTTTGAAGAGCTCAGTGATTTCTTTCATTTAATTAGCAAAGAGTAAATGCTTCTTTCCCTAATTCCATATAAATTTCCCCTAAAAATTAAATGCTCTAAATTATCCCCTTCACCAATATACTTGCGTTAGGCATCTGAACTCCTGTTGTGTGCCTGCTTTTACCCCAGTACGACACTGGCTCCAGTTTATACATGCACATACCATATGTACTCATTATGGCCATCTGCAATAACAGCCAGCACAGCAGATGGAAAGCTCCAGTCAGACCTCCCATTGTAAACCTAAAAAAACCCCATGGAAAAAGAAAGGGTTTGCCCTGTTAAAGAGTTTAATGGCACCTTTATATGAACTTAAAACCATATTTTCCAATATTTTTACAATGGCAATGTCAGTGATCAGGATATGCCACTGTCACCTGCATTTTACGGCTGTCTAACTTTTAAGAAACAGTTATAAAAATTTCAGAGCCATAAAGTATTAATAATACCTTCTAGCAATAGAATGTGGCAGTTGTGTAATGTCTTAAATGTGTTACAGTTAATTATACAGACAAAAATGTGTCTTACTTTCCACTGGGACTTTCCATGTAGGCATTTTGCCTATCAGCAATGGGTGTTTATTACAAGGCATTAGAAAATTATGCTTGATTTGCACGTGTACTTGCCCAGTGCACGCAGCGATAGATGGTTGTGAATCTGCAGGTGCAGGGAGGTAGTTGCTTTGGTGACCGTTAATTTGGCAACCAGGGTAGGGGGGCTGGAAAGCAGGGGTCCTGCTTCCAGTCCACTCAAACACATTTACTACCATGTCGTTGCTTAGGAGCTTTGCTTCCAAACTCTCACACAAGAGTGCTGAGGTCTAGTTTTGTATTGGATTCAGTGTGAAAACCTTGTGAAAAAGCTGCGTAGGGGCAGTCGTGTCGGCACGTACATCCCAGCCAAACGCCCGACTCTGGTAAACCTTGTTTTGCCATTTGCCACCTCCCCGTTGGTGCAATGGTACAGCTCTTTGCTGTGCTATGCACTGACCACCATCCTAAAGGTGTGCTCTTTCTGAGCAGCCCAAAAGTCATCGTCTCTATTTCATGCGGAGCCCAAAAGTCATCCTCTCTATTTCTTGTGGAGTGGATGGCACATAATTCACTAATACTTAAGTAGAAGAAATAACACTATAAACAGGAATATCTATTATTTAAACTCATATTCTCTTTCCTTCATCTATCTTTTGAATTTATTTTCAGAACCCAATTAAGTTGTTATTATAAACCCTATGGTGGTATTGAACCCATTTTCCAAATACAATTGTCAGAGTCCATCGACATTGATTTATTACAGTACCAGTGTAGTCTGTTAGCATTTTCCTGTTATTTAAAATTTGCAGTTTTAATTATAAGTAATTTTTACATAAAAATAGTTTTGCACTGGTGAAATACACTGAAGAACTTGTTTACTTTTTTTCCAGTTCACTGTTTGCTTTAAGATTAACTGTGTTTTGAGCAGAAGGATGGAACTAGATGTCTACTATAACCAAATCAACTCTACAGCTCCATCCTGGCAGGCTCTGCACTATCGCTATGTTCTAGGAAGTTCACCATGAGGATATTTTTCTTGGAGATATTTAATTAGAAGTGCTCAAAGAGAAAAAGACCCATCTGAAACATCTGTCACCGGTTTCTGCTTACGTAATAAAAAATTTAAGCTCTCAATAGCTTGCATTGCTTAATGAATTTCTAGTAATTCTCAGAGACATCTCCATCAAAACAAGGCAAAAGCAACACTACAGAATAATTCACAACCTGCAGGAAGGAAATAATGCATAGATTATGAAGACGGAGCCAAGGTCAGGTCAGCATTTTTTAAGTTTAATTTAATTCTGACTTTTTTCCTTTGAATCACATGCAGATCTTCATAAAACTCTCTTAAGCACTTCTACTAGGACAGTACCAGGCAGATTATCATCACTAACTTGCTGAGCTCTGATCTCAAAGAAGCCCTTACTTTCTGGGATCATATAAAAAGCCGATAGAATCACACAACGGGTTGGGTCAGAAGGGATCCCAAAGGCCATCCAGTTCCACCCCTTGTCCTGGGCAGGGACACCTCCCACTGGATCAGGGGGCTCCAAGCCCCATCCAGCCTGGCCTTGAACACCTCCAGGGATGGGGCAGCCACAGCTTCCCTGGGCAACCTGGGCTAGGGCCTCCCCACCCTCACAGGAAAACCTTTCTACCTAATATCTAATCTAATCCTCCTCTTTTTTTAGCTTAAAACTGTTCCCCCTCATCCTATCTCCACACTCCCTGATAAAGAGCCCCTCCACAGCTAGAGATCTTTTATTTTATTCCATTCTTTTTTTCTTCCCTGTATTGCATGGTTTCTGTGACTATTACAGATGTAGGGAGTAAATTCCCTAGATCAACAATTTCAAGTCTTTGAATCTACTCTTGAGTTGGTGTGGAAATTATGAAGACACCTCAGCGTCCACTGTCTGCAAGTTTAGACTATTACTTCTTAAAAGAACTACCTGTTAAGAAATAATTTATTTATAATGCACTGAGGATATAATGTACTACACACAATGTATTCTACTCATTGACAGATGGCCTCAGAGAATTGCTAAAAGCATAACACTGTTTTCTCACTTTGGAGGAGCAAAGCAATTTCATTTTCTTCAGAGCTGATGCTAGCAAAAAGCTGAACGACAAGCAAAGAAATATATTATTGCCGGTGTTTTCCTTATTGCTTCAAATTCAGCTTGTATAAACTAAAGTTGGTATTACCAACATTTTAATATTCCCTAGATGAAAAAGCACGGGGATGGTAAGAAAGAAACGCTGTCTCAGAGGTACAATACTAACAACAGTACTTTTTTAAAAAAAGGTGTGGTTTTCCTAAGTGTCTGTTCTAGGGTGAAGTCTATTTCAGTTCTGTACTATTTTCCCCAGACAGACTGCCAAACTGCTTTTTTTCTGTTTGTTTTGGGAAGCGCTAATGCTTCTTTCTATTGTGTATTAATGCCTGACAGTAAGGAAAGATTTTTTTCTCTGTCTTCTGAAATACCTTATGGCTTTTGGTGAGATTAAAACAAGCCATAGCTTGTGGGATCTTTTATTAAACTAGTATTTTTTTTAAATTAAGAAGCCAACCTGTTTGTTTTCTGATCCTCTTCCATGTCAAAATATTAACTCAGCAGAGATGCCGCAATAGCAGTAGCTTCTTGCACAGTGCTGTAAGGGCCAGGAGCTGCTAGCAGCTTTGGAGAAGAGAAACAGCTCAGTCTCTTTTCTCCCATGAAGCATGAGTTAGGGAAGAGGCTGAACTGAAAATCCACTGTAGTCCTTCCTCTCGCTGGGATAACAGCTGTCCCTTGTGCATGATTGCTATCGTCACCCTGGTGAGTGTAGTGAGAGCCCTAGGCTTGTATTCTGCCTCGTACAGCACTGTGAGCAACACTTGTTTAAGTGCTGCAGGATGTGTTTGTGTTCCCCTCCCATAAAATCCAAATACCTATGCATTATATGCCATTCTCCCAAATAAATGTCAATACCTCTTTTAAAATAATGGAATAAACTGAAGAAATAATACTATTACTATACACAGGTGGCTTGTGCAACCTCAATTCCACCTCGTGTGCCCACATTTAGGCAATGCAGGATCTCTGCCTGATTTCACTGAACAGGAAGACTGCAAAAAGGTGCTGAAGAAGCACGGAACAGTGTATCTGCTGTTTTGTAGTATTTTTTGTAATATTTGAGTTTATGGCTTTGTAATCTAAAGGATGCTCTCAAATATAGTTTCTTTGTTTCTTTGTTTGGATTAGGGCTGCGCAGTTAAAGACAATATCAAAGTGTCAGGTGGCAGAACAAATCACCTCATCCCTGCCACTCACTGTATCCAAACAGCTGATCCTCACCAGTGTCACTCACAGGCTGAGTTTGGTGCCGTACCCATGTGTAGGCTAAACCATGAATGTACTTGGTTTTGCAGGGGGATTGTGCAGAACTCCCCAGGTTCTGTGCTGTCCTGGTTGCTATGTCAGCATGTAAATGCTGCCTGGAAACTGAGGTTATGAGGTCTTTACATCCCAGGTTTGTGCTGCTCTGCTTTCTCCATCCTCCCTCCCGACTTCTGTCATAGCACCAAGCCTACTCAGACGTGCAAGGTGCTAATTCAGACAGCCCGGGAGAGTCAGAGGAAATAACCGGGCTGGGACTGCGCTGCAACCTGCTGATAACACTCGTGTTTAATTTCCTACAAACAGAAGTGAAAAAGTTAATTAGCCCTGGGAGAGATTGTAGGAGAAAACAATTCTGAGCAGGCAGTTCCTGGGTGCAAAGGAAGAACAGGCCCCTGAGTTTGAGAATGGGCCCCTCAGTCTCAGAAGGTTGTGGAGATGCTGGAGTGTGTCCAGAGGAGAGCGACGAGGATGGGGAAGGGGCTGGAGCACAAGCCCTGTGAGGAGCGACTGAGGGAGCTGGGGTTGTTCAGCCTGGAGAAGAGGAGGCTCAGGGGAGACCTTATTGCTCTCTACAACTGCCTGAAAGGAGGTTGTAGTCAGGCAGGAGTTTGACTCTTCTCTCAGGTGACCGGCGACAGAACAAGAAGACACGGTCTCAAGCTTCGTCAGGGGAGTTTTAGGCTTGACATTAGGAAGAAATTCTTTACTGAGAGGGTGATTGGCCCTTGGAATGCGCTGCCCGGGGATATGGTGGAGTCACCGTCCCTGGAGGTGTTTAAGAGGAGACTGGGTGAGGCACTTAGTGCCATGGTCTAGATGATGAGTTGGTGTTGGGTCATAGGTTGGACCTGATGATCTCAAAGGTCTTTTCCAACCTTGTAATACCGTGATACTGTGATAACATAGTTTCAATGCCTAAGCCTGAGGACACGCAGGATAAACCGTGTGGCCTAGGAATGCTGAGTAACTCCTGAACCCAGGGCTGAGGGTAGTTCTGTATAGAAAACCAGCTGAACTGCTGATGGAACGCGGTCCTCATGGGCAAAGAACTGAAGCAGCGACTGTATCTCTGCAGCAGGAAAGGCAAGTTCAAGCTATGCTCTTCCTTGCACCTTAAGCTTTTCATAATGACACTCGGTAGTTATTCTGGTCACTTTAACTGTTAGCATCTGTTGCTGGCAGGAGCCCAGAGGTGGGAGCAGGCAGGCAGCTGTATGTCAGGGCAACCAGCTCTCTCCTCTCTGTCCTGGTTTGAGTGATGCAGGTAGGAAATTCTATCAATGTGACTTTTAAATTAATAAGTATCTAACCGTTCTTGTTTGGCTCATCCCTTGCTCGTTGTGCCTAATGTAATACACAGATTAAGGCAGTGATGTTCTGATTATTTACCATAATCCTTTGAGAAACTGAAGGCTTGGCATTTATTTCCATGTTGATTCCCCTCTGTATTATGGTTGGGTATTGTACATTCTCAGGATGTGTAATGTTTCTTATCTGCTATTATGCTACCGAGCACTTCATCCCTTTTTTTAAATGTAGGACTGTGAAGATACAGTTTGTGAACAGGATTGTGTAATTTTACAGCAACTATGATTGCCATGACAGTTGTTTTTAAATACAGTTGCTCCGTAAAATTTATTAATCTGGAGGCAGAGACTCCTGGCTTTAGAAAGGTAGTTCAGACCACCGTAACTTTCCCACCACACAATAACCAAATACTTCAAGGCATCACTCTCTAGAACGGGCTCTGTTTCACAGACCGTCTGGCTGCACGTTGTGCTCCCTTAGGAGCTGAGGGCAGCGAAAGCTCTCAGATAAAACCAGTTTTCATTCCATGCATCTGAGACAAAGCAAACTGCAACTCACACAAAATATCAAAGGAATGGCAACATGCCATATTTTGTCTATAAATTTTCTGTGAGCCTTCTGTCTCTGAAAATGACCAGCAATGTTCATATAGCTTTGACTTATATTAGGATGGCACAAATTTACTCTTTCCAGTACATTCTAGTGATGCAGCCATCTGTTTTTCCTGCCTATGACAAGATTGTGTGTTTTGATGGTTATCAAAATGCTGATCTGCAGTGCTCACGAGAAGAACCTTATATATATTTTCACTTGAATTATTCATGCTATTGTGAAGCCTAAATAAAACTTCTTGGACTTCTTGTGAGATATATATCTGCTGTCTGTAAAGACCCCTAATTATTAACCTGTTCTCTAAACATTCAGCTGCTTGAGTCTTGTAATCCCAATAGACTTTCAAGTACCATTTATTTAGTTTTTTAGAAAGGCAAACAAAATAGCTGTAAAAGTACGATTTCTAAATAAATTCTCTAAAATGTCACACAGAATTACCCTTTAGCTAATAATTAAACAAACTACCTACATCTAGGAGTCTTGGAAAGAGTAGGATTTTTTTTAGCATCTATGTTTGTTAGGGCTTGCGTGAAAGGAGGCTGCTTGTGTGAAGTTTTGGGAAGCTGGTGTCTTTGGTCATTTCACCACAATTATTTACAAGACAAAAACTTTCATAACTGACACCTGAGACCTGTAAGTCTGCACCTTTCAATACAACTTGTACAATATGATTCTGATTCCTGTGCTGAAAAGCTGCTATCAGTTTTCACTGAAACTCAGGCTTTGGAGAGTAGAAGTCTCCCTGCACTACAGTTTCAGAAATTTGAGGTCCTGCGCAAAATCACTGCATTTGATGGTAATCTTGTTACCGATGACTCAGTGACTGCCCCAAAGAATATGCATGTTGAGTGTAAAATTTACTTCGCAGGAATTATGGCATTCATCAAGACCAAAAGCAACATATAGCCTAGTACTTCTACCCTTTGCTTGTCTCTCATTACCATTAAGAAGTCTGTGTTTCTCTATCACCATTTTAATTTACAGACTAGGATCAAAAGAGGTTCTGGCTGCAGCTGCACCTCGAGTGCTGTGTCCAGTTCTGGGCCCTCAGTTTAAGGAAGATGTTGAGATGCTGGAGTGCGTCCAGAGGAGAGCGACGAGGATGGGGAAGGGGCTGGAGCACAAGCCCTGTGAGGAGCGACTGAGGGAGCTGGGGTTGTTCAGCCTGGAGAAGAGGAGGCTCAGGGGAGACCTTATTGCTCTCTACAACTGCCTGAAAGGAGGCTGTAGTCAGGCAGGGGTTGGTCTCTTCTCTCAGGTGACCGGCGATAGAACAAGAGGGCACGGTCTCAAGCTTCGCCAGGGGAGGTTTAGGCTTGACATTAGGAAGAAGTTCTTTACTGAGAGGGTGATTGGCCATTGGAATGCGCTGCCGGGGGAGGTGGTGGAGTCACCGTCCCTGGAGGTGTTTAAGGAAAGATTGGATGAGGCTCTTAGTGCCATGGTGTAGTTGACAAGTAGGAGTAGGTGTAGGTGTTGGGTCATAGGTTGGACTCGATGATCTCAGAGGTCTTTTCCAACCTTATGATACTGTGATACAGTGTGATACTGTGAATGAGTAGAAACTATTACTGCTTTTGCAAGACTACAAAGTTGGTGTACATTTCTGTAAAATCTTGTGTCTTCTTCCTTTACTTGTTTCCTAGGCCTTGTGCTCGCTTATTTTCTTTCTTTCTGTAACCATTTAAATGTGAAGTAGAATCTCCGAGGTCTAGATAATATAAATGTGACAGTTCACAAAGCTGAGAAATCTGATTTCACGACCAGTCTGAATAAAACAATCATAAATATAAACCAATAAAATAGAATTGATATCGTAATTTAGCTTTGTTCAAGTTAATCTTGTCTTTTTCCATTTCCTGTATTTGAAGATTGTTAGTGTGGAAAAATTATGGTTCCATCAGATCACTGCAGGGGATGTTATTTTCAAGAAGGATTGGTTCCTGAGGAAAATAATAAGTATGAACCTGAGACCAGTTTGTGGGTTGCAGAGAAGCCAGTCCTACTCCTTCCCCTTCTCCTGAATCCTTTGATCTCCTGCTCAGCAGGGCACACAGATGCCTGCTACCCAAATATCAGCACAGTCAGGCACAACCTGTCAGTGACCAAGCTGCTCCAGAAAGACAAAGATAAAACTTTATAAAACAGTACTTCCAAATTTTAGATGCTTCTAGGGAAAAGATTTCACAGAAATTGTTGAAATTTTCAGTTGTCAAAATGCCATGAGGTTTAACTGTGGTGATTAACTATAGGCCAGACTCTGCTAAACAACTGCACCAAAGAAGAGAAGATATTTAGTCGTTAATTAATACACACTATTTAACAATAAAACCAAGGTGAAAGACTGACTCCCTGCAGCCCTACATTTTGATTGTCTTGGCCATCTCAGCCCAGGCCAGTCTTGGTAAGCCAAGAAATGTAACTGCCTGTAGCCTACAGAGCCAAACAGATGCATACTTTAAGCTTACAAGCAACTGAAGCAAGGAATTATTATGATGTTGGATATATGGAGAAGAGAACATGTATGATACATTGCTAAATGAATGTTTAGATTTCTAGGACAGTTGGTTATTTGACTACTATTTTTAAGACACCTACATGGTGTTATTTGGTATAGCGTTGCTCTAAACTACTATAAAAATCAATTATTTTTCCTGAAGACATTTGTATGTCATATAGAAGCAAAAGAAGGAGATTAAAAAGTTGTAAGTACTTAAATCCATTCTGCTTATCTGTGCATGTCAAACAGTTCTATGGTGCTCTACCAGCATTTTCAGTACTTGAGAAAGATGAGGAAGTAAATGCTGCTAAGCCTAATTTAAAAATGCAAATGATTTTGCTAAAATAAGATGTCAAGTGAAAATATTCCATAGCAGTGACTCTGAATGATCAGACTCAAATTCCACCTGCTATATAGGTCGCTGGGGTATATGAGGTCTGACACAAAACGCCTGAGACTGTGCCTGTAACTCCTTATTTAACAAATTAAGAAAATTAACTACAATCACCTTCAAAACAGTTTCCTTCTGAGCTGACACAGCTGCATACAATCCTGCCAACGTTCAAAGCAATTCTGCAGATCATTTTCTGAAAGGCTGCTGAGCATCTCCATTGTTTTTGGTTTCACATCTTCCACCAACAAAAAATGGGTTCCATTGAGCACTGACTTGATCTTTGGGAAGAGGCAGAAATCGCAGGGAGCTGTGTCTGGTGAACAGGGTGGGTACTCAAGCACAGCAGTGTTGTTTTGAGCTAAAAACTGCATCACAGGCAAAGCGTTGCGGGCTGGCGCACACTGACATTTTCTGACCAAGGGTAAGAAAACATCCATCTTTGAACATGCATGAATGTACTGAGTAAAGTGACCAAGCTGACCTATGAGAGGTTCTACATGTTCTATAACCATCTCTTTGTCTCTCCCCTCCCACTCTTCATTCCCAAGCTATAGAGTTAGTCTTGTTTTTTTGTGATGGGCCTTGTATAAATGACCAGGTATTATCAAAGCGTATCTATCAGCTGGATAGAAAGAGTAAATTGTGTGTTATACAACCAGATAATAGCTTTTAGAAGCTAAAGTAGCCATATCTGGAAGACTGTATTTGTTTGGTTTTTTTAAAACTGAGCTAGCTATTTCTTTCCTACTTGCCTGTACAACTCCATAATGCTTATCCCTTCATTATGATACCCAATACAGGTTTCCCCCCCACCCCTATGTAGTATAATGTTAACATGCGTAACCGTTTAGACCATATTTCTCATTTTCATACTGCCTTTCACACAGTAGGGCAGGTCTGTTATTCGTTACTGTCACCTGGGCTTAGATGCCTTCGTTCTGGACTACAGTGGGGAAAGAAGGTGGTATTTTGCAGTGTAGCAGGCAAACCCAGCAGCTCCATGCCTCTTGATAAATTTCTATTCAAAGCCACCTGTGAAAAGGATTTCAGGAGGATTAAAAACTATTGTCCCTAGATTAAAATCAGGCCCCTTTGCTCCGCTGGTTAGTGAGGTCCTTCTGTAGCAAAAGCACACCGTTCTGCAAGTTCTCTCTGCTTTTGAGAAAATAAGGTGGAAACTAAGGAAGGAAACACAGGTTCTGATGGTGGATTTTGACTGAGCCCAGCCATACGATAAACATGCACCAATACACACCTTAAGAATAAACATCGGGTCTGTAAATCTAACGGAACAGGATAATGCCCTAAACTCTTCCTTCTCCCCACTAAGCCCATCCTGGCCTCTGTGCTGCTTCCTGCTTCCTGGGTCATAGGATTAAAATTTAAACCAAGACCATCGTGTTTTCTCTCCTCTGAAAAGGAATGTTTCATTCTTCCCTTAATAGTATTTGCACTCAGTACACAAAAGATCCAGCTACAGTTGACCAGCATACAGCTCGGTCACGGTGTTCTTAGTTCCATGTACTTTATTGCCAATGTCTAACAGAGTCACCCTGTAGAAACCTCCAGATTAAGTCAAAGTACAAATTAAAAAATCCACTTATTCTGTGACTGAACTAGTTTGTTCTTTAGAGACTTCTCCCACATTAAACAGCTCTCAGCAACCTAGCTAGTGGTTTTCACTGCACTTCAGAAGATAGCATACCCTGTTCTAAACATTGAGTTCACAACATGTGGCATAGCCTTTAAAGTCAGCAACTCATAGTCTTTAAATATGGCCTTAAATCTACTAACCTACATTAGTTCAGTTACCCAAAGGCCAATGAAGGTAAGACACAAACTACTAGGAAACCAGTAACACGAAAGCAGAAAACCAGAAATGTCAGTGCCGGTTCAAAGGCCCCTAACAGCAGGGATGTGTTCTGCTTTGTGTGGAGTCGCCATCCCTGGAGGGGTTTAAAAGACGGGTGGATGAGTTCTTTAGGCACAGGGTTTAGTGGGGAGACAGGCATGGTTGGACCCGGTGATCTCAGAGGTCTCTTCCAACCTTGTGATTCTATGATTCTATGTGTGTCCCCTCTTAACAGTATGCTTCAAACAAAAGTTTGACTGCTCAACTTCACCAGCTCAGTCTTTCACTATGGGCTTTGTCCTGCTGTAATCTACCACTCTCTCTTCATCATTTCTGACTACAGTTCTATAACAAAGATAACTTAGGGTTGACAATGGCTTCAGTCATTTTGAACGAAACCTTTAGGGTCTGACCTCCGTTTCTGCTGAATGAGACTTGCGTAGCATCTGTCTGCTTACATGTGCTTTCCAAATCCCAGGGCAGCTCTGCCCCAGCTGTCAGGTTATAAATAGGTAGAGGTCTGAAGCAGCAACATTAATTACTCAGAAAAATAAGAAACATTACACATTCTTGTGCTTATGAAGTGGTCTGGAAAACAGCTGATTTTCTGATTGTCTCTGTGAGTGCTGGGATTAGAAAAGCCTGCTTACCCATGTGTTAACACTTCAAGGTTAGCTTTTCAGCAAGTTCGAAAGTGACTACAAATTGTCGCGTGGAGACCTTGACCATGGGTACTCAAAAGCTATGTCTTGATTGCAAATGAAGATCTAACCTCTAGCACGCGGGATGGTAGCTTTGCGCGTCATGTCAAGCACATCAGGTACCAGATTGTGCGAACAGCACAGGAGTCACTGCAAGGACACTAACGGGGCAGAAGCACCTGCTCCTCCTTCTCCCACTGTCAGCACGGGTGGCAACACAGTCTGTCTCCTTATCAAAGCTACCCACCCCCCAGCCTTCTTTGTTCTTCTCACCTGCCTCCCACAGACCATCAGGACTTAAAATTTGGCTCGAAAAAAGCTGAAGCCCAACGCTCAGCTTATGCTGATGGAGTCTGTTGCTGTGGGAAGTTGTTTGACACAGCTCCATCAAGACATCGGACTCCTCTGTCTTTCTATTTAAGACTCTCAGAGCCATCAGAGCCAAATGTGTCCCTGAAAGCAGTGGGTCTGTAGCTCTGTCTGCTTATGCTTAAGTAGGGGTTTACTTTTGTGCTGCCATCACTTCCTCTCTGCCTATTTTTAGAGGACTGCTTTGTGTTAGCACCCATTAAAAAAAAGGAGTATCTTCTATGATACCATCATCTCGGATCCCACAATTTTTTAGAAAATGAAATCATGAATCACCTACGAGGCTCACAAAATGTGTTGTTCAGTCACACTAGAAAGATTTTTCCAGTCAGTTAATTTGACATCTTAAATATATGCTCTCAAACCCCTAAATGCCACTGCATAATTAGAAAGAAAGCCTTAAATGAACTTTGAAATTTCCGTTCCCCTCCTTCTTTATTCCCCCCTCAATTTGAATTTCCTCTTTCAATGCTGTCGGTTGAGCCTGAAATTATTTCTGTTGGTAAACAGGCCACCAGAAACCATAATTATGCTTCTTTACTGAGGCGGTAATCCTAGGTATTCCCTTGATTCTTAAAAATATATTTAATCAAACTAATTTAAATCTAGTTCAATTAGTTTGTCAAACTATTTTTATACACAGAAATCCACAGCTGCTTTGGGACTACGTTATGCCTAATTACATGTAGTTTTTGATGGATTTAGGTTTTGCCCCAGTTTAAGTCTGATCTATTGATTTCCAGAATCCAGTATGAAATAGTAAATAATTTCCTTTCATAGAGTTCTTTAAGAACCTTTCAGAGGAAAAATAAGGGGAAGGGTGGTGGGGGTATGGAACTGGAAGGACTTATCTTACCAAAACACACTGTTTAAGAAGCAAGTTGGGAAATTCTTTAAACTCCTCATCATACATAAAGTGATTTTAACTGGGAAACCTCGTTTTGATGAATTTGATGCAGATTCTTCCTAAATGCTCAGAAATATTACTTAGAAAAATATGACACTGCCCTCATTTGCATATCATCAGTTAAACAGAGAATGGAATATCTTAGTTAAATACCTTATACTGGAATCTGGGAGAGGTGGCCACTGCATCACAATTATCAGAACCATCTGTAATACTTGTGTCTAAGGCAGAAGTACCTGTACTTTTGTACACTCACTCATTCTCACAAACTCTGTATTCCCAGAACCAGACCACACAGCTGCTGAAATCATGGATGTTTTTCTACTAACAGAAAGAAATACAGATCTTTCTGTCCATGACTTATTTGGATTAAGTTCATCATTACCATTTTAAGCTTTGCAGCTTACAAATTGCGTTGTTCATTCCACATACTTATTTGTGTATGTGGCTGGAGGAAAAATATCTGAACATTTTTGTGGGGTTTAGAACAAACCCCTTAAGTAAAGTAAGAATCTCCTAGCTTTCATTTTCTCATATCTGAAATGACAAAGCTGGAAATTAAAAGGAATATCTGATCCTAACTTTCTTTTTCCCAAAGAAAAGCTTTTACTAGGACAACATCTGCTTTCTTCACAGCTTTTCTAAACCTGTAGATCCAAAGCAGTGATGCAAACAGGACTGTGAGACTCCCTGACTTTCCTTCTGTGGCATCATCCCTAAGTTGGGCTCATAGTGCCATGGCGTAATTGACAATTAGGAGTAGGTGTAGGTGTTGGGTCATAGGTTGGACTCAATGATCTCAAAGGTCTTTTCCAACCTTATGATACTGTGATACTCTGATATTCCAGAAAGAGGTGTGGAAGCTTTTACAGTGAAGATTAAAGTCAGGGCTTTTGTAGCTCCCAGCTTCTTTGCGGAAGAGCAAAGAGATGTGAAATGCTGGCATCCAGTTGAGGGTTGGACTGGATTGTATCTTTTTCGAAAAGGAGCCAAGAAATCTCCCACTGAGCCAGCTGCCTGCAGTGCCATCAGAAGAGGTGTTTTAGATAATTTCAGTAACACTATATGGTTTGGTTCCTGATTGCTCTCCAGCTTACGCTGATACTTTGAGAAGGTAAATACCTCTACAGAACAGAAACCTCTGTCCCTGCTTTTGCCTACCCCGGTAACCTTTTCGTCATGAAGTTAAGAGGAAAAGAAAAGCCACGTGCTGACTCAGTGATGGTAAAATGGGTGTTACTTGGACAGCTGTAGCGAACCTTTCAGTTCAAAGGACACGCAAACACACACTTTGTCTACACAAGGTCCTGAGTTCTGGAGAAGAAAACATCCATGTCAAAACACTCAACTGCAATGAACTGCAACTCACAGTGGAAGCCCCATTTCATGCGTTGAATGATAAGAGCACGAAGCTACAGCAGAACTTGCAACCCTAGCACATTCTTCAAGTTGTGACTTACACTGCCAGCGGGAATGTGTGTTTATCTGTGTAATAAGCAACCGCTCATTTTACTTCCCAGAAGCTCTACCGTTGCAGCCAGCAGCTGACTGAGCTGGAACAGCGGCAATGGGACAAGCTGCTGGACTCAGGACCACTTAGAAATTTCTTAGCTATTTAATGATGTAACAGTGCAGTCACACTCCTCCAGTGAAGAGGAAAAGAGCATTATCTCAGGGAGAAGCGTGCACACGTGTCTTTCTTGTGTGTGATCTTCATTCAGCTTTCTTCTGGTTTTATACTGTGCTGCTTTAAAACGCCTCCGTGCAGAGCGGTGAGGCTTGTGACACCCACGTTATAAAGAATGTAAAGACACTTTTCTAGTTTCTGGGAGAAGGAGATCCCAGCTGTTCACAACCTGCTAGCTGAAATTTGCTGAATGTCAGGTAATATTGTATATTCTCTCACCAGTTTTTTCTTTCTTTGTTTGTTTTGTCATTACTCTTATTTAGCCTCTTAATGCTCCACGTCTAGCTTTGGGAAGCAGGCAGGATTATTTTGTTTCCTGCCTTGCTATCAAATTAGTGGGCTGTCATGGGATGGATGAACATAATCGGGTAATTCCGAAGTGTTTCCCTTCCCTGAGCATAGACATAAATGCCTACTGAAGAAGGATGTGTTACAGAAATTGGCATATCCTCTTTGTAGAGATCTGAGATATTTTGTAAGGAATAGGGAAACTGAAAATCACCATCTGTTGCTTTTATGTTGCAGTTATTTGCTTTTACATTACAATTTTCTTTCCCCCAGTGACTACTGGTGACTTATTTTCACTGCTGTTGGCTCTCATTACTTCCTTCTGAAATCATTAACAGTTAAAACTTATATCCATAGCTCAACTTTTTGGTAGATAGGAAGCTGGGAATGGTATAAGAGATGTAGCGCTCTCCTCCACGCATGGTAAAACTTGATCCTTTAGATTTATATGGTTAAAGAGGATCTTGAGTTGGAATATGTCTTATACGAGGTGTTTGGAATAGGCTGAGAGTGACTCAGAATAAAAAAGCAACTTCTGGAAGACAGAGCTAATTATCCATTAATATTTGGATGCAATGCTTGTCTCGCATTAATTTCCATGCTTGCCAAAATGATTCAAGCAGAAGAACCAGCCATGAGATGTAGAAAGAAAAATATTAGTCTGGAAGTACTAACTATGCCACATAGCTGCTTGCAAAGGGATGCACGCAAATGAAGTGGGAGGCAGTAGTGTTACACAGGTGGGAGAATTTGCAGGTGATAACCACAGAGTTTGAAGATGCCTGGGCACACCTTCTGCACTGTCATCTAAAGAACTCAAAAAGCTTCATGACGGGTATCCCTAAGCTCTCACCAAAGTGAGATCAGGCTACTGCAAATCATCAAAAATTCCAACTTTGGCAAAGCAGGCCCACTCTATTGACAGTTTCTCTGCCCAGAACTTCATCAGGATGCTGGGTAGGTTGGGGAGCCTGGGCCTTCCTTCTGTTGTACAATCCTTCATGTGATCAGAGATTGACGATTTCCCCCTGTAGCTGTGAGTGGAGAAATTTTTTTCCCCCTTCTTGTCCTGTGCTTTCATTAGGATGACCACAAAAATCACATTACTCCTTTCAGATTCTATGTAAAAATCTCTCTCATGGGATGCACAACTGATGTGTAACATGCAGCAGAGGCTTCCAACCACTTTCCTTATGGAGCATTCCCAAAAGCAGACAACCTGGTATATACTATCTTCTGTGAACCATGCAAGCGCACCAAAATAAGGTCCTGACATGACTTTCCTGTGTCTCCCCAGCCTAGCCACAATAGTTTTTAGGCACACATTATATGTTGCAGAAGGATGTGTTATACTGCTCTCCCTCCAGCATTTTTAGCAGTAATTTACCTGAAATTTAGTCCTACTTACTCTCCAGCAAGGTGCATATCTCAAATAACTTGGTGGATTTATGGGTCTTGATATTTTAGAGACTATCCCTTTTTTTAATGGCTGAACTGCATTAATGACTCATCCCAAATCATCTTTTCATAATTTGTTGCTTCAAAACCAGCTGTGAATATTTTCTTCCCATCAAGGCTTATTCCTTCGGGTCTGATGTAATTAATTGTCACTTATGACTTAAAGAAAATATGTCAATAAATATTTATGCCACATGCACCATCTGCTTTCTCCAGTGCCCTGTATATGTAGTTTAACAAATTTCTATAAGCCTCACACTGCAATTCATGTCAGAGGGAGCTTGTGGTTATAAAGGCAGCAACCAGCTATAAGTGTTTGCTCTGAAGCTAGCACAAGAATGCTCTTTCTTGATAAAGCAGACCATGGAGGCATGGAGAAGATGCAAGTGTGAAATGCTGATGGGGATACTGCTACAATACCATGCTCGATCCTCCCAGTGTTTATTTAGAGCTTTGTCATGCTAAGCATCGGGTTCTCTTAAATACAGATAGGAAAACACTGCTGTCCGGGAGCATCACAGGGGGACAGGAAAGAAGGTGGCAGACCTGGAGAGAAGATTAAAGACTGTCCAAGTCTTCAGTTCCAAAGAAAGAGAAAAAAATCTATTGTCAATATTCCCCACTCCAAAATGTATGAGGCAACTCTGGGCTGCTATATGAAATGCATGTATTGTACTGAAAATGTGGGAATACAGTCCTTTAAAGGCAGATTTAATTTCTACCTTAACATTAGCTCATATGTAAAGATACATTTTTCAGAGCCAAGTATGTACAAGAGAAAACAGAGAAAAACATTGTATAGATGACACAAGTAACCCTTTCAGTGGTCTTTTAAACTAGTGCCCAGTCTGCTGGCATTGGGCACCGTAAGGCAGAGCGTAGTTGGTGAAGAGGAGGGTTTCTTATTTCTCTGTGCAGCCGAGAGAGGGGCTCTCTGGAAAAGTGCTATCCCTTGCCACAGCAACATGAACACCCACACATGCCTGAGAAAGGACTAAGTCTCATCACCACAATTCAGCCTGCAGCTATTGATTCCTGCTCCTTGTCAGCATATAATTAAGGTATCGTCAGGCTGAATAGAAAGATGGAACTTAAAACTAAAAATACTTCTAGTATATATGGCTCGGATCTGGAAAGCGATGGATGGATTTTGATTTCTGAAAAAGACAGTGCTGTTCTTCAAGTTGGTTGAGTAATTACTGAGTGAAAGGTAAAATAAACATTCTTGTAATTCCCTGTCTATATGACATCCAGCATGCTGAGGGTGTGCATGCACCCTCACAACAGAAGGCAAGCATCTCTGTGTGTGAGTCTATTTTATGCAGACAAATATGGCTTTGCAATGTTAATTAGGAAATTTAAATCTTCATTCAAACCCAATAATACAAACCATCGTTTCAGCTATGCATGGTCACTATTCAAAAACACAGATAAGGGTTTGATTTTCTAAAAAAACAGTGAACAACCCCGTCCCCCCTCCTTTGGGATTCAAGATTGCACTTCCACACCTGGCTAAATAAAAAGCCTTGTTGATTATTACCAGTCCTGGGAAGAAACACCCTCCTTTCTGAACTTCTGTAAGACTAGATCACTCTTCAGTAAGGGCATGCTTCAATTATTTGGAGACTATGGAGAATATCCTGGAGACAAGGCCCCTGATTTAGAGATACAAAATGTCCCAGTCCTTAGATTTCAACAGCCTCACCCAGTGTCTGCACTTTGTTAGCAAGTTACTTGGAAGTAATTAGAGTATTGCAAGACCAATGTAAAATACAAACCCATATATTTGTACTTAAACATCTACAGATAGGTGGCATCGAGTCTTTAAAAAGATTTGAGTGAAGAAATTAATGAAACCCACTCATAACCTACTTGAATTCAGGTGAAATCTCCTTTCTGTTTTTACCCTCGGAATACACCTTGCCAAGGATTTTCCCTTTCTGCATATGTTATCATTCAGTTTGAATTAATTTGTGAGAGCTGCTTCCTGGATGGTTTTGTTCCATCATTTGAGTGAGCGCTGGCATTTGTCTGACAATACGGTGAGATGATTCAAGGAATTGAATTGGCCAGAAAAACTTATTTCTTCATTTCATAGTTATTTCTCTCTCTGAACCCACTTACTGCGTATTTATATAAATGCCAGTGCAGTAAAAAAGATGAAGGAAGGGATAGAGGAGGAGGTGAGACCACAGAAGCCCTAATTTGACCAGCTCAAATTAGCGTGTGGCGGCATCTTTAACCTCCCCCCGAATCTGTTTAAAAACCTGATGGCTAAACTGCAACAGAACAGAGAACGTTTAGGAACTTGCTTAGGACAGTGAAGCTATGCAGCAGCAAGGTGAGCAGCCAGTTCTGAAAGTCACAGAATCATAGAATCATAAGGTTGGAAGAGACTTCTGAGATCATCGAGTCCAACAGTACCTGTCTTCCTACTAAACCCTGTCTCTAAGAAATTCATCAACCTGTCTTTTCAACACCTCCAGGGATGGCGACTCCACCACCTCCCTGGGCAGCTGTGCCAATCCATGACCACCCAATGAAGAAATTCTTCCTGATGTCCAATCTGAACCTCCCCTGGTGTAACTTGTGGCCATTTCCTCTCGTCCCATCGCTGTCACTGTGAGCAGAGTCCAGCACCCACCCCGTCACAGCCTCCTTTCAGGCAGTTGTAGACAGGGATGAGGTCTCCCCTCAGCCCCCTCTTCTCTGAGCTAAACACCCCCAGGTCCCTCAGTCTCTCCTTGTAGGACTTGTTCTCCAGCCCCTCCCCAGCCTCGTTGCCCTTCTCTGGACGCGCTCCAGCCCCTCAATGTCCAGCTGCTATGATGGCAAAATGACATTCATCACTACCTCAGTAAATGGAGATATCATAGACAACAAGATCCATATCCATCTCTGCTTTCTTAACCATCTATTTTATTTCTCACCAAGGCAACAGCCTTGCTACCCCTCCATAATACAAGCACTGCTTCCTTGCCTTGGGATGCTAACTCTGTCTCCTAGGCTGGGTATGTTCTGCTGTGTAACCCGTCAGCTAACAAACCCAAGCTGCAGCTCTCCCTCCTCCTGTGCTGTGAATGGATTGGGGTTCTTCCATGTGGCCTAAGCCCACCTGGTTGCTGGTTACTGTTTGCACCATCCCCACCTCCCTAGTCGTGTTGTTGCCCTCTGTCCTTCGTGCTACCACCAGCACTCATAAAATCACTTGGACAAAAAGAGCAGACAGCACGGGGTCAGAAAAAGGCAGCCAACAATTAAATGAGAGGCCACTTTACCCACACTGAATTTGATAGAATTTTGGGCTGCTGTCCTCCCACTCTCCCTCTTCTCTAGCGATGTGTTCCTGCGCCCTTGGGCTGGATTTAACCAATATACAACTGCCTATGGCCACGCATAAAGCCTGCATTATTTGCATACTTGCATGAAGTATTCTGGCATGAGCATTTATGTTGTTATAGAGCAGGAGTACTTGCAAGTGGAAATGTTGCTGGACCAGATCAAGAATGCTTCAGACAGGAAACTCAACATGAGCCAGCAGTGTGCCCAAGTGGCTAAGAGGGCCAATGGTGTCTTGGCCTGCATCAGGAATAGTGTGGCCAGCAGGATTCAGAAGGTCATCATCCCATTATCCTCGGCACTGGTCAGGCCGCACTTCGAGTGCTGTGTCCAGTTCTGGGTCCCTCAGTTTGAGAAAGATGTTGAGATGCTGGAGTGCATCCAGAGGAGAGCAACGAGGATGGGGAAGGGGCTGGAGCACAAGCCCTGTGAGGAGCGACTGAGGGAGCTGGGGTTGTTCAGCCTGGAGAAGAGGGGGCTCAGGGGAGACCTTATTGCTCTCTACAGCTGCCTGAAAGGAGGCTGTAGTCAGGCAGGGGTTGGTCTCTTCTCTCAGGTGACCGGCGATAGAACAAGAGGGCACGGTCTCAAGCTTCGCCAGGGGAGGTTTAGGCTTGACATTAGGAAGAAGTTCTTTACTGAGAGGGTGATTGGCCATTGGTATGCGCTGCCCGGGGAGGTGGTGGAGTCACCGTTCCTGGAGGTGTTTAAGGAGAGATTGGATGAGGCACTTAGTGCCATGGTGTAGTTGACAAGTAGGAGTAGGTGTAGGTGTTGGGTCATAGGTTGGACTTGATGATCTCAGAGGTCTTTTCCAACCTTATGATACTGAGATACTGTGTGTGATACTGTGATCTTTAAACTCTCTATTGAAACCGTTCTTTCACACATTTGCCTGCAAAACCAGTTTTTTTCAGTTATAAGGAGACATTTAAGGATTTTTAAATGAGCTTTAGAGCCCTCGGCACATCCTGATTCTTTAAAAAGTGGTATCTTGTTATGCTAAAGTAAGAAATAAGCACTATTTTTTATTGTTTTGTTTTAATTGAAAAGCAAGTATTTTCTGCCTCCACATCTATCACTGCCATTTAATGGTGTAAATTTTGTGTTTCTACTTCTCCAGGATACTTGACAAAAGGTTTGCAGCATTTCTGCTGAAGTGCAGCGATCCCATTAGCCCTCACACGGAGGCACCCTGCTTGGGAAGGGTGGATTTTTCTCCATCAGTGGTTCTCAAGTAGTTCAACCGTGTGGAGCAGGAAGACCTGCTTCCCAGCCGCTGCGTTGGGATGGGATGGGCATACGAAGAGGGAGAGGGCATGATGTCACATTTCTTGGGGAGATAATCGGAATCTGGCTCCATTTTGAGAGAAAATTTTCAGTGCAAATTGAATTTCTAATGGCTTTTCTCTCTGTTCCTGGTCTAGAGTGTGAAAGTTGAGAGAATTTCTGGAAAATTCACTGCTATGCTTTATACATCTTGAGGTGAATGAATGCCAAATGTCTTTCAGGACTAGACCATGAACTTTGTTTTGTTTTGTATTCTACTTTCTCCTGAGGAACTCTTCCCTTTAAGAGTTCCTAAAAGACAATTGAGAAGCATCTTTAGCAGCATGGCAACACCATCTTTATTGTGATGATCAGGGCATGTAGTGATAGGATGAAGCAGAATTGCTTTAAATTGGAAGGGGGGAGATTTAGATTAGACATTAGTAAGAAATTCTTCATGAGGAGGATGGGGAGGCCCTGGCATGGCTTGCCCGGAGAAGTGGTGGCTGCCCCATCCCTGGAGCTGTTCAAGGCCAGGTTGTATGGGGCTTGGAGCCCCTTGATCCAGTGGGAGGTGTCCCTGCCCATGGCAGGGAGTGGAACTGGATGGCCTTTTGAAGTAATTTCAAAACTATTCTGTAATTCTAACTGCACAAGCATTGAATAGAAAAATGTCAAACTGCTAAGAAGTTTCATAAGTGACTTTTCTGTGTGCAAGACTAAGACTTTGCACTTTAAGAGAGTCTAGTGCTATAAATCATCTAATTAAGGAAGAAATTACATTTTGTAACTTGTACCAACATAAGCCAACCACAAAAGTTCAGCACTGGTAATTAAATAATCTAGATCTCTGGAGTGAAAGTAGGGACAAAGCATCTATTAGTTTTTTCTTTTCAAATAAGGTTTGCTTAAAAGCATGTCCAAAGCAGGGAACATTTGATGTAGGTCCAGAGAAAGATAGCTGGCAATAATGGAGTGGACAAAAGTATATAAATTTTTGTGATATTACATTTATTTTATGAGGTCTCTCCATGAGGTAATAAGAAGGTCACATTATAGATATTTTAATTACATTTATAAGTCACTACGTGCAGCTAATGAATGATTACGCCTCATGAATCCATGTCTTTTATTCTGTTAGGTGGGTTTTGATTAAGTTCGCATTCAATGGAAACAAACAAAAAAAGACTTCCATAATTAAACTACCTTTAAAATTTATACTATTTAATTATGATATTAGCATGAAACTATGCATTCTAATCTGCAGCTGTAAGCGGCTGCTAAGTGATTTCATTGTTAATTGAACTAAGTTGAATGTTAATTGTCAATTACTCAAATATTCTCTGAAGAGGAAAGAAACCACTTAAAATATCAGTGTGGAAGAAGCTGTTCTTTGAGGGAGTTTAACCTGTTTAAGGAGGCAGCGTGGCAAAATCAGATACAGTCATCTGAAATAAGGATGGCAGAACACTTCAATCCAGCAACATTTTAAAGACAGCTGGTAGGACGTTTTATTCCAATACAGAAATGAAAACAAACAGTGCTGCTACCTAGGATTCACCTTCAATCTCTGCCACGGTGCCTTCATGTCAAGCACACAGAACAAACTCTCAGCTGCCCCTTCTTGGCTAGAGAGCCAGAATCACCTAAGCCAGTTAGCCCTGGCCCCCTGTCTAATCATCTCATTTTCGACATGTAAACACAGAGAACTGGACAAAAATAGTATGTAAAGAAAGTAGAAAAGGGAAGTTAGGACAAGACCAGCTTTCAATCTGTGTTTACATCATACTCACGCATTATAAATTCAACACTTCTCACCAATGTACTGCTGAGCTGGCATAGAACGAGCACCACATCTCACTAATATTTCTCCCTATGATTTCTACTGTTCATCCTTGCACGTGACCAGAAACATTGGATTAAATATGGACATACTAGTGTTTCTTCTATTATGGTGGGGTACCAGGATCTGAAATAATAATTTTCAATTTAGAAGAAGAAATCCAAGTTAAGCAAATATAAAATACTCTTCCTCTAACACCATTTATTATTTTCATATTGTACTGGCTACATATTCACTAGTTTGGAAAGGAAGGGACTGTTACACGTACCAAAATGCCTGTTCTGCTTAAAAAAGAAGCCTCTCTTTGAAAAAGTAGTCTGCTATAACTGAGTTAAATGTTTAGTGTTTTAATAAATCAATGTTAGTACACTTGGTAAGCATATGTAGGACAGCCACGAGTCTATTTTTACTTGTACTAACTGTGCTAATCTGTAATAGGACATAATGAATGCAACATTTAAGAAAGCTCTGTTCATATGCTCTCGTTGCATTTATAGTTACAGTAAGATTAGACCCCTTATAACTAAACACGAAATCTTTCAAATGAAAACTGAACACAATAGCTAAACGTATTACCATCTATCTTCGGGAAAAGCAGCCGTTAATGATACAGTACATTTGGGATTTCATTTATTCTTCTGCAAACCTAATGAAAACTTTCAGAAGCAGTTTGATTAAAACATCTCTGGCACTGTTGGTAACAGCAATTTCTAAAATCTTTGACATGAAAGAGAAGTTAGAACATATTTTTTCGCTAAGGGCAATCTGGTTTGCTTGCTAATTAAGAAGCTGGGGAAACTATTCTATGTTCATATCCTTCTGCCTACCTCATTCCTGCAACTTCTGCTCCTTTAGTGTCATTGGAAAGGAATCAGATTTAAATTCTTTGCAGGTTCAAAAAAATACATGGGCTTACACTATTTGATGATTAATGTCAAAGTTTCCTGGTTTACTGCTTGTATTTATATTAGTTGTGCAAACAGGTTGCCCAGGGCAGTGGTGGCTGCCCCATCCCTGGAGGTGTTCCAGGCCAGGTTGGATGGGGCTTGGAGCCCCCTGATCCAGTGGGAGGTGTCCATGCCCAGGGCAGGGGATGGCACTGGATGGGCTTTGGGGTCCCTTCCAACCCAATCATTCTATGATTCTATGAAAATTCTATACTATACTACCAGTCAGAACAAACTAACCAGGAATACGAAAAAAACCTTCAGTTCTACTCATAACAGATTAACTGTTTAACAGTAACTTAAAAGCATTACTTCCAGGGACAGACCAGGAACTAAGCTTTCAAGACACAAAATGCCTTTTCTCTTGATGTGAACAATGATGTTCCAAAATAAAATTTAATTTCCTAGCTTCTAAATTAATGCTTTCTATAGATGATGTTTTAATTTCATTCAATACATCATCATGCATTCCACTTCTGTATCATTAATATAAAATTCTTTCAATATAATCTGTTTTCTTCCATGACAAACATAGATTGAAGAATTAAGTAGGTACTAAAATTTTGCTTTGAATATTGTGAAACTTTATGTGTGTGTGTAGAGTTGGCAGTGTGTTCACAAAGCCATACAAGCAAAGCTGTCTCTCATATGCACAGTACGCAAGGAGTAGCCAATGGGAGATGACTTGGCAGAGCTTGTTTCAAAGCACACCCTAAGATTCCTCCAATATAAGAATGCGGTCACTTAGAGTCTTGTAGTTCAGGATGGGACAGTTCTGTATCCTGGAAGCCTCATGATGCACTTTTGCCCACGTACAAGCAGAACTATGCCATCACACTACAGTACCACAAGCTGTTTTCTTAGTAAAGGGCTTTGTGTGTTTGGCTTTTCTTTGACAAAGAGGGGATTAAAAGAAAATTATCGCCTCTCAGGGAAAATGGTGGGCATTCAGCACTTGTGAGATTTGGGTCTATCACTTGATGAAACCCCTTATCTCAGAATCTCCTTTTGGGATTGTAATAAAAGTCATTTCAGTACTTCTGCCTCTCGTCTCACATCTGCGGAATGGTAAAAGTAATGCGTGTTTTCCCTACAAGGTGACTGACCAGGGCTAGATAAAACCTGATCTATACTTTCAAGAGGAAAAGTGTGTATCAAGCAGCTATGCTGGTAGTTTTAAATCAGATCTGAGTATAGTCTTGCTTTATTAAGCTATCTTTCCTCGGTAGCTCCATCCTATCACAGATAGATATAATTTCCTATAAGACTCAAAGAAGCATGAAGAATAAAGTCAAAGCTCAACATACCAAAAAGCAAGTCATAATTCACTTTTATATTATTTATTTGGAGGAATCATTTCCTATCAGAAAATAAGCCTTTTTTAAGGATATGAAATACTAACTAGTAAAACCAAATGACTGTAAGCAAATATTTTTTTGCATTAACAGCAATCCTTTCCTACATTAATCAAGGATACCACTGATTACCTGCCTGATGACCTTATTCTGGTTAAGAATGTATTGAGGATGCCGTTCAAGCGACAGCATCTCTGCTGCAATTGTGTTTGCAATTCCTAATACTGTGACCCCTTTGCTTGGGAGAACATGTGCAGAGTGCTCAAAGAACAGGTAACTGCTGTCTGTCCACTTTGGGGAGTCCAGGAAATCAGTAGCACTCCTTAATGTCCCATTCCTTGTTTCACCCAGTATAACAGACACAAGAATCTGTTTAGGTTTTCACCTTATACCTTGTATGGTTGCTTACCAGCACGCTCTCATTAGGTTGTGTGCTTTTTTGTGAAAATTGATAGTCCTGTGGGCAGCATGACAGTGAATTGAGTCCTGCAACCTTTGACCACGTTCCTAACTTCTACCTGCTGCAATTACGCTGTCGTATCACTCCTGCTGTTCTCGAGCAAGCTGCGTCACCCCCGGGCGAGACACAAGGCTTCCAGTCATCGCCACCATGGGATGGAGATTCAGTTTCTTGACAGCAGGCGTTTGGGTTCATCAGCTAGAGCTGAAATGTCTATGTACTTAGGGGAATCCCAGCAGACTCCATGAGAGCCCTTGGCTGGTCCTTAAGTTGTGTGCAGTGGTGGAAACCTTTTGCCTGAGAGAAAACAGCTCTTTTCTAAAGCCCTTGTTGGCCCACTGAGGCCAGGGAGAAGCAATCACATGGGATTCCGAGTAAGGATCCCCTCTCCTCCAGTCCTTCATAAAATAAAAAACTATTACAATCCCAGCAATGTAATTCCATCCAGTTTCATGTGGATAGTGTGTAAAGCGACAAAACAATTCCTATTTCTTCATGTATGCTCTTAACCAAAAGCTGTCCTTAATTGCATTATAACGCACAATAGTGAGATTTAAATTTTATTTCAAATGTAAAATAATTCTGTGTGAGTTCTTTAGCAGCTTTTCCTCATCTAATATGGAAAGACTTTTCTCTTTAATTGTATCTCTATGCCTTCAAGAACATTGAGCAGCCTTTCAAACATCTGCTCTTTCCAACCTGCCACTTAACAAGTTATGGTTTGGAATAATTTTATCTTTCCCTTATTTTTCTCTCTTGTCAGTTGCAGACTATGAACATAAAAAATAAAATACAGAGTGCCACAAAGTCTGAAGGCCAAATTTGGGGACACCTCTGCAGTAATCTTTATTATTGTGCTCTGTATAGAATTCTGTATGCATTTTTGCTTTGAATGTTTGCATTTATCAGAAAACTGGAAATTACAGAAACTAGAGGTAGATTGCTATAATTTCGGTATTGGTTAGTCATTGACATTTTAAAATTTGACATATACTGTGGTCGCCCCCACACCCGACCCAAATAACTCCCAACGGACTTTTCCCCAAAGGAGATTACAGTGAGTACTTACTGAGGCACAGTTGCTTTCTGACTTGTCTTCCAGAAAGCCAATTTGGCATGGTGTCCTCTGATTCTGCAGCCAGTAGTCTGTTGATTCTAGCAGACTGTTACTGCAGAGAATCTGTTAAAATAGTTAAAAATAGTTAAAATAATTAAAAAGTCTACTCATTCCTATTGTGCTTTGGGGGCCTGAACTCTGTTTTTAAAGGAAAAACCAGATTTCCTTGTCTAAATCTTGCCTACAAAGGTTTTGGGGGTCACTTTTTTCCTTTTGGACCTGTGCAGTTAATGCACCTTAAAGGAAATGATTTATACATCCCCTGAAGTATTAGCTTATTTTCCTTCAGAACTGAAAGTCCTTGGAGACACTTGAAGGAGATGCCTAAACTCAACATTTTTATTGGAAAATATTGCTAGGAGACCTGTTCTGTGTTAAAGTGATAAACATAGAAGTTGGGAAAACCAATTATTTAATTATACCAGAGTGTACAAACTTGCACCCTTTAAGTTACTATGTCTCTCTCCACAAGAGATCAGTACCCTTCATTCTGCCAGCAGGCTCATTTCTGGAGTGCCTAGGCTACAAACTCTTTCATCCTAAACACATTTTTCTGCTTTCTGAGAAGCTAAAGTACTTAAGGCCTGCTGGAATGAGTACTGAGCTCAGCCCGTACCCTGAGACCAAACTCAGTGTTTGATCTCTTGGTGTTGACACGGACCGACAGCTTATGCCACAAAATTTGCTCAAACAAAACCAAAGTGGGGCTACAGATATCTGTAGGTTATAAAGAAGCAAAGCCAGTTTTGCAAGTCTGATGTTTGGATTGAACTGAATTCCTTACATGCTGCCTCTGTACTAATATTCTACCATGAAAAAGAGGGACCTTTACTATTTTTAAAACAACTGGGTAACAGCAGGAAAAGAATAGCTGCAACAATGATGCTACTTATAGAATATTTTACACGGCTTATCATCTTCCCAGGCAGCAATGTTAAGAATTATGTTTGTGAAATAGATGCATAGTTTATTTGGACTTCTCGCATTTCTTGCATTATATGGAAATAGGCTGTACTTTAGCTTTTTTTTTTATTTTAATAACAATATTTTGAAATATAAATGTGCTGTTCTGCCTGGGAAGAAAATCTATCCAGAGTATTTTCCTTTACCTTCCTGCATGTTTTGCACTGACACGCCTTTGTCCTACTTCAGGAACACATGATTTGTAAGCCTAGATCCCTTCCTTAGGAAGAGAAGTGAGAACATGTGAGGCCTCTTCATTTCTCGGGGAAGGTGACTGACGGTGGAAAGCTGAGCTGGTCGGTTGACTCAATTTTCTTATACTCAGAGGCAAACCAGAAATAAGCTTATTACTACCCACAAACTAACACCCACTCTAATTTTTGACTTTCTGGCAGAAAGCCAGTTGGACAGTTAATACCGTGCTCCCTGCATTATTCTATATTGATTTCTGAATAAAAGTCAGCATAAGATGGATGAGGAGGTAACAAGGAACAGTGCAGTCCCCAAGTCTAGTCTGCTTTGGTGCCTTTCATCGGTGCCCTCCACAAAGGCTTTGCATCTTTCTTCTGGTTGTTCCTCAGTACTCCAGCCCTGCTATGGGATTTCTTCCAAAGAGCTGCTGAACAGAAATTTAGGGTTCACAAAATACTCTGTTCTGAGAATTACAGAGGCCTATGAACGCTTCATAGCAACACCAATCTTTTCTTGGGGGCTGGTAGCTAATCTTGTTTGCCTGTTGAATGACTCTGTACTCAATAAATTTTATAACCTCCTGTCTCAGTGCAAAAGGTTGCTGCCACCGTAACTAACTCTGTTAGTGTTATAAACGGTTCTGTATTTTTTTTTAAGAAATGTTTTTAAATGTGGAAACACTGAACTATTATAAAGTGACTGGTAAAATTTAGAATCAAGGCCCCCCCTTTCTTCCTCTTTTCTAAAAATTACCATCCTCTGAGGCTTTTATGAAGACCTAAAGAATTGAACATATCCACTTACACACATATATCTCTACACATATACGCTGTCTCAGATTACATCTGATTTTAGACCTTCTCTTTGATGTTCTAGTTACCTGTTAAGACAAGATTTTGCACACATAGGAAACAGTCCTCTTTAGCTCAAACAGCTTTTGCTGTAATAAGCAGTTTTGTTTCATTTCTTTAAAAATCACAGTTGAATTTGTCTTCAGCCTTAATCACTTTATATCTTTCTTTCCTAAATCTCAGGCAGTTTCTGAGAAACTGAAATAGGCAGGACTCATCATGTGGAAGCAAGCTTCAGAAATTCTTGATGCTACTGCTCTTTGTCTCATAAGGACCTGTCGAGCACAGCCAACATTTCAGCACAGGGAGCTCATAGCAAATGTACATCGTAGATAAAAAATCCCATGGAATGAGCTGGGCAGTCCAAACCTCACCTAGTTTTCCTCCTGTAGGATGTTAAATGACCCTTGGTACCTCTGTCTTTCTCACAGAGGATGTTTTTCTCAGGAAGCAAATACTGAAGAAATAACTCTCCTGAACAAATGTTTCAGTCAGGTCAGGTCATAGTTGCCAGGCTGGGGTCACTCTGGGATGGTTTCTAAGTTGCAAGGCTTTATAGTACATTTAAATTACATTCAGCTTCTCATAATAGACTTTGAAGTCAAGGGTAAAAATTATTATGTGGAAGTTTTGGGCGGCATGTGATTTTTAAGTAACCTCAAGGAAATGAACATTAGTAGGATGATGTTTTTCTTGAGCCAGATTCTGCTTTCATGCCTGCATTGAGAATGCAGCCAGAAACGTGCAGAAGGGTGCAACAGGGTAACGTTTTCACTACCGGAGGTTGGAGAAAATAATTTGCAGCAATTTGGATTTGAAGAAGACAGGTGAGAAAAGCAAAACCAGATCTACTTGAGGTCATGCAGCAGAAGCTGGCAGAGGTCAGCATTTTAAGGAATATAGGTGGGCCCAAAGTCATCTGGGAAAGCTCTGGAAATTACTCAGAAAAAACAGTGCTGTGGGAAAGGGAGGCATGAAGGTTCATCTGGGAGAGGCCTCCTTGCTTATGGTCTGGTTTTACACATATGTGAATGGTGTTCAGGAGATCTAAGGTGACATCTGAGTGAGCAGTGCCAGCAATGAGAGGTAAACTTTAGATGAGTTTAAACTCTACCTTATGAAATGCAAGTTTCTGCATTAGGACCATTACAGCCATTATTACTCAGAACCCTCCCTTCTTCAGAGGAAGGATAATTTGGGTCACTCCACATTGCTGATCACACTAAGGTTACACACACCCACTATGCAAAAATGCATGTATAGAAGCCATGTGGACCTTTGGGCATATTTCTTTGGTAACAGACAGCAACATTATCACAGTCAAAACCCAACATCCAGTAAGAGTGAATGTAACACAGCATCTTGCTATTGTAAGGCAGTTCTCCCTGTTAACTAGGTGCATGCGTTTATATAAAGTGGGAGTTTCCATATGTATTAAAACTTGCTGGAATATTAAGGGTTTTAAAGGAACTTACTGGCATCCTTATAGTAAAATAACATATGACTGCAGTGATCAAAGTGCATAAGCTTGAAGGAGCTGGCCTAAATTAACAGGGCTAATTAATTAATCAAATGCAATGTAAGAACTGGTATTCCTCAGGGATATAACTCCACCACTACATTCTGATTGCTACGAAAACCTAAACCTGTATTACTTCAGCTGTCAGTCACATCCTTCTTTTACACAGCCTCCACTTTTAAGGCAAACAGTATCACTTGCCAAAATTTCCTCCTCCTATCTTTTAATTCTCTTCATTCTTATCTAATTGAGAGAAGTCTGGGACAGTCCCACTGGGCTACATTGTATAAGCAGTTTTACTGAATTCAGTGAGGTTGCTTCTGATTTGCGATGGTAAAACTGAAAGCAGAACTTGATTCATTGACCATACTTATGTGTAACAGCTGCACAGACTATACTGCTGTATATTTTGTTCAGAGCAGGATCATCAAACTTGAAAATAATTCAGGATGAATTTGCATCATACACTAAATGTGAAATCAGCAGTAATTCATGGTTCTAAAAAAAGTTTCCCACTCTCATCTAGAGACCCAGCCGTCAGCATTACTCAGTGTGTTGTGAATCAATGAACTAAATCAGCCTCTAGCAGAGTGTGGATTAGAAAAGTCACTCTTTCCCAGAGGAAAATATTGCACATGAGTTTAGTGTAACAGCTTCCTGCTCCCTAATTTAGATCATAAGACATTAAAATACAGTAAATATCTGTAACCGAGACAACATTAAAAAGGCTCTGCTTCCACAAATGAAACATCTGCGTCTTCGTGGCTGATCATCTTAATTGCTTTGGTTAATTACTGCTCATCAAAAAAGATATGAAAGCAGGTCATACAGAATAAGATGAGATATCAAGGGGCACATCTTTTGCATTTGTTCACATCTGACTGTGTAGTAACAGGCCACATCTCATATGGTTCCTGACAGGAGCCATTCATGCCCAATACAGTCACCCAAACCCGCAAGTCAACTGTTTAAACTCCTCCCTCGCAGCAGGAACCCATAGTGTTTCACTCCACCACCAATTACACATCTAACTTAAACCCCCCTGTAACTAACAGGGGCAAAAGAGAAGGTAATGGCCTATTTTTGGTAATTCTGTATCCTTTTCCTCACAAAAAAAGAACGGTAATGTGTTCTGGGACAATGCCATAAAGAAGCCCAAAATATCCTGCTGTTTGTCAGAAGTGTTGGCAGAAGTGAATCACTTCTTTTAGTGTGCTGACAATCATAAAATTGACTCATGTTACAAGGAAAAGTTCAAACGTAAGGGATCAGACAGGTGAAGCAGCTCTAAATCATGCCGTAAAGGCTTGCCTTTAAAAGAGCAGTGCTTCTGAAGGTGACCAAGCTGGCGGCATTTGTAAACACAGTAATGGCATTTCTCAGTGCTGCGCCACTGCCCTTCAGTCTTACACAAAATAGAAAATACTGAGACTAAAGGTTTTTCAATGGATTTTCTGCCTATATAAAGATTCCAATTATAGTCAGCAGCATTTTTTAAAAAACAGGTATTCTTTTGCAAATAAACAACCCCTTTGATCAAATGAAAGATTGATACTCTTTGTCTTTTAGCCACATTGGGATGAGCTGGAGAAACCCATTCCCAGCATAACACATCAGTGTATTGAGTTCTTTTTTATATCGATGATTTTATATTTAACAAAACTTCTGTAGATAGACAATACTCATCTGCCACACCCACAGAGTGGTTTTTCAGGATGAGGAAAGTAATTTTTTCTTTTGCATGTTTTATCTTTCTCTCTGTATGCTTGCATATATAAACACGTATTGTTGTTATCTTGAAAAAAAAAACCACATGCAAAAGGAAAGCATTATTTTTTGTGGAAGGAAAAGGAAAAAAAAAAGAATTATGGGAAAACTGACTGAACTGTGAAGTTTTGTAACAGTTCTGTGTTAGAACAATTGCTTTCTTATCAGCTTTAGATTTATGCCTGTGGAAGAGAGTAAATAAAATAAAAGGAAGCATCCACGGTCTTCACCTGTGTATTGTCTGTTGTACTGAAATTACCTACATGCATCAAACAACGTCAATCATATTTGGTTCCTCCTAATGACATACACACACACAAAGGCACTCGATTCCCCCTCTCCTCACTCCATCCTCTACATTAAATAACTATATAAACCCATTTTGAGGCAACAAGACCAGCAACAGCCAAATCTATACAACCTCCTGGGTGGCTGAAACCCTTCCAGCCAGATACCAGAGCAGGCAGAAAAGCTGTTTATGAAGTACCCTCCATTGTAGTGACCTGGAAGAAGCAAAGCTCCAGAACCTTAGGCTGGGTCTCAGAAACTTGCCACTTAGCTGAAGAGTAGTCCTGAAGCTATTCATGCTGTGTGCTGCTTTTATTTCATATTGTCTGGTAAAGAGGAAAACTAGAAATGTATGAGGGGAGATTATATCCTAAATATGTATAGTACATTTTGGGAACAGACAAATGTACCCCAGGTAGACAAGTCTGCAAGATACCATAACAGCGCCCAGAATTTATTTTTCAGTCCTTTTCTTTTTTTGGTATCAGTTAAATTTTTTACACCCCAATAAAGACAAGAGCTAAAAAGCAAAGCTATAACCTGGGATATATCTGCCTTGAATACAACATAAACTTAGCAGTTACCTTCTTACATGCTGTAACAGAGCTTCCCAAACTGCTTGCCGAACTGTCTGTACCGCTGCCTTGGTGCTCTGGGACTTCATGCATCAGTGGAGATTCAAAGTTGCTGGAGAACAAAAACAGAAACAAACACCCTGAAACCTTTCCAGTGACTCAGCTGCACAGATAACAAATGACACCAAAATACAGTTCAGTAAAGAGATGAAACCTAACTTAGATTGCAAGAAGTTGTCTATACTGTCCTAGCTGGCGTTACTAGTCTATTTATTACCTTAATTTTCCTGTTTTGGAAGACTGTCCCGAGCTACCTACTTTGGATATAAAATAGCAGACCAATGTCTTTAGACTACTAGAGGATCACATACAGTTTCCTATAACCATATTTGCCTGTCTTGAATGAATGACACTGCAGAAGGTGGTTCTAGCTTGTCTTCATAAGCAGGCAGCTTGGAACAGCAAATGAAATACTTGATGCATTAATTCAGCTTGGTAGACAAAAGGAATGTTTGCTACATTTTTACTTGCCTGGGTAGAAGTTACGACATAGTGATTTAAATGTTAAAAAAACACAACACGAGTGGTTAAACTCCGTAATCTGGATGGTTGTTGTACACAATGGAACTGTATTTACTTTGCGGATGTGCAGATGTGAAATAGACAACCATAAAAACAATCTCCCCCAGCCAAGCTACCTGTATGCCCAGCTGGTACCTCCTCTCACACTTTCCTTTTGGAATAGTTCAGACTTGTAAGATCTCCCTCCATATAATAATCAAACTGTCACAAGCTTCGTGACGCTTCTCTCTCTGGACATGAAGTAGTTGCAATTAAGGACCACAGAGTGCTAAAGGACTGTTTCTGCAGAAATGTGCTAGGGAAAGAGTATCCTAAAAGATCAAGTTCTGCTTCCCAAATCGGGGTCTCTAGAGTGCTTTTAACTTATTGCAAGTAACCTGTGAGATGTGGAACATGTCGTGATGGACCATAACAAGCGACCACACTACCACGGCTTAACTAATACTCTTTCATCATTTCCAATGGGGTAGCAGACTTCAAGGGAAGTTTAGGCTCGATATTAGGAAAAAATTCTTCACTGAAAGGGTGATTGGACATTGGAATGCGCTGCCCAGGGAGGTGGTGGAGTCGCCGTCGCTGGAGGTGTTTAAGGAGAGACTGGATGAGGCACTTAGTGCCAGGGTTTAGATGATGAGTAGGTGTAGGTGTTGGGGCATAGGTTGGACTCAATGATCTCAAAGGTCTTTTCCAGCCTTATGATACTGTGATGCTGTGATACTGTTTGCTCAATTAAATTCTAAAATGCATTTTCATAAGTCGCCTTCATCAGAGTTTCAGTCAATATATTAGGAGGAGGCTACTTCCACTTTTTGGCCAAATCCATAGGCAAACATCAACAAGGTAACCTTTCTCTCAAAGACTCATGTATGTATTTCACTTGATATTGCTTAGGGTCACCCATGAAGATATCCATACTTGTCCACAAATAGTTTGTCAATAAGAATTTTGCTGATGTGCGTGGTGGTATTCCAAAATTATTAAAAAAGAAGTATCTACAACTGCTGGAATTAGAAGACTGAGTTAAAAATATAAAACTATCTTGGGACTTATTAATTGCTAACTGGGGGGAAGCTTCATGAATTGCAAGGGAGAAATGAATACAGATGTACAAAGTGAGACCAGTAGGTTAACTGGCTTCACTTGAAATGCATGATATCACTTAATACTCTTTAAGGCACCGGCATCATCTGTATCTAGAAGAGAGATTTTTCTGTTTACAAAATTCTGCTCCATTGCTCACATTACAGATAAACAGTAACAGCTCTGGGCAGCAATTCCTCTTGAATTTGACAAAGCAAAATAGCATTTTATAGGCCTTATATCATGCTTTTAACAGAATGAGGGACATTAAACGTATGAAGTTATTCTAGTTTCATATCTTCATTAAAAATAAGAACCTTGTATTCAGAGGGTCAGATATTGCCTAAGGTAAGTACCCTCCTTGGTAAGATGCAGCCACATTTCGATGCAGCCTCTGTACTAGGTACAACCCAGTACCCGCAGCAGAAGCTGTGCACTGCCTCTTCTTATAAGATGCATTGCTTCTTCAGTCTAACAGTAAATTACAAATCAAGCCTGACCTGCAGGTTGAAGAATAAATCCCATTGTTTTCTCCTGCTCTTCACTGAGAGGAAGACTGAGAGGCTTTGCCACTGCTTTGCCCTACAGGGAGCTGATGTGCTGACAAAGACTGTTTGCTCTCAGTTACAGAATGTGCAGCGAACTGAACTTTTAGTGCACACAGTGGCACTGAGACTAAAAGCAAGAAGGATGATAGCATGGCCACTACCTGAAGGCCTATCTGGAGCTTCATTAAACAGTACAAATAGAACAGTACATTAAAGCATAGCTGCAAAATATAGTTGACGAGTCATGTTCTGGAGTATTAACAATTTTTTGCTGTCTCTGTATCATAGTCCATCAAGGGGAAGCACATCATGTGTTCCATACAGAAGTAAAGCTGTCATCTTTGTTGTACGGAAAGCAAAAAGATTCTACAAACCTTCTTAATCCTTTAAAATATGCATTGTTTCCAAAATAAACCCACTTTTCATTTGTAAATATAGAAAAGCTTGTTAAAAGTAGGAGATGACTGAAATAAACCTGGAACGCCATTAATGTTTTGAATGAGAAAAGGGCTCCATCTCGGATTGAAGTTGAGACTGGCAACAACAACTGCCTTTGATGTTACTGAAATCTGGAAAACCTAAATTCTCGTCAGCTGTCTCAGGTCTCAGAGCTGTGTTTCACCTCCAACTGATTACTCAGAGCACACTAAAATCAGCAGTTGTGTTTCACAACATATTTAGGAGTATCTGTAGCAGTTTCAGAGCTTCGTTTTTATCTTAGGGTTCATATTTCCTGTGATGTAATTGTACAGCAGAACCCTTACTCTTATGCTGCATTGCAGTTCAATTCTATCGTCATTCTAGCGGTACGAACTCAGGGCTCCCAATATTTGCAGACAGGTTCAGGCAGTCAGGGTTCACAGTCATTGAAAAGCTGGATAATTCTGACAATAATTTCTTTAAAAGACAGGTGGATGAGTTCCTTTGGGACAGGGTTTAATGGGGAGACAGGCACAGTTGGACTCGATGATCTCAGAGGTCTCTTCCAGCCTTGTGATTCTATGATTCTATGATTCTAAAGAAATGCTAAATTATGTAAGCTACATTCAGAAACAGTTTTAGACTCCATAGCCTTTTCCTCAGTGAGTTTACAGGTGCAAAGTTCCTAAAAGAAATACAGAGAAACACATACCCCCACACCTTGGCCACCATGGATATTCAGCTACAGGAACGCCCCTAGTGTTGTACAAAGTAGATACATAGCAGTATCTACTGACTGATGGGAAAAGGAGCTAGCTGACATGCTTCAGGTCTGGCATCTAATGTCACAAACCTGACTTCTCCATAACTCAAGGAGGTGCAATGTAAGAGGTTCTGTCTAGATACCTTCTGATTCAAGCGTCTTTCACTCAACATGGAACATGGATTTGTCTTTTCAACATCTCTTTTCCAATTACGTCATCTCTCAGTTAAAGCAGAGTTTCTTCTTCTCTTTCTTTATCCTGCAGGCAACCTTTCTAAGCTTTAATTTTCAACACGTATGTGATTTCTTAAGAGACCCTCCTCGGGCTATACAGCTCTGCCACCTTCGCTCTGTAGCAAAGCCAGTTAAGATAAAGCTACTTTTCATTAACTCCTCAGGGAAAAACTATTCTGTCTTTGAGAAGCTGTCTGCTCTCATTAGCTCCTCAACAGCAGAAAGTTGAAAGAAACTGCTGCGGAGATGTAGCGATCTCATCATCAAACGATACCTCTGCATTCACTTACTACGCTCATTAGTTCAGCACATTAAGCGTTTACACAAAGCACGAGTCTTTCAAGGCATCTGGCACAGACCAGAGCCTTTTCACTGCAAAATAAAGTGAGCTGCTGAAGGTTTCAAGTTCTAATTCTCATCTTTGCTTGGCTCCCCTTGTTTATTATGTGATGGAGAATGCTCATCCGACTTAGATGTGCTCATCTGATTTATAGCTATCGTGGAAGGCCAGAGGCAATAACAAGGAATCTCTTTTAAAAGGATGGCTCATTTGGGGATTTTTCCTTTGGTGGGAGAGACCCTAATTTACATTTCACCTTTTGAAACTGAGGCTGGGAACCTATGACCCAGTGTTACGAAGCACGCTGTTTTCATTTTAATATTTCCATTAACAGAAAAGTCTCTACAGTTGCTTATTTGCCACCAGGTGCTCTTACTGATTCATGAATTATGACTGATACTTTTTTCCCATAAAGCTAAATGCTCTCATGAAGAACGAAAACAAATGCCTTGGAAATTAGAAGACTGCAGTAAACAGCTACGAGGTTTATGGCACTAACTGTAATAACAATACATCCTTTATTGTTAACTGAAATACAAACAAATTACTTCTATTTTCCTATTTTTAATAGTGCAAAAATATTGACCTTGACGACTCAAGACTTAATCAAAAAACCACAGCTGCTCCTAAAAATAATTATCTTCATTGCAGATGTGACAGATGTTGCTACATCAACTAAGAAGAGATAATTTAAAGAACTCCCCAGGTTATCACTGAAGAAAATTAATCTTGTGAAACAATATCAGAAATTTCAGTTTCCTACATCTTGAACAAGCATAACCAGCTTCCAAAAACTTGCTGTTCAATAATAATTCCTAAGGATCAGTTTGAGTAAATAAAGTGACCCTTATATATATATCTAGTGAACAAATCCATTATAGCCTGATGCTTTCCATCTTTTCATTTTGATTCCTAATATTAGCAGAAAAAACATACTGATCCATGAAAAAGGCAATCTTGATGAATTAAGAGAACTGAATGAACACAGTGAGGTTTCTGAGTGCAATTAGCTCCAAGTTACAGTCGGCTACATTTCTAATGTTTTGCTAATATTCATACTGAACACCATGAGCAATAACAACAAAGGAAGGAAGGAATCTGACTTTGAAACAGGAATATGAGACAAGTGAAAGTACGGCGAAATACTTTAGCATATTCTTACCTTTACACTCATTAACAAACCTGAAAGTTACTTAGAAACTGAGGAAGGCAGCTATTAATCCACATCCCACGCAAGCAGCAGTGGACAAACTAGTCACACCCTTTCCTCATGCTGCCTTTCAGATTTTGCAGTTTTAAAATTCACCTTTAGATGTAAACAGGTCAGCAAAGTCACTAGCAGTAAAATCTTTAGATGTCACACTGAGAAAGTTACTATTTTAATCCATAGAATTGGTTTTTATTCACTCTGGACCATGTGTATACTTTGATCGGAGCACAGATGGTTAGTCAAACAGATGCTCTATAAATACCTCAAACAAATGTCTTTCGGATTTTGTTATGGATTTGGAACCCATGTGCAGAATAGAATTACTGGCAATATCAGGGTCAGATCTTGTAAGGTATTCACAGATTTGCTTCAGTCTTTCTTCGCTGCTATGACTTCACTGGGAACAGAGAATACTGAATAGTTCATCTCATTATCAGCCCCAAGTGTCTATGCAGCCTAACAGGTACAGGATTGGGTTGTTAGTTTTATAGATCAGTGCACTAAAAGGAGTAGAAATTTAAGTGCTTTATATTCAGATTGCTCATTTCATAATGTCTACTGGGTACTCTTGATTTACATTTCGTTTTTATCAAAAAAGGCCAGTCTTATCAAAAAGGCCAGTCCGTAGCTACATGCTAATGAAAGGCAGGGGCAGAGAAAAGACAACCCATAGCATGGCACACTAAACAATAAAAAACCTTTTCCTTCCATGTTCACAGAGCTCTGAATATACATTATTCAGCTCCAAATCAAAAAACGCAGACAAGTCTAGAAGCATCTGCAAGCATTAGCAATGATCAGCCTTGTTTCAAATCATGTTTTAAAAATACTATAAAAGAACAGACAAATATTACTGAAGAATGAATGTTAACCCAATTAACTAAATTTTATGTGATCTACTTAGAAATATTCCTTCCTTCCTTTATTTGCTGATTGAAATCTTAAAGAGAAAACAACAAGGTTTTATATACGAGTCTGGCAAACTTCTCCACATTCAATAGTTATGGCAGGGAACACTCAGATGAAAGAGGTGACCATAAAATCAAAGAGCTGACAATCAGGAACTGAATGACAGATGATTGGATTGGGTTTTTTTTTGATGTTTAACTATATTCCAGGAGCTTACTGACAAAGAGCAAACCCAATATAAATAGGTTTTTTGCATGCAGCTGATAGGCATCCTGCTTTTTTCCCATCTATCCCTGAATTTGATATGACATTACCGCAATTCCAGGTGGACCTTTGTTATACTGGTAGAATGGCTACCTACTAAGGAAACCTTCTAGAAAGGACAGGCTTGGACCTTGGTCAGAAGAGACTACAGAAAACAACGTGAGGAACACATGCATGGAAGGGTGTATACGGCGATGAAAGAAAACACCTAGAATGATGTGTAGGATGCACTTCTGGTAACAATAATTTTTGAAGAGTTTCTGATTTGGAGCGGTTAGAGAAGGTATGAAAAGAAGATCTGGATCAACAACAAAGTCTGATGAGGAAAAATGACTGAAACTGGGAAAAACTAAGAGATAGACCCTTAAATTCAAGGAGGGCTGAAGGACTGCACCTTATGAAGACAGACCGAAAGGTAGCCTAGTACAGCGGGACGTGTCCCTGCCCATGGCAGGGCTTGGAACTGGGTGATCCTTAAGGTCCCTTCCAATCCAAACCATTCTGCGATTCTACGATAGCCAAGACAGCTGTTCTGTTCCAAACGCACAGAGTGAGTACACTCAGCTCTTAGAGTGCCAGCTAGGTGGGAAACGAAGGCATTGTTGAGTGTTTGACTGCAGGAAAGATAAGAAATAATGTTAAAGGAAGGATTCTTCAAACTAATTAGTCTGCATGTACATAACTTAAGTGGGCAGTGTGGATCAGGAAGATGATTTTGGAGAGAGACAGACTGAATACACAGGAACAGATACAACAGAAACAACAGAATAAGGCAGTTTCGTTTCCTCCACTGGAAACCAATAGGCTTGCTACTATTTAAGCCTACCGAGACATCAAGGAGCAATATAAAATCAGAAATACTCTTTAAAAGACATCCCAGAAAAATTCCTTATTCACTTCGCATGTGTAGGTGTGTTTTACAACAGCACTGGTCCTTGTGCTGTAAAAGGAAGACAAAGAGGCACCCCTTGTTTTTCCTTTCAAACAAGAATGTTCATGAATGTGTATTTATTAAACAACTTGTATTATTACTGCACTCTTGATGGCAAGCCTATTCTTAATATAGATTATGTTGTTAGTGTAGCACAGTGTAATATTCCAAGCGTGTGATGTTATCTGATCTTACTTCTTCTAAAGATAATGGAAAAAACATTGTGACACAGCTGGAATCTGATGAAATTAGCAAATATGCAAACAGTTCCCACAGATTTCAACTGGAAATGGGAATTCGCAGTATTTTTCAAGATGAAGTCAAAGATATTGCAAATCAGGCTTTCATGCCATAACAGGGTAATTTTTGAAAGTCTGCTTTAAATGTTTCTGCATCTAGCAAACAACTTGTGTTCTCTGACTACTCCTCTCATCCAGCTGAACATTTAGGGAGAACCGGAGAACCGGTGGAAAATAACATAAGAAAAAAAAGGTGATTTCATGTGAAGGATGATAACTTAACTACTTTGTAAAGCATTTTTGGCATCTTCTTTATATTACATAGCCAGACATCACAGTCAAGCTTCTCAGCCAGTTTGCCATTGACCCACGCAGTGCATTTCTGATTCTGAGCATTAGAGCAGCAAGAGACAACTACTGACAAAACAGGACTCAAGATCTCAAATCTACTCCATGAAAGCTTTTTATTAATTACATTCAAGGCAGACACTAAGTATTTCTGAAAGGAATTGTGACAAAGATGTTCGTAACTTAAAACTAAAAGCATATGTCATGATTTTCTTTGAATAGAAAATGCATGCAGCTAATCAGAACTTGTGAGCTGTTCCAGTGTTTTCCTTTTTAAATTGATTACCAATCAAATAGTCTATAAAAGTGTAGTTGAAATGTGGTAGGTATTCAGGCTTATGTGCGTGATAGGAAGGTGAACATCGCTTGCGTGTTTTGAATGGCATGTTTCTAGTGCTTGGCAGACTTTCTGAAATTCTTTGTACCAGCTCTCCTCTTAAATAATAAACCTGGCTTTGGAAATCTGAGCTTAACGGAGGGCTGACTTGTCCCCAGATATTTAAGGGAGAGCCTGGCAATTTCCTAAGTCACAGAATCACTTTCAGCTACTTCAAAAAAGGCAAAAGGCAAAGCTGTTAGTGAAAAGGGGCTGGTGGTACTGGAAAACCAGGTTTTTAAACACAGAATCTGAATTATGGAACACCTTGAGGTCTTGGAAAGAAGAAGTATATGCATGACCAGCTGAGAGGCTATAATATCATGCTGTACAGCATTCTTTCTTTATTACAAATCATGGGAACCAAGAATTGACTTCAACATGGTGTAGTTAAAGATGCAGTTTTCCATATCACAGAACTTAATGTTTCTGAATACTAAAGGAAATGATAATAAAATATTTATTCCAAATGGCTGAAGACTCCTCAGCCACCAATAAGCCTCCGAACTAATTGGGAAAGCATGATAACCTCTTTTTTATTTTTCTTTTTCTTTTTTTTTCTTTTTTGGGGGGGCACCTCTGAGATACAAGCCAATCAGAGTAGAGGGACAAAGAATAGGATGAGTTGATCCTATTATCAGGAATCTGTGTGGCATACAACTAACTAGGCTGATGTTCTACCAAGCCTTTTATAACACGGAGACATTGCTACTGCAGAATGATCCCAACACCAAATAACCATGTGTGGTTGTTCCAATTCATGAAGGAGGCAGTATGTTAAGTGGAACGGTCAGATTACCCTCATCTTCAACATGATGGTGGCTTGCTGATACTTTGGCAAGCCACCAAAGACATTTTGAACTCCTGTTGGGCAGAACAGAAGATCCAAGCAGGTATTTTGAATCCACCTGCTTCAATTCCTCCCTTTCACCCATCCCTGAGAGAACAAAGACTTGGCAGCTGTGAGCAGAGCTGGAAGCTTTGGTAGATATTCTTGCATGGAGAGTCTACCCTTCTTCTTCAGTTCTCAGAAATAACATTACCCAAACGTAAAATCATTTTGACAGCTGCAAGATGTAGGCAGAACATAGCCTTCTCATTTCCTTGGACAGGCAGCTTCACCAGCCCATCTATATATTCAAAAACAATTGGCCAAAACTACTCTATGTGGTTGTGATTTTGGTGCCTGCTCAAGTGAATCCGATTATGGCACATTTTTTGCTTTAACAGCATCTAAAGTAGTTTCAAAAGTACCTATCTAGCAAATGTATTATTTCTTCAACTCCATTCTGGTTTCCAGCCCGTTTTATTTGATAGAAAGCCAAAGCAGTTTAGATTCCTGCTAAATCTTTCAAAATGTCATTTAGGATTATAATAGTCCTTGGAAATCAGTATGTTTTTACCTTAACTCGTGATTTCAGAAAAGTAAAACAATAGTCTAAAAAGAAGTGTCTTCATCTAAAATATTCACTGAAGTTTCTTATTCTCTTTTATCTAGCATTGTTTCTATCACCACCTGCAGTTATGTTCGTAAACTATCCAGCTAAAATGTCAGGGTACATTTTGAAGCTATTTTAATGCCAAAGAATACATTCTGTCTTTGCTTATTCACAACAAATCTTACTGTAACATAGCTTACATGCCTGAAATATTCCTGAACAATTCTGATTTGTTGCTAATCTCCTTTGGGATATTAGTAACATCTGTTGGGATATTACCAATATCAATTTTGATCCTAAGTTTATATGTCAATAAATCACAGTCTGTGATAACTTACAGATAACAAGGCCTCAAATCCCACTTCCTTAAAAGCGTGGATTTTTTAAAAAGCGTAACAACATTGTTAGAGTTGTGAACAAAATGAAGCTGCCTCTAGTTATCTGGGCTTCTAATATGATAAAACATGCTTTTGTATAATTCTATCAAGACACTACAAACATCGCCTTTGGTTTGGCTTGCCTGAATTTGTGAAACCTTTTTTCCATGGCCTGTAATGTGATCAATAGGACTGAGTGCTCGGTATAAAGGCAACATTCTCAATGTTCTCCTAGCTTATACCAGCATAAGTAAAGCAGGAGATTTCAGTCCAATAAATGATGATTGAGTTTTCTCTGACAAGACGAATCCTCCTTTCTACCCACTAAAATCTACTGCCTTTCTATCTCTATATAGGGAACACAGGACATTATCTCTGAGAGTCTAAAGGTGAATCAGATCAATGAGTCATTAATTTAACTAATCTAATTTTTTTCCTTGATGGCTGATGTAAATAAACTGCAGAGCTTCCTCAGCCACTGCTTTGCAATGAAGTCCAGAGTATCTATGAAACTGTGGTGATAAAAAGACTGGAAATGTTTGACTCCTCACTGGGATGCACGAGGTCCAGCAGGACTACCTGCACCACCGACTAAGCTCAGGTTAGGCTCTCAGATAACCTTACCGTTATCTGCAGTGTGATTATGTAGGTACTTCCTAAATTTGTATTCTTGCACTTATACCTAAAGCAAAAATATAGATCAGAGTATGAGTGGACATGGATTTTGAGTTTTCCACTCGGAAAGTAATGGGAGATTTTGTTGCAGCAAATCTGAGAGAGAATAAACTACTCTTTGATGCTACTTGCTCTTTTTCATGCTTGGTCCTTGCAGATGGAAGTGTTTCCATTAGATGTTAGTTCAGATACAGTTCACTTGCATCACAGTCTAGGAATGATCCTACCATGACTTCAGTGAAGCTGACCATGTAGTTGGACCATAAATGATGAACAAAAAGGGTATTTAAATTGTCCATCTGCATTACAACCAGTAGCTTGTCCAGGCTTCTTTTTCAAAAAATAATGTTACCGTGATATTTTTGTATTTTGCAATACACCCAAAACCCTCAAACTGATCCTAACTCACAGTACAAGGGAAGCTGAAGGTGCTCACTGTCTCTGGGCAGGGATGTTCCCCTGCTTCAGCAGATCCCAGCAGCAGCCACGCTCTTCCTATTAACTTCATTAAGAACAGAGGTTGCCTCTTGTTTCATGTGTTTGGGTGCAATTAAGTTTTACTCTGATCAGCATTGAAAAGTCTAAGTTCTTCTGATTCAAAGGAACAAAAATAAGAGTTATGCACTTAAATCCAGGTTTTGTAAAATTACTATCGTTTTATTAGTGGTGGATCATTGTAACAACATCAGCGGGAGAAAGATGCAGTATAATAGAGAGGTCTAGTTCTGTGTATTCAAAAGCAATCCATGCCCAAATAAACCCTGCCCAATGGCCTCTCTTTTTGTTTGTTTTTCATTACTGGATTTGGATTATAATTTGTATTTGTATTATTTGTTTATGTTCCCTCTCTACTTTTTCAGTAGTTACTCAAATTATGATACCTTAAAAGCTATGCCTTCTGAATCAAAAAATCATCTGCTGCACTCAGCAGATATGTGCCTACCAATAAATTAATTGTACTTGTATGCAATAAAAATCTGCTGATGGTAGTACCCAAAGACATCTCTCACTTACACTCAGATGCGCTGTTCTATAATGTACAGTATTGATTTCCATAACCTTAGAAATACGGTTGCACTTCTGTAAGTATCAAACCTTTGTATTTTGTAATTATACTAACATTTAAATTACATCAATTGAACCACTGATACAGTTCATATATGGTATTTATTTTTAAGAATGTGAATATTGTGACCATTAGATTTCACTCAATTTATAGCATATATTATGCTTAAGATTTAATTTATTGGCAGGCACAATGTGACCATTTAACTAAGCTCCTTTACAGCTATGCTATTACTTCTGTATTTTTACTTATTCAAGAAACAATTTTTTTTTTTCTAGTTGAGGGGAGGGTCCTCTTCCAGAATCTGTGTGAGGATGATGGGTTTTCCGGTGCAATATCATAGTATGAAAATATTTTCCTTTTAGAAATAAATGATCTATTCATTTTTACTGGATGTCTACAATGTTAATACACATTTTTCACTGGAAAGGAGGACATTGCCTTGACAACACAAAAGAGGAACGATCTATAAGTATGTTGTTGAACTGTTACCCTGCTGATATGACTTCTTCCCTTTTCAAACTGAAATAGTATAGACAGTTTATAAATGAATCCTGGGAGAAAAGGATTCGGACTAATTTAAACAGAGTTCTGAAAACCAGGAGACAGCATTTCTTTCTCACTGTAACGTTCCGAAGAGCCACTGCATGTCCTGAACAGCTCCACTGCTGGTAGAGACACCCTGAGCCTGGTAGATGGAATTCTGATAACCACGCAATCTCACAAGGACAACATCAGGACGACCTGAGTTTTTCAATGCTAAAAGAAAACACAAGTCCAGTCCTAGGGAATGTTCTAAGTACATGGAGCCTTTGCTGAAGGGAAACTGCAATACCCAAGCAACTTGAGATCCCTGCACAGAGGAGCCGTGTAGCCCACTTGGCCTGCTGAGCGCTCTTACTTCTACAACTCTTACTTGTAGGGTTACGCTAAAACTTCCTGGACTTAACCCACCCCTTATGCCCAGCGCTACCACTCCAACAAAAAAATTAACCTCCATATAAGAAAAAAACCCTACAAATCTAAGTTGTTACGTAGTTGCCATAGGTAACTAATTCTGTAAAATTGTGTCTGGAGTAGCTTTGGGAAAATCAGTCATCCAGATTAAACTGTTACCCATCCTAACCTGCGCATCTTTCTGATTAAAAAGTTTAACTGTAATACAAAGATTTATTAGTTCAATGAATTCCAGATTTTCAGCACTTCATGTAACAAATCAAAACTTTTCCAGAAAACAAAAAACTCCTGTAATACTTGGAAGCCAGTTATTGCAAGCGCATGGAGCCAGCTCAGAATAGAGTGTAGAGGGCAGGTTCCAGCCTTAAAAGTGACCACTTAGGGTTACACAGGACTTGTTGACCAGTTTTGAACTTCACTAGCTAGGAAACATGCATGGCAGCATCAGCTTCTGTGTTAGAATTTTTTTAAGAGTACTTTTTCTTACAGTCATAAATTAAATTTAAGCAAGATTTTAGAAAGGATACTGTCTCATGGACTAGTCAAGAATAATTAGAAATATAAAAAAAACTGTGATGCTAAAGCCAAAAGAGAACATAAAAACCACTGACTACCTAATGTGTGTCATGGGTATTTGCAGCAGTCAGATATTTAAAAACAATCAGGCAAGTCTTGAAGTGAAGAAAATTAATGAGGGGAAACTAAAGAGATTAATGAAAATAACCCAAGGTTGACAAGACTAAAAAAGGTTTAAAATTCATACTGGGCTCCAAGTAAATCCTAGCAATCATGGTATTAATCTGCACATGCTAAATTTGTACTTCTTATGAAAAGAGAAACAAAAATATTGAGTATAACATTGTCCTTCTGTTTTCAGCAAAGCAGGAGGAAGGGAAGGTGTATTAGTACATGCAGTCTGAAGCACACTCTAATCCACTGACAAGCAAAGAGGTTGCTAAAAAATTGGGAAACAACCTCCACAAGATTCTGGCACAGCTTGTGTTATAGTGTTTCAGCGTGCATTGCGGCTGGCTTTCCCTCCCTGCTGCTCCCCAGAGAGCACAGCCAGCACCTGCCAGGAGCCTGCACAACACGCAGGGAGAGAGGGAGCTGCTGCTGCATTTTATCCAGAGAGTGGGCAATTAAAGCTATTGTTTCGATGTAGAAGTTTAGTCTATTATTCTTCTTCTGAGAGCAAAATAAACCTTTTCCACTCCTGGGTGAATGCTCAAAGCTTCTTGGGTTCCTGGTCCTTCAAGATTAAAGCAATTAACACAGGGCTATTAACATAACCTAATAAGCGTGCATATAGTGATTACTGGAAGGAGGTCATTGCCTAAATCACATATAAAATGAACAGCATATGAACAAATTATGGACCTATCAAACTGCCACTGTCACTTGTTAGGGTTTCTCAAGTCAATCCCAGGGGAAGGACGTTTGAAGGAGGAGTGGATTGAATGATGGAAGAGGAGGGTTGGTACATACAGGCAGAATTGTGAACAGAGTGACTGACCTTATAGGCACTGCAGTCAGAAAGGGGAGAAGTGATGTACAGGAGTAGAGCAGAAACTGAAACAGGGTATTAATGGATGTTTTCAGGATAAGTGTGACGTTCATTTGAAAAGAGAGGGTAGCCTAGATTAAAGAATTCAAAACAGATGAGATTGACAAAATAAAAGAAGAAGGGAGATGCAGTTCTGGAAATAAGCAATAGGGTTGTGTCACTATGAAGGGTAGTGGTTTAGCAATACAAACCACGGAAATTATATAGTTAATTTCTTTATGATTTCTGCAAGTCTCCTTCCTCATGTCACCCACAGTCCCACTGCTCAAGGGCTTAGATTCCTTGTCTGCAGACTTATGACCTTTGACAATTGAAGTTCCTTCTAGAACTTTTAGCTGATTTTTTTCTCCCCTGACCTCACTGAAGGAAAATATATCTGAGAATTGTTGCCTATGTTTGACCGCATACGTTAGCCAGGTTAAGGAACTGTTTAAAGCAATTCTCCATGAAAACAGGATGCAGCATGTCACTTCAAGAATTCACAACACTGGCAATCAAACTGACATTGTAAGGAGGTAGCGAACATCCAAAATGATCACATCGCATCCGACAAATTTTCTAGCCACTCCTCTCAAAACATCTGGTAAATTTATCTGTTAATTTGTAAATGAGAAGCATATCCAGAAAATATTAAACCTGTTCCTCTGGTAGGACTACAGTACTGCATGAGTGCAGAAAACCAGATTTCATCTTTGTATGTGACACCAGCTACTGTTCTAAAGCTTGTTGTCTTGATAATGAAACTTCTTCATTTGCCTCTTGTATTTAAATAATATTTGTAATGCATTTGTTTCTCTCTTACTCACAGGGGTGGAAAAATATGGAGAAAAGATCTGTAAGCTATGTGGTTGCTCTCACCAAATACCAAGCATCACCCCTGAGTAGTTGTCTTTGCTTATTTCATTTGACAGTTGTTCAAACTAAATCCTTAGTTCTGATTCCCCATGGTTTATGTGTTTATTTGGCAATACAAAACTTTTTGTATCACATGAAGAGCAAGTTTCTCAGAAACAGCCAGATGTACTTCAGGGTTGTCTTTTCACTGTTTGAAATATAAACCCTGCTACTTTTTTGTTGGAGGGGGTTTTAAAAAAATTTTTTTAATGATTCCTTCAAAGAAACTTTTATATCTAGCTTAGTCTCATGACTGTTAAACTTCATAATTTGGGTCTTTGCCTGCAATTTTGTCTCCTTAAAGGATCAAAGTTTTATTTCACTCATTTCTAAAAGCATCTTAGCACAAAGCCGCCAAATCTGTTTTCTCTGTTATACAAGATCTGCGCTGCTTTGGACCATAAGAGCAGCTGTCAGCTGAAGTCTGTTACATTAGTGTTACCGTCTAAGTTACCAGCGGAAATGAGTATGTGCCACATGCCTACTGTCTCTAAGCAAGGTCTGATACAGCTGCAGCTTTTGGATATCTTCTTATCTTTGAATACCTTAACCTACCTCTTTGCACCCGTGGTCAGCCCTACATTCAAAAAACGTAGAGAACGTTTGGTTTCCAGCAGGACCCTGTAAAACTAAAAAGGCTTTTCTTAGCCATTCTCTGTGTTCTTATGTGTCCAAGTTTTCTGCTGCGCCAGGATTTACTGTGATAAACCAAAGATATTTCACTTTGTGTTGGCGATACAAAACTTTTTGTGTCACACTAAGAGCAAGTTTCTCAGAAACAGCCAGACCTAATTTGGGGTTGTCTTTCCCCTGTTCAAAATATAAACCCTGCTACTTCTCATGTGTTGGGTGAATAAGCATTTTAATTCTTTTGAATTACTGTTCAGTCTAATGTTGCTTCTAAGCCCCAGTGCTGCTTCTAATTCTGAACTGAAGAACACTTATTATCCCTCATTTTCTTTTCAGTATTCATACAAAAGGTGAGTTGAAAGCATGTGCCAGTCCAAAAGAATAATAGTCTGAAGACTATTATTTGTCAGCTAAGACTACTTTCAGATATACAGAGTTGGCCAAAAATTGCATATGTGTGTATGTTTATTTTCATAAACTTGAGCAGAGAAACTGCAGTTTTGCCAAAGAGATGGTTGTATTTCCTCAGGCAGCTGTGCAACAGCATCCCAAACAGTCACTGGCTTACACAGGGGAAATAAGCACCTAAGTTCCTGGCTCATTTATAAAAAATTCAAGTATTTTTCTTCCTGCTTCTCACCTGAAAAAGTAAAGTGCAAGCTGGTATGTTTAACTTCTTAATGTGGTTTTGTTTCTCCACCGTAAAATCCCAATAAATCATTACAGAGCACAGTTCCAGCTTGCCAGCTGCAATGTGCACTAAAAATGCCTTTTAGCTGCTTAAAGAAAAAGTGATGGCTACCAGTTCTGTGCAGCTCTCAGCAGCTGCTTATGCTGACCCCCGGGGTAAGCATTCACTGTAAGAAGCTACTGCCAGAAATGTGAATTTACCAGTGGATGCCCAAAGGCCACTAGCCTGCTCTGCCGTGCTCCGCAGCGCCTGCAGGCATCCAGATCCAGGGCTTATGCTTCTGCCTTCAGACACGTAAGCCAAAGCACGGGAAGGTATTGAGCAGGAATTATCGTGCACCCTGAGTTTGTGCTGAACTCAGGTAGTGATTGTAGTGTGTGACAGGAGAGTCGTCAAGGTGGGCAAAGCTGCAGCCTTGGTTTAGGAAGATGGGTGTAGGTCAGTAAGATCAACTGCGATCAGCCACAGAAAGCCAATGCCTGAAGTGATTCTGAGGGAAGATGCAAAATCCTATTTGATTTATAACAGTTTGACAACAAAAATGTCTTTGGTAAGGTCTGTAAAGCTAAATCCTAAATGCTAACATTCATTATTCGCATTTCTTGACAGCTGCTGTAACTAGTTCCTAATAAAAGTTGCCCAAAGATCTTATGGTGGGCATGGTGAGCTGAAGGTGTATGAGGACAAGCTGTTTGTCTTGTGACTTTGCAGGTGTGCTTTTTTCCCAAGGTTTCCTGGTGAAGACAGGAACAGCCTGATAACCAGAACTAGTTGCTGTTCTGGTTATCTTAACTCCTGGAGTCCTCTGAAACTTATTCATATGAAGCTTACATAGTTGTTCAGCAAAGAAAGGGTTATTTTAACAAATAACAGGCAGCTGTCAACATATCAGCTGCAGGAGATAGAAGAGATGAAAAAGAGAAGAGCAAAAGGTCTTGGTGCAAGGAAGTCCGATTTAGAATAAGCTACAGCAAGAAAAAAGGTATGTAGCTCGCAAGAGCAAGAAAAGCCTTGGTCTTGCTACAGAGCTAGATAATGCTTTCTGGATAATAGGTCTCGCTGGGGTAAAGAGATGACCAGGTAGCAGAGCTCTGGAGTGGAGTACGAGTGGTTTCCTCAGGTTCATACAGTGATGAAAAGCCTAGCAACAATTGTGTGGAGGTGGAAGGTGGTTGTAGGCCTAAGAGGATGTAAATGTGCAAGAGTGAAAGCAAGACTATAAGGAAGGAAAGCAGCAGCTTGTCTAATTGTTAATAGCTTTAAGGTCGTCTCTTTAGAATATCTGTTTTATCCTGACTGAGGCTACTGAATAACGGTTTTATCCTGACCAAGGTCACTGGTCAAGATCACATTCAATCCATTTTTTCTTATGGCATGTGAAATATAGGACCAGATAGGCTGATAAAAACCTCATAAAAGTTCCTCTGGCCTTAAACTCTGAGTCTCTCTCCCTTTCGTACTGTGGCTTCCCATAAAATACTAAAGTTTATACAATCACCTTGGTATTCAGTGTGTAAAAAACACATACAAAAACTACTAGCCATGATTAATAATAATAATAAAAAAGGTAAAAAAGCTAAATCCTGCTCATTTCACCTTGAAATACCAAGAAAAATCGGGAATGGCCTCTTTCTAGATCAGGCAATTCAGATCAAAATGCAAAAACATTATTAAGTTTTGGCCAGTAAGTGTTTATTGATATAAAACGGTCAGCTCCCCCTGAGGGGTTGCTTTAAAGCTTTTTGTTTCCTTCAAGTAAATAAAGGCAACTTATCCTGCAAGTAATTATCACCTGCTTAAGCGTTGTCCTTCCCTCCCCCAACCAGTTCCTCCTGAGGATTCAGGCAGTTACAGAATCACAGAACGGTTTGGGTGGAAGGGACCCCAAAGCCCATCCAGTCCCACCCCCTGCCATGGGCAGGGACACCTCCCACTGGATCAGGGGGCTCCAAGCCCCATCCAACCTGGCCTTGAACACCTCCAGGGATGGGGCAGCCACCTCTGCTCCGGGTAACCTGTGCCAGGGCCTCCCCACCCTCAGGGTGAAGAATTTATTCCTAATGTCTGATCTAAATCTCCCTTCTTTCAGTTTAAAAGCATTCCCTCCTGTCCTATCACTGCACTCCCCATTGTTTCACTGCCTTCTTTTTAGGGCTGTGCTTTCTCTGAACTTTATTTCTATCATTTTTACCACTCAGCCCCCACTGGGAATCTGCACTGGAAGCAGCTAAACCAAACAAATTGTAATAATTTGCAGCGCACACATTTTATCTCTGATAGCCCAGATCATACTTAAATGGTACAATTTCTATAATACTTTTGTCTGCCTGCTGTCATCAAAATGCAATTTTACTTGATTGTTGAAAATGATGCTTAACCACATCTTGCATCTCTGGTAGGCTGCTCCGATCTGTGCATCAATTTCAGTTTTGAAAGAAGTTTTGCTCTAATCCGTTGTTCGTAAGTGCTATAAATAAATGTTTGGTGGACCCGGGATAATAAAAGCCTGGTGCTTTTCAGGTTTTCTTTCCCTGTGAAAGAATCTGACTTACTCTACATGTGTCGAAATTATTCCAACACAGGTATTTTAATGAAGCACGAATTAGCTTGCTGACTGTCTTAAGACGCTCGGGTATGAAAAGCAGCTGTTACAGCAAAATTAGACAAATCTATTTGTTGTTGTTTTAAAAGAAGCAGGAGCGAAGCCCTGGGAACTGACCACCTTCTAGCAGGTAGCGGCGCATCCCCAGCCCCTCCGCAGCCCAGCGGGAATTCTTGGTGCCCGCTCCCGCTTCTCCCGAGCCCCGGCTGCTCCCGCGGGCACCGCAGCGCCGAACCGCGGCTGCGGGCACCCTGTCCCTGCGCCTCCCGTGCCGGGGGTGCCCGGGCGGAGCGAGGGGGGCCGCCCAGCACCGAGGCGGCGGCGTTGGCAGCGGGGAGTGGCGGCACCCGCAGCCGTTCCTCACTGGGCAGAGCGGGGACCCGGGGGCGCCCAGGGCGGCTCCTCACCGCGCGGGCAGCGGAGACGCGGGGCACCCGCAGCTGTTCCTCTCCGCGCGGGCAGCGGGGCACTCTGCGCAGCACCTTTGCTCACTGGGCGGCGAGGGGACCTGCGGGCGCCCAGCGCAGCATCCGCAGCCGTTCCTGCCCGGGCGAGCACCAGCAGGTGTCCAGCGCCGTTCCTGCCCCGGCGCGGCCGCTCCCCACTGGGCGGGCAGCAGGGTACCCTGCCCAGCCCCGTCGCTCAGCGGGCGCGCAAGCGCTGCTCCCCGCCGGGCGGGTAACGGCTGATGCCCAGTCCCGTTGCTAAGCGGGGAGAGCGCGGGGACCCGCGGGCGCGCAGCGCAGCTGCTCAGCGGGTGGGTGCCGGCTGGTACCCAGCGCCGTTACTCACCGTGCGGGAACCCGCGCGGGCGCAGCGCTGCTCCTCACCGAGCGAGCAGAGAGCGGGGACCCGCGGGTGCGCAACGCGGCTGCTCAGCGGGCGGGGATCGGCCCGTACCCAGCGCCGGTACTCACCGGGCGGGCAGCGAGGGGACCCGCGGGGGCGCAGCACTCCTCACCGGGCAGGTGCTGACTGCTGCCCAGCGCCGTTGCTTCCCGGGCTCACCGGGCCCCTGCGCAGGGCGGCTCTCAGCGGGCGGGGACGGGCGGCACCCGCAACCCCTCCTTACGGCGCGGGCAGCGGGGACCCGCGGGCGCCCAGCACCGTGACTCGTCAGGCGCGCAGCGCTGCTCCCCACCGGGCGGCTGCCGGCCGGTGCCTAGCGCTGCTGTTCACTGCGCGGGCAGCGGGCTCCTCGGCGTGCGGGACCCGCGGCCCCGGGCGCGCGCGCGCGGAGGGGCGGGGGCGCGGGCCCTACCTGGAAGCGGCGGGCGGGGGTCCGGCCATGGCGGCGGCGGCGGCGGGACCTCCGCTCCGGCGGTGTCGGGGCCGCTGCGGTGCCTGCCGGCCCTGCCCTCCGCCTCACTCCTCCCCCGCCACCTCCCCCGGTCCCTCCTTCACACCCTCTCCGGCCCGGGCCAGCGCTGTGTCCCATTCCTTGCCCCCGCCTCCTCCGCGGGGCTGTTCCCGCCTCGCCAGGAGAAGTCGCTGGGATGTGTGGGGTGGGGACTGGGACGTGACACCGAGGAGCTGGGAGACTCCAGCGAGACGCTGGCGAGCTCCTTGTTATCAATGTCACGGTGCTCTTACGACACCGAAAATAGGGGCAAATGTGCCCTCTCAGACTCGTCTGGGAGTTTCGGAAAGCAGCAGCCTTTACTGCAGCGCTGGGCAAGTGAGGGGATGTTCCCTTCAACCGTGTGTAACGAGAGCTGGGACAGAACGTATTTCCCACTTCACGTGCATAAATTCTCCCAGAGGTCTCATGCGTATTCTATTCTTTCCAAAGACTAATTTTAATGTTGTTATGAGCTTCTGGAGGGCTGGAACCCCTCTGCTGTGAGCACAGGCTGAGAGAGCTGGGGTTGTTCAGCCTGGAGAGGAGAAGGCTGCGGGGGGGGGGACCTTAGAGCAGCTCCCAGTACTGAAAGGGCTCCAGGAAAGCTGGGGAGGGGTTTTGCACAAAGACCTGGAGTGACAGGATGAGGAGGAACGGCTTTAAATTGGAAGAGGGAAGATTTAGGTTAGAGATTAGAATGAAATTCTTCATCATGAGGGTCAGAAGGGACTTTTAAAGCTCACCCAGTTCCGACCCCCTGCCATGGGCAGGGACACCTCCCACTGGGTCAGGTTGCTCAAAACCTCATCCAACCTGGCCTTGAACACCTCCAGGGATGGGACAACCACCACTTCTCTGGGCAACCTGTGCCTCACCACCCTCACAGTTACATTTTTTTCCTAATATCCAATCTAAATCTTCCCCCTTCCAATTTAAAACCATTCCCCCTCTTCCTATCCCTGCACTCACTGATAAAGAACCCCTCTGGAAGCTCGGCTGATGTATGGTGAACCCTGTTCTTTAGTCTGTGTTCAGAGATTTCCTGAGTGAATTCAAAGACCAAGAGGAAGGACAGGTGGCAGGGACTACTGAATTCATGCTTTGGCAACCATCTTTTTCTTCTGCAAGAAACATTCAGTATTTCTGGTGTTTAAATGCATCATTCCTGTGTCTTTACTACACCTTGCTATTGTCTTTAGTTGTCTTTAGTTGGTTCACAAAATCATGAAGTTTAGTGAGTTTTGGAAAGGCCATGGGCACGTGGGGGGTATTACTTTATATTAAATCGGGTTTTGTTCTTTGTTTCAATTTACAGTGCAGAAATTTCTTAAACCAACTTTGCAGCCAGAGGCATGGTATCATTTAACTATTGAACTAACATTTTTCATTGTTAAGGAAGGCTACCTGAAGGAGTTGTTCTTGGTGACTTTTGCATAACCAAGAGTAGAAAGTTTCACATAAATTTTAAAATGCCTATTAAGATTTTGTGCTAAGGTTATGGATTATAGCTGCTGTTGTAGCAGTCATCTGTCAGCTTGTGGAGTGACAAATGAGAGATGGCAGGGCTGATAGCTATATAGTGGTAGTTAAGGGTAAATTGGAAAGAAAGAAATGGGAAGTGTTGCATTTTAAATGGAAAGTGAAGAAGCTGAGAATCTAAGAGACATGGCAGCCCCTTATGGGGGAGCACTTGAAATATGCTGGCCTAAAGCCAGCCCATCTATCAGCATCTAGGCCTGAGGAGTCTTTCCAGGCTCTGAGTGAGTAGAAAGTCCTGAAATCCAGAGTCAGACAAACCAGAGACTTTACCTGCTTAACTGTGCTGAAACTGTTTGTCTGCATGAAATGTTACAGCTCTGTTTAGTCCTTGAAGGTCGGTGCCTCCGAGATGACTCCCTCAGCCTGGTGCCTTACCTTTCTCATGTTCTTCGAATATTCTTGGACCTCTTCATTCCTGGAAGCAGGATGCAATGCCCTTTTCTCATCATCAGTTCTTACCTCACACGTTCCCTGTTTTGGGGTCACCCAGGTCTGTTGTGTCCCTCAATCCTACTGACTCTGTTTCTCATCAGCTCTTCTCTAGTAGACAGCATTGCCCTACCCACGTAGTGCTTAATATTTTCTATCAGCTTGCACTTGATCAGTTACTTTAATTTCAACTATCCTCTTTAAGTCATTTTTACATGACTGTGCATCAAATCTCCAGTTTTGTATTTTAAGTGCCCTATTTTTTCTTCCTTTCCATGGCATTCCCTTTCCGGTAAATTCAATTCTGTTGCCATGAGTGGCTAATCATTCCCAAATTCCTCCTTATTCAGTATCTTGTCTGCTCCTCCTTTGCTGCTATTACCTCATTCTTCTATCATTGTTGAAGCATTTCTTCTGCTGAAGCATTTCTTCTGCCCCATATATTTACTGTTACTTTGAGTCCACAAGAGACTACTTAGGTGTATCTTAGGCTGCATTTGGGCTACTAATTAAAGCTGGTCAAGGCCTGTTTGCTGGCCCCATAGGCACACAGTAGGGCGTGGCTCATGCCTAAACTCCCTTAGTTTTGCAGTGACCTCATCCAGACCATTTCATTTTTTTTCTGAGTGGAAAACACTAGCCATTAAGGAGTGCAGCTAATCCAGGTGTTGTGCCTGACTGTTGGCACATATAGACATGGCGCACACCCAGACACTACCTCACACGGTCGTCTGTTTCAGGCATTAATATGCTCAAATTTCTTATCTAACCTCTTTGATGTCTTTCCTTGGACACATCCTGATCATTGCGGCCTCTCTCCATTCTGTATATCCCTCATTTAGTTTCGTGGGTTTATGACTTGTAGATACTTAAAGCTTCCTACCTTGGTAGGCAGTTAAAATTAATGTATCCTGTGATGTTCTCTATGAAGAAGATAAATAAAGTATTTTGGAGAAGAGGCTGGGACATAAATTGCCTACTGATGTTCTCTTCGATTGTCTCACAGCATCTCGTATCTTTAACTCATCTGATACTTTCCTTTTTTCTAGTAGCATGCTATACTTTTCTCTCTGTATCTTTTCTGTTTTCTCCCTTCTTTTACTCTCTTTACTCTTTTCCATTTTGTTTTAACTCCCTTTACTTTTGCCCTCTCATTTGTTCTGCTCTAAGTCCTTTAACTTCAACAGGAATGGTTTTCACATTCGTGTTTCTGGGTTTCAGAACAGCTTCTTCTAGTATTGTTGAGATACTTTGCTTCTGTTGAGGGAAAAGGACATAGAGACCTTCAGCTGGGGACAACTGAGAGTTTAGAGAAAAGAAATGACCATTTTCTATCAGTGATGTTTGCATTCCAGAAGTTTATAACAGGTTTTCCAATCTGTAATTTCAGATTGTCTGCTATTGTGAGCTGTCAGGGGGCAGAGACCTGTTTCAGAAGAAGAAAGGAGAGGTTTTTTCTTCATTAGAAGTGGGAATATTTTTTGTTCGGTCTCACCATTTGGTCTGTGTTCGCTGGTGTGATACGGCTCTGAACAATCATTTTTCCATGATAGACACTGCCACTCATCTGCCCCTTATTCCAGTAGATCCAGCAGACAGAACTGAGACTCCATACGTGGTGGTTCTTGCTTTGATTTTTATCACAACCTTGTAGCTGACGTGAAGGCCTCTGATTTCATCTTGTAATTTGATTCCTTTCCTCTCTCCCTCTCTCTCTTTTTTTTTTTCATTAGTCACTCTTTTGTCTGGCTCCATCATTCTGCAAAAACTCCAGAAACCTGTCCTGCACGGACATGTGCTCTGCTGTTGTTTTTTCTCACCATTTCAGAGCCCCTTTTTGAGCCAGCCATTATAACTCAGTTTCTTCACAATCTACCAGAAACTTCTTTTCAATGAGCTGGCTCCTCTTTGCTGAAAGCCCGTAGCCCGTCTGAGAGAAATAACTAAGCACTACTTAGTGCCATTGTTCTTATTCCTTGACGATGTTGGCACATAGCCTAAAAAACCTATTCTTCTGCCTGAAACCTGACTTGACAGATGAGAACTGATTACTGTCACACATAGACTTATTTCAGAGCTGTCACCATGAGTGTGTTTTTCCCTCAGCTTTTAGATATGAGTTGGCAACAGGAAGAGCATACTGTGGCAGTGTAGTTAGCTCAGTCTGTCTTTTACATGTCAGCCTAGGACACTGTTCCCATACCAGATAACAGAAAATTAAAGTCAGAGAATAAAATATTATTATATTTTAAGGACATGGACTATTCCAGTTGTTTGCTTTTAGTTTTTTGCTGGTTTGGGCTTGTACAAAAAAAACAGGGGGCTACTTAAAAATAGTTAATCAGCCCTTCTGTTGGAAAGACAATAGAATAAACTGCTGGGGAGTTGTTAGTTTGAGCTGACAGAAACTGAAACAATAGTATCAAACAGAGCTGACTGTTGCATGACAAAATATGTAAATTGTTCCTGAAAAGGCAGAGGGAGCCAAACTTACATTAAGACTTTCATTTGGCTCCAGTCATTCTTGGAGATATTCAAAACCCCTCTGGACATGGACAACCTGCTCTAGCTGACCCTGCTAAGCAGGAGGGTTGGACTAAGCGATGTCAAGAGGTCCCTTCCAACCTAAGGGATTCTGTACTTTGTGTGATTCTGTGCTTCTGTAGCTTTCAAGTTTTGTCCACTTGGAGTAAAAAACTGTCCCTGAAAACTGTGCTTATGGATGACTTGGTTTGTCTCAGGACATCTATCCAGTCTATAGATTCTGTAATTGCATGGTATTTACAGGAACAGATCAATGTTGTAGGGCACATGGGAAAACTATGTTTTGCTTCTCACTTTCCTTTGCTTGTCTTACGAGCTGCTTTTTATAAAACTCTCCTGATTAGAAATATGAAGGTGCAAAGCTTAGTGTGACGGTGTGTGTTTACAAAAGCAGGACTAAAAAGCTCCCAACATTTTAGCATTTTCTAGACAGAAGCATAATATTTCCAGAATAAATATGACATTGTCAAATGTCCAATACAGGCACAATCTCCTTTACATAATAAAAAATTTCATCCAGTTGGGACAACCAGGTCCTAATCGTAATAGAGGTCTTCAGGCACTAGCATTAATCAAACAACAACATTGTTGGTGCACCTTTATTTATCCTCCTTCTCCATGTCTGCTGTGCAACTGCTATGTGTGCACAGATTACTGTCTTGCTAGATATGTAGATGATCTTTGACAACTAAAGTAGCTCCCTTTCCCAATGAATGTAAAGGGGCTGCCACATGGTTTTTGTGTAGTTATTTTACAATTTTTTAAAAATAGAGATCATCTAACATGGTTTATATTGGTGTACTAGATGTTTATTTACTGAAATGGATATTACACTTTGTGTTATTGTGCAGTTTATTGTCATATATGACTTATTAGCTCATGTACTATCAGATTATTAATGAGGCTGCAAAATTTTATGTAGCTGTTCAATACGTTGGTTGAGTTCTGACACCACAGACACACATCTTTTACCCAAAATATTGTGTGTGTTTTGCATGTAGAGTTTCATTGGTTAAACTGTTCACTTTGAAGACTAGGTAGTTAGCTTTAATGTGTTAACAGATTTGGGGAAAAATCTTCCTATCCAAAGAGTTTTGGTGATTAATTACAAAGTCTTGTTCTGTCAAAGTCCTTTGCCCTTTGAGGTGGGTATTTGGGCTATTACTAAATAACTTTTAGTTAACAAACCACTGTTGAAGAGGTGCCATGGTGTGTTGCAACAAATAAGTATCATGACTTATTTTAATTTATATTAGAACAGATCTCATAGAATTGTTGGGTCACAACAATCACATGCAGCAATTCAGACTTGGGGAGGAGTGGCTGGAGAGCTGCCTGGCAGAGAAGGACCTGGGAGTGCTGGCTGACAGTGGCTGAGCAGGAGCCAGCAGTGGCCCAGGTGGCCAAGAGGGCCAATGGCATCTTGGCCTGTGTCAGACCCAGCGTGGCCACCAGGAGCAGGGAGGGGATTGTGCCCCTGTGCTCAGCGCTGGGGAGGCCACACCTCTAGTGCTGGGGTCAGTTTGGGCCCCTCACTGCAAGAAGGACTTTGAGGGGCTGGAGAGCGTCCAGAGAAGGCAAAGGGGCTGGTGAGGGTGCTGGAGAACAAGTTCTATGAGGAGAGACTGAGGGAGCTGGGGTTGTTTAGCTCAGAGCAGAGGAGGCTGAGGGGTTACCTCATCCCTGTCTACAACTGCCTGAAAGGAGGCTGTGACGGGGTGGATGCTGGGCTCTTCTCACAAGTGACAGCGATAGGACGAGAGGAAATGGCCACCAGTTGTATCAGGGGAGGTTTAGACTGGACATTGGGAAGAATTTCTTCACTGAAAGCGTGGTCAGGGATTGGCACAGCTGCCCAGGGAGGTGGTGGAGTCGCCATTCCTGGAGGTGTTTAAAAGACGGGTGGATGAGTTCCTTAGGGACAGGGTTTAGTGGGGAGACAGGCACGGTTGGACTCGATCTCAGAGGTCTCTTCCAATCTTAGGATTCTATGATTCTATGAATCAGAATCATAGAATGACTTGAGTTGGAAGGGATGCACAAGGATTATCAAGTCCGACTCCTCGCTCACAATGTTCTCTACCAGCAATGGACAGAAGCTTGAGTGGAAGATGGTCTGATAAAGAAAGCTGTTGGATGTAGTAGAAAGAGAATCATCAGTGGTGTTTGTCACCTAGCTGCAGACTGTTTGACAAGGCTCCCCATTAAATACAGATCATTACCAGGAAATATGGGTGGTGGGTGTATTCATTTTTCATCTATAGACATACCTGTAGCTACAACAAGAAATTTTTTTTCTGACATAACTTCAAAATTTTTGAGTTAATATGCAAGTTTAAATATTAAGCCTCCTCAATCTGTGTGTCTGTGTCCCTGACACCAAAACCTACGCTCTATTTTCAGCCCACCTGCATTCCCACAAAAGATGGAGGAAAAGAAGGAAATAGGAAGTTTTATTTAAATTCTGGAAGATAAATCAAGAATATTAAGTTGTTCCCTGATTTTTTTGTAGTTCTGAATGGTTTGTTGTCAGTCTCATTCTAGTAAACAGGAGAGCTTCTGTAATTGAGTGTTTCAGCTGATCTCAACTGTAGTATTCCCTAGGGAAAGAAGCTGGTGTTTGAAATAAACTCAACTGTGCCATTTAGTTCCTCTTAGGTCAAAACTAATGCACTCACTTTTATTCAGAGTTGGACTAGAAACCGATAACAATAACCAACTGGTAGGCAGCAAGCCATCATCTGTAACATTAACTGAAATCTCATGGGCATCTAAGGGGTATGGTGCATATAGAGTAGACAGAAGGAAACACGTGGAAACATACACTCTTTAAGTTCATCTAAGCTGTCTTGGGTGTTCGCATAAAGATTAAAAAATACTTTTGATTTCCTCTTGTTCTCTGAACCTCTAAACTTAATGTCATGTGAGCTGTGAGAATGTATTGTACAACTGCTGAATGCTCGCTCTTCCCCCTTCGTACAGCCCCAAAGGTTATTGAAAGTGCTGCTACTTAAAAGACTGTGACTATGTGGGTCACCTTTGTTTTGAGAACACATATAGAATTTTTAATGTATTTATTATTGAAAATAGGATCTGGAATTCTGAGCCTTCCTGAAAATCACTGGAATTTTCATTACTAAGCTATTTTTTTAAGTTTTATTTTAATTCTAGCTGCAGTCCTCCAACTTAATGTTTCCCTCAGGCTTCATATTTATGACTGTTCTCTTGGGTGAAGTTTTCAAGTGCTGGGAGCAGCTAGTTTTTAAATAGGAGTTATATTTTGTATGTCCCTAGAAGAAGCAGTCAAGTCAAAAGTCATACTAAAAAGGGCTCATAGCAGCTATGATCAAGATCTATCTATTTTTCCTCATGTGGGCAGGCAAGCATAAAACAAGAAAAACTAGAATAGGTCAGATGAAGAGGCTGAAAAATGAAATTCAAAGACCGATGCCAATGATAATGCAGAAAGTGCGATTCGATGTGGTTCTTTGTACCTACAGTGTTCTGTGCTTTCTACAATGGTGCTTGAGGCATTAAAATCACATAGGTGGTGGGAAAATATAGTTAAAATGTGAAAGAAAAAGGTTTACTTTTTTTGGTAGATTTTTCATGTAAATACACACCAAGTGCTGTGCGTTAATTTTCTGGGTGGATTATATATTCATGAGATGCAATGTAGGAAATTGCTTATGCAACCTATCTGCATGAATGAGAGGATATACTGACAAGGAAATGCAGGTGTATGAAAAGAGCAATGCAGGAACTGCCAGTAAAAAACCCCCTTTGTGACTGTATGCTGTCCTTCAGTCCCATTTTGGTCATCTCTGGCTGAACTCTTCAGAGAATAATATGCTAGCAACCTTAGTGCAAGCCGGAAGGACTTAAATAAGTGTGTAAACAATCACCTTTCTTGTTTTTGATACTTTCTGCTGCTAAATGGCCATGTACAGTTGTTTGAAGAGCGGCAGGAGGGAAGGTTGTAAGTAGATGCCTACAGTCATGTACAAAATCCTATGGAGTTAAAAGTTTGTTTCAAAACGACTGTGAAATCAATTCGCATCACCACAGTGGCTAATGTTTTTTCCCAAATCATAAATACCAGTTGTTCAACTGAAATGCGTATTTCCACTGTAACAAGTACAGTTGAGACACAGGCATGAAAGCCTCTTTGCACAGCCCCTTTAATGCAGTTCACACCTACTTTGTTTTCTGAGAAAATTTGAATAACACAGTCCCTGCAGCAATAATCCTCTGTATTCTCTCAGAAAGCTTGTCAAATTGCCAGTTACAGGATAACTTTTTGAGATATCCATGAAAACTAGAACTGTATTTGAGCCTCAAGTTGCAAGAAGTTAAACACTTTTGAAGGAAAATTTGCTTGTAGGGCTATCTAGGAATACAGTAGATGTATAACTTTAACAATAAGGCACACTTTAGGAAGGTTTCAAGAAGTAAATTCATTTATAGCTCTGAAGGTGGACGGAGTTCACCTAGATTTGGGAAGAGGGGGGGAAGTATCTAGAGCTTGATGAGGTACTGAAATAATTTTCTATATTATAAGGAAAAATCAAAATTATGATCTCATAGCTGCATGTGAAGGCAGACATTGGCAGGCATTTCATTTCACAAATCTGTGCTTTTGAATATATGCTTTTTGACTTCTGTCAGTGAATTTGCACTTCAGTGTTTAAATTACTTATAGTAATAAAAATGAAAAAAGGCTCATGTACTTCTGCTATGTCTCTGACTTCTAATTGCTAAACACAGCATTAACTGGAGGCAGAGAGATGCTTAATTTAAAAATTTAATTTAAGACTCATCGGGGGAATTAGTATATTTGAGAAATAAGTGAGTGATTTGTGTGGACGCTCAACAGAACTTCACTGGAATTTGATGAATTCTTATGACTGGAAGAGGAATGGGAACACGCACACACTTTTTGGCAAAGAGGAAGAGAAGAATGTAAAGGGAAATGATAAATCATGATTTTTGCTTGCAGAAAGTTTTGGACTGAAATAAATTCACAGTGCTTTTAGTCTTGATCACATTGTGGTGAATTTCTAGAGGACAAAGAAAATAAGATGCACAACAGGGCAAGATCAGATTTCTGACATAGCTAGGGATTCCCAGAAACAAGTAAATGTACAGTAAGTACTTAATGAATCCTAGTTTGGTGATGATTTTTTTTTTTTCCAGGTCTATTTTTTGTTTGTTTTCTTGTATTTTCCCCTGAATTTTCTTTGTTCGTGGTTATGTTAAGGAATTATCAAGGTCTGCTGTCCTGGCAGATGACTGTACTTCAGGATTCTCGGTCTTAAGAAATCTGGGTTAGGTAAAGGACTGGAAGTCTAAGGACACTCAGTCATTGGAGCAAGGTAATGTGGGATCTGTGACTTTTCTATTGCAAGAATACTCTTGGGAGTGGCTGGGAAGCCATCAGTAATGAATGAGGTTGGCATTAAACTGATGTTACAATATGGACTGGATGACTCCTCTAGTTTCTTTTCAGTCTCATTTTCTATATGAAAAGTGAGACAACTGGTAATTGATTTTGTTTGAAAAAAAACCCCAACCAACCACAAACCCAAAGTCCAACAAACCCCAAACAAGACAACAAACCCAACTATAGTAGCATAATAAAAGGAGTGATATTTTAATGACCTCTCCTATGAGACTGTCTTCTCACACTGCTATAAGTGATGAATTTGGCTCTGACGTTGAGTTAATATGTGGTAAACATGAAGGAAGGATCAGGCACTTACCATGTAGGTGTTATTTTAAAAGTTGGTCCAGATAAGTGGTGTCATTCAATTTTCATTACTGCAAGAGGCTCATTGTTACTGAGCTATTAAATTATACAAATATAATGTTGATAGTGTATTAAAATATAAGATTATGATATTTTGATGTGAAAATAATGAGATCGGAGTAAACGTGGTTCTTTCTGCTGTGAACTGTAGATCACCTTTTTTGTGTTGCAGTAAAATGTCATCTGCAAGGTGTATGATTTGCTACATAAAACTTCTCTGAAAAACTAAGCATTTCCAGGCTGTTTTGGCTTTGGGGTGTGTTTGTGTGTATATTTTTTTGGCACTCAACTATTAATATTTTGAAAATCAAAATGAAATGAAATTGAATTGAAAATTCATTACTTGTCCTCATAGGCTTGTGATTGTGGGCTCAAAGAGACAACATATAAATAAAGACTTCCCTTGAATAAAATCCATAATTAGCCTGGGAGTATGGAATGGAGTCAATGCTGTGCTTTCCCATTTAAGTTTTTCTCTCTTTCTGGTACTTTTGTACTCTTGATTTTCAAAATCTTTTCCATAGGTTGGCATAGCTTCTGCAGGGAAGTCAGTTTTTGCCATCTGGGGCTGTCTGGGATGACTAGAGCATCCCCCTGACCAGTTGCTTCCATGGCTATGAACTCAAGTCTTTCATTTTTGGATTACCATTCTAAGTTTGAGGATCATTCTTGTCTGACAAGCTCCATCCACTAGGTATGTAGCTGAGGGAACAACTTCTTCTGAGTCCTCTGTTGGAGAAGCGTGAAAAGTGCAGAAATAGATCAATGCAGGAGGCGAACATGAAACTAGTCTAATGGGCAGTTGGTTCCTTCAAAGAGTTGTCAGGGCTTTTGATGTCATTTCTAGATGTGTGTGCATTGATTTTTGCCTTAGACTTTGCCATGGCTGCTGCTATTTGTCCGAGTGGATTCACCACTTGACTAATATTCCTGTATGTTGGGTAGTCCAACAAGAACTGCTGTACTGTGCTTCCGCCGGGCTTCTGGCCGCTGGAAACCCCAGGTATTCCTACAACGCACACGCTGAGAAACCACACAGTGTGTGGAAACATTTAGTTTATTGGAAATGTACCACACAGTTGGTAACTACGTGTGGAGTAAGTGTATGCCCAGACTATGCGTGTGCCGCATGTGACGTATGTCTGGTACTCACTGGAAGGGTTGCATTTCTACTGCCTACACCAAGAAATTCCAGCTGGAAGCATAACAAGCCTCGATTGGTCCTCAGTTCCAACAGGTTACCAAGAGAAAAAATATCAATGCAGGCCCTCCTACTTCAGGAAAGACATCTGCAGGATTTATGGCTAATATTAATTCTTATTTTTGTTTTTGAAATGATGTGATAATATTCCAAATAGCAGAATTCATCCTTTGGCTTGTCTTTCTAGTCGCTGAAGATATTGTTACCAGTTTTTCGCTGACTCCTAATGGCTGCATGTTGGTTATCCATGGCAAGCAACAATTGTATCTTGGAAGCTTCTCTAAAACTATCTTGATACATTGGATTAGATTCTACTCACCTTTGCGCTAATGCTTCTCTAAAGTGCTATGACCAGGGAATAGCATCTTTAGCCCTAATCATGAAGAAACTATTATAGAATTGGCAAAATATCAGTTACTTAGAGGTGAAAAAATACGCTTTCTCTGACATTTTATTTTGCAAGAGCAAATGATTTTTGGTTGTTCAGAATAAATTTTCATTTTTAGTATAGAATGAATAGTTCTTTGAAAATGAACATAATCTTTAATATCAAAGACCTCCAATAAAAATGAATTTCTGAGGTTTAACTGATATTTATAAGCTATTAATTTAGAGGAGTGTAGTTTAAATATATATTCTTTCTTTTCTAGTGTTTTAAGAATACAGTAATGCTAATACCATTGTTATCCTCTCTGATGCAAATACAAAAATTTAATGGGTCTGCTAATGCAGATCCTGGCTAGCGTTTTCAGTTGCCATAGAAGGGGATCTGTCACAGTTTTGGAGAAGCTTCTTTGCTGCTAGTTTGCTCTAGTGTGGACAAACAAGATAAGACACCTAACTGGAGAAAGCCATTGTAAATGCTGGAGATTTTTACTGCACGGTGGAAATTTCCAAAGCACAACTGAAACTGGGTATATAAGAAAGAAGCTAATCAAATTGATGAAATGAAGCTCTGAAAGACAAACCTCTTAGGAGTCCTTTCAAGAATTTCTAGCCATTGATAATAAAGATCTATGTAATATTTAATCAGAATTCATTAAGTGGTGGGGTTTTGTTGTTGCAGGGTTTGGGTTTGTTTTTTTGAGGGGGGATTTGTTTTTTTTTAAAGCTTTCTGTGTCTTGCAGCCTCCTGAGCAGTAGGTGAATAACATCGGAAGTTGAGACTGTGCTTGCTGTACCGCGTGTCTTTAGAGAAGGCAGTGCTCTGCAGCTACGGCTTTTATACACTCCTAGCACTTCTGCTGTCTTTGAAAATTAGATTGGTCTGTCGGTAGGTGATAGGCTCTAGAAACTCATCATCAGAGTAGTTGTGTCATTTAACTTAATCAGGCCACAGTAATTCAGTCACAATACGGATGTGTGTTAAGGTAAGAAGCAGCTTTCAGTCTGAAAAAGCGGAGACTGGTTCTATTTAAGGAGCTACAGTTAATATGAAGATTATTATTAAGAAGTCTATTCTTGCACGTTGATATTTTGATGGTGCAAGCATGTACTAATATGGCAAAGGGTCTGGCAAAGTTGGAAACATTATATTATACTAATAAAGGTTTATGAGGATTAGATTTCATAGTGTCTGTCACTAACCTTTCAATTTTACAAGCCTAGCCATATTTATTTTCAAGTAAATAAGAAATGGCTAGTTATTTGTTTTATTTTGGAATTGAAGGATTAGATTGCTTAAAAACAAGGACATTAATTAATAGGTGTTTGTTTTCAAGTGAAAATATTATATCCAGACAAGGACTTTGCACAATTAAGAAAAATCAAACTCACAAATGATGATGGAATTAATGTGTAAAAATATCTGTCACAAACATCTCAATTTAAGTCTATTAGAGTCAGGAAGAGGTTTTGTAATTCCTTAATTGGTTTAAATTTAAAATGTTGCAGTGTTGCTACTTGCTGAAGCTTGCAATAAATAACTGCATAATTGATCTGAAAATGAAGACAACTTCAAATTTAAAACACACTGCAAAATTCCAGGTTACTCCAGTTTTAATGGCTGGGAACAGTTGTGTGTAGATCCTGTACAAACCCACAGAATTCTACCACAGTCAAGAATTCATCACATGCAGCTTTGGCTTTTACCGACGTGCCTGATGACTTTTCCTGCATTTCCTGTATTACATTTTCAATGGGCAAGATTTTTCAAAAGCAGACAGCATCATCCCGATCTCCACAGTGACAGTCGTACTGCCCCAGTGGGATTTTTTAGAGTGCAGCTGGCAGTCAGTAATTGATAATTCAGTAATCTTAAAATCCGCCTCATCTTTCTTTTTCTTCATAAATTTTTCTTTGCCATTCTGTCATATTTTCTCTCCTGATCATCTAAAAGCATGAAAAATACAGTGCCAGCTCAACTACGTTTTGCAGAGTGCAGCTGGACTTCAGTTATAATTGTCAGAATTGGAATTGCCGATTGGTTTGCAATCTGGAAAATACTTTTTTCTATGCAAGCCATTTTGTCCTTCAGTTCTGAAGGATTAATGTTTTTCTTCATAAATTGCACCTCTTCTCTCTTCTGATTGCATCTCCTGTGCCATAAAGCTGCTCTGTGTACGTGTGATGCTCAGTATCTGTACAAGATCACAGTGCATGCATGAGAAATATAACTCTTCCCAAATTTTGAATTTTGTTTCTCATGTGCTTTGCTTCGTTTGCATGCCAGCAATTCCTTTTGCCCTCTGCATTTACCCTAGGAAAGAGGTTTTTGATTTGGTTTTTTTTTCAAGGAGACAGATGTTACCAATGCAATTAATCCAATCTACATCTTTCTCCCTGAATGCTGTTAAGATGTCCTCAGAAAAGAGAAGATATAGCAAACAGACTCCTTTTGCATTGACTTCTCATTGCATTTTACACCCATCCACGAAGCACCTATGTCTTTCCAAATACATCTGTTGCTGGGGATGGCTGAGTAATGACAGAGCACTAACACAATGCCTGTTTCTTTCTTCTAATTTTTAGTGCCGTTCATAACTCCTGCAAGAGAATTGGGATTTAAAACAGGACAGAGCTTCCCTTTGACTTTTGCAGCTTTTTGGTTTACCACAACATTAAAACTTCAGAAGTGAACAGACTTTCACTGTGCCTTTCCAGGGACCGAAACTTCCAATTCAATATTGATTGCTAGTTAGAGAGGGAAATGCAAGAAGCCTAGACAGGATTGTAATAAAAGTAATGTGACTAGGGATCTGAATGTAGACTAAAAGGCTGAGCCTATTCTGAGCCCTGATCTCTCAGATTAAAGGTCCTCTCCTCCTCTCACTGAAGTCAGTGGCAGTTTCTTCAGTTTCTGTACAAATAGGAGTGTACTACCTAAAATATATAACCAATTTTAAACTTAAAATTTGCTGCCAAACACACCAGAGATTTCATTCATGCAGCTCTCTGACATCTGCCGTGTTAATAGCTCAGCATATTTCTGGATGAAATTCAGACAAGCTAAATATCCACCAAGCACTTCAGACCTCTAACCCAGCAGCAGCGGAGCCCTTTGTGTCATTGTCCAAGTGGGATTAGGATCAGATTGGTATTTGGGCTTCAAGTTTTGAATTTAGTGGTTTTTTTCATTCTTTTTAATTTTTGAGAGCATCTATTCAGTCAGCCTTCAGCAAGGCATTATACTATCAAGCACGTATAGATCTTGTTAATGGTAGTCCATTGTTACAGGTAAGGTATGGTTAAATAATTTCCTGAATGAAGGCCTTGCATTTCACTTTTGTTAGAAAAAAGACCCCAAATGGAATAAATGTAGAGCCATTCAAAACCAGCTTTGTAAAACTGAGTTTGTGGTTCAGTAGTTTAATTAAAGCTTGATAAATTAAACCTACTTTGATGTTTTTTTTTCCCATGGCTTTCAATTACAGATTGTTAAACCTTAGGGAAAGGCTAAGCTAATGGTGATTATATCTTGTCTTCTTGCTTCTCTAAATGGTTTACTTTCTTATTTTATGCCAACCAAATGGATATCTTTTTTGGTTGAGCTTTATATATGCATACTATAAAATATTTGGAGAAGACGTCAGTAGTATGTGTTTACATGCTTATCCATAGTACATTTTCAAATTTTTTTATCGTCAGCCTTCCAAGCCCAAATCCATGCAGTCATTCCCCAATTCTTTATATAAAGTTGAACAATAAGTAACGTTACCAGGCCCTGCGCTTATTAGGATTACTTTTCTGTCATTGAATCCACTTTACTATCCAACCTTGCAATGGCAGAAGTCTTGAATTTCCTCAGCACAACTTGAGCCTTATAAGGAGATATTGCCTACTTGAATATATGAGATGTATTTATGGAATCCTTGGGACAGCCATGCTATTTATACTTCATAGGCTGCACTTAAACACGTGGGTGGGGAGGGAGAATAGGGAAATGAGTGTCATTCCAGTTCCTTCTGGATAAAATACAAGTATTTGAATGTATACCTGCATATATACTATCTGATATCTTGCATAATTACCTTCAAATCCAACATTTATGCAATGAATTTATTGTGCTTACTGAAGCAAATGTTTTCAGTTTGGTTGTAGTTTATTGATCTTATTTCTCAGTGGAACATACAAATGTTTTGTGTGTTGCCTGAACTCTTGTGTGTCAGATACTAGGTATCAAAAGTTTGGAAATTTCTGTTATGAAAGGATCTCACTACATATTTATGCACACAAGGGCTTGGTCTTTGCCTTTGATATGATATTAAAGGAGATATTGACCAAGGAAATGTTTGATTTTTTTTCTCATCAGAAGGACAACCATGGGGTTGCAAAAAGTTCCCTTTACATTCTAGGTGAGAGTCGATGGCTTTAATCAGTGTTTCATAAAGAATGGTGTTATCATAATATAGTTTTTAAAGTTTTTTCAAAATGGTGGGATATGAACAATTATAATTAATTATGGTTTCTCTAGGAACACCCTTAATTTTTATTCTTTCAACATGTCGTACAAATGTGTTTAAAGACTCAAGTGATATGGTCATAATTCTCCGTCTGGTCAAGTGAGATGGACTTTCCCAGTGACTAATTTTGGGCAAGGATGTCTGCAAGCCTGACACTGGATAACCAGTACGGTTATCCTGGTGTCAGGAAAGGTTTTCTGAAGGGTTAGGCTATCTCTACATGTGGAATTATCCTGGAATGGATGCAGACCTTTAAGTCACTTATTAAAAAAGTGAATCCACCTGTTTCATGGTTTGTGTTTCTAATTCAGTTGGTCCTTAAAACTTTTTTTGCTGTTTTCACCTAAAAATTAATTTCTTTTTCCGTTCAAGCATGACCATGAGTTTAAACTGAGAATTCATTTTCTTTTATGAAATAACTCCAAAGAACTGTGCTTTAATAAATTAATTTGAAACTTGTCAAGACACCCACATTAAAAGTCTTTAAAGTCTTTATCAAATGGCTTTTATTTATTTTTGTAGGTGGACTCACAAAATAATTGTTTTGGCATATTTCTTTAAAATAATATACAGGAAAATGGCAATAGCAGAGCTGTTATATTAAAAATTCTTTAATTCAATAACTTTGTTTTCAGTTTTGAATAGTTTAAATGCATGCAATGCCATATAGATACACAGTTGTTAGATCCTGCATTCTCTGGACAAAAAAGTAGTCTTGACATACAGGTCACACATGCCAGTGGAATTGGGAGCGTGCTCAGCTGAGGGCCCAGCTATGTGCACAAGACTGGAATTTGAGCTTATAAGTTTGGGTTGTGTGTTTGCAGTGTGTAGTTCTTGGGTTTTGTGGTGGTGGGTTGTTTGGTTTTATGTTGTTTGGGGTTTTTTTGAGGGGTAGTGGTGGGTTTTGATTTTTTAAATTTTTTTTTTAAATTATCAAATCTAAAGGCAAGCTCTGCTTTTATTCTTAGTTTCTGGTTGACAAAGGAAAAGAGCAGGAAATAAAGATAAGACTGGAATAAGGTTTACGCTCTTCAGGCTTGGCTGATTTGTAATTGGAATGCAAAGGCTACTGATGCCATGTGATTTAGAGGGAACTCCTCCTCTCCTCCCTGGCTTGTGTGCACAAAGGCAAGTCACAGGAACCTCTTATATTTATCTGAGTTCTGTTTTGTATGAAATAGTGTTTTGCATGGTTTTCACATCAACATCTCCAAGTCCTTCTTAACCTAAGGAGTAAAAAAAGAGAAATAATAATGAGGGCAGAATACAGTTAATTTGGTGAGGGTTTTTTTGGAGACCAGCTACGTAGTCTTTAAGGTTTGGGTTTTTTTTAAAGTCTGCCTTTACAGTTTTAATGGTGCTTTGGGCATAGCTAAATTTTGTCTGTCACCAGCAGCAATCTCCAAATGTTCTTGTTCTTATGGAGTCATGAAGCTGTTTTTCTTTTCAGAAAACACTTGCTAAGAAGAAAATTCTAGAGAAAGAAACAAAATTATTGTGTGGGTTTATAAAACACTATAAGTACATGTAAATTACACCATTTATCAAAAGCTCATTTATACTAGTCAGATTATGAAACTAGTTACTCTGAAGACTGAACTCAAGAATGTTGCAGTTTTTCTAAGGTGATCATTTCTTTGGGATTTTTATTTCTGTGTTCAGATCTTAGAGCCAACTCTATTATGTACTCATAATCCATTATACACAGGGAGAAGTGTTCACTGCCTCACAAAGTTGGTTACATAAAAGTTTATTCCTATACCTGACAAGTTCTTACTTTTCCTGCAAATTAAATTATTTTTTTCATTGTTCTGGATGTTCTTCTGTAAATACAACTCAGTGAGATGAGAGGATCTTTCAGAATGATAAAACATTTTGGACAAATTCTAAACAGGTAGAAGTATCCATTGAAGTTACACTATTGAAATATCTTGAAGCACCTCTGCTATGAGCATAGGATGAATAAGTTGGGTTTCTTCAGCCTGGAGAAGAGAAGGCTCCAGAGGGACCTCACAGCAGTTTTCCAGTGCCTGATGGGGGGGCTACAAGAAAGCTGGGTGGGACTTTTTACAAGGGCCTGGAGAGACAGGACATCATGAAGATTTCGGTTAGACATTAGGAAGAAATTCTTCATGATGGGGCTGGGGAAGCCCTGTTCAAGGTTGCCCAGGGAAGCTGTAGCTGCCCCATCCCTGGAGGTGTTGAAGGCCAGGTTGGATGGGGCTTGGAGCCCCCTGATTCAGTGGGAGGTGTCCCTGCCTGTGGGGGTGGGACCGGATGGGCTTTGAGATCCTTTCCAACCCAAACCATCCTGTGATTCTATGAAATTCCTAGAAGGTGACTCTTCCCAGAGGAAAGAGAACATAGAGAAATAGAGAGGGGATATAGGCAGACAACAATAGAGAGAGACGTGGGGGGAGCAAGATTAAGGGTATGAAATCTTCACTAGAAAAACCATGTTTATATGCAGACATGTAGGTTACCAGTCTCCTCTACAGGCTGTTTGCTGTTTTGGCCTCTAAAATCAGAGATGTAAAGGGGGTCACAGTTTCATCCAGAGCAATCTGTGTTACTACACAGAGAATCAGAGGATGATTCAGGCAGGCAGGTGTTGGGGAATGGCTCAAGGAACAGGGACATGGGTCCCTGGACGAGTTAGTTTGCAGCATGTAACAGCATCAAGTCTGAGCTGGTGTGCCTAGGCCTCCGTTAGCATAAGCGAGCTCGGTTAGCATAAGGGAGCTATGCAGAAGGCCCATGAAGATTACGATAACCTTGAGCAAGGAGTAAGCAACATTCCTGGTAACGAGCCAGCATGGAAAGGATAAGCGGCCGGGAAACAAACTGCGGCCGGGAAACTAACTAACTGCGGCCGGGAGATGAAGTCACCAGTAGCCAGTAATGTTATAATACGAATGCATAATTAAAGTAAAGGTAGCCAATTATGTTATAACACATGTGCATAATTAAAGCAAAGGAGCATAAAAGAAGCTGTGTCACATCAATAAACTTGAAGCTTGCTTATCACTCATATTGAGTTGGCCGCATTCTTCCACCACCGTCCGGGACTCGTGCCGCGTCGATTCTCGCGCTGTGGCAATTGGTGACCCCGACGTGATACGCTGACACGAGACCATGAGACGATGGTAAGGACGAGGCTCTGGGGGCAGTGACCAGAGGGCAAGAGCGACCGAACACTACGTGCTGGTGTGTCGACTCAGGACGCCTGACTGCGCGAATTGCGTACGATCGCCTCGACAAGGGCTACAGGATAGGGCTGCAAGGATATTGCTTCGGGCAGGTATTTTATTATATTTCGGATAAAGGTTTAATTATGTCGGATAAAGGTTTAAATATAGAAGTAGCCCTTGACTTATTACAGCGCTTTTTAGAAAAGCGGGGAGTAGAGCAAGGTTGTATTAAACAACTAGCTGGTCTAGTGACAACCGGAAAGCTCAAAGGTTTTTTCAGAGACGCAAAAAAAAAAACAAAAAACCCAAAAAAAACCACGAGGAGGGACGCGGTAAAACTACGCGGTGAGACGCGGCACGGAGAGACGCGGAGATAAAGGCCAAAGTTGAACATGGATAAAGACGTAGCTCTCAGTTTATTGCAACGCTTTTTATAAAGGCAGGGAATTAATGGAGTTAAGCCATGTATCGAGGCTAATAGCCTTTAGGACTGCACAAGGGTTTTTTGTGAAACCTGACTCTTACTTTCAAGAAAGTGAATGGAGAGCGTTTGGAGACCATCTGTGGGACTGTACTATATCAGGAAAAGGCAAGGATATGGCAGCTTTTGGTCCAATTTGGGGAACTGTGATTAATACCCTAAAATCGATAAGAGCTGAGGTGCAAACAAATCCATCTCTAAGTACTCCTTTACTGGATAGTGACTCTGAGGAAAGTGATACTGTGGCAGAAGACTCTCTGGAATACACACAGTCTGGCCCAGAGACGGCAACAAAAGGGGACGATTACCGCGACCAGTTTGTTAACTATTTGGGGACTGGTGATTACTGATTCCTTACGGGACTTAGGAACTGAACACAAGGTAGCGACGGGGGCAGCGGCAGCTTTGCGAGCCTGACCTGTTGGACCATCGGCACCGCCGCCCCCTGATCAGGAGGAGTCATCACTGGTGCCCACGGAGCGGGCAGCAGATACTATGGCAAAGGATGACGGTGAGAGCGAGGAACCACCTGACAGAGACACTGTTGTATCCACTTGTTTACCGGTTCTCATTTTCGCACCGACTCAGAAAGCGGTGTTTGATCAAAATCCCCCTGGCAGCACCGAGGGGCCAACAAACGGATCTGGAGGGGGCAGCCGGGGGCCGGGGGGCAACAAAGGGATCCCGAGAGTCGCAGCCCGGCCCGGGCGCAGCGAGTGCTCCCCCCACCCCCCCCATGCCCCGCAAGGGAATTGCGCGCTGGAACAACGGGTCAGCGCAGAAGCGGCCCTGCCCGCAGGCACAGCGGGCTTGTTAACCCCTACAGTTCGCTTTGTTCCTCCAGGGGTTCAACCGCCCCTCTTTGAAATGTGAATTGATTCACAGCTGTTTGCACACCAAGGGTGTTTTAACAGGATTGATGGAGAGCGGCGCTGGTGTTACTGGAACAGCAGCATCTGTGCTCTAGCGCAGAGTAGAAAAGAGCACGAGAGATCCACTGCCATTTAGTAACTGCATTTGCAACGTTGCGGGGTTTTGTAACTCTAAAAACTGATAATGGTCCAGGCTATGTGTCAAAAGCATTGCAAAAATTTTTAAATCATGGGGTCCAATTGGTAAAGGATTAAGCACCTTACTGATAGGAGGCTCAAGTAGTACTTTACAAGGACTAACTGTACATGTAGGAGTAATTGATGCTGATTATACAGGACAAATTTGTGCGATGGTCTCTACAACAATTCCACCTGTTACTATTGAACAAGGCACACAAATTGCTCAACTTGTGCCATTTATAAGTTGTGTTTCTAGGTCTGAACAGGTTGTTTGAGGTGATGGCAGCTTTGGCTCCACAGGGAAACCACTTGTCTTCTGGTCCCAGACTGTGTCAGACAAGGGACCACAAATGGTTTGTACACTTATAATGGACAACACCTCTCCTATGCAAAGTTGTCTGGGCTATTGGACACTGGAGCCGATGTAACTATTATCTTGCAATGAGAGCGGCCTGCATCATGGCCTTTGGTTTCAACCACCGCAGGAGTAGTGGGTCTTGGGTGAATTGCCAATACCCTTATGGCAGCAAAGCCTGCACTCATTGTTAACCCTGAAGGACAGAAGGCTACTGTTAGGCCTTATGTGACTGCAGCACCTTTAAATTTATGGGGAAGGGATTGTCTTGCCCAATGGGGGGTGCAAATTACAAAGGATTTTTGACAGGGGTCACTGTGTTGCAGGATGTGTCACGACCAACTTTGGCATTGAAATGGTTAACCGAAAAGGCAGTCTGGGTGGACCAGTGGCCCCTCAATCAAGAAAAGCTTGCTGCCCTGCATTCTTTGGTTATAGAGCAATTAGCTGCAGGACACATAGAAGCCTCTCATAGCCCTTGGAATACACCTGTGTGTTATTAAAAAGAAGTCTGGAAAATGGCGTTTATTACATGATTTGAGAAAGATCAAAGATGTAATGGCTACCATGGGAGCATTACAGCTTGGATTACCATCACCAACCATGATTCCAATGCAATGGGAAATTGATGTAATAGATTTAAAAGACTGGGGTTTTTTTTTTTACTATTCCTTTAGTAGAACAAGATATGAAAAAATTTGCCTGTACTGTACCCTGAGTAAACAACGTGGAACCAGCAAAGAGGTATCACTGGAAGGTATTGCCACAAGGAATGAAAAATTCACCAACTACCTATCAGTGATGTCACACATATACCTGACTTTGGTAGACAAAAATATGTACATGTGTCTATTGATACCTTTTCTTCAGTTGTTATTGCTACTGCTCATACAGGCAAAACAGCATGTGATGCTATTCGGCATTTGCCTTTTCTATTGCAGGGGTTCCGCAGCAGATTAAGACTGATAATGTTTCGGCATATGTCACGGGACTTTCCCACTCTCCTACAGGCAGGCCATTGTGGAACATGCCCATGGAGCCTTAAAGTGCTTAAAAAAAAAAAAAAAAAAAAAAAAAAAAAAGGGGGGGAGGGGGAAATGGTGGATGAACCTCCAGAGGCACGTTTGAATAAGGTAACTTATGTATTGAATTTCTTGCATATCACTGATGATCTACAGGAACTCCCAATTTTACGACATTTTGGGTCCAGGAGTGAAAGTCATGATGCGAGACTTACAGACAGGTCAGTGCTCGGTTCCCTGTGATTTGCTAACCTGGGGAAGAGGGTGTGCTTGTGTTTCCACAGATCGTGGACCTCAATGGATACCGGCACGCAATGTTCAGCCAGTACTATCATCATCCTGACTTGGGCCATGACTGCAGCATTCTGGATGCTCGCAGAACAGAGAACAAATGTGTGGATCACCCTAACCAACATAATGGGACGAACTTGACATGTCTGGCTACAGCATCCCTGGAAAACCTATTTCTACCTGTCTGATTGACATTGCTGCAGAAAGTGTTCTTCCAATGTCAATAATAGTGTTGTTAGGATTAATAAAATGGATGATTGTGTGGTGTTTAGTTATAAGTAGCAGGATAGAAAAATCTTTTGTGTAAAATCTAAGTTCATCTTTAGGGATATTTAGAAATAGTAATAAGTGGTCCAATAGTACAACAGCATACATATCAAAATCAAACAATGCACCATTTGGCTTTACTATCAGGGGTATTCCTTTTTCATTTGTGGGGACAAAACATGAGGAGAATATTCCATTCAATATAAGGAAAGAGCCCTGCAGTTAATGCCCTACTAACCCTACTAACACTAATACTAACATTAAGCCTAACTTCACCTGTCATCACTTTAATAGAAGCAAGCAAACAGCACATGTTTTATAATGGATGGAATATTCTTGGAAGACAGTTTAATGATTTAAGAATTTTGGGTGAAGTGCCCTTTTGGATTTATTAGTTTTTATATGTTTTGAGATGTATGCTGTGTGTCATATAATGTATACAGAGAATGAGAGAAACATAGAAAGGGGCTTAAAGTGACCCTGCTTGCACAAAAAAAAAAAAAAACAACAAAAAAAAAAAACGGGGAAATAATTGTTGGGAGGCTAACTATGTTTACCCCCTCTTATCGGAATTTAATTCACAATACATATAACATGACTCGAAGCCCATGAAAGCAACGATCTATCAGTAATATTGGTCCTGATTGTGACCCCTATGTTCGAATCTCGTCTCTTGGATCCGCCATAGATTTTTTATTGTTAGCCCAAGGTCATGGATGTAACGAATTTGAAGGGATGTGTTGTTTAAATCTTTCGGATCACGGTAGCAGCATTTATAGACAAATTAAGCAATTGCGCGACAATTTTAAGGATATAACAATTAACAACGGCTGGCTTGACCACTTTTTATCTAACTGGGGCTTAACGGGTTGGTTACGGGATCTCATTAAACAATTAATTGTTGTAGGCATAATAATCCTTTTATTAATCATTTGTATTCCTTGTATTTTGCAATGTATGCAGGATTGTATCGAAAAGAGTGTTCAATCGGTGTTTCACAAAGCCTATCCTGTATTAAAAGAAAAAGGGGGAATTGTTGGGGAATGGCTCAAGGAACAGGGACATGGGTCCCTGGACGAGTTAGTTTGCAGCATGTAACAGCATCAAGTCTGAGCTGGTGTGCCTAGGCCTCCGTTAGCATAAGCGAGCTCGGTTAGCATAAGGGAGCTATGCAGAAGGCCCATGAAGATTACGATAACCTTGAGCAAGGAGTAAGCAACATTCCTGGTAACGAGCCAGCATGGAAAGGATAAGCGGCCGGGAAACAAACTGCGGCCGGGAAACTAACTAACTGCGGCCGGGAGATGAAGTCACCAGTAGCCAGTAATGTTATAATACGAATGCATAATTAAAGTAAAGGTAGCCAATTATGTTATAACACATGTGCATAATTAAAGCAAAGGAGCATAAAAGAAGCTGTGTCACATCAATAAACTTGAAGCTTGCTTATCACTCATATTGAGTTGGCCGCATTCTTCCACCACCGTCCGGGACTCGTGCCGCGTCGATTCTCGCGCTGCGGCAGGCAGGAACTTCAGAAGCCCATACATTCACACCAAATTCCAACGTATCCAAAGTGCTGCTGTTTTATACATTTGTACTGTGATCTGAATGATGCTGTGCCATGAAATTCTACAAATAGGTCTGGGAAAAAACATGAAAGGTAATCCCCTTGTCTGAAAGGAATGTCAGCTATACTTAAGCAACTGTCAGAAGCAGTTTGTCCAACGTATTCTTAAAAATTCTCACTGCCAGACAATTCCACAGTCACTGCAGGTAATCTATTCCTCTGCTTTAGAGTGTTTGATAGTCAAAATGCTTCAACATTATAGCTGGTTTAAGATGCCTTAGTACCACAATTCAGAAGCACAGAGCACTGATGGAATTAAACCAGCAGGAGACAAGTAGGCATAACTTCATTTATCTAAATATGGCATTCAAGATATCTTACTTTTGCGTTTCCAAACAGGTAAATTCTGCTACATTTACACTGGGCTTTGAACTGTCTATTGTCCTAGTAGTCACAAGAGAATTTATCTTGGGATGTTTCAACTGGGAACAATTAAACTGAGCCTAATTGAGAGAGGCTGAAAAAAAATCATAGTAAGAGGATTGATCCGGAAACAATTAAGTGTACTTGGATAATTATGAACCTACTTCAATTCAAGGACTTTTAGAAGAGGAATGGAGTAGAACTGTGTGAAGTATTTTCATGTTTCGCAATACAAGTGTTATTAGGCTTGTGCAAGTTAGGTAACTGTTAGCTGAAGTAGTCTGTTCAGCTATGAAAAGAGCTAATCTGTGCAATTTATATTTGGTCAGGAGGACAAAAGGCAAACATTGCTGAGTGATGTTAAATCTGAGAGAATATCCACACAGAGGCTTGGATTTGGGCAACAGAAATGCAGAATTCAATCGATTAACCCCTCTGTAAATGAGCCCCTCTGGGCTTTCTAGAGCTGCCAGCTAGTTTAGCTAACACCAGCATTCTGTCCAAGGAAGGCTGCTCTATTATGCTGAAAAATGCCATCCGATTTCTACAAAGTGGCGTCCTAATGACGTCAGTAATACTGCAAAAGCCTCTATGTGAAGTGTCATCTTTAGTCCTTGTTGCTACTAGGGGTTATCACGACTTGCTACTTTCATGGTATTGTAGGCAAAAATACACACTGCTGGATTTGTTGTCACTGTCACAGCCCAAGCCTCTCTGCTGCTACCAGAAGATGGAATTATAAACATCAAAGGGAAATGAAAAATCAAATAAAATTGCCCACTGAGTGACTCAATTGCATTTTTCTGTTTATTAGATGTGATGACATGATAAAATACCATCATTCCTGGGCAGTCTAATAGCAATCACTGACAATTTATTTGATAGTTTTCTCTTTAGGCTCAATCTTTATTTCCCATCTGCACAAAAAGGGATATTTATCTGCCTAAATTTAGCTATTTTGCTTGGATTTGTGTGTTTGCCAGCTTGTCTCCTAGTCTGCCTAGGAGAGATGGAAACACCTTCAGATGATTTTTGAGTAGGTGTTGAACTCTGAATCACTGCCTGGCAGAGCCTAGTGAAGCCTCCTTCTCCTTGTTTTGTTGAGAAATTTGCCTCCTTTACGTAACAGTTGAAAGTCAGGCAGAGTTACTTTCCCCCTTGATGTAGTGTGACCTCTCTGGATGTAAGCTGACAAACTCCATGCCATGCTACTCCTTTCCTCCTTATTGTAATTGGGACTAGGCTATGTCTGCAAGGAGCAAAGTCGGGACAGATCAGCCTTTGGGAAGGATGAAAAAAAAAGATGCCACACACCAGACTCCATTAGATGTTCTTTGGGACCTTTCTACTTTGGGCCTTTTTTAAATATCTGGGGCGTCAGAACTAGACATATTGCATGTTCTTCATGGCTTACAGTCACTTGAAAGATCACAGCATGCAAATAACTGTATAGAGAGATTTTTTTGAAGGTTTTCATGTTTTTAAAATAGCAAAACCCGTAGCCCAAGGCCCTGCCTCCAGCAGAATTAAAAAACAAATGTCTAGGGTATAGTATGAAAATAGGACAAACATGCCCAGCATCCTCCAGTCCTTTCCCCAGCTCTGAAGTATTTTTAATACAGAAAGATCCCGAGGTAATGTGGTGTCTGTGTAGTCATTAACTATTAACAGATATCCCTTCCATGAATTTGTCCAATTTATCTTTAATCCGTATAAACTTTCACTGTCATATGGCGAGGAGATCCACAGCTCTACTACTTTTGTACAAAAACCCAACCTGTTTTGCTTGTCTTGAGTCTGGTTCTTGCTAGCTTCATTGGGGGCTGCTTGGATCTCACGCTCAAAGAGGTGGTGGGTGGGCCATCTCAATGTGCTGTCTCTATGCCATTCATAATTTTCAAGATGTCTCTTATATGTCTTTTGTTTTCTTTTCCAGATTTTTAAGTCTTGGACACTTATGGCAGGCATTCCCTATCTTTTAAAGAAACCTTGTGTCTTCTCTGTGAATTTCGTCTTGCCTTGCTTTTTGAGAGAACTGCTCACAATAGTTCCCACTGCCTCCCTCACACCCTTATTCTGTCCTGTCAAGGTTAATTTACATGATGTTTTTCCAAGGTTTAGTATTTGTGCAAATTTGGAACGGCATAGAGCACAAACACGCTATTCTTCCAAATTTCAGGTTCCTGTTCTGAAGCCTGGGAGCTCTGGCAAAGGAAAGGTTGCCAGGATTGTTTTAGGATTGTGGTGTATGTGTGTGCTTTTTTAGTTGTTGCTTTGGGTTTTTAACAGTTATTACGAATTTCATCTCGAGAAAAACTTCAAAAATGATTGAAATAGAGAAAGGAAAATTTCAGCGATGTGTAGAGTCTGGCAAATTTCTGTGTAGCTGAATGAAGGTTGTAGATGGAAATGCGCTACCAGAGGCACTTCACCGGCTGCTCTGAAACGGAGCTGCATGTAGAGATGAGCTGCCAAATGCAGACCTCCTGCTTACATTGTCTTATTTCTTGGCTGCTGTCTTTTTTTATTTGATGGGTGAGGAAGCTGGTGAGAGAGGTCCTATGCTCTCCCTCTTCCATCATGTTCCTGCAGTGCAGTTTGAAATTGCTACAAGACATGCTTTTTTATAGGAATAATAATCGTGTTCATATGACCTTATGCAAATCAACACTGGACCTGGATACTCGTTGTGCTTTTGCTGTGTTTGAAATGCACTGCAGTGAAATGATATACCAGCTTATTTTTCTGTAGTAAAAGCCCTGTGGACTGAATTTACAGGGCTCCTATGCAAACTGCTGCAGAAGAGTAAATCCTATTAAGGGATTTCTAAAGCCAGACTGAAGAGCTGACAAAAAGATGGGTCAGTTCAACTAATCAGCTTTTAAAATGTATTAACATTTCATTCAGGAGAGATGACCTAGAATGGTCAGCTGCCTGCAGTGTCCATAGGACTGGAAGGACCAAAGCTGCAGAGGCTGCTCTTGCAGGAGCGTGGCGTTGCTTCAGGGAGGCAAACTGCCTGTTTGCATCTTTTGGTGATGGGCGTGAGGGATGAGCACAGTGATTTCACCATTCAGTTATGCTCGCATATCTTGCTTTATTCTGTGATTAGACTGAACAGACATCTCCCAAAGGATTTTATCCAGTGATCTTCCTGCAGAGAGTGTATGTGAAAAATACCTAATGCTTGACAGTCGAGGAGCTACTGTCCTAATTGTAACATAATTGCGGCACAAAGCATGCAGCAGCTATTGTGTTCACATGACTAGTTTTAGCATAAGATGACTACAAGCATTTTAATTGCTCTGTCAATCAGACTTTCACTGGTGATGTAGCAGAGACCCTGATTGGACACATTTTGGTGCTAATTAGCTGTGTGGCTTCATTGAAGCCAGAACAACTGCTGTTTGGGATGCATGTGTTTGTGGAGAGCTGGGACTCAAGTAAGTAAATAACTACAAGTTTTTCTCCTCATTTAACTCCACTGAGTGCCCAAACAACTGTCTATGGATTTGAAGTCATTTATTAGATCACAGTGGGTCTACAAGCTGCAGAAATACATGTATAAACTTGTAAAAAAATCATGACCCTCTGATTTTGGAAACAGTGCAAAGGGTTAATGAAAAAGTGCCTCTTCCTAGAAGAGGTAGGTGATGTGATACTGTACCGGGCAAGTCCTTAGCAGCAGTTCCCACATACTGAAAGATGGCCTGGTGTCTGGGACGATGATGTAGCCCAGAGAAAGCACGAGATGCTGCTGCTAGTGTAAATAGAGATGTCAGGAAGGAAATTTGAGTACACAGAGGATTTCTTATTTGTGTACCTGCAAGAAGGTACTGGATTTTCATAGCCAGGGTCATTATCCTTTTAATTAAGCAAATACCACACCCAAAGGGAAGGATGAATGAGGTGAAAGATAGCAAATGCTGGTCAAGAACAAAGGCTTCTTGTTTTCTCGTTTTTTTGGGGAGTGAGGGGATGGGATGATGTATCAAGTGTGTATATATAGTGCTGTTAGTCATTTATGTAATTGCATTGACTCACTGGTTTTGATGCATTGAGTTTTCCTTCCAATTGCATGAAAATAGAGATGATAAAGGTACATGATGTGGCACCCAAAAAAGGAAGCTGCTGTGAGTGAGGTGTAGTGAGGAGTGCCCCTGCAGAGTTGTTGGCATAGACCACTTTAAAGCTAGTCCTGTAAGCAGAAGAAAAATGGGTTTAAACTGTAGGCTAAATGTACTTACAGCTGGGATTAACAATCTGCTGCTTCAACGTCATGAATGCCAGTCATGTTAGTCAACTGGATATCTGGGCTGCACATGCATTTCCAATGGCTTAGTGATGCCAAGGTCTAAAAAAGGATTTTGGTGCAGAAGTAGCATTTCATTTTTTCATTCCTTATATGCCTGTATGATCTGTTGTCCCAAATATCAGCAAGCCGTTACACATTTGTTAACAACACAGCTATGCAATAAAAGACGTTTACATCTGAAGTGGAGTACTTAGTTCTCACAGTATAACAGTATCATAAGGTTGGAAAAGACCTTTGAGATCATCGAGTCTAACCTATGACCCAACACCTACACCTACTCCTACTTGTCAACTACACCATGGCACTAAGTGCCTCATCCAGTCTCTCCTTAAACACCTCCAGGGACGGTGACTCCACCACCTCCCCCGGCAGCGCATTCCAATGGCCAATCACCCTCTCAGTAAAGAACTTCTTCCTAATGTCAAGCCTAAACCTCCCCTGGCGAAGCTTGAGGCCGTGTCCTCTTGTTCTGTCACCGGTCACCTGAGAGAAGAGACCAACCCCTGCCTGACTACAACCTCCTTTCAGGCAGTTGTAGAGAGCAATAAGGTCTCCCCTGAGCCTCCTCTTCTCCAGGCTGAACAACCCCAGCTCCCTCAGTCGCTCCTCACAGGGCTTGTGCTCCAGCCCCTTCCCCATCCTCGTCGCTCTCCTCTGGATGCACTCCAGCATCTCCACATCTTTCTTAAACTGAGGGCCCAGAACTGGACACAGCACTCGAGGTGCGGCCTGACCAGTGCCGAGTATAAGGGAATGATGACCTCCCTAGTCCTGCTGGCCACACTATTCCTGATGCAGGCCAAGATACCGTTGGCCCTCTTTGCCACTTGGGCACACTGCTGGCTCATGTTGAGTTTCCTGTCCACCAGCACTCCCAAGTCCCTTTCCGCCTGGCTGCTCTCCAGCCACTCTGTCCCCATCCCAGAGCTCTGCATGGGGTTGTTGTGTCCGAAGTGTAGAACCTGGCACTTGGACTTGTTAAACCTCATGCTATTGGACTCAGCCCATCTCTCCAGCCTTCTCCTCTTGAACTAGATTTGCTTATGTGTTGTTAATCTATGATCAAAAGTTTTATTGAGTATGGACACAAACCTGTTAGGGTTTTTTTTGCTGAGTATGCTGCAGATGCAGATTCCTATGTAAGTGGAGCTTTGTGCATGTTCACAGTGGCAAGATGAAGACGTGACCATTTAAATGGTCATCTTGTCCTTTAAATTAGACAATGCACAGATAAATATAGACCAAGAAAAGAAATCCAGTAAAACACTTGACTTCTCAACACAGAAACTACGTAGGAGGACACTAAGTTTACAACCTTAACAGTGAAAGGCAGTAGAAACAAAAATTTTAAGGTTACTTTGTGGTTTTAGTCTTCCACCTGCAACTTCCTTGTTTCAGTGTTTCCTTCCACGCTCTCACCTTGGCTCTTGCCTCACTTGGCAGTCTGCTTTCCTCACCAAGTGCCTGGATGAGAGGAGCAGAAGCATCGAAACCCAGGAGCAACAGAGCATTGCATTTCTGTGCCTATCTCCTCAATAACTGAGGCTGGGGCTGCTCCGTGCCAGGAGACCACGCACTCGTGAGCTGCATGGGAACAGCTAAGTTGTATTTGTCACAGAAATGGTGAAAAATAAGTTTCTGATTACAAGGAACACTCACACATAGCAAACTGCTTAAGAAAATAGTTGCGTAGTGAGTTTTGCTCTTGGGGGCAAAAGGGAAGTTTCTGCTAATCCTAATTTTTACAAATAACTAAAGTACTTCTGATATATTGTCCTCAAAAAAGCCCCATTAATAATTGCCAGTGTGGGACAGATGATGTGGGAAAACTTCAGCTTCATTTCTTGAAATACGACAAGTTCTAAAATTGCCTGATACTTCTGTTATAACGGATCTACATTATAATTCCAGACACTATAATGTTTCCTGTAGGCAGTGTTGCTTGCTCTTATTACCTTCATTTACATTCCTCTTTAAAATTGAGCTCATGGGCTTTCCCAAAGTTTTTCAGCTGCATAAACAGCCCTGATTCACCCATTCCCAGACCGCCCTGGTTTTTCCTGTTGAGATTGGCTTTACCAATGGGAATCTCTGTGACTTCACCCTTTGCTGTATAGGTCTGAGCATTTTTTGAGAACCCTGTGTGGTATAGTACTATAAATAAGACTTTAGAATAAATTAAATAGATGCTTATTAGGAATTACTTGCTTACTTCTATTTACTAATTCGCTTATAATCAAGAATTTTTGGCTTTAGAAAGTAAATACCATTATATTCTATCTTTTTGGGGGTGTTTAAAGGCACAGATTTCTCTGTACATATGAATGTATATCAAACTATTTGTTGAAAGAAAGCAAGGTTTGTTTGCTAACATTCTCATGACCAACAAGATAAAAATAACCTATATGTGACTGTGTGTGTAGAGTCTTGTTTTGTTTGGTTTTAGCAGCAAGCTGTTGTTTTTGGCGAGTTAAACCTACTCTATGAACCTTCCTTTGGGTAAGTGTTGGAGCCTGCTGTGTTCGTAGCGTGAAGATCAGCATAAAAAAACCCCAGACTTGAAGCAGAAAGGATCTCTCCAGTTTTTGAGATATGGTCATCCACACCAACAAGCCAATTGAATTGTATTAATACTAATTTTGCTGGAAAGGATCTGCATAAAATTGCCAGGTACAAATTCAGTACTAGTTATTTTAAGGATTAAACCCCCTTGCCTAAGTATACAAGATTGTGTAAACAACTAGGAGATTAAAAAAGAAAAAATGTGGTTTTCTTCTTATATTCAACTCTCTTTTTTTCCTTTGAAGTTTGCTTTTTCCTCTCACTCATGAATATTACAGTGGTTTTTGTTTTTAATGAAAGCTGAGGTTCTCAATTAATGCCTCATGTCAGAAGCTGAGCCTTTCAGGAACAAACCAAGTAGCACAAAACTTGAAGCAGAATAGAGAATAAGCAATGCTGTCTTGACATTGCACAGAAGTGTTTATTAAACAACTCCACCAGTATCATGCTTCCAGCCTTGCTCTGTACTCCTGAATTACTGGTAGGGTTTAAGACCGAGTTTTTAGCAGTTCAGCTGCACGTATTGTTTACCTTTCCTAGAAACAGAGCAACCTTGATTGTATTAAATGACTGAATTCAGGCTTGAAAGATCATGTATGAAGGAAACAAAGATATTTCAGCAAACAAAGGTCTCTTTTTCATGTGTCCCCTCACTTGCATCTAAGTGCAGAGTTCTAGTCTATCAAATGATAAAATTCAAAGCTTTCTCTTTAGATAACTGGCTTTCACATCAGAGTACCCTCGTACACAGCATTTATTTTAGTAATTAGGTTAGTTCTACAGAAATCCAAATCCTGTCAGGCTGAGCTCCAGTCTCCTCCAGCTTTATGGAATGTTTCCAGATGAAGTATTGAAGTAGATAGATTTCATGTCTCAGTTGCTTTCAGCCCAGTAACTGTTACGTGGTGTCAGTTCTTGGTCATAAATTAACTTGGTACTTTCAGATACTTCTTCTGTGACTCTGGTTTAAATTCTTGACCTGACTGACATTTTCATAGTCTTTTTGGGTGTGTGAGCCTGCAGAATCATAACCAGCATCTGCTTATAGCCAACAGTAAGTTCCTTATAAATGGCCAGGTTTAAAAACGCTGCCTATCTCTTCAAAACAATATGTCACAGCCAGCTGAACATGAGCCAGCAATGGCCCAGGTGGCCAAGAGGGCCAATGGCATCTTGGCCTGTGTCAGACCCAGTGTGGCCAGCAGGAGCAGGGAGGGGATTGTGCCCCTGTGCTCAGCGCTGGGGAGGCCGCACCTCAAGTACTGGGATCAGTTTGGGCCCCTTACTCCAAGAAGGACATTGAGGGGCTGGAGCGTGTCCAGAGAAGGCAACGAGGCTGGGGAGGGGCTGGAGAGCAAGTCCTACAAGGAGAGACTGAGGGAGCTGGGGTTGTTTAGCTTAGAGCAGAGGAGGCTGAGGGGAGACCTCATCCCTGTCTACAACTGCCTGAAAGGAGGCTGTGACGGGGTGGGTGCTGGGCTCTTCTCACAGTGACAGCGATGGGATGACAGGAAATGGCCTCAAGTTGTGTCAGGGGAGGTTTAGACTGGACATTGGGAAGAATTTCTTTACTGAAAGGGTGGTCAGGGATTGGCACAGCTGCCCAGGGAGGTGGTGGAGTCGCCATTCCTGGAGGTGTTTAAAAGACGGGTGGATGCGTTCCTTAGGGACAGGGTTTAGTGGGGAGACAGGACAGTTGGATTTGATGATCTCAGAGGTCTCTTCCAACCTTCTGATTCTATGATAATGTGATTTTCTTTTAAGCTAAGCTAACAAGAGCCTGAGAGCTGAGCGAATCTGCTATAGCAAGCTGGCCTACCCAACCAGTGAGGTGGTAGAGGGAGTAGGGTGGAAGTTACAGGTAGGTTTTGTTTGCTGAGAATTTTCGAAGCTGCTCGTCTCTGACTGTGCCATCACATACGTTGTAATTTTTTTAATGTTACTGTGGCACCCAAAATAACAAACACTTTAAAATTAATCCCAGCAGCTCTTAGCTGTCATTGTGGTGTGGTGCTTTTCAGAATGATCCAGAGCACGTGGCCAAAGGAGTCACCTGTGCAAAGCTCCACCTGCCATCAGGTTGCCTAGAGTCAACATCTCTCTCACTCTTCATCTCAGCCCCAGCGCTAAGCTCCCCTTACTATTTCCCTGGTTACGTCTTAGAGCTGGGATATGGCATCATTGTAAGAATGAAAGTCTATTTTGGCAAACAGAAGTATTCCCCCCCTCCTTCCCCAACCTCAAGGTGTGTGAAACGTGCTTAGAATGCTCACCTTACCCGCACAGCATTCCGGTAGCTACCCCACTGTGAAGCATTTCCCTGGCAGGGATGAACTATAAAAGGAGTTTAGAAAGGGATTTAATTAAGATTATTTGTTTCAGAGCCTCCTGCTGGCTGGAGCTCTGTAGTGCTAAAGATGGACTAATTACTGTAAGAGCTTTTGGATCCAGTGGAAGAAACCCAGGGTTTGCAGCCAGTGATAGATACAATCTGTGTTACATTAAGTATGTTCTAAAATAAATTGACGTAATATACAGTGTGCTTACTACCAGGAAAAACCTAAACTGTCCCATTTTAGAATTTTTGCAGAAATATACGTATATCAGCTTGTTTTCTCAGCAATTTCTTACCAGAATAACTATTCAGAATGTATCTGATCTAGTTCTTGTTTAAGTTTGAGCGTTTTTTCTGATCACTTGTTTTTAGAATCATAGAATCAAAAGGTTGGAATAGACCTCTGAGATCATCGAGTTCAACCATATGAGCAGGGCCATAATGCAAAGCTTAAATATTTGTGTGTCCTTTCTCTCCATGCCTCACACATCTCCTGCCCTCGTTAGTAAAGGCTCACAACATGGAACAGCGTATATTTGTGAATACATGGACCTAGTGAGGGTCAAGTTAATTTGCAACGCCCCCAGCCTCCTTTTCAGTGGTGGGCGCTGTAAATTGCACGTCCCATGCTTTGTGGCACAGCTTTGTTTCAGGGATCTGAAAAGGGATACCATATTCCCAATTTCCTACGATGGACTCCAAGTTCCCAGCAGCTTCCCCTTCTCTTTAGGACTGTGTCCAAGCTTGTGTAGAAGGAGGGCTGTGTGTGGGATCCCTTTGGTCATGTGTAGTGTGTGAGACTATAGGACTGTTCTTCTTTGAAGGAGAAAAATAATCTGCAATTGTTCAGGCTGGAAAGAGCACTTTCATCAGGATGTAGTGTAGTCATGACAGTTTGTTTATAGGTTCATAATAAAAATCTATTAATAAAAACATGTGGAAAAGACATAGGAAATGGGTGTATTGCCAGCTTAAATCTTTACTGAATTTTTTTAGGTCAACCCTTGTCTGATTTTCAAAATGCATTGGACAAAACACATCTGTTGTTAGAAGAGTTGCCGTTCTGTGCTCTTGAACCTGTGGCAGCAGCAAACGGGTTGTGCAGAGGGCATTGGGCCAATGATGGCTAGAGGTGTAAAAAACCTGACTGCTGCAGCCCAGGGCCTCCACAGCGCAGCCTCCCCTGCCCACCCTCATTCCTCCTCAGCGAGGTGGCCTGCCCCCACCCTGCCTGGCCCCCTGCTCTGGCCACGTCCCTCGGTTCCTCCCAAGTGCCACCTTGGGCCTGAGGTTGCCTCTTGCTGGGAGCCCCTGAGGTTGTGTCTCATAAATCCTCCTAATTTACGAAGTTATTTCCAGAATATCAGCCTTTCTCATACCTAGAAGTGAGGCCTTGCTTGCTTGCTTTTAAAAAGTTATTTCATTTAAAACTCCAGGCTAGATTTGCCCACCCAGTTTCACTGGAAACTTGGGAGGAAACACGCTTTCCCTGAGTCACGAACAGGTTTGAAGTGGGGGTTAAAGGCATTGTTTAGATAAATAAATTATTGCCTCCCTTTTATTACAAGGGAAAAGCCGTGCACGTTTCTTTTGTAAACAATCAATAGCAAAAATATGTAACAGAATATTATGACAAAAGGCTTAAAATCTGGGATTTTAGTGCAATTAATGAACATGGCTGAAGGTAATGATAAAAAAAGGCATTGAAATTCAAAAATATTAGTTCTTTGCATTTCTCCTTTGTTCTATCAAACTTGCAAATAGTGAACAGTTCTGTACTGGCAAGGAAGAAGCTGTGACGAGCTTCTGGGCAGTCAATACGACTGCAGAGTCAACAAGTGGGATAGCATCATGGCACATGTCTAAAAGGAAAGCTGAAAGCTATGGTCCAGAGTGAAGAACACCTGCTGACAACGACAGCTTCTGTAAAACTCCTCTCAGGTAATTTCAAGGGTCAGGAAGGCAGATTACCAATATCACTATGAGGTAAAATTCTGCTTTGCTACTCCACAAGGTCCCAGAGATCCACAAAGATCTCCTGGCAGGTGACAATAATGAGCTGATGACTTAAATCCACCCCTGAAAAGTCTTGAGCATGATCCAAAAATGCGGTGGACTCCATTCCCTTAAAGCTTAAGGGAGATTTATCTCTCATATTGGCCCCCTCATCAGTGAGTATATTTACTATAAGTCTTACATGTAGAAGCAGAAGCCACATGTTACAGGTCATACACTAAAATGTCCCTCATGCCCATCAGCCAGAAGTGTCTGTGCTCATGGCAAGTGCTGTTGTAGAATGTTGATTTTTTCTTTTAGATCTATAAAATATTGTCTTCCTTTAGGATACTGCTCTTAAATGTGATCCAGTCTTATCAGAGGAAATCACCTCAAAGACAGAATAGTCCTCTCTTAGTGGTGGGGTTTTTTTTAATGGGGGTTTTTGACACAAAGTGACATGATTTTACAGCCTGAGAGCTCAATAGGCAACTTTTAATTTTTTTAATTCAATTTCGTTGCTGTTGCTGCAGTAGTTGAATGTGTTGCATTCTGTACGGAGAACAATACTACGCTTACCCAAAGCATGGCCCCAAGCTAGCGTCTGCATCAATGTCAGTTAGGGATTTCAAACCTGACTTCTTGTTCAGCATTTGCTCTGAAACTATTTTATGAAAAAATACCTTACCTACTCCTTCTGCATTCACCTATGAGACCCCTTAGTCCCTTATCGCTTTTTATGCAGGCAATAACTCTTTAATAGAGACATTTATGACTTTTCATTACTGTAAATGATCAACCCGCCTCTGTGTTCAGATCACATCTCAGCTGAAATGTTCCTGGTCCGCTGCTCGGAGAACACCTACCCTTAAAACTCTGTCTAGATAAAACCACTTGGGGTTTTTTGATGCAGCCCCCACTTTTCATGAAATAAGTTAATTATATTCCAGAGTCACCTAAATGTATTCTAGTTTGTTACTTATTTTGGGGTAGGATCTCAGGCAATGCTTGCCACACTCATGTTTTCAGTTCTGATCGTGCACTTGCTACGCATGCAGGGTGGCCTTCGACAAGCACGCAGACTCGTTACTCGTGCTCTTTAATAAGGAACTGCTTTTGCAGAGCCCCGAGTGATGGATCAAAATGTGAGAATATGTCACTAATAAAAGGTTTGTCCAGCAAAACCCCCACACTTATTATCAGAGACTGGACAGCTGTGGATTGAGGAAACAGTGACAGTGATAGGGATGTGTGGTCTCTAACGTAATGGAAGGAACACAAAGCTTTATGCAATGCATGATGGTAAGACTAACACATCTTGTTGCTTTACAACACGAGGATTGGATTTTAGCATGCACTGAAGAAACAGCATTAGCTGTATCAAAAAGGAACTCAGGTCAAAAAAATTAGCCCATCTTTTCATGCTTTATTGGTCTAAAACAGTTTTCATATATTCAAGGGGAAGTACCATTAGAAGAGCACAAAAGAAGAACTTGGGGAAGAAAATCTCTTACCCGCAGGCTGAAGCCATGGTCTTGGGCCGTTCTGGCAGGAAGGGAAGGAATCCGGCTGCAGAACTCTTCATGGCAGTCAGGCATCCCATATTTTTTCTTCTTCAACCAAATGCAACCAGCTTGGTGCTTTGGGCATAAAGAGCACTCTGACACTAAAGAGAGGCAGTGTTTTAAAGGATCTCACAAGCAGGCTTGGAGAGATCAGTTCCAACATGTACCTCTCCTCTCTGGAGCGATAGTGCGGTGAGAGGAGACTAAAAGATTATGTTTAGTGCTTTTTCTCTAGAAGCAGATGCAGCTTCCTGATATTGAAGCTGCCTTGTGTGACTTGAGGAGGAGGCCCTGTGTTTTATGAAGCTTCTCTCATTCTATTCCAATCTCTCACTCTAAGAATGCAGTGTAGAGGGAGGTGACCCGCTAAGCTTCTTCCAGCTTGCTATGCTATCCTTTTTTTTTAAGAACTGCATCAAGAAGGAAGTCATATGTTTAGCCCAAAGCTGCTGTTGAGTCATCATTAAGAATCACTTGTTTCTCCATATTAAAAGTTCTGGTTTTTCCTCTGATTTATTTGGTGTAATTTACATACTGATTTCTGGTGTAACTGCATTTACAGATGTGTTTGGTATCTCTTTGTGCCTAGTGGCTTCAGGGGAATTTACACAGTTCTTGTTACTACTTTAAAGAAACAATATGCTGCAAGTTGATTTAAATGAAAATATTGATGCACTAGAGAGCTGTCTGTGCAGAATTTGCTGTGACTTCTGCAATTACCTGTATTTATTTTTTCATACAGGGAATTTTACCTACTCACACTTCATTTATCAGCATGTTCAATATAATCCTTAAAGGTTATAGTACTTGGATTTTTGGGTTTGAGCATGATTCGTGTTTCTGCTATTACTTGGAAATTAGTCTGTACGTAATTTCTTTAAATGTCTTTCTGTCAGAATCAGATGTGTTGTTTTAAAGGAACAAGCCCACAGGGCTTCCAGATTTTGTCAATGTGCAGCAAGTAATTTCATGAGCAATGTCTTTAATATCAAATCTCTGTTCTGGTACTTTAATATTCTCAGATTTGACTATATGATACAATAACATTTCTGACAAAAGTGATTACATCTTTGGCATTACGATAGAAAACGACAGGTTAAATTACCTCCAGTATTTCTTCTGTTATTCCCAGCCCAAGAAGGACTACAACACGCTCTGTAGGATCACTGAAAAACTTATCTCTGGCAGTTTGAGTGAGATTTTTTTTTAAATCTTTTTTTTTTTAAGTCCAATTTTTAATTCATAGGAATGTTAGGAAAACCCACTTCTTCCATTGTGGCATTAGGAAAAAATTCTTCACTGAAAGGGTGATTGGCCATGGGAATGCACTGCCCGGAGAGGTGGTGGAGTCACCGTCCCTGGAGGGGTTTAAGAGGAGATTGGATGAGGCACTTAGTGCCAGGGTTTAGATGATGAGTTGGTGTTGGTGTTGGGTCATAGGCTGGACTCGATGATCTCAAAGGTCTTTTCCAGCCTTGTGATACTGTGATCTGAGTTTTTGTGACTAATTTCTTCTAGATATTTCTCTGCTCCAGAGAAGGAAGATCTAAATGGCCGGTATATCCACTCTAGCTTGCACAAAAAATATTTCTGTATTTTCACTTTGACTGGTCCAGAAAAAGCTTACATAAAAAAAAGGAAGTCTAGATTGTTCAAACATTCATCTCTAAACCTAAACACATTCTCAAATTTAGCCTGTGTTTTTTCAGTATTAATTTTATAACGTATCCAGTCCCCTGTGGATGTCCTTGGAAGGCAGGACTAAACAGTTTTTAGATACTGAAGTCTCCTCCTAGCGTTGTTAAGCTTATGCAACTGATACAAGTTCTAGATACGTACCCACCTGATTTTAAGCATCCAGTTTGAAAAAATATGTATTTGTGCAGAAAGCTGGTTGTAGAACCAATCTAAGAAGGAAATTTATGGTTCCCCATGTTCCCCGTGTCATGTCTTACCACCATTAGGACAAACAAACTGCTGCTTTGATCTATTTGCAAAATTTTATATTGAGGACTGATACTTTATTTGAGCAGAGGAAGGTAGAAAATTTGCAGAAGATCTTGGCATGCAGGAATCTAAGCCAAACTGTAACAGCCACTTGTGAACAACAGGCTGTTTTGATTCAGCGTGTATCACAGAAAAAATGAAGCACAAACGCTGCGCTTGACCACATATGTCTGGAACACTTTCACGCTCCAGATCCTCCTTGTATCTTGCACATAGAATATGAACTTTATGAATGTGTTTAATAATTCTGAGACCAAAGTCTACCTTATGGCACTTGTGATATTAGCAGCGAAGGCTCTCTTTTACATCTTGACAATGCTATTGCGGTAGATGATTTCCTTCTGTTCTTCCATTTTCCTGCAATATTTGAGAAACTTGAACTTGTGTTGCGAACTTGTATATACAGGTCTGTATATACATATATTTCTAGCTGAGAACTGTTAAATTTTCTATACAATTTTTTTTCTGATTAAAAATCTTTTAGTATCTGATAACATATCTTAGTTTTCATCTAAAGTAAGACAACTTGTCAGCTAGGCTCTCTCACAATGATTGCTATGAAGCTCCCGCTTCTAAGTTTCTCCATTTTACTGGGCTGCGGTAACCTCACTGCTCGATGTGGGGCAGATGGGATGGAGGAAGCATCTTTCCAAAAAGAAGAGCAAATTGTTTTCAGTCGTATCTAATGCAACAGGCTGTTTCCGTGCCAGATCATGTGCATCCAGCCACATGAGCCCAGTGTTTCCAACACTACCATTCCACTCAGGTGCTGTTCTAGCCCTTAAGAACAGTGTGTATAATTGTAATGCTTCCCTTAATCTCAAAAAAACAAGCACAAATCTTTTTCTGAATTTGATTTGTTTGTCAGTCAGACCCCCTCGTGTGTTTTATGTTTGGAATGGTGTCTCTCTTCCATGTTGCAGGTAAGAGTGTCTTAAAGGCTGTGCAAGAATGGGTGCCCTAAGTGGCAATTTTTGATGGATAGCTCTTTCACGATTTTTTTTCTCAACAAAAGCAAAGCTGTTGCCTTGAGTAGCACACGAAAATTGGCAGGAGTTACAGATGGCACTGTCAAATAACCAAAGAAAAATAATGTCCCATCTAGTGTGATTTGTCTGGCAGAACTTAGGATGCTGCTGTCATTTCCTTGACACTATGCTATACTTATCCATGGCACACAGACAAGACCTGTCATTTAGATAAGAGCCAAAGTGAACAGAGAAAGCAGAGCCACAGTGAATTTATTAGTTTGGATAGAATTCAGAAGAAAAAATGTTGTTAAGATTTTTGATATTCACTTTATATGATTCTGCACTCGCTGTAAACTATAGCAGCTTGACCCAATAAAGAGATTTCTGGTTTTATAAATATACATTTTTCTGAAGTTAAAATACAATATCTCTCTACACACCTTGTAAATGACCTACTTACACTGGTTACAGAACCATGTATAACTGTGGCATCAACCTTGCTTCTTTTTTGTTTTTAAAAAACACCCAAATAAATGGAGCAACCATAAGTCAGTTGCACAGAGTCAGTACCCCAGCCACTCTTAGTTCTAAACTATGTTCTGAACAGCAGCCATATGTCATTTCAAACAGTGTGTTGCCATTTCAGGTGTAACTGAGTTTACATTATGTTTATTCCCAGCAATCTTTTCTCTGGTCTACGCAAGACTTGGAGGTCACTGCTAAGTGACTTGCACAGTGCCCTAAATCTTCAATAAATAAATATACAAAACCCCAGCCCACCCCCTCGAAACTAAACAAACCAAAACCTCTCAAAACAACAACAACCCCCCCCAACCACCAAAGTGGGAGTAAAGTGAAGATTCTGCTCTTATAACATTGGAATATATCCAGAATGTCAGTGGAGAGAACTGTTGAAAGGATTTCTGAAGAAGCAGGTTAACAGTTTGGGGGAAGGAAACAGAAACAGAAAAGGCCAGGAGATGGGCTGTTTACCTGGGGCTGATGATCTACCCCTTGTTGCTGGGACCATGAACAGTCCAAGCAACCTGAGGAGAGCTTTGTTGTTCTCTGTGCCTTTTTCTGCTTCCTCTCTGTGCTCTGCGTATATCCAGACTGATGCCACTCAGTCAGAGGTCCATGTGGTGTTGCTGCCACTCAACTGGAAGCTCATCACCTGTTTAAGGAAGCAATTGAAAGCTTCTGCACTTTCCCTTTGAACAGTATGAACCACAGTGGTAACTGGTGTTTTTCTTTTCTCCAAATGGCATTTTTGATTTTTTCCAAGGAATTTGCATAACAACTTAATATCTTCCTTACTCTTTAATTTATTCTTAAGTTTTTAAAATACTAACTTTCTGGAGCTAAAAAATAGTGTATACTGGTAGGTTTGGCCATAACAAAGGTGGAGCCTTGGAGAAATTGTGTAGTGTGAGTGGAATTAAGTCACTATAATTCAGTGTCAAAACCAACAAAGGGAATAAGTACGTAATGGGAAATAAGAGCACCCCATTAGCAGGAACAAATGTAAGATGGTGAGGATATAAATCCAAGAACTCTAAGAAAATAGAAACGAGGAATAAATCAAGGGACTCTGTTTCTAAACGTGACACTATTTTTTTCCTGCTGCACTCTCAAGGACAATGAACACAGTAAAAGGCTGATGTGGGGCTATGGCTTTATTTAGAACACTTACACCGGAGTCAATGGGAACCAGTACATCTACTAAAAGGAAGAACTTGAGTCAGAATTGAGATTCATTAAAATATATTAGTGAAACTAACATAAACAACTCAACTAAAATAAATGACTGGGCTTCTGGAATAATATCTAGTTATTTACACCTCTCCCACATAAAATCCAGTTTATTCATACAAAAGTTTGGATCCTAATTAAATCTGATGATGGGGTGGAGAAAGAAAATAGAAGCTTGCTATTACTCCTTAGGAAAATTACCACTCTGGATCTTGAAGGAGGAGAGATAAGGAGTAATTCCTGCTGAGGCTTAAAGATATTTTGTGAGGAAGAACCCAATGCAGTTGTTTAGTTTTCTTCTAATTCGCTGTGTGGACGTGATGTGCCTCTATGTAGGTGGATGGCGGTGGAGATAGCAGAGGCATCTGACAAAGGGAAGGCTGTCTGGCTACATGTCATGTGTGCCCGGGCTCTGGTGCACGTCTAGACAAAACAAATGATTCCTTTAGAGTTGTTCTTCTGTAGAATGTTCTGCTGGAAAGGTTTTGCACTGGCTTTAGTAATCTGGAAAGAGAAATTATTTGAAAACTAGTGTGCATTCAGGTAGGGAGGAAATGCCGATTAGGCATTAACATTTATTTTCCATGTGATAAATAGCAGTCAGTGGATAAATGTTGTCACTAAGGACTTGGCAGGACACAGATTTTGCTGCAAAGGTTCCCTAGGATGTCAATGTGTTTCAACCGTACGTCTGGCAGTAGTCATGTGACTGCAATTCTCAGTTACTCTTCAGAGTTCGTGAGTTAGTTTAATAAAAGGATGGCATCAGCTTTTACTGGTGTAGTTTACATCAGGAGTCCCATCTCACTGGCAGGTTTTCCAGTTCCCCTCAGCATGTTGGAGCACACAACAGGTTAATTTAATCTTAGAAATGGATAGCATGCGACGTAAAAGGTTGCGGTGTTGCCTAATTAAAAGCCACAGCCTGTAAGGCTTTGCTGCAAGCAAAAAACCTTTCACCCACAGGAAAACACCTATACTACGATCTTCCCTCTTTTCTGAGGAAGGGCTTATTTTTCCAGAATGTGATAGTATTTCAAGAAAATTAAAGAAAACTACAGGAGCAATTTCACTGTGTCAAACCAAAAGTCTGTTTGGTCTTCTTTCATCTTCAACTCTGGAAGTGGTGAATAGATGTAAATGTAGGACAAGTGTGGAGTGATCCAATCCTGTGGAAATCTGGAGTCAAAGAACCACCAAAGTTGAAGACTGCATGAATTGTGTTCAACTTTTTAATTCCCTTTTGAACTTGTTTAAGTTTCTGATGACTCCGGTGTCCTGTGGCAAAATAATCAAAATATGTAAAAATATTTTTCTTCTGTGCTCTTAAGAGTAGCGCTGAATAACATGACTTGGTAATTGTGGTGTTCTGAGAAACAGTCAATAATCACTTCCTAGTCATCTTCTCCACGTTGCTCATTTCATACATCCTTACCACACTCCATCTTTAGTGCTAAAGAGCCCTTGTCCATTTAATCTTTATTTTTAGAAAATCATTTTGTATTCTAATTTTCCCTTGTTATCCTTTTCTGTGGCGTGTGTTATGAGGTGAGAGTACTAAAATTGCACTCAAAGAATTCGTATAAAATCATAATGATGTTTCACGTTTTGTTCTCTATTCTTTTCCCAACAATTTCTAGTATCTGATTTACATTTAAACCACTGGGCATTGAAATGATATTTTTATCCAAGCCATTGTGATTTTGGGGCAATATTAGAAATGCTACATTACTTTCTGAGGAGGAACAGATAATTTGGAGCACATAATTTTGTACTTGGTTTCTCCATGCATATTTTTTCATTTACTGATGATGAATTTTACCTGTCCTTTAATTACTCACTCATTCAGCGTTGTCAAGTCTTTCTGGAATGCTTCTGGGTTTGTTACGGTCTTTATTACCTTGAATAATTAAGTATCAACGAGAGAATTCTGTATTGTTATGATTTGCCTCTTATCCTTTAGCAAATAATAAATCTGCCAGGGGATGCTCCTTCTTATCCAATAATAGGTTATTGGGAAACACTTCTGAATTACTTTCAAAAAATCTGGGATCTTCTATGGCTGGACTACACTAGCTGATTTACAGCTTCAAAAGCTTAATCAATTTGAGATTTGACTTTTATTGAAAAAGGAGAAAGTAGACTCACTTGCCATTCTAGTGCCTAGTAAATATATTTTTATTTTACTTTCAACCTGTCTGCCCAAGCTGAAAGACCTTTTCTAGGTTTGTTGTTGCTTGGATCACCCTTGCCACCATTCACCCATGTGATACAGAGGCCAATTTAAGTAATAGGGCTTTATAGTTTCTCTAGTAAATAGTCAATTTAATGAAGTAATTCTTTTAATCTCTTGGCTGAATACTATCTGGTTTGTTGCTCAGGTGGTGATTTGGCTCTTATTCATTTAATTGATTTAAGGAGTAGAAGTTTTCTACAGATACCACTGTTTTTAATAGCTCCTTAGCTGTGTTCCTGAGAAGAAACGCTCTGGTGTGAGAAGGTCCCCTGACCTCTTCCTGCACTGTGTACATCAACACATAAGTGTTATTGAGTTTTATGCTGTGGTCTTACCTTCAATGAATATTTTTTCCTGGGTTTCAAGCACCACACAACATGGATCCTAATCTTTATGCCTTTAGCAAGTTGTTTCTTTAAAGTCTCTGGCCTTGATAATTTCACATTCAGCTTTCAGGGGTTTTGCCTTTTTTTTGGCATTTTCTCCAATTTGTCATGTTTTCTATTGTCTCAAAGATGTCGACTCTCCACTCGGTGAAGAATCACCCCTTCTGTTCCTACCAGCTTATTCTTACTGATTTGTTTGTTGTACCCTAGTTCTTGTATTGGAAAGAGAACAAATAACTCCATCCTCTCCAGGTGGCTGAAAGTCAGTCTTACCATTTTTTCTTGAGTGTTTTCAGCTTACATTCTCTTAGAAAAAATATCATGTGCTATGTTTAAGAAAACACTTCCAGCAAGTTTATGTATTTCTCCCTTGAATATGGCCATCAAGCTGGTATAATTTCATTGTTATGCTTCATTCAGAACTCGTCTGTAACTTCCATTTTGTAGTAATTCAGATGGGTAGTGGCTTTGGTGGGGTTTTTTGTTCATTTCTTTGTGGTGTGGGTGTGGGTTTTTAAGGTTTTTTTTTTTTGTATTTGTTTTAAGAAATTGGGCCTTTATATTGTATTGCATATAGAGGGAATACAATATTTGAAGCACTACAGTAAGAAACCTTCTCTTGTTTCTGACAAGGACAGAAATTTTTCCCTGGTCATTATAAACTTATTGTAGTTGGACTTTTCAAAGAAAATTTCAGACTAGTATTGGAATGTTTTTAAACTTCCAGTAAGAGTTTGAGGGATTAAATATACTATTTTCAAAATAACTGTTGAGAGGAAAAGAAGTTTATTTCGACAGGAAAGTAACACACATTATTTATCCAGAGTTGTGCCAGGAAATGTTTAATTTGCTTGGTGAATCTCACGTTATTTTGTATCTGAAGTTAGTACTAGTGTGTTTCCTGCTCCCTACACATTGTTTTCTTACCCCCGGTTACTTTTTCCACTTTAAAGCTGGCATCACTTCCAATATCCAGTAGTTTCATATCTCTTCCTATAGGTTAGTTGTAGGTTAAGTGTGGGAGTGATGTTCACATTGAGGCAAGAAGCATCCCCGTGAGTTGACTGCTTCTTCTTCCCAACTCTCTGTTGCTTTACTTCACTTCCTTTCTCGAGGCTAACTTCACTGTGCAAAACCTGAGGAGCACACTTCACAAGGAATTGCATTTCTTCCTTCTGTGTCCTCCGGGTTAGCGTCAGCAGCAAAGGGTGGATGCTCACTTGGGTGTTTTAACAAACACATCTCAGTTGGCTCTTTTCCTCCTTTTTGTCTTTAGAAAGCGTGCACTAATTGGCAATGTTTAAATAATTATGTGTCTTTAGGAAATACACACTCTACTTCCAAGTATTTGAAATGGAAAAGGGAACTAAAATTAGTTACATTTATGAATTGCTTCCTTGGCTATAAATAACACTTCTTTTTTTAAGAAAAGCAAATATGAGCAAAAATGTATAAATCAGTTCCCTTTTTTATTTTACTCTCCCATTGCAATGCAATACAGATTATACTTAGCTACAGCCAGTTGAAAGGCTGCCATATAAGCAGTAATGTGGAGGCAGAGTAGTACTGCAGATATGCAAGGCAGGATTAAATCCCCAGAGTACATGTTCCTGTAAGCAAGTTATAGTCTAATCCACAGTAGGAAAAATAAATAAATAAAGGGTCTTGAAGCTTTGGCCATATATAAATATATAAATATATATATTTTATATATATATTATATAAAAAAATATATATGGCCAACTATATCACAGTATCACAATACCACAGTATCGTAAGGTTGGAAAAGACCTCTGAGATCATCAAGTCCAACCTATGACCCAACACCTACACCTACTCCTACTTGTCAACTACACCATGGCACTAAGTGCCTCATCCAATTTCTCTTTGAACACCTCCAAGGACGGTGACACCACCACCTCCCCGGGCAGCACATTCCAATGAACAGTTACCCTCTCAGTGGAGAATTTCTTCCTAATGTCAATCCTAAACCTCCCCTGGCGAAGCTTGAGGCCGTGTCCTCTTGTTCTGTCACTGGTTGCCTGAGAGAAGAGTCCAACTCCTGCCTCACTACAACCTCACTTTAGGTAGTTGTAGAGAGCTATAAGGTCTCCCCTGAGCCTCCTCTTCTCCAGGCTGAACAACCCCAGCTCCCTCAGTAGCTCCTCACAGGGCTTGTGCTCCAGCCCCTTCCCCATCCTCATCGCTCTCCTCTGGACGCACTCCAGCATCTCAACGTCCTTCTTAAACTGAGGGGCCCAGAACTGGACACAGTACTCAAGGTGCGGCCTGACCAGTGCCGAGTATAAGGGGATGATGACCTCTCTAGCCCTGCTGGCCACACTATTCCTGATGCAGGCCAAGACAGCATTGGCCCTCTTGGCCACTTGGGCACACTGCTGGCTCATGTTGAGTTTCCTGTCCACCAGCACTCCCAAGTCCCTTTCCACCTGACTGCTCTCCAGCCATTCTGCACCCAGTCTATAGCTCTGCATGGGGTTGTTATGTCCAAAGTGTAGGACCCGGCATTTGGACTTGTTAAACCTCATGCTATTGGAGTCAGCCCATCTCTCCAGCCTGTCAAGGTCCCTCTGTAGGGCCCTCCTACCCTCCAGCAGATCGACACTTCCTCCCAGCTTGGTGTCATCTGCGAACTTGCTGATGAAGGACTCGATCCCCTCATCCAGATCATCAATAAAGATATTAAACAGGACCGGGCCCAACACTGATCCCCGGGGAACACCACTAGTGACCGGCCACCAGCTGGATGGGACACCATTCATTACCACCCTTTGGGCTCGGCCATCCAACCAATTCCTAACCCAGCACAGAACATTCCCGTCCATGCCACGGGCTGCCAGCTTGTCCAGTAGTCTACTATGGGAGACAGTGTCAAAGGCCTTGCTGAAGTCCAGGTACACCACATCCACAGCCTTCCTCTCATCCACTAGGCGAGTCACATGGTCGTAAAAAGAAATCAGGTTGGTCAGGCAGGACCTGCCTCTCCTAAAACCATGCTGGCTGGGCCTGATCTCTCCCTCATTCTGCGGTTGCCACATGATCGCACCCAGGATTATCCGTTCCATAATTTTGCCTGGGACCGAGGTCAAGCTGACAGGTCTGTAGTTACCTGGATCGTCCCTACGGCCCTTCTTGTGGATTGGCGTCATGTTGGCCAACTTCCAGTCTTCTGGGACCTCTCCAGTGAGCCAGGACTGCTGATAAATGATGGAAAGCGGCTTAGCAAGCTCGTCCGCCAGCTCTCTCATCACCCTAGGATGGATCCCATCAGGCCTTATGAGGATCCAAGTGGCTCAGCAGGTCTCTAACTTCTTCCTCCTGCATGACAGGGGGGCTGTATTGCACCCCGCCCCTATCCACCAATTCAGTAGACCAGTTGTCCAGAGAAAAATCTGCCTTACTGTTGAAAACCGAGATAAATGAGATATAAATGAGAAAGCTGCTCTAAAAGTACTTAAAACACCAGAATAGCCTGTCTGCCATCTGTGCTTAAAGTAAAGTGTGTGTTATTGTTCCCCCAAAGAAGTCAGGTGGCCACCTCAGGATGAAGCACAAACTTTACTTTGAAATATCAGGCAGAATATTCAAAGAGGCCAGCAGTAAGGACTGAAGAGAAATTTGCAATGGCTATTGGCTCAAAGAAACGCATAAATAAGTTAAAACAGTTTTGGGGGCACAATTAATAAGTTCCTAGAAAAAAGTGTTTTATGTATTACTTATTTATTATAATGTTAACTATGACATTACTTATTAATACAGAGCTGCACCAAGCTGTGTGGTGTGATCGACACGCTGGAGGGATGGGATGCCATCCAGAGCAGCCTTGACTGACGGTAGAGGTTGGCCTGTGCTGTCTCATGGAGTTCAAGGCCAGGCGCAAGATCCTGCAGCGCGGTTGGGGCAATCCCAAGCACAGACATAGGCTGGGCGGAGAATGGATTGGGAGCAGCCCTGAAAAGAAGGTCTTGGGGTGCTGGTGGGTGAGAAACTCAACATGAGTCGATATGTGCACTTGCAGCCCAGAAAACCAGTCACGCCCCGGGCTGCATCAAAAGAAGTGTCACCAGCAGGTCAAGGGAGATGATTCTGCCTCTCTGCTCTGCTCTCGTAAGACCTCACACAGAGCCCTGCATCCAGTTCTGGAGTCCTCAGCAGAGGAAGGACATTGACCTTTTGGATTGAGTCCAGAGGAGGGGCACAAAGACTGAAGCCCCTCTGCTATGAGCACAAGCTGGGAGAGCTGGGGGTGTTCAGCCTGGAGAGGAGAAGGCTCTAGGGAGGCCTTAGAGCAGCTCCCAGTGCTGAAAGGGCTCCAGGAAGGCTGGGGAGGGGCTTTTTATCAGGGAGTGCAGGGACAAGACAAGAAGTTATGGTTTTAAACTCAAAGAGGGGAGGTCTAGATAGGCTCTTATGAAGAAATATTTTCCTATGAGGTTTGGGAGGCCCTGGCCCAGGTTGTCCAGGGAAGCTGTGGCTGCTCCATCCCTGGAGGTGTTCAAGACCAGGTTGGATGGGGCTTGGAGCCCCCTGATCCAGTGGGAGGGGTCCCTGCCCATGGCAGAGGGTGGGACTGGATGGGCTTTGGGGTCCCTTCCAACCCAAACCATTCTGTGATTCTACTTGTCTTAAAATTACTGGCATGGGTTTCATACTGAGTTTACAGGGAAAAGACGGACAAGAGGTGGCAGACAGCTCTGCTTTATGATAATGAAAGTTTCAGATTTAGTAATTGAATATTAGTAAATATTTCATATATGGATAGGTGACTAATTCTTTGTTCAAAGCTAATTTTACTCCCTACAAAACACTTGATGTGAGCACAATCAAGAAATTGGAATCCCCTTTATTTATAGCATTGGACATAAAATTCTACTGACACTTAATTCTTGTAAATTGAAGTTTAGGATACTGCTGTATCGTACCCTTGACTAATTATGTCCGAAAAAAGAATTAACAGTAGTATCCAGATGGTGTGTTTGCTGAGCAGCAGAATAGTGCTGGATCTATCTGAAATGTCATCTGAAACTCATAAATGTAATGTGTATTTTATCTGCCAGTTTCAGTTTCTTCACCACTAAGGAAAAAAAAAATAGCCATTTTTCCAGGTTTTATAACACATTAAAAAACATCATCCACCCACTCACACTTTATTCACAAATCTTTATCAATCAAAATCCTTTCCTGGCCAACATGTCGTGGTGCTTGATGTGGGCTGAGGTTTTACATGAGCTCGTACTGTGGAAGAGATTTCATTTGAAGGGGAGGCTTTGGCAGGGGTCTTTACTTTCACACTTCATTAACTCACCTTATTATTTGTCCTTTGCAACAAGAGCCTCATTTCATCCAGCCTACGATGAGGATTTACAATTCAGTTACCAAAATGCAATTAGAGTGGAAAAAAAATCATGTATCACTTATTTAAGTTGTTCATCTATAATGGATTCAGTGTGGTTGGATTACCCATAAAAAAACCCCTCTGAAGATAGAAATTTGGCCAGCACTGGGTGGCTGAGAACTGGGCATTTGTTTCATTACATTGATATGAAACATTTATATATTAAGCATACTTTGCTTAATATTGGCTGCATAAATAATTCAAGTGAGAAAGAAGTAGGTTTGACAAGCCTGATTGCACTCATGAAAGTGTGTGCACACACAGCTTAAAAATAATACACTCAGAACAAGGATCCTAATGCCACCATTATCACAAGCTACTGAAACGGAAAAAAAGCAGCCTCACCATTTCTTTTCTAATAAGATTTGGCCAGGAGTAGCAGCGGCACCAAAGCCATTAAGACCTCCGTGCCCATTAGTCAAATTTATTGTATAACAACAGTGTATGATTACCAGGCTGATTGCTTTGTGAAGTGACTCTGTGTACACTGTCTAGAGATTAACTGCAAATACCTGCCTGCCAGGTAAGTCATGTCAGGTTGTTTGGGGTTTGCTCCTAATTGGATGAAGCACTTGTGGGCACCTGCGCAAATAACTGTTTGCACTGAAAGTCCTTTTCAGAGTCTCCCTTGTCAAACCAGAAAATACACTTTGTTACCTTTTCTTCTTTTATCATAGAGGCCAGGCCTAAAATGTCTAAAATCGTAGTAAGCTCATTTATATGTTTATCAATATTTTTTAAAAAAAATCCTTCATTTTTTTCCCATTTCTCACACTTTATCAGGTTTTCCTGTTGTTAACTGTGCTAATGAAGATAAGTTCACGAGAAAGGCTAATCTACATCAGAAGTTTTGGGTGAAAAAGAGATGCAGCCTTCTGCAAAATAGTTCCAAAAGCGATGTTAAAAATATATCTGTATAGTTTGTGCCCTAAAAAATAGATATATAAGGAATTCTGCCTTTTTCTACAGGTGTATGCAGGCTTTGACTTCATATACATATGGTTCATATACATTTGGTTTTGATTTCAGCGAGGCTACAGATGGGCTTCACTTCCCAAGCTTCCAGAGGGAGCAGCCAGGTGCTGGTGCTCCTGCACAAAGTTAGAGGTGGGCGAGAGAGGTGGAAGGCAGAGCTCACAGACCCCTCACCTGCCTGTGGGCAGGGAGGGCTGCCGTGGCAAAACTGGAGCTAATCAGCCCGTACCTGCTTGAGACAGTTGTTCTAAAAAAAGAGAACTTTTTGCCTTGGTTGCTTTGGGTTTAATACAGACCTCAAAGGAACAGTTCAGGTTTCCCCAGTACGGGCACAGGAAAACACAATTTTTACCATTTTCCTGTCTGCAGTTTGGCTCCTGTTATTGCACCAGGATAGCTGTGACTATTAATATTTTATTCCTTCCACCGCCCCCATCATAGCTCCACAGCCCATCTGGAACCGCCAGGAACGCAGAGCAGGGAGACAGACTTTTAGCCCCAGGTCTAAGAAAGAGAATTCAGCAAGACAGATAAGAAGAAGCCGTTCAAGTAACGCTAACACGCTGAACCTGGTTTTGTGTCCTAACTTGACTCCTCTTTATGCAGTCCCTGTTCTGCAGCCACTTGTGTGCAGATCTAAGTCCCAAGTGCATGTGAAGGGCCATGGAGTCACCATCCCTCGAGGTGGAGTCACCATCCCTGGAGGGGTTTAAAAGACAGGTGGGTGAGTTCCTTACGGACAGGGTTTAGTGGGGAGACAGGCACGGTTGGACTCGGTGATCTCAGAGGTCTCTTCCAACCTCATGATTCTGTGATTCTGTGGGGTGTTTTAGGGCTCACTTCCTTGCACTGCAGGCGTGGGGACACCTGTTTGGAGGAACAGGACCTGCAAATGACTAACTGGGTCTTCCTCTCAATTACTTTAAAATGTTCGAGAAACACCTACTCCGAGATGAAGGCCAGAAGAGAACTGATGTAAGCTTTCTTTAGGAGTGAAAAGTATAATTTTGCTATGTTATTGCTATCACACACAAACACTTACACTGGGAATTGTTTCACGGCCGTGTGGGAAAGATGTGAAACTCTCATTACTGAGTCAGTATTCTAGTAGCTGCTCAAGGGTGATAGCTTTGGGTATGTTTGTGTTCATTTCAGCCTGGGAAGGAGTTTAAAAATAAAAAGTAATCTCTGTAAATCCATACACATTTAAGTCGTTCAGATCTCTCAATTAAAAGGGTTTGAACATGCTCATCACCTCACAGGATTGCAGCCAATATTCTCCAGCTACTTGGATATCTCGTTGTCCATATTTTACAGTGGCCGCTACGTTTTCTCCTTCAGAAAACTGTAAACAGCCATATTTTCTACAGTGGTCATGAAAATGAAGGTATGGTATAGTTGCTATATAAAATATTATACCAGTACTGTGTAGATGTATTTATTTTTATTTAAATCTTTTGTGTAAGCAATCATGTGATGTGAATAAGATAGGAAAAAACCAGAGTCCAAACACATGAACTCAGGTGTTCGCTGGGACAGCTTTGTTGTCAAATACAATCAAATTCTGGAGAAGTTGGTCTCAAGACCAGTGGCAAAACATGAGACAATAGAGGATATTGGTCACAATATTGGCATATTTTGTATTCTTTAGCCATAAGCCAAATGGAACATTTATAAATGGATTTTGATACCTTTAACCCTTTCTCACTAAACACTTTGAAGTCGCATCTTACCCATGGCTTTCTGATAGGCACTTTACTTCCCACAGAGCTGAGTGCTTATCTGTATAGATAACGTAAAAAAGATCTGCATTGACTTTTGATGGACACATTTTATTGGTATCCACTCCTTAAATAGAGGAATACATGATAGAGACCCTTCCTACATTGGCTAAAACCTCAGAGTTTTTCAGAGTTCTTAAATATGCAGTTATATTGCAAGTAAAGAAGGAAAAAAATTATAAGATCAATTTAATTAACTATTAATCTAGCTAAATACTAATATAATAATATTATTATTGATGTGATGTACTTAATTGGTTATTTTTCCAGCAACCTCTTTCCACAGCATGAACTTTGCTCACAAATTGCCCTGGCAGAAGCTATTTGATATTGCTGAGAGTTCATTCTGGTGAAGTTTTTCCTGCAGAGGCAAATGGGGCTGTAAAGTACGCAATAGCAGGGCACCCAGGCCAGCTTTTAAACAAAAATTAAATGTGGTGATTGGAAAACTGTGCTTTGAACGTGAAACTGACTGAAGTGGCATTGAGAGTTGGGTGACACTAAAAGTGGAACTATGTGAAGCGACCTCCTTTTGTGCCCCATCTGCTGTCGGACTCCCCAGCACTCCTGTTCCTGTAGGTTGAGACTCTGGGAAAAGCTGTTCAGCCTGGAGGAGGGAAGGCTCCGGGGAGACCTCACAGCAGCCTTCCAGTACCTGAAGGGGCTCCAGGAAAGTTGGGGAGAGACTTTTTACAAGGGCAAGTAGCGATAGGATGAGGGGGAACGGCTTTAAATTGGAAGGGGGAAGATTTAGATGGGACATGAGGAAGAAATTCTTCTCGATGAGGGTGGGGAGGCCCTGGCCCAGGTTGCCCAGGAAAGCTGTGGCTGCCCCATCCCTGGAGGTGTTCAAGGCCAGGTTGGATGGGGCTTGGAGCCCCCTGATCCAGTGGGAGGTGTCCCTGCCCATGGCAGGAGGTGGGACTGGATGGGCTTTGAGGTCCCTTCCAACCCAAACCATCCTGTGATTCTACGGGAAGTTTATTTGAGGTGCAGACAGTTCTGCTTTCTTGGCTGAGAATCCTACTGAGCGCATGCTACTTATGCAGCAGCAGGTGTGCCTACGTGTTTCTTTGGTACACATGACTGTCTCCAAGGGCTGACTACAATCTTTTTTAATTATGCGCGATTGTATTTTCAAGAGTGACATCATTCTTGAACTCTTGCCTTTTGTTGCTCCTGCAGCTGGCTGTGAGAATACTTGAATTGCAAACAGAGCAAATGTGATATGAGATTCATCAAGAGGCAATAAACGTAAACTTTGTGTAATTTAATGTACTTCTTATTTTCTGACTATAACTGCTGTTCAGCTCCGAACCCCTTCTCACTGAGGTCATTAACAGCGCTGTTAGTGGCTGCAACAAGTCCTCAAAGGGGGGAAATTAACAGCAATGCTACTCACTCAACAAGTAATTGAAGCTTTTTCAAGCTGAGAATTCTAGAAAATTTATTCTCCGTTGTGTCCTTCCGGAAGCTTGAAATTATAGCGTTTTGCCCCTCTGCTGATTTTATAGTTTTCCATTTGGAAAATGTGGCTCTTTTCTTCCTTACCTTTTTAATGGAAGCTGAAGTTGTGGGGTGGTTTTTATGATATTGACCAGGCTGGACTTATGCTTTACCTGTGCCTGATTGTGAAGTATTGGCAAATAAAATATTGTAGAGCTTTTGTGTGTATGGGTTATCATTTAACTGCTGTTTTCTTCACCCTTTCATTAATGCAGTGGATGTGAAATTGTTGCTCTGCAGATTATGTCATTGAAAGTCTTCATGATAAAAAAGTAACAGTGTAAATGTTGACTTATGAATAAACATTGACAAGTGACTTGTTCAATTTACTTAAAATTGCAATGAAACGAAAGGTCTCCGAATCAAAATATTTCTTACAACAGTGCAAATCTAGTGGTTGTACAGGATAACACACTTGAATCTATTTCTGAATGCATGTATTAGGAGACCTGGCTGTTCCTGGTTATATAGGGCAGTAATTAATTCCACGCAGGCCTCTACGAGTCAAGATGCTATCGGACACGTATTAGAAGTAACAGCAGAGCTAAGGCAGAGGTTTCACGTCAGCAGATGTATGAGCGATGGAATGCATTAGGAAAAAATTTGTGAAAATGGTTTGTAAAATATAGGTTAACTTCTCTGTCATCTGAGTTTTTTCCTTTGTAATTCTTCTACAGAGAGTCCTCCCGATATTGAAGATGTCTACTATGGGAGGAAAGGCTTTACAGGGGGACAGAAGGGAGCCTCTGCCGACTTTTAGTGCTCCTCGCCCAGCACCTCCCTCCATTTGTTCGACTTGTGCATCATTTATTCAAATTGGGGTGTTAATAAAAACATGTGGCAACCCTGTCCAAAATGAGAGATACGGCTAGGCTACTGGTAATTTATAGTGTTTGTACCTCAAATAATTTCCAAAATTAATATTGGCTATAAAAATACAATGTAAACAAATCCTTGCCCCTCAGAGGGCCCGGCCCCATCTGTGCGAACGGGCCCAGCCCCTTCTGGGCCAGGTGCCTGGCAAGGAGGCCAGGGAAGGAATTCTAGCTTTGTCCTTGCTTGGCATTGTTTTAATTGCTTTAAAGTATTCGAGTCCTGTTGTTCAACAGCAAAACACAGGCTCTGCGGTGTGTCTGAGGGGAGAAAAATATCAGTATCATAAAGTGCTCCAAAATAATTCAGCAAAAGAGGAAATGAAGAAATTCCAACTCTGGGATGAGTAAACTGACAATTCAGAGCTTCTGTCCTTGTGTTAAAAATGATAAAACAAAAAAATGCACAACATTTTCATAAGCTTGGAGCTCCAGTGGTTTTGGCCTGTGCTAATCTATCTCTTAGTGCTGGTTGTAAAGGTCTGGGGACCTGTGTCCTGGCTGAAGAGAACGTGTAAATGTCCTTATAACTTCCAACATGTGAACAGTTTTGGCAAGGTTCACAGCGTAGCTTCAACCCACCCATGCAGAAATACGGGGCTGATATCTTTGCTCTTCCCACGTTCCATCCAAGCCCATTCGAGCTTACTTCAGGGGATGGAATTAATTTGGTTCCAGTGGCTGGTCAAGGTCTTTTTGTCGCCCACCGTGCTGGAGAGCTACAGCATCTCTGCAAGTTGCTGAGCGAGTCACAACCGTGCCACGAGCAGGCCCAGGGTGAAAAACAGCAGAGAGGAATGAGAGTCTGAGGGCTGGAGATCGGGACTGCTTTATCCTGAGCTAGTCAGGTGTGAGGGCACCTGGGCATCTCCAGGAAATGAAGGCTGTGGCTTGCAGGTACGAAAAAACAAGAGGTGGAGGGAAACTTGGTACTGGCTGATTGCTTTCTTACCTGCAGCAAGGATCATAGAATCATAGAATCATAAGGTTGGAAGAGACCTCTGAGATCACCGAGTCCAACCGTGCCTGTCTCCCCACTAAACCCTGTCCCTAAGAAACTCATCCACCTGTCTGTTAAACACCTCCAGGGATGGCGACTCCACCCCCTCCCTGGGCAGCTGTGCCATTCCCTGACCACCCTTTCAGTGAAGAAATTCTTCCCAAAGTCCAGTCTAAACCTTCCTTGGTGCAGCTTGTGACCATTTCCTCTCATCCTATCGTTGTCACTGTGAGAAGAGCCCAGCACCCACCCCGTCACAGCCTCCTTTCAGGTAGTTGTAGACAGGGATGAGGTCTCCCCTCAGCCTCCTCTGCTCTGAGCTAAACAACCCCAGCTCCCTCAGTCTCTCCTTGTAGGACTTGCTCTCCAGCCCCTTCCCAGCCTCGTTGCCTTCTCTGGACGCGCTCCAGCCCCTCAATGTCCTTCTTGGAGTGAGGGGCCCAAACTGACCCCAGCACTCGAGGTGCGGCCTCCCCAGCGCTGAGCACAGGGGCACAATCCCCTCCCTGCTCCTGCTGGCCACGCTGGGTCTGACACAAGCCAAGATGCCATTGGCCCTCTTGGCCACTGCTGGCTCCTGTTCAGCGGATATAGGATGGGTTTTTCCTGCCGATCCATTTCTCATTTTGTCTAGGCATGACTCATGAAATGAAATGGAAAGGGAAATGTGCAGAGTGAACAGGCACTGGGGATGAGCGTGTGATGCTGGCGTAATGAATTCTCTCGTCACGTTGCATGGACTGGATTGTAAACAGCAGCATGCCAGCTGATAAATTGTTGTTCCTTTTGCATGTGAGGGAAGTGGAGACAGTAATTTCCCTGGCTTGACTTAGTTGTTGCTTCTTCTTCACTGCACTTAGGTGGTGTTAAAGGGTTTGTGCAGATGGGGAATATTGAAGCATAACTGTTCTAACATTGGGTGAAGCGTTCCATGCTATTTATGAATATATGGAATATAGCAGCTCCTACTTTCCACCTTCCTGAAACTAAAGCCCTTAATTTGCCTTCTGGAAACCATACACATAAGAATGCAAGCTTAAAACTTATTGCTAATAAGACTATGCTTAATGAGCCTCTGAGAGCAACACAGGTGGCAGCTCCTTATGCCTGATTAAAATTCAGAGAAGAGAGGACAATTCTTTGTTTTCAGTCTTATTCACCATTGTAGCTCTTACCACTGTAACTTTCTCTTTCAAGTTAGACAGATAATATCACCAGGCAGTCTTTTGAGATTTCTGGGTTTAGCACAAAAGGATGATTAGGCTTCCACTTGGAATTACTTCAATATTAAAGAAAAAACCCAACCCAACCTATACCACTCCCCTACCAAAATACCCCCAACAAACAAACCCCCAGACGAACAAAGCTCCCATAGGGAGAGCATAAAATATGCCTCTTTTTTTTTTCTGTAGTGGCCTATATCCAGAAGAGGAAATGTCCCTGCACAGAGAGGCAAAGCCTCTTGCAATTCATAGCCAAGTTCTAATAAACACAGTATATTGTCCTAGTTTATGCTTTGACATTCAATTCTATTTTCACATAATATATAAAACTGGTTGAAGAGAAGCCTTAAGGTCTGGGCTTTCTGGATTACAGTATTAAGGCAGGCAATAATTTTGTGAAGTTTTCAGCATATTTACCCCTAAGTAAATACAAGTCATAGGAGCAAACCTTTCTGTGGCAATGGGTGTGTTTTGGCAAAGTTTTTTTTTAAATTCTACGGTGGAGCTCCTACCAATTTCTCCCTCTTCTAGGTCTCTGAATAGTTTCTATATTGCTCTAATATTTTTCACTTCATGCTTGGAACTCAAGAGCATTTTCTGTATCACAGGTGAGTGATGTGGAGGAGCGTTTTGTTTTGGGTGCGAATGGAAAACAAACATCAAAACCTTGCTAAGTAGAGATCTTGCAGGAAATTTTAATAAGGACAACTATGAGAGAAAGCTTCCTACTAATTAGAGACTGTCGCCCATCCTTTCATTTTATTGCATTGCCAGAAAGTGTAGGTGGAAGGGCTGATGTGCTGCAGATCGACGTGATAAACCTGAATTGTTATGAGAAATCCGCTGTGATTACGTGTGTTAATGGTAAGGTAAATGCTGGATGTAAGAGTGTATTTCTGTAACAATGTGTTTCCTTCTGCTTTTTTCCCCACCTTGGAATGAAGCATTAAGTACATTTGACTACTTGCTGTATGCGGTTTATTTGTGGAAAAACACGTCTACAGTTGTAAAGCATCAGTATTATCCACTTCTCTTCCTTTAAAATACTGAAAAGCCTTCTGTAGTGTTCTGTCACATTCAGTTCCCCTGATTCCTTGCAGACCACAAAATGGGATGGCAAATTCACATTTACGTTTGTAAAAGAGCATCCCTGTGTCATTTCTAATTCCAGTGCTGCCTGATCCCACTCTTCTGGTGCCCTGAAGAGGGAGCGATGGTTGGGAGCTCTGTGCTTTATAGTTCTTGATATAACAGGCTGTGCCAGCAAGCTTACAAGGACACGGTGAAAAAAGGCTAGGGAATCTGAGATTTCACGGTCTAAATCCTGAATTCAAAGTCTATTAATAATTTGATTACAGATAATAGTACTCTTCATCTTTTAGTTGAGTTTATATAGCTTCCTTTTATTTTTCCTCTGAAATACACTTTTACCTATGGAAAAAAATGTATACAAATAGGAGTGAAAGCCTTATGGATACATTAGAAACCCTGTTTTTTTAAAAAATACGATATTCACAAGTATGTGTTTGCTTAGGTCATTTTTCTTACACTGTATTGTGTCAGCTTAGAGAACGTTTTGTGATATTATCAGTCTTGTAGGAGCATACAGGATGATCATGGAAGTAGGTTTGATCTCCCATGGCAATCCCATGTCTTGCTTAGAAAAGATCCAAAAAATGAACTCTAATCTTACCTTTTCAGCTGTGGATTTTTGTGAAGATCTGCCTCGGTTAACCACCGCTAAAGCTGTAATTCTTGCTGTTACAAGTTGAGGAAGTGGAAGAAGAATGAGCATCTGCTTTGCATTTCAGTATTCTCACTCTTGTATTAGTGGATCTGTGTTATATTCTGCTTTTTCACAAGTTCAGCTTCACAAGTTTTTTTTCTTTTGGTTCCTTTCCTGATCTGTGTTGCAGGGTATAATCCTTGCCAAAGAAGATAGCATTGGAAAAAACATAAAACACTGAGCGAGTTACAGTGGAAAAGTGAAAAAGCACCCCTGACAGAAAGTATAGAATCATAGAATCCTAAGGTTGGAAGAGACCTCTGAGATCACCGAGTCCAACCGTGCCTGTCTCCCCACTAAATCCTGTCCCTAAGGAACTCATCCACCCGTCTTTTAAACACCTCCAGGGATGGCGACTTCACCACCTCCGTGGGCAGCCTGTATGCTTTAGAAATTCTCATTCAAAAGATTCTGTTCCTGAATATTTCTGTCTCTCAGGTATCCTCCCTCAAAATTCATATAGTATGATAGCTTTGGGTTGTTCTGGAAAAGGAAAGCTGGAATTAACGAGAGTTCCCTGGAAGTGGGTCTGCTGCTCTGTTTTCCATATGACCTTCATAAATCCTTGATTCTTCTGCTTCTTAATTTTATAAATGACCTTAATGAATGCATTAGTATCAGGCAGAAATAGTGTGAAAATTTGTATTGCTAAAGTACTCTGGAGATATGATGTGCAATCAACTATTTAGTAGTATAATTATGTAATATATTACCCTGATTATTTGGTTGGTATCTCTCTATCTTTACTTTTTTTAACCTAAATCCTAGTTCTTCATTAAAGTCCTTTGTCATGGTAAACAATTTCCAAAGCACAATTAAGAGTATTCTTAAATAATTTGAGATACAATAAGAATCGACATACTGCTCAGCTCTTTTTGCTTCTTGAACAGATATACTTGGGTGCAGCCTTGTAAAACTAATAAAAGACAAATGGACTTGGACTCCCCAAAGGCCACGCAGTCTCGTGTAGCGTTGTTATGTGTATCTGCTGTGGAGAACTGGCGATGAAATGTGAATTGTGATAAAATAAAAATTTTGTGCAGAAAGACGTTTCCATTCTGTAGTTTATAAGTTGTTAAGAAATCACAAACAATACTGCCTGGGAAAGGAGGAGTCAGGGGGATTTTAGGGAATTATGCTTTCTTCTTTTTATGTTCTTCTGTTAGTATTCTACCAATACTATAATAAAGTGCACATAACTTTGCTTTGCCAGAATGAAGTCTTTCATTTTGGGTTCCTCTGGAATTTTAAGGTGAAATATTTAACAGCTACTCTATCAGGAATGGTTTTTTTACTTCTTTGGTGGCAAATCCAAATACAATGGCGTTGAAAGTAGATCCATCGGTTCTCGATGTTGGTGCTTCCCATCAGTCTGTTTCCATGCTGGTGTCAGGTCCTAGAGGGAAAGGAGATGCATCCTAACAGGCATTGTTCACAGCCCCTTTGACTGGGTACAGTCCATTACTTGAAGGGAGAAATCTCTGTTGCCCCAGAACACCATCTCCTTTCTTTAGCAAGTCAAGGTAATAGTGATTATTCCTCCTGGGTGCAAGCTCCGTACTGCGTTCTATCAATAATTCAACTTTTTTGTTGATATATTGGCTCAGTCCTATGTGCATAAATGAGATGTTTTTCAAAAACTGAAGCTGAGAAATGCCAATAAGAGAAGTTTTCTTTTACTCATATCTTGATGCCGAGATCTATTAGCATTCATTATTTATACACCTAAGTTTTACTTTTGGTATTACTGATATTTGATGGAGATGGTGTAATTGAAATATTAAGTGGTTATGAAGTAAGAAGAGATCATAGGGGGCAGGAGCGGAAGGAGTGGTGCTTAAATAAATGTTGAATCAACTTTATCAAGTCATTGAATCTTGAATACCTATGCCTTGATATCCAAATTCATGAAGTATGTTTTGATATTGTTACAAGGTTATCAATTTGCATAGGAAGTTAGAATAATGCGCCTATCAAGTGCTTTTCTAATATGTGCTGAGGAATAAAAAGCTGTCATCTGGGGAAAGTCAATTGTGCTGGTGTTCTTATGCTGCTGAAGTTGTATTATCCTCGAAATATGTGCTATGAAGTGCCTCAAACTTAGCAAAAATGATATTTTACCTCATTTTTGACAGAGCATGAAGAAGTGCAAAGGAGAAGTAGCTTTTACATAGGTAATTATGAGTTATTCTTTTTTTGCTCACAGGAATCCAAATCAGCAACTTTCTCGAGTTACAGTGCAGGTATGTACGTCACAGAAGGGCACACAAAGTTAATATTTTCATAGGGATAGAAATGAATTTGTGGAAAATGAAATTAAACTGATAAGAAAGATAATTGTGAGATCAGAATATTTTATTAGATGCCTTGTATCCCACTAGCTTGTAACTGAGCAATTTGACTTACAGAAGGAGCAAAGGCAGCTATAAAAATGGAAACAAACAGTAAATCAAAAGAAGAAGAAAACAGGCAATGAAGACTTAAATTAGAGTCTCAGAAATGCAGACAATTGATTAGATACATCAAATGTCACTATGAAATATACGGCCAAATAGCAAAAGATAATATGGAATGTGAGTATATGGGGAACAAAAAGAATTCCAGCTGTGCTTTCAGCCTGTTCTCAAGGAAAATGTGGTGATTTTTTTTTTCCCCTTATCTGGGGCTGAAGAAAAAGACACTATTTTATCAATATAGCTACTAAAAGTACCATAATTCACCTCATAGAACGAGCTAGAATTCCCTAACAAACATCAGAAAGTTTTAAGAGGGCTGCCTGAGGAGGTGTGCAGCCTGCTGACTATTAATTGGTTTAGCTCCTTTCAGAACACTGGAAAAACTGCCTAGAAGCAAGGAAAGCTAAAGCTGTTCCTTTGCGTCGTGGCTGAAGGTAGAGAGGAACAGTCAGTTATTGATCCCGTGGGTAGTTTCTGAACAGTTGATAGATGATTCAACAATAAAGTATTTTAAAAATATTGTAGTAAAAGAAGGAATAGTTTTATTGCTAAACAACCACAAAACTGGGTTACTTTAAAAGGCTCTGTCTCTTCTGACAGGGTTAAAAGTTTAGTTGATGCAGGCAATACAATTGTTATAATTGTTTTTATAGAAAATATGACTTGATAGTTGTCAGCATTTTGACTATGAAATTACAGTCTTATAAAATTCACCTGCTACCCAAAGAAAGGATTAAAACCTGGATAATTGTCACGTAGCAATCCCTGTCAGGGAGCTGCCTTGTTGGTGCTTGAAGGCTGTGACATTTGGGATTGATGTTATTTTCAGAGTAGTTTGAAACTCTTACAGCTTGCACGTGACGCCAAAGCAAGCAAGCGGTCAATCTGAGGTCGTATGTCTAGAACTGAATTGTTTAGCGGGATGCAGTGATGAGAAGGACTGAAATCATCAACAGCTGTAGAAAGAGAGGTTCTTTCCAGAAGAACTACCTGCTATCCTTCATGATTTGCAGTGGTCTTGTTTCTGGAGCACCGTGTCAAATCCTGGGGCAAGAACTCCAAGGCAACCTCAATAGAGAACGTTCATCTGAGGACTAGAGTGGTTTCGCAATGCAAAGTGCTTCAGTTTAGCAAATCAGTCCTAACATTTCCCCTGACAAACAGTTTGGGTTTTTTTTATCACTGTAACAATGTGTGGGTTGAGCTTGATCTTCCACTGCTGGCAATTTTGAAATCAAGAACCTTTTATCCTTTTTTTTTTTTTTTACATTTTTATTACATATTTTTCACCTTTTTTATATACTTTTTTTTTTTTTTCTGAAGAGGAACATTAAATCCTCTTTCAACATTAGCCTAACTGGCTTCAAACTATGTTTCTATATTTAAACTCTCATCTGTGTTATCTGGAAGAACAAACTATGCATTACAGTGGCACCCTTTTCTATCAGTGTTAGCCTCCCTAACCCAAAAACCAGGAACTCATTTTGTCTGAACAAAATGGGGTTCAGAATTATGCCTAAAGGTGAAATCCCATAAATGGTAAACTGCCAGCTTCTGCCCTTTTGTCAACAAAAACATAAAAATGTCCTTTCTTTTGACTCTGTTGAGTCAAGTTATTACAATTCTGTTTGTGCTGTCTTGTTTCTATGGAAACAATCAGTCTAATTTTAGGGAATACTCTTCACTCCTATCATTCAGCTAAGCTTTACTTAAATCTGTATAGTACCATTGGTGTCTGTTGCACTGTCATCAAGGAAACGTAGTTGGAGAAAATGGGCACATCAGATATGGAGATTGCAAGTGAAATATTCCAAAAGCAAAAACACCCAGCATCCAAGCTGTGTGAGGAAGCTCTGTTTGATTAAATGTGCTGTCACTGGATTTGTCTGAAATAGTATCAACAGAAAAAAGAGTCTAGCAAGACTCATTTAACACAGATATACAGCAGACTTCTCCCTTCGGGATATTTAAATTGTAAAATAATTAAAAATATATAATGCCATATGCATATATAAAAATGAAGTAGAAAATCAAATTGGAAAAGAGAGAGACAATGCCATTTAGTCTCTAAAGAATAGACAACTTTATCAGTGTTAATTACAAAGATGAAGTTGCCTGAATATATTTATGAAACCTCAACGATAAATCCATGCTGCCTGTACTAAAACATTAGTACCCATGTGTTGCATGCAACACTTGGAGGATGCAAAATAAGGGGAAATCTAATGCATGATCTCAGTTGACAAGTGAATTCTCAACAATGGAACAGAACCACCTAACCTATAGTTAAACCAGGAGCAAGATCTCTGCTTCTGCCAAAAATGGAATGAGAACTTGGAGGCCGTCAGAATTTGCTCAGAAAAATGGTGCTTCCAAAGTTTAGGGAGATGTGAGATTGGTTTAAGAATTCCAGCTTTATGAATGGCTATGTCCCGGGATTTAGATCAAATAACAGCTCTACAAATGTTTCCGCATGCTTTAGCACTGCTGATGATGGCAGGACATAGCACGAGGCAGCACATGGAGCGTGTCCTTATCCTCGGGTTCTCAGTATTAAGAGCAAAAAATCTGTATTGTTGAATCTGAAAAGAAAGGATTTAATGAGCATAAAATTACATTCATGCAGATTCTTTCAGTGCCATAAAGAACAACTGAGCCAATTAATGAATCTGGTAACAGTAGTAACAAAGAAATCAGTGGGTGCGTGTGCGTTTGTTGGGTTTGGTTCATGGCTGAGCCCCAAACAGTGTTCAGTGTACTCAGGCACTGAAGAAACGTTCATCTATAGCACTGCGTGTCTGTGTGCAATTGTATCGACAAAGCTCCTTCAACTACTTCTCTAACCACAGTAAATGACTGTAGAACTTAAAATCACAGGCAATGTGTTGTTAACTATCATGTGCTTAACCTAAAAATATTATTGTAGAACTAGCTGTGTTTATTCTCAGTCTTGTTCTTTTATTTTTAATTGTATTATGAGCTAAGAGGAATTTTAATGAATTAAATACTTTCTGTTGTGTTTTCTTTTGGCTTTGATCTTGAAAAGTTATTCTAGATGTATAAGTATTTATGAATGGGAAACATATATGAGAAATAGCATTGTAGAACACGCAAATGGAAAAAGATCGTCACAGGAAAAGTAATGCTTTGCTTACATTTGCCTAAAAGGAACCTGGTAACCTTTTATAATATGCTTTGGAGAGTTAGCATGGATCCCAAAATACATGTACCAAATTATTATTTTAATTGAATTGGTGTGAACCCGGTCTCTCATTTGGATTTACATTCAATAAAAAGTATCACAGTATCACAGTATCATAAGGTTGGAAAAGACCTCTGAGATCATCGAGTCCAACTTATGACCCAACACCTACACCTACTCCTACTTGTCAACTACACCATGGCACTAAGAGCCTCATCCAGTCTCTCCTTGAACACCTCCAGGGACGATGACTCCACCACCTCCCCGGGCAGTGCATTCCAATGGCCAATCACCCTCTCAGTAAAGAACTTCTTCCTAATGTCCAGCCTAAACCTCCCCTGGTGAAGCTTGAGGCCGCGTCCTCTTGTTCTGTCGCCGGCCACCTGAGAGAAGAGACCAACCCCTGCCTGACTACACCCTCCTTTCAGGCAGTTGTAGAGAGCAATAAGGTCTCCCCTGAGCCTCCTCTTGTCCAGGCTGAACAACCCCAGCTCCCTCAGTTGCTCCTCACAGGGCTTGTGCTCCAGCCCCTTCCCCATCCTCGTTGCTCTCCTCTGGACGCACTCCAGCATCTCAACATCTTTCTCAAACTGGGGTCCCAGAACTGGACACAGTACTCGAGTTTTAAAATATTCTAGCTAGAGATAAATTTACTATTAACATTGTAGGTAAGAGTATGTCAAATTTCCCATTCTTGGAAGAAGCTTGAGCACTTGGAAAAGTAGTTCCCATTTAATAGGAATCTGGGGTGTTTTAGACATTTAACCATGTATTTCTGGAAGATGGCAAAATGGTGAGATGTGACCATCTGTCTCCGTAGGAGCAGACATTAAATTTTCAAAAAGGAAAATTACTTGAAAACGTAAAGAATTTAGAATTTCATCTACACTGAATGCAGGTTTTGTGTGTAACTTTGACGTGTTCCAAATTGTTACAATAAGACCAGCCATATCCTGCTTAGGGATTCATCTGGTCCACACAGAGACGTGAAGTAACATTTATGCCCTGACCACAGTAGTCTTCACTTCTACATTAAATCAATCTGGAATGAATTTTTTCTAGAACTCTCAAATAATTGTTTTTTTAAAATTGTTTTTTAGCAGTTTTCCTGTTTAGTTGCTTATAGCTGGTGGCCATGGGTCTCTTCCTCCTTTCTGCTTATGCTCTAGAAAGCGAACCTGTTGCAGTGCTTTAATTCATGACTTGTGAAATGCATCTTGCTAGAAACAGCAAAAGCTACGCCCCTAGGAGTATAGTTGGCGGCAGCGCAAGAAAGACAACGGAGCTGGCAGGAGAACAGTACACTGCTGAGAATGCGTCTGCGCTTCAAAAAGTGGTGTGAAGAGGGAAGAGAGCACAGTGTGTGAGATAGAAGATGTAGCTCCTGACTTACACCTCATACAGGGTCAAGACAATCAACTAAAACACTCTTAGTGGGTTTAGTTTATTTACTCAGTTCTATTATTGTTCCTATTTTGACAGAGTCAGTAGGAACTGATTCTTTGTAGAGGCCATCAGAGACGTACTCACGCTCAGGTGCTCGGAGAAGTCTTCAAACCACATGCTGAAAATCCCAACTTGTGTCCTGACCTACCCTGTGTTGCCTTCTGTTGTCCTTCTGACCAGTCCCATTAAGTCATACCCCTCTCCGGAGCACATGTAACTCTCAGCAAGACATTGCTGGTCGTTTGATCTGCTCTGGTGCCTTTGTTCCCTTTGATGCCTCCTGACGACATGCACGGAAGCTGCTTCCTCTGAACGGATGTGTTTGTTGAAACAGGCAGGGCTGTTTACTTTGCGTGTTAAACTTGTGGTGGGTTACAGCTTAGCAAGGTCTTATTTTCCCTAAGAGCACCTTCCCAGATGAAGCTCTGGAGAGAGCCTTGGCCTTTCTCTGACATCTGTGATTATGGTCTCAAACACTGTAGCGCAATATATGGAGAGGAAATTTTCTATAGTATCCCAGATAGTTACGAAAAGTCCAACGTGGAATGACCCCATTTGTGCTTCCAGTTCTACTAATGGAATAGATGCCCAGTTATCAAAGATTTTTTCCAAAAGTTTGCTCTGTGACCTCTCAGTAGAGCCTGAAAAGCCTCCACGTGCAAACTGTGGTGACCAGAAGAGAGCTAAGGTGGAAGCCTCAAACCAGAATAAATTAGCTGTGGTCATATGGAGAAGCAGTGACAGCTTTGGACTTGGATGCTGTAAGAGACAAAAAAAATCACAAGAGAATATTTTTATTTTTTTTTTCAGTGACCTTTTCCTCAGACGCAGATTTCAATTTCTGATAATGAATACCTCATGAAATCTTATCTCATTTTTTTAAAATACTTTAATAGGCAAATTTAGACATTTCCAATATTTTATGTAAAATAAACCCTGAAAATGTATTTGCTTCTTTCTGATTCACTTTGATGTATGGTTTTTGAAGTGAAATGCATTTCTGAGGACTGTAGTAGAACCTCCTTGTAAGACTTATTGTCTGGCCGGTCACCAAGGGAAAGCACTTCACATTCCCTGCCTAGCTCTGCCCAGTGAGAGGAATTTTCTGGGATAAACTTGTCTTTCCAAAACAAAAGATGTTTATGAAATAGTTTCATAGAACCATAAACTCACAGAATCATAGAATGACCTGAGTTGGAAGGGACCCACAAGGATCACTGAGTCCAACTCCTGTCCCCGCACAGGACACCCCAAAACTCACACCATGTGGCTGAGGACGTTGGCCAAACACTTCTGGAATATTGTCAGCCTTGGCACCGTGACTGCTTCCCTGAGAGCTGTTCCCGTGCTCCACCACCCTCTGGGGGAAGAACGTTTTCACAGTATCACAGGATCACAAGGCTGGAAAAGACCTTTGAGGTCATCGCGTCGAATCTATGACCCAACACCTTTTCCTGATATCCAATCTAAACCTCCTCGGCACATCTTCCTGCCATTACCTCTAGCCCTGTCATAGTTTCTCTATTCTCAAAAGCAAATTAAGAGGATTATGTATCTTCACACTCTTGCATGAAATTGTCCTGGAATGGTCCTGAAATTGGCTTGGAAACCAACTCCCTGTATAAAACCAACTGAGCAGTGGAAATGTTTACAGGGCAGAAATCACCTCTACCATGCAAGTGAAGAATAAGGAATCAGGCTTTACTATTAAAAAAACATTCATTAGATGGACCTGAGAGAGACATAAATGAGCTAAACGTGTGAGTATTTCCCTTCCTTTGTAGTAAATATAGATCATGTACACACTCAGTCCAGTACACAATAGGTTTCTTGAATAAGTTCCATAAAACTTACAGTGTCAATGCATTCTGTTTGATTTGCTCGAGGGAACTGGAATGAGTGGTTTGGAAATTTTTAAAATAATAAAGGCTGCCAAAAATCAGCAGCCTCACTGGAGTTATTAAAAAATTCCTAAGAAATGTAAGTAAATATATAAAGGATTTGCCCTCCCTTTCACTCACACAATACATGCTGTCACTTTGCGACAAAGAGTTAAAAAGGGATTAAAAATGCATCTGTTTTCTCCACAGACTGAGAAGATAGCTGAGAGGCAATGTAGAAGCTGGCCTCTCTACATGTCAGCTTTCCACACAACATATGCAAAACATTCCTGCAGCAACATGACAACTGTGATGAAAGCTGAATGCCAGCCTTCTACTTAAAAACAAATTGTGCTGGGTAATTAGCTATAAGGGACAGCACAGTTACTGGGGCTGTCTTTCTCAATCACGTGCCGCTCGAGTAATGCATTACAGAAAAGCTGCGTTACTGGAGCAGAACTGAAAGGTGTGTGTTTATTTACCTGCGAGGACAAGAAATAAATGTATTAAAATCCTTTGTTTTCATAGAGAGACAACAGATAGCTTGGAAGATGTCACACGACAGCACGTTTTATTTAGAGGAGAGCCTTTCAAATCTTAATGACATAATATTTTTCATGTACTGTTTACCTTAGTATGCACCGGACAAGGACAGCACAAGCAGCAGTACTTCAGGCTTTCAAATACCAGCCTAAGTTCACATAGACATAAATTACCTCAAAATATTTACCAGAAACGCGTATTTGGGTAACCCCCTAGCAGAAAACAATCAGGATATCTTCCAAGCGGCAGCCCTTCAGTTATGCAATATAAGATGTCAAAGCTGGGTCCTATTTGACCCCGAGGCTGGGAGCCTTGTGGAGCAGTTGTGGGTTTGTACCATCTGGGCATCAGATGGTACAGACTCCCTGGATGTCGTGATGAGCGCTTAGTGACAATGCAAGTAGAGTAAAACCCATCGTTCTGTTCTTTGGAAAGATACTGTAAATTGTTCATTCTTACATTCCTGTTTAGAAGTGCAAAGAAAATATTAGCAAGCTATTCAGACGTGTTATGCTGAGTTCTAGCTTTCCACTTAAGGAATAGACCAGTGTTCTCCTCCATTCCTTATTCCTGAAAGTCTACAAACTGCGTTATTTGAAGCTGTGAGGTTCACAGTTAATATACACATGGTTCCATAAGAACTGCTTTTTTTTTTCTTTGGTGGCAAATAAAAATCTATCAGGATTATCTGATAAGCATGGCAAGATGCTTGTTCTGCAAACTGGTTTCCTGACTCTTAACAGATTTTACTAAGAAACTTCTCCAGCTAACAAAAAAAATTCTCTTAGTTCTGTGAGCCAGCCAAGAGTAACTGGGAACCACGCTGCTCAGAGAATGCTAATGGCATTCGATACCAGGCGTTCCTGTCCAGTCTAATACCATTCCATTTCATGCTTTTTGAGCTTAATACGCAATGTTTCTTTGCACAAAATTCATTGCACTGTTCCTCTGAAAGCATTAAAAATACAGTGAAAGCTGCAGCATGATTTATTGGGAATATATAGCAAAGTAAAATAGTCTGGCAGTTTTATACATAAATGACGTGTAAGTTTGAATTTAGCCATGCACTCATTAAACAAGGAGGAAAAAATGCCTTTTTTTATGTAGGGTTGGGCCTTTAATTTTGCTCTAAATTTACTGTTGCTAGGTATAAGAATATGCGGGATTTTTCCCATTTTCAAGTTAAGTAAGATAACAGAAGAAATTTGGGGTTTCTTAATGATGTTGAAGGGCTATTTTCATGTTCACGTGAAAGAAGAAAGTCTTCTGGGTTCAGTTCTGTTCATACACCAATTTCATCTTGACTAAAGCCAAAGCCCTCAAATTATTGTGAGGTTTCACTGACTTCTGTTCTCTGAAGAATTATATTAAGAGCTAGGTTTCAGCTAAATTAATAATGTGCTTATAGTATGTGTTAGCTCAGGTTTGTTACATGAACTGTAAAGATTTAGCCATGCATGGAGCAAATGTGAAACACTATATATTTCTATGATTCTATAGTACGGAGACAGGCACGGTTGGACTCGATGATCTCAGAGATCTCTTCCAACCTTATGATTCTATGATTCTATATTCCTAAGATACAGCATCGAAGCTAAGAAAACAAATACATAGTCATTCATTACACCTTCATTTAGTGTTGCAGTTAAAGTTCAGTGACTTGTTCTGTTTCTGTGATGGTATCACATTCAGTCACATGTCAACACTTTATAAATAATCCATTTCTTTTGCAAAGGTTCATTTTTGATTACTGGGAAATTCAGACAGTCATGAGAAGCTGCTTTCTCATCTGTTCTTAAGATAAGGGTATGAAACAAAAACAGAGGAGTTCCTCCAAAAAAAGGGTAAGTTGGATTTAGCTGTGGATTTAGTGATTTTGAAGCAAATCAAATTTTCTGAAATTGACTCTAAAGTCCTTGTAAGAGGTGTAACAGATGCTAAGGCAGAGTGAGAAAGAAAACGTTGCCCATCAGCCAATGAATAGTGGAATTAAATGTAATTACATTTCTGCTGTTACAGACAGGAAAGGATTTTCTCTGTGTTATTTCCTCCATTTTGTAAAAGCGCTTGAAAAATGAATCTTCTAAGCATAGCAATTCCACACAGCACTTGTATATCTTTTGTACCCCACTCACTTTTCATCGTGGGCTCTATATCGGAGAAAAATGATGCAGAGAGAGAACTGCGATTAACTGTAGGGTCTGCGTAGCCTTCATTTCACCAAACACCATCAACAATAAAATCAGACCTATCAAAGCTATGCAAACCATTTTTCTCCTACCTAATGGCATTATAAATTTTAAAAGTTGCTGTTCCCCACAAAGTATTTTCAAAAATAAATTGAACGTTTCCATGCAAAACATTCTGTGACAGCAGCTCAGCAGAGATTTCCACAGTTTGGAAGGGGATCGAGACAGGGACTGGGTTGGTTTTGTTGGGTGTTTTTTTTGCAGAAGTGGAAGCACCAGGCTGTGGAAGGTGGGTGGAAGCTGTGGAATAGTCTTTCCATGGAGTATCTCTGTATGACAGGCTCCACAGGGCTCTCTTCTCTTTCCATACTGGTTTTCACTCCTGCTGTTTACTAGGAGAAACAAAGAGAAAAGTTCCTCACCTTTATGTTTTAGCACGCTGCTAATGGCTCTAAATTAGAGAGACTGTGATTTCTGAATTCTTTTGCAGAAAGTCAGATTTGGCAGTTTTTTATTTAATAAAAATTCTTCTGTTAAATCAAATGTTTTACATCTGCAGTCAACGTCTGAAAAATAACATATTGAGATCTGCAAACTATCTGTACCTTGTTCTAAAGCCAGGTTATAAACATTATGCTGTGTCACACGGAAAGTCATCTCAGAACTCGTCTCTCTTCCCTGCTCTCATGCAGATAAGAACAGAGTTTGCCTCTTTATGAAGTAGAGCATTATTTAAAAGTGGAAAGCCAACCCCTGTCAATTATGACTTGAATCTCATTTGGACAAGGGGAAAACTTAACTTCAGTGATGTTACCTTCATGAAAAATAGATTAGGGTTTCAGAGTAAATCCTGACATGAAGGAAGAGGGGAAAAAATTCTTTTTATCATATTCCCCTTATGAAAGACAAATTTGCTTGAAAGAGAAATTCTTACCAGGGAAGTATCTGTGATGTTTCCCTGCAGCAATCGCAGGTGGTTTTTGTAGAAGAGAGGGTAGCATTAGCTTACAAAAATAACAACTGAAGTAAGATTTCTTAGAATATGACAGGGCTGGGAACAACAGAGCTGGTTTTAGGTTCTTGTTTCAGAGTGTGCATATTAGTACGTGCACATATGCGTGAGAGAGAGAAACATTAATGGGTCTTAAAGTATACATTCACATTTGTGTTTGATTATAATTGAAAAGAATAACACTAGCCTAGGATTCTACACATTTTGTTAAACTAACGTTAAGCTGCTTTTTGCAAACCATGGCCTTTATTAACTTCTATTTGTGCAGCTGCAAACAACTGAAATATGCAAAACTTGTTATTCCTGTGCATGCGTTCCTTGTGATTCAACACAAGAGTGTACACACATGTCCATAGCTAAAGAGGAATATTTACTTGCTGCAAAAGTAGCAGAATCTTGTCTGGTTTAAGGCAACCAAATTTCACCATTTCCTATTGCCAACTTGTTGAGACACGGAAATGTCTAAATTGTAGGTTTGCTATCCCTCGTATGTTTTTCAGAACAGACATGAGTTTGGAAAGCTTTTATTTAAGCTATAGTAGTCTAAAATTATTAATCTTTTCTCCAAAACATCAAAAGTACAAAGTATTTCAAAGAAAGAGCTTTCTGGAAGAGTGGGTGCTACATTCCTATTTGTTTGATGACAGTGGGGAAAATGATGTAGCACTGACTCTATAAATTTATGGAGGAGGGAAAAGCAGGAAGGCTCTTTGATATATTTTCCAAAAGCATGAGAAAAGCCAAATGGGATTCTCAACTACTTTGAGCTGAGTCAAAGGTTCTAAGCTTTCCCAGTTGGGCTACTGACAGAAATGTGGGCTTGTCACTTCTTGGTAATAAATAAAGGAAAGAAATGGGAGAAGGATACAGTCTTTACCAGATACGTGTGGCTGAAGTGAATCCTGCTGTCCATCCTCACAGCAGGCCACAGGGTATCATTAGCATGCTTCTCAAAACTGGTGGGTTTTGTAGAGGAAGAACACGTTTGTTGCTTTTCTTCTAAAAAGGGTGGTTGAACAAAGACTTCAACATGCACAAAAATCTTATTTTTGTTTATTAATGTGAACAAAGATGAGAAGAAGAGGGCCAAGGCAGGACCCTAGCTAGAGTCATTGTTTTAAATTAAATTACTCCCCCTGTGCTTCGCTTCCCCCAGCTCTCTGGCACCACAGCTGACAACAAGCACTTTCTAAAGTCAGTCCATCAAAACTCTTAATATCTGCAACAGCACTCTCAGTGCTGAAATTCAGCCATGCACTGAGGTTTAAGCAAAACAACAAGTCTTAGAACCACCCTTGTAGAACCACAAGCTGCAGCCAGCTCACGTCTGGATCTGTTCAACTTGTGCTCCAGCACAGGGGAAAGTGCGGTTCTGCAGTTGGAGGTGCGAAGGGAAAAGGTGCAAAAGGCCTGACAGAGCCACTTCAGCACTGCCTGTTTCAGATGGACCTGCCAACAAGGGGCATGGGGCAACTTGTGGCTCAGTGGGGCTTTATGAGGCTGGCAGGGCTCTTCAGGACTCTTGTGTGACTGCTTCTTCAGTGATTTAGGCAGCAGCATTGCTGTGCTGGGTCACCTGAGTTAGACTGAGCCAGTTCTCTCGCAGTTGTACCTCTGTTGTTCTCTATACCCGTGTGCTCTGTTGTTCAAAATAATTGCACGCTGCGTTGTACTTCAAACCTGCGCTTAAAATATAGCAATGGAACGCATTTCTTCCTTGGGAGAATCAGTAGATCGTATCTCAAAATACTAAGTTTGTTTTAATACAGGCAATAAATTGAATTAAACGAGGCACGTGTGTTAATTCGAAAGTTATAGGTGACAGCTGAAGTAAGGAATTCCATAGGGTTTCTCCACGAAGTAAACATCTATGAAAGCCAACAGAAGATTCTGTGAAGAGGAAATTCAGGGTTTGACCAACACAATGTTGTTAATAATCTTATTACTGATAATATTATTAATCTTAACAAGATTGCATTAACATAGCGTTTAAGTGAATGTCCACTTACCAGTTTTGAACTTCAGTTGCCCGTTTCATGTGTTCTGAAATGATTTTCCACAAGTGTGTTTGCTACCTGCAGTCATTTCCTTTAAAATGAACTAAGTAACTGGCGTTCATGCGAGAGAGACACAGGCCCTGGAGAGCCCTGGGGTATTTTGGTTTCTCGCTTCTTATCCATTCAGGTGAAGCAGAGGGGCTCTGTGTTCTGTTACAGAACTGGGTTTTTTCCAAGTGCTATATAGGCACAAGAAGGACACCAGAATCACCCTAATTACTCATCATTCGTGTCTTGGAAGAATTTAATATCTTGCTGCAAACATCAGCATTTGGGGAAAAAAGCAGGCTCTTGCATTGCTTTTTTTAAAGTATAATTTTTTGTCTTTTTTTTTTTTCTTTATTTCAAACATTCATTCTTCACCTCCTCGGTTAAACTTCTTTGGGAAATGCCCTGAATATTCTCCCTGGTGGTGAAGTCATCAGAGTGTGCTCATGTTAAATGAAGATTAGAATTTTGCAGTTGACTGAACATGAGAGCAAATTCACTATTCATATTAATTAGCTATAATTTTCCCAAACTAATTTCACAGGAATTGATCCCAAACCTACACAATAACATACATCTCTCCATAGAGCTGTGCTGATAAATATTCTAAAAGGAAAATCTTAAAAGGTGCTTAACATCAACACTAACACCTTTCTTGTGTGCAGAATAGAAAAAGCAATGAATTCCAAGGTGTCTGCCATGTTGAGCAGATTCATTGCACAGATTTCAGAAAAAAAACATTCTGAGCTCTGCATTATCCAGTGTTCTCTGATTCCGCTTCACCTGAAGTCAATGAATCTGAGTTGCCAGTGTAATTATGGGGAGCTGAATTAAACTCCTCTGCTAGTGGCTTTGCAGAGTAGGAACTTGGGAGAAGTCCCTTCTTTTTCCAGGCTTTTCAGATTCTGTGATCTACTGTTTCAATAGTGGAAGAGGAAGATCAGTTCTAAAGAGGAAGGTCACTCTCTACAACTGCCTGAAAGGAGGTTGTAGTCAGGCAGGGGTTGGTCTCTTCTCTCAGGTGACCGGAGACAGAACAAGAGGACACGGTCTCAAGCTTCGCCAGGGGAGGTTTAGGCTTGACATTAGGAAGAAGTTCTTTACTGAGAGGGTGATTGGCCATTGGAATGCGCTGCCCGGGGAGGTGGTGGAGTCACTGTCCCTGGAGGTGTTTAAAGAGAGGTGGGATGAGGCACTTAGTACCAGGGTTTAGACGATGAGTTGGTGTTGGTGTTGGGGCATAGGTTGGACTCGATGATCTCAAAGGTCCTTTCCAACCTCGTGATACTGTGACACTGTAACACTGTGAAGTGCAGCAGAGTATATCTTAGTAAATGGGCAAAATACTGGGATTGTACGCAGCATCGACGCCAGCAGATAACTTGGCTGAAGTGCTCTGCACCTGCTGGTGTGAGGGGCGAGAAACGGAGAGTTTCAGAGTAAAAGCAAGGCAAACATTGGTGTGTGAGGAGTGTTATTGCCATGCTGAGTGGTGCAGTTGCCATGAGGGAAGCTGCTGACTGCTCTGGACGTCGTGTTGGAATATGGTCTGCTCACCAGTCATGAGGACCTACAAGTTTATCCTGAGCTTGGATGATAGAGTTAATGTGGGAATATACCCATTCCATCAAAGAACCTTCCTTACTTCAGGCTCTTTCTGATACTTGATTTCTTCTTGCTGTTTTCCCTTGCCGTTTAATACTCTCATTGCTGGCTATGAACCTATGAGGAGCAATCACCCAAATGGGATTTGCTGGTGAAGAGCTTGGCTATTGCTGTGTTGGCAAGGGAGAGAAAAATTCCCTTAAAGATCCGAAACTAGAACATCTGCCTTTCCATCTAACACCTTTTTGTTGCTTGATTTTCTCACTGTTTCTTTATCTCAGGTTATTGAGAGTGATGAGGAAAACATTTAGCTCCTCTTCCTCACGCTCAGTGTTGGATTCCTTTAGCTTTAGAGAAACCCCACCCACACATGAGTTTAAGGCTAGTTTCTTTTGATTGCAACATTAAAGAACATTCAAAGCAATAGCAATAAATGACTAGGAATTACAATTACCTCACAGTTTTTTGCACTTCTAGTACTAAAGCAGTCCTCTGTATCTCTGTAAATCAGCCAGTTACTGAACGCCTCAGGAGAAAGGGGCTGGTAGAGCTCTAGAAGAGAGGCAAGCCAGGGCGCCACTGTTTTGCTATTTATTTTTGCACAATCACAAAAGAGTAGGCATTCTAGAGTGTCAAGGAATACACATAACCATCTCTATCACCTTTCTCTATCAATTTTTTTTTTTACCCATATTCTAATTTGCCTTCCGTCTACTGCTGCCTCAATTACAGGAGTTGAAACACAGTTTTTTTGAATATTACCCTTCTCTCCAGTAGAGGTTATCCGTTATTTGAAACAGAAGGCTTGCTCTTCCATGTGACTGTGGCAGAATCTCTGTGCATGGCTTTTTTTGTTTTTAACCATTAGCATTGTCATATTCTGACTCATAAATCACCCGGGGGTAAGGGAGAAAGAAATGGGTTGATACAGTTATCCTTATACAGTGCAACATGAATTTGGTTTTCTGATACTGCAAATATGCACGTTCTCTGGAGCTGTTCTGTTTCTCATTAGGACTTGGTCTTCTCCAGTTACAAAGACATCGTTTCTGCACGTTCTAGTGGTCTGAATCGCATTTCTCCACTGCTGCCTTGTTGTTTTGGCTAGGGGAATGAGTAATGCTGTCATCCCACTTAGCTGGGGAGGGAGCTTAGGTCTGATATTCAGCTTTTGACACCCAATCAGATAAATCAGTTCAGAACAACTGAGATACTGCCTGCTGGGCCAGGGCTGCAGGAGCTGCTTCTATTTTAAGAAGATACACAGTACATTTAGCATACTGATGGCTGCAACTGGCAGTAAGTCAAGTGATCTTTTCTAGGAAAAGTGGTGTCAGGTATCTCAAACGAGCATACCTACACTCTCTTCAACTTTTATTGCGTATAAAATGATGGTGAAAAGCTATACTGAAGTTGTCAAGTTAAGGAAGGTCACAGAGATCCTTTTTTTCATGTGTGAAAGCTAAGCACTAACACTTCAATGGTGTTAATCTTCTCAAGCTACAGCAAGCAGAGCTGATGTGCAGGTTGTGTTGGCATCTATTACCACACCTGCTGTAAGAGGCTAAAAAAGTGGTATTAATTGGTACCAGTTTTTCCAGACACACTTTGCTTCTCTGCAATATTAGCAGGGTTGACAGGCAAATACATTGATGCTTTTAGCTAACGCTGTCTGCACTGTATAGGGAAAACAGTCTCAAAACCCCCTGTTTGGGTGGATTTTCTTGGGGTTTGCTTTAACTTTTTTTTCCCATAATGGAGTACAGGAGTGTTGCAGTTCTCACAGTGTGCTACCCGATGTCCTGGACAAACAGACTGAGTTTGTTAATGAACGTGCCTAAGAACAACTGATTATTCTAGTGTTAATTAGACCTTCGCTTATGATAATTGCAGGGTCAAATCAGGTAACTCAGCTGCCTGAACTACTGATTTGCAAGAAATTTCAGGGTTTAAGGTAACCTAGATTTCAGAAGCTGAATGACAACACCTGTAGCTGCAGATAGCCCTGGCAAAAGGTAATCGTACAGAAATAATGAGCCTGGACAAAATATTTCCCATCATCGACATTCATAGGTGTCTTTGATGTGAAGCACAGATACGGTTTGCAACTTGCATCTACTTTTTCTTTTCTTGGAAAAAATTAACCCAAACCAAAACCAGCTACCCTATTTTTTTCATTCATTGCACTGTAGGTGTTAAAATACCTGCTAGATAGAAATCACAGAAAATTATCCATAGGAAGATGTGGGATTAGTGCTGACTGTGACAAGTTTAGAAGATTTACCGTGGGGATTGTTATACCTGGAGGCACTGCAGGATGGAATTGTTCTTCCCTCAGTACTCTCACAGATTAAAGAAAGAAATCCTATAATTTTAAGATACTTGCTGTTTTCCTCTTTGTATGATAGTAATTACTTGTGAGCATACAATAGGAGGTAGGTCTCAACCACACATCTGAATTTAATAAAAGTTTCATCTGAGTCAAAATATTGTTTCTATTTCAGTGGTAGTGAAAGCTACAGAGGTGAAAAAGTGAGCTGAATTACGTGGAGGGGATTCCTTTGTAATGTAATTGGAATAATTTTTTTTCATTGATGAAATAGGAAGATTTTTCTTAATTAATTAAAAGTTTTTATGGTAAAGGAAGTAAAATTATGGTGAGATCAACTAGGATAAAGTGTAACATCACAGTACATTTCTCCTGGAAAAATAATTACAATTTTTGGGACTGTTTGCTCATTTGTCTTTTAAATTAATAGTTTATTAGCAATTTATCCGGTGCCAGGCTTTGGATTATAGCGGCATTTAAACAGTAGAACTAAAGAATCAGGAAAAATAAATGTGGTATTTAATAATACATATATTGACAAACAAACAAAAAATTGAGAAAGATCTTTGCTTCTAATAAAAATAATAAAATGAAATAAACTTTCTGGATTAACATCAAGAAGGAAAAGCAAAAGAAGAAATGCAGAAAATAAAATAATTTGATCGTGATGGTCATGATCAAATGAACACGGTGGGAGTCATTAGTCTGGGTGCTTTCTGTATTGATGTCTCCTTGTGTATGTCCAGCCCAATGAAGAGGGTGCATCTCAGCCCATTTTCAAGCCGCAACGCATATTGATTTAAAATGTGAGATGCAAGAAACTCAAAGAGTAGACTGGGGAGCAGCCGCTGTTGTAAGAGGAAAGGTGGGAAAAATCAGAAGAGAGAAAATAAATAGTGAAGTGGAAAGCAATCATCTGCACATTTTAAAACATTTTAGTCATGGCCTTCTCAGGAACCTGGGTGTTTTCTGAACAACAAGAAAATGATGGAGCAGATGATGAAAAGTAAGACCTTTTCAGAAGAACCCCTTTACCGGATTATGTGGCCAGTGTACCACTGAGCCACTTATTGAATTTCCCAAACAATTGCTGTCTTTTCCCCTGAGAAATATCTTCATTATTTTTAGCCAGTCTGCATGCTAATCTTTAAATATTGTTGCCTTTCTGTGGAATAAAATGTAAAGACACCAGCTGTGTTCATTTTTTTGTTACCATGAGCTTCAGCAAAAACCCAATAAAGTGAGCCTGTTGATGGGGAGACCAGAACCCAGCTGCATTTCACCTCTAAATTCAATTACTTCAGTATTTAAGCGTTGGCTATCTAAGACAGGTCTGATTTATTTATTTTTGTACCAGGAAGTTGTGGATATGAACAAGAAATACCATGCTTTCCCTGCACATCTCCATGCTAAGGGATGAATACTGTGAGGTAGAAGTAGGTGAAACACCTTTGCAGTTCAAAGCATATTGCATTTTCACTCACAGTTACTGTATGATTATGAACGTGCGTGAGTCAGTCGTCATTTAAAGGTATGGTGTATATCCAGCTACTCTTTTGAAGTTACAGTGCTGAATATGTTAGGTTCAATGTGGTAGGAGAACATATGTTTATGTGAATAAACCTGCATATTTTGCATTGTATTAATCATAGACTTACAGAATGGTTTAGGTCGGAAGGAACCCTAAAGATCACTCAGTTCCACCCCCTGCCATGGGCAGGGACACCTCCCACTGGATCGGGGGCTCCAAGCCCCATCCAACCTGGCCTTGAACACCTCCAGGTTGGGGGGCACCCACCACTTCCCTGGGCACCCTGTGCCAGGGCCTCCCCACTGTCATGAGAAAACATTTCTTTCTAAGATCTCATCTAACCCTTCCCTCTTTCAATTTAAAACCATTCCCTCTTCTCCACTGCACTCCATGATAAAGAGCCTCTCCACAGCTTTCCTCCTACCTTTCATGCGCTGGCGCATGCCAAGTGGGTTTCCTCAGCATTCTCTAATAGCAGACTGTGGTTTTATTCAACCAAAACTCTGCCAGTCTAGGACTATTAGTGTCTTGTTCCAGCACTTAGCACCCCCAGTCACAAATGAAGTTACTGAAGAGGGCAGAGTACCAAAACACTCATTGAATGCCTTAGCACCTAGCTGGAAGATGGACGTAGGCATGGGACCGGAAAGAATTTTTGTCCGTGTGGTTAAGAGTATTCTTAATAATTGAGGATCAAAGAGTTGTTATAGTGAGGGAGATTTTAAGGAAAAATACATACTCTGGCAGTTTTCCTTATATTCAAAAAACCCCTCCTTCCAGCTATGGGGAAGAGGACTTGAAACCAAGCTGGTAAAGGCATGGCATCCTGGTAGAGGAGTCAGTCCTTCAGTTGTAAATGGAAGAAGAAGAAGAAGAGGAGGCTCAGGGGAGACCTTATAGCTCTCTACAACTACCTAAAAGGAGGCTGTAGTCAGGCAGGGGTTGGTGTCTTCTCTCAGGTGACCGGTGACAGAACAAGAGGACAGGGTCTCAATCTTCATCAGGGGAGGTTTAGGCTTGACATTAGGAAGAAGTTCTTTACTGAGAGGGTGATTGGCCATTGGAATGCGCTGCCCGGGGATATGGTGGAGTCACCGTCCCTGGAGGTGTTTAAGGAGAGATTGGATGAGGGTCTTAGTGACATGGTGTAGTCGACAAGTAGGTGTAGGTGTTGGGTCATAGGTTGGACTCGATGATCTCAAAGGTCTTTTCCAACCTTATGATACTGTGATACTTTGGAGGAGGAAGCAGGGTAGTCTTGTGGTGCTGTGGAAGTGTAAACATACAACTATATTTTATGTCATAAGAGATGGGAGACTCGGGGGACGTGCATGGACAATATTGTCAAGGTAATTTTAACAGGGAAGTCTTGTAGTAGCAATGTGAAGAGCAAAGCAGTTTTGGACCTGAAAAGGATGTCGTTGAGAGGTTTAGTGAGAGCTTGAGCTCTAGGAAGACAGTTGGGAACCTGTTAGAACACTTTTGAGACTTCATGTTCTGACCAAGTCCCATTTCTGCAACTCTGCCTCTTGTTTTACTTTTCCTCCTTTGAATGATATCAGATACAAAGTATTTTTAGGAGTCTTCTTGATACTTTCCTGCTCTCATGTCATTTAATGCCTTTAATTCACATTTCAGGAGTGCTATTCCACATCTTTGATGATTCCCAGCAGTACTATTAGTCTAGGCTCTTCAGATAGAGTCATTGTTATTTTTTTCATAAACTATTAGGTGTAAACCTAGTTCATTTGGCAAATGACAGCACCTCACTGAAGATGCATTATTTCCTGCTCCGTGGAAGAAATACCCCACCTGTAGCTCTATGGATGTACCTGGGCAATTTGGGGAGTTACTTTTGGTTATATAATGACTACGAGACTTGGAACGCTGTTGTTTATATTGATAGGTATTATGTAATTAACAATGTAAAATGAGACCGAATGGGTGTGTTTGCATAAGGATCCTGAAGAAGAGAGTTTTTTTACTGCTTTCCTATCTCATAGCCAGTTAATAAGGGACTTCACATCTTTTGCTCTAAGAACAACTCGCTTTTGTACCATGGAGTCTGCACTAGAAAATTCTACTGAATCTTTTCTAGGTTTGATGCTACTTGTGAAGAGTTTTCCCTCCACAAGATAAAAATAAATGAAATATATAATGAATTCAGAAAAGTCTATGATGAAATTAATGCTTTTGGAGCAAACCTTTGCGTTTGTCTCGGGATTTTCCCATTTTGTCTTGTTTCTATTCTTTTGTCATTTCATAACTCATTTTCTGTCTCCTCTGTAGTACATCTGGGTTGTTATACAACCCCTATCTCCTTTTATTAGAAATGAGAAGACAGAATAAAATTCTGAGTTATTTTGCAACATGAACATCGTTTCTTTTAATACGAGCAAAAAACTACACCCATAGATTTAATAATCATTCCGCTTTAATGTCCTGGGCTATTAGGAAAATACATTCAGATGATAGACTTATATTTCCCATGTCTAAATTGAGGCTATTTTGAAAATCAGGCTTCTGTGAGACGAGGATAAATTGCCTGCCTTGCTTTAAGATCAGTTTGAACATTTTTATTATGCCCAGGGACCCTGGTAATAATCATCACAACCTCACAAAATCCATTATCAGCTTTTAATTTGGAGGATGAAAAAAATTAAGGAGTGTTTAACTTTAGGTTATGCTCAAGTATTTTGTGTAATCTTTTAGTTTGAGTTAACGAAGAGCCTACTGGCGATAGTTTGTTTCTGAGAGAGGTTTGGTTGTTTGGGGTTTTTTATTACATCCCAGCAGTCAGCTGATTTAGAGGAATAACCAGCTTTTCTGCCTTGAAAAGTGTGGTGTGGGTGCTAATACCATTGCTATTGAAATTGCACTTAACTTTATGGATTTTACAAATACAGTTAAGCTGGACACCATTATTGCTTATACACTACAGGAATGGACTTGTTTACAGTTCCTTTCCCTCTGTGCTTTTATAAAGTACAGTTAAAACTCTATGTGATCTAAGCCAAAAGATCTCCGTGACACCAAAAGATGTCCAGAGAATTTTATGGAAGACTGAAGGGTGCTCAGCGCTCCTATTTCCAGTACCCCTCAGGACAGAGAGTTTTGCCGTCGTTGTTCTTTTTAAGCAGTGTAGAAAGTCTGTGCTTTAGTGTCTATATTATCAGCATTATTTAGCATAGAGTGTCTTTAGAATTATGTAGTGTGCTGTTTACATAAATTGAAAAGTCTTCCGTAACTTGTTGTTGCCGTGTTTAACATTTAAATGTTCGAAAGAAACTGCTTCCATTATGAGGAGCACGATAACATTTGAAGATGGTATCAATACACTTAGAAGTCATCATTTGCATTTCTTATTTTTCTACCAAGTCTGAAATTTTTATTTTCACACGTTTTGTTTATCATTTTCCAAGAGGTGCGGTTGTTTGATTTGTACAGGTAACCACTGTCTTCAGACTGGCTGCATCGTGTAGCGTCTTCTCCGTCAGACAATGCAGGAGGGAAGCATGGGGAACAGGAGTGACTGCAGCCCTGGGACATGCAGTTTGCAATGCGTAGCCACTGTCTGAGGAGCCGTTAGTACTTGAGCATGAGATGGATTTGGCCTCAATTCAGTTACAAATGCCTGTCAGCAGAGTGAAACAACCCACTGCTCTGCCTGGCTTAGCACGTATAGAACACTCTGTGAGGGTAGCGCTGCAGGTCCAGGAGTGACCACCAGCAGAAATGACCACAGTCGGGGTGGTTACAGAGCTCTCGTCCCTGACTGTGGTCATTTCTGCTCTCACTTGCTTCCACAGAGAGGCAATGTTGGTGCCTACAGTGATTACTTTACCATTCTTTTCTTTCAGCCCGTGGGACGACAGATCAATTATTCCCACAGCTCTAATTACAGTTCACAGAATGTATATTTTCCAGAAAAGTGAAGTTTTTGCCTCAGCTGCCAATTCCCTTTGGGCTTAACCTTTCAAAGCAAAATTGCTAGTTGTTTGTTCTCTCAAGGCTTTCAAGTTGTTCAACAAGGTATGAAATGACAGGAAAGCAGTAATGAATAAGTGAGACTTTTGGCTTTTACTCGATCTACTGACATAAAAAAATTTTGGTTCCTGTGTAATTGCTGTACATAATTATAAAAATGGGGTTTCAGAGCTTTGTTGGGTTTCTCTGCTTAGAACTGGCTTCCTTCACATGGCTGTGCTGTGGACTACATGCTTTGGTTGCTGGGGGCGGGGGTGTTGCTGCAATAATTTGTTCTCTGGAGTAGGGGGTAAATCTAATCCTCTGATGTCCACGTTGCAGGATCAGCCAGTCCTTGGTGCGAGCCGGAACCAATGTAGTTTTCCTTGCAGTCAGTAAGGCTGTCAGGACAGCAAAGGGACGTTTGGGATTAGTTTCCTAGGTTAGGCATGGAGAAGGCAGTAGGAACACAGACCTCCACAGTGACCATGCCCTGCACAGGGATTCCTGGATGAGAAAGTCCTTGCGAGGTAGGAGAGGCAGCTGTGGCAGGAACTGCATTCCAGCATATCACAGCTGTTTCCTTTAATAGCTCCGTTCCTCCTGTTTTAATTATTCTAGAGCACGGTCAGAAATAATTAGTATTCAAAGGTCAGTAATGGTTTCCACTTAATTAGTTCCATGAATATTTTTTAAAAAGCCCAAAGGGCTATTTTCCAAACAGAAATAGGAGCAAGAACCGGCTCTGATGTAGTGTGGCACTTCTTTGCAGACCAAACAGGGAACTGAAAGCCCTGGCTGGCTGTGCCCACTGCAACCCGGAACCGCCTCTGGGCTGGAGCTGGACCCAAGCTTCCTCTCTCCACGTGGTGCTTCAGCCTTACCCTGCCCAACACAAAGCTTTCCTAGAGTTAAGCAATGCCTGTGCACCTGCTGGGGGCTTCAGTGGGAAGCTGAGACCAGTCGAAAGGACTTGCGAGAGTCCCCTGTTGTTTGTGCAGGTGTGCTAGCATCATGTACTGTATCCAAAATCCAGCTGTGTGTACAAGGGTAGCCTGAGACTTCATTACAGTTGTTATTTAAATAAGTCAAATGCCAGTAGATTTAAAACATACTGACTGAAGGGTGGGAAGGAATTCTGTCCACAACACAGCTGACTTTGTACATAACATATGAACTAACAATGGATTCATATTTTAAATACCATCTATCGCATATACTCCTCAAGGTAATACCTTTTTAAAGAACATGGGCTTTTGGCGTGTGTCTGTTAAACGAATACGCATCCGTTTAGAGAACACCCCATCATTGTTTCCTGCTCTGTGTGTGCACAGGTAAATATTGATGTAATTTTTTTCTGAGACAACATGTCAAACTCAAATGTTTATAAATGTTCTTTGGCTGTTGTGTCAGTTTCCTAAACAGGTTTTTTTTTCATTATATTTATTGAGTTATATATTGAGACTCTATTTTAAGTATTCCTGCTGATCTAGTATGTTTGCATTTATCTAGGTTTTCTCTTTAGCCATCTCAGCCAGTCTCATGGGCATTAATAAATTAACCCCCATAACCCTGAAACTGGTAAGAAGGGATTAGTACTCCTGTTTTAGAACTGCAGGCTGAAATTAGAGCAAGCAGAGAAATGCGTGTTGCAGTTGGAAATCAAATATTTATTGTGTTTCTAGAAGGTATTTGCAGACTTTGAGACAAATATATATACAGGAGAGTGGTGAAATTTAGTGGCTTAATAATGAACAAGCGTTAAGAAAGTCAGGGATAGAATTTAAAAGTCCTGGCTTTCAGGTGAGTGCGTTAAACACAGAAGGGTGCTACTTTTGGGGGGGTTATTTTGACTGGTAGTTCAGGTGTTCACCTCTGGGTAACAACTTGCAGCTGACGAGTCCTTCTGATTAAAATCCATTAAGGATAGTTGGGAGGAGCTCATAGACAGTCTTTTTAGTACTGGTTATTTTTGATGTATATGGGTAAAAAAGAAAAGGGAGGTTGAAACGCCCCGTGAGTATAAAAATAGTTTCGATCCTTCAGTGAGATGGATACATTAAACCCTAATTTCTGTGGTTCTCTGGGTATCAATGCCATTCTTGTTCCTGTGCATACACTGGCATTTTTGTATAACTTTGGTGCGATATTTTCTTGTATGTACTTTGGGTGAGGCATATTGAAACCAGAAACTTATGAGAGAATAAATGGGCTGGTTTTCTGATAACAGATGCTCACTTGTGCCAAGTCATTGGCATCGACACCCCTTGTACTGTGGAAATCCTCAGCTCTGTTTATGCATGTGGTTAGTGAAGTGTAACTCCCTTATCTGCGTAATGCAGATTTAGCCAGAAGAACAGTAATATGCTTCTCTGACAAGCAGACTTTTTCTTTTCTCTTTCCCTTCAGAAAGGCCTTTCTTATTAAAATCTAGGAGGCTTATTTTATTAACATCGACACCCAGAGCACAGTTCCATGAACTGTGTGGGATGGTTTGTTGCTGTACATTAATGGGGCTGCTCCACTGGAATCCATGGTGCTGCATCATTACAGAACCTAGGACTCCGATCTAGAAAGACACGCTCTGATATGTAGATAAAGCATGCAGGTTGTACGACAAAATTCCAATTTCATGTCTTTTTATTATTTCTCTAAATAATATTTTGAGTGGCAAGTCACTCTATTGAAAATTTTAGAGTTGATCTTTCTCTCTTTTTTTTTTTCAATCACAAACATTACAAGAGCTGCTGTTCACTGTTAGTGCAGCTTTGGATGCCATGAAATGGCCAAGATGGTGCTGCACAGTGATGGCATATCACGGTTTAGTCCCAACATGGTTAATTTTGGCAACCAAAACCATGGAGCTGGACTCTCAGTTCCCTTCCCCTCCACCCCATGGGAAGAGAGGAAAAATGAGAGGAAAAACACCTTGCAATTTGGAAACTAAAAGTACAGCTTTAATGAAATGATGATATTAATACTAATGGAAATCGCAGCCCCACCCCACCCCTCGCTGACAGTCCGTCACCACAATGACTGCAGAGCAGACACAGGGGAACGGGGCCACAGCCAGGAGGGAACTGAGCTCAAAATGGATTCAGGAACACATGGATCCAAGGCTGGGAGCAGTTGGACAGACGAGGTCCTCACTGGACGTTGGCCATCACAGAGGAGAGCGAGACCCTTGTGAGCTCTCGGTTTTATACTGAGTGTGATGTATATGGGATGGGATCCTCCGTTGGTCAGTTTGGGGTCACCTGTCCTGTCCGCCCCTCCCTGCAAGTGCAGCCTGTTTCTCCAGCTCAAGGATGGCCTTGGTTACCAGAGGAGTGAGGATAAATATTGGCCTCTCTGCATCCCAGTGCCCCGCGTTATCGCTGCTGGAGAGAAACTGCCTGAAAAACATGCAGTTAGCTTTCAGAAAATGGAGCTACCTACATGAGACTGAGTTAGAATTAGGAAACTGACTCTAGTTTAACTCAAACCACAACAAGACCAGCTGTAGGTAGTAAGCATCCTGATATCTAAAATACTGTAGTTGACTTGAATCTAAATCCTGAATGCTGGGTTCAGCCGCACCTATCAGATATGTGCTCCTTTTACAGCCCTGCTGCATCTCCCTCAGCAACTACTGGTGTTCCTGGTGTGTCCCGTGAATGGCCAGGCACTCTAACACTTGAACAGTAATCTGCAGCAACGCAACATCTATATTCCTTCACAGATCTGACCGGAATTTCCTGCCTGTCGTTCATGTTTGCCGCATCCTCCCGGCCAAACCACGGAGTCTGTTTTTTGTTAAGGATATGCAGTGCTATAGCAAAGTGGGCCCATCTGAATTGCAATCTGCATGCTAGTGCTAAAAATAAAGATGCCACTCATCTCCACTTACGTCACAGTAGTACAATTAAAGGAGATTCTGGCTCAAAGCCTTTAAGAAAACCTAAGAGAGCACAGAGCACCAAATGCTGTTTCTGCTGCCAACCCTACGTAGCTTGGCTTCATATGGAGAAGGAAGAGAAAAATTTCAGAGTTGAGGGTCAGGAAATCCTTCTTAAATGCAGTAGAGCTATCTGTAGCAATCACTGCAGCAGTAACAGCTCTTTCTGTACACCTTCCTGCATCCTAAAATTTCCAGGAAAGCAAAGAGATTTACGTGGGTTTACTGATGTGCTGACAAAGGATGTACCGCACTTTGAAGGCATTCTTGTTTTCATTTTTTTTGAGGTTAGGGTGCACTTTTCTTCTCTATAAAAAGTGCAGCATGTGTAATGTCATCCTCCGCTGCTTATGTATGATGAATGATATAGTTCTGGAAATGCAGTGTTTGTTTTGGTTTCAATATGAAATTAGAATTTCCATGCAAAAATTGCTTCTATTTTTGTGGTTTTAATTAAGCCTGTGAAGAGAACCCTGTCAAATGTCTCTCACCCTGCTTTGTAGAATAAAAGCCTGCAGTAAACAGTTAACAGACTAGAAAAAATACTAAGTAAAATATACTTGAAAGGAGATAAATTCTTGCATTGCCTAAACAGATGCTGCCAAACTTGTGCTATTTGAGTCTTCCAAGAAAAAAGCTGTTGTAATTCCTTCTCTTTCAAAAACATTTTTCAAAAGCTTCAGAAAGTGTAACTATTGAAAGAAATAAGACATAAATTCAAATACACCCTCTCCCCCACCCCAACCACTCAAGTTTCCTTTTATTTTTCCAATATTCAAGCAAAAGAGATGACTGGTAGCTGTCTATTTGTCCTGGTCTATCTGTTTACCTGGCGGTCACTGAAAATCATAAAGAGGAAATAAATTTTTGTATCAGTGGAACAGCCAGTCTTCCAGAAGACATCGTAAACTGAGTTGGAAACAATTAACTACAAAGTTCATAATGTTCTAAATAATGCGACAGTGCTGCAGGGCACAGTATCATGCAAATGTAACTAAAAAAAAAATAATTACTCAGGTATGGAAAATCCTGGTTTGTTTTCAGAAATAATGTGTCTGAACTCAACTCAGATCTGAGTAATGTTCTTCATATCAGCTTGCTCTGCAAAGTAGTGTCTGCGACTGTAATGATTTTTTTCCTGAATAAAATGGAATTATCTATAGCTTATGCAATGCACTAAATAAATGTAGAATTCGAGGGAGCTAGAAAAATTTTAAGACTTGGGGAAGAGTGGCTGGAGAGCTGCCTGGCAGACAAGGCCCTAGGGGTGTTGCTCAACAGCGGCTGAACATGAGCCAGCAGTGGCCCAGGTGGCCAAGAGGGCCAGTGGCACCTTGGCCTGTGTCAGACCCAGCGTGGCCAGCAGGAGCAGGGAGGGGATTGTGCCCCTGTGCTCAGCGCTGGGGTCAGTTTGGGCTCCTCACTCCAAGAAGGACATTGAGGGGCTGGAGCGCGTCCAGAGAAGGCAACAAGGCTGGGGAGGGGCTGGAGAACAAGCCCTGCGAGGAGAGACTGAGGGACCTGGGTGTGTTTAGCTCAGAGCAGAGGAGGCTGAGGGGAGACCTCATCCCTGTCTACAACTGCCTGAAAGGAGGCTGTGACGGGGTGGGTGCTGGGCTCTTCTCACAGTGACAGCGATGGGAGGAGAGGAAATGGCCACAAGTTGTGTCAGGGGAGGTTTAGACTGGACATTGGAAAGAATTTCTTCACTGAACGGGCTCTCAGGCACTGGCACAGCTGCCCAGGGAGTCCCCATCCCTGGAGGGATTCAAAAGATGAGCAGATGAGGTGCTCAGTGATGGTTCAGTAGCAGACAGGTTTGGTTGAACTCGATGATCTCAGAGGACTTTTCCAACCAGGCAATTCTATGAGTCTAAGACATTGTTCTGAAAAAAAAGCACCTCAATGAAACTATGTTTCAAACTTTCGTATTTGTCTGGGTTTCTTGGCTTAGAACACACACGCAGCAGAACTGTTCAAAATTGAATCATATACTCTTGCACACAGGCTTACCCGAGGATTTGTATTTGCTTATCACTGCTTTCAGCACTTGTGAGTTAGTCTGGTTTCCCCAGGTTCTGCAGAATGCTCTGTTTTGCTGCTGTTGGTTTCTCTTCTGTAGTTCCACCCATTATGACATTTTAAAGCTTCTGATGAAATCAATTGTTGTATAGGTCTGAAAGACAGAATTCGTAAAACATAATAATAAATAAATAATTCTTAAAAAGAAGTATTTATTCTTGCGTTTCTTACAGTTCAAGAGCAATTTTAGGTCATTTAGTCTGACAACAAAAGTACCATAGGTCTTGTCTACCAGTCACCCAGATCTTGAGAGGGTAAACACGCAGTCTCAATTCATGTTGTAGCTTAATGGAAGGGGCAAAACAATCAGGTCTACACAGTTGAAAGTGGTTTGTATCCTGTCTGCCTAGATTGGTCGAAGAAACTCTGATGCTCAGTAGTCCTCCCACTGAAGGAAAGCTATGAGGAAGCACCTGTGGTAAAAACACTGGTCCATTCCACTTCCCAGTTCTGCAGCCATTGGCAGCTGTATTTAGTAATAAACATAAGATAAATATCATTGGCTTCAGTGTAAATATTTGTGGTTTTAAGAGTAAGATCAAGGTAGATTTATCTGAAAAAAAATGGTGTGTTTATATATGTGTGTCTGAGATTTCCTGAGTTGTCTGAACTGTTGCAAAGCTGATCAGATACTCTGAGAACAATCTTGCAAACAGTCAAGGGTGCTGTTTATTGCTTATGTAAATCACGTTGCTTATCTAGGTGGAAAAAAATAGCAACATGACTCTCGAGGTTTCACTTTATTGCTAAAGTTGTCCTGAGTGGGGTTATGACGAATGAAAATTGCTATGCAGAGGGGACTTCACAGACTGCAGTGTTAGCCTCTTGATAAAACTTTTAAGTGCTACTCATTCCTACTTACGCAATGTTATTTTTTATCTTTCTTGAAACCTCTGCGCACTATCATTAATATGTGGTTTTAGGCAAGCTGTAAGCCCATGACCTTAGCCCACGTGGCTGTTAGCAGCAATGTGCTGAGCTAGGGCTGCTTCGTTTGCCCCTGGGAGTTCTCAGGGGTGAAGAAACCTGTGCACTGCACAGCGATTCACCAGTAAAGTCGACAAGACAAAACTCCATTTCTCATCAGAAGTGGGGTTACCGCTAACTAAATTGTCCCCGTAGTCTTCGGTTCATAGGGCAGAAAACAAAATCTACTGAAGTGTGTGGGTAGAGGTGTGACTAGGGAAGGGAGAGCAGAAAAATAGGTGCAGATCTGCTCATTCAGTTAATTGAATGGCCACAAGTTGTGCCAGAAGAGGTTTAGACAGGACACCAGGAAGAATTTCTTCACTGAAAGGGTGGTCAGGGACTGGCACAGCTGTCCAGGGAGGGGGTGGAGTCACCATCCCTGGAGGTCTTTAACAGACGGGTGGATGAGTTCCTTAGGGACAAGGTTTATTGGAGAGACTAAACCCTGGTGGGTTGGACTCAATGATCTCAGAGGTCTCTTCCAATGTTATGATTCTATGATTCTATGAACTGGAAAGCTTGGAGAGATGTGGATTTAGAAAGGCACCTGCTACATTGTGTTACATTTTTTCTTCCACTGGGCAACGTTTCTTCAGAGCCAGTGCTACCAGCACCTACTGGCACAGCCAGCCTCTGTCCCATCTCTCCACTGGGATCTATTCTACACTAGTTGGGGGAGGTCAGTTTTGCAAAAAAAGGCTGTGTTAATATGTGATTGCATAGGTTTTGGCACCTGCTTTGATCCTGGGAGTATTTTATTGCACTACCTTGAAATACCTTTTCTAATATTAGCATATAAATTGTACAAAGAATTATTTTTGCCTACTGCAAGGATAGGCAGCAAATCCCCCCCCTCCCCTTTTTTTAATGCTATGTAATGAAGAGAATCACATAAACCACTGATACTGATATTCTCCTGATAGTGTGAATAAAGAAAGATTTCTTTGTGTCTGCAGACTGACTTCTAAGCTTCAGCAAGCTATTCTGTCTATACAAAGCTGAAATTGAACTGCCAGAAAAATAGATGTACACGAGAGGCAATTGCAGGTTGCACATTGTACTGAAATTCCCACCTGTTGCTATTTGTTCTTAATGTCTTTTTGATTCTTTTTTACTCTGTTGAATAAAATAGAGGTCTTCATTATATGTACATTACATTTATTGTTTATATATGATTATTAAGTATCAGGTGTTCTACAAAATTTCTAAATCAGTGAATATATAATAGAAAATGGTAAATATCTGTTTTCTCAGTTGCCAACGCATACTGATGTCAAGGTCAGAAAATCCTCATGGATATTTTCTCCCCTAGATCTGATTTGAATTACGATTTCATTCGTTTGTATGTGTATAACATGTCCTCTAGCTACTTACAGGGAAATGTAATTTTAAGTATGTGATGAAGAAGTATATGGAACCAAAAGCAGAAATTGTGTTCATATTCTTCAGAATAGTTGCCCTCCCACTTGCACTGAATTGGATGCTGAGCTCCTAAATTATTAAGAAAGCACTGGTTGTACTGAGATTTGTTATAATAGAGTGTTGCCCAAATTGATCTTTTTAACTAATGTAAATAATGTATTGCTTGGATTCAGCCTCTGAATGAAGCCTGAAGGATTTAATCACCTTTACTTTGAAAACAGTTCTGGTGTGACTGTATTGACCTGAAAACGGGACGTGCGGCAATGAATTTCAGGTGAGATGCAATGCAGCAAACACACAGAGATGCCACTTGGTTCAGAGTCGAAATCCTAGAACTGGAGTGTATTAACTTCCATGAAAATATTTAGAGCTTAGTCTTGCTTCATAGGAAACAGTATTTCTGCTGGAGAGTGTCCTTGTGGGATCTCAGAATGAGACTGTCACGTTGAGACATCCTGGATCATAATCCATTGATTTACTACACTTCTAATTTCTTGATGCATGTTGGGTTTACCATTCCGAGCATATTCATGAATTCTTTGCTTAGATTACACTTACAGACAAGGTCCTTCGTGTTAAGGTTATTTTAGCTATTGATTTTTGGAATATCTACAGCAACTCCACATGGTGAAGGAGAGTTAACACTATGAGCTTGCTACAAAATTACAGTTGTGTGGCAGCGTTCCATCTCTTTCATCTCTTAACTGATGTGAAAAAATGACTTTGAATGTGAACTTCAGGATCTGACTGGATGTCGGTTACTTGAAACCAGCATTGATTTATTTGGAGGGTCTTTTTTCTCTTTTCTTTTTCAATTGAAAGAGATAAATGAGACTGTGGCAGCTATTGCCATCAACAGAGGGAGTTTAACGTTGTTTTTAGTTACTTGTAACGTCAGGATTAGCATCTTTGCTTGGTTTAGGTAAGTAGCTCCTTTGATAGTAGGTAAGGAATTGACAAATGCAGCTACATGTCGAGTATAATTGCAATGCCAAACTCATGATGGTAAGAAAAACTTGTATGTGACTATAAAGTGTGTTGCATATTGATACTGCTTAGAGAATTTTCCCTATAGAAAAATAATGACCACTGCAGCTGGTACACCATACTGTAAATTAATTTGAGGTATAATTTGTGAGGCTCATTCAGATAATTGGTTCTTCTAAGTCAGCGTGTTTGCAAAGCATTAATTTTGCTACATTTTTTGGTATGTATTGAATCTTTGTTTTATCTGTTAGATTTTTTTAAATACCTGATGAGAAACCTGCAGAATGTATAATATACAAAAACCCCCCTCCAGATTCTTTGAAGTATCTTAAAATAAACTATGTGTTAACTCTGATAACACCTATTATAATGCTGCTTCATTTGTTGTCAGTTCTGGACCTTTGTCAGCATCAGCTTGCTGATGTAGATCTATGGAGTGGATTTACATGTTTTATTAATTGGCCAATCACACCATATAACAAGTAATGTTTGATTCTTCTAAAATTAATGTTATTTTCTTGACTATTTTTTCATGTGCTGAAAAAAGGGTGCAGATTTTTTGAATAAGCCTATTGATGTGCTGAGTCTGTGAAGCTTTTCTATGTGACTTCTGCAAATGGTTCCCACTGGACACGTTTGATTAAATCATACTAATTTGACCTTTTGGCAGACGCTGTGATTCACATGGCCTACTTAGAACTTGTTTTGAAACTAAATGGAGAAAATGCTCAATCTTCTTCTCATCCTGGTTGCATGCGTTAAAGTGATCAATTGTCAAGGGAGACTCTTGCAAAAAAGATACTGCTTTCTAAAACTGTACCAATTGAAGTAGCTGCTTCCCTAAAGAGAATATGGAATTGTTATCTCCCGTCATTTAAAAACTGGTTTATATACAAAATGAGCAAGATGTTTATTTCTACCTGCTGTTAACATCCAATCTGATACTCATTGAAATCTTTATACGGACTGAAGAGACTCAGACCCTCGCTCTCCTAGCAAATGTCCTTGTATTGTCTGGGACAAAAAGCATAGCCCAAAGGCACCTCTCCTTCACAAGTAAAAATGTCTGCTCCATTTTTTTGCCTTTATCCAAAGCAGTTGTTGGAATTTGGGTCATCCTAATGAAACTGCTTTGCCCACCCCAACACTGCTGCCCTTCTCCTGACCTTCCGGACCCCCTACATCTCCTGTCTTGGCTTCAGTAGTTTGTTATCTCTAGCTACCACCACCTGCTCTGTTCCTGATGGGTCTAGTCAAGGTCTGAAGTATATGTGCGAAATCTCAAAAAAAGCCCAAACTAGTATCCACGGTCAACGTTCAAAAAAAATTCATCCCTGAAACTTCTGAATAGGAACTCGGCACCCAGAAGTCGGTGCTCAACCTTTTTCATTATCACAACTTTTTCGTTCTGGCAGAGGGTTAAACACGCCACCACTCTTCTCCAGGTGCAATTTACTGAATCATCTTACTTTTGCAGTGATGGTAGGCCCTTGAGTACTCTGTAATGCCTGCAGGGTCCCTAGGCAGCAGGGCTGATGACAACAAGATCCTTGTCAACATTGCTAATCATTCCACACAGGTCTGAACACAGCACGGTCTGGAAATCCGCCTGGGAAACCACGAAGAACTGTAAAGAACTGTGGTCTTAGGAAGGGCTGTAGGTTCACACGAGGAGGAGTAATTCTGAATTCTTTCCTTTTTTTAGTCTTTTTGTGACAATGGGTATTTTTTTCCTGTGCTTTTCTGTGCTTGTGATGAAAACTTCCCACTGTCTAGGACCAGACTTGAGAGTCTGTTTATTTGGACCCCACTTAAATCCTCTATTACGTGTTTGCAGCCTGGGCTGTTCAATGGCACGTCACTGTGTTTACAGGCTTCTGCTTGTGCTTAGAGTGTCTGCGTGAATATGTGAGTGGAGGAAGGCGTGCCTGTGTCCTTTATGCAAGTCCTTCAATGCACCTTTTGGAGCCTGTGCAACATTTTAATCTGCAATTTCTGGAAAAGCATTTTAGCAATTCAGTCAAACCTCCAGCGAGTATGAAATGATTCGAATTCAGCATCAATTTGCCCAGGCTACAGGTCTGTGCTGGTATGTGTTGATGGAAAGAAGTTCCTGGTTTAAAGTACTGTTAGATTCATAGGACAACATCCAGCTATTATGTATTCCAGCAAAATTGCGATCGCGGGTAAAGAACTGACATAGATTGGATTGCTTGCATGTGTTAGCTCAGCCCCCTACATTGCTGTCCTGTGTATCTGTTAGAAACATTGGGCTAAATCCTGCTGGTCCAGGACTCAACTGTAACTAGTCATAGGGCCAACTAGTCTGGATTCCATGGAGGAAAGCCTTATTTTAATCTGGGAAAAAGTTAGTCTTATGCAGCGGGTGAGATGTAAACATTGTTGCTGTGTCATGACATTTTTTGATCACTGAATGTATCGGATACTATAGTTTAAAAAAAAAAAGAAAGAAAGTAAAGGTTAATTTGGCAGCAGGGCTCAGATGGGCTCCGGTTGTATCAGCAGGGAGCCTCTGAAATGGGCTTCATTATACCTATAGTTACTGTGAACATTTTCATTTAGAGCCACGTGTGCATCAAATATTTCTCGCAGGAAGGAAAGGAGTCTGAGGGACAGCAAGAACAAATACGAGCTAAAATCACATTAATACTCAGTTCAAAGCAAATGAATAACGAGCATCAAACACAGCCAAGACAAATTTTCAGCTGGGTCATGTCGTTCATCCTCCAATAAATTCAATGGAGCCGTAGAAGTTCTTGTACAGTTAGTATTAACTTTTAAATCAGCTTCTACGCTGCTGGAAAAATAAGAGCTTAGTAGCCAAGGAATGAGAAACAACAAAAAAATAATTTGCTTAATGACATCAAAGGAAGCCATTCCTTTAGCTTGGAAAAGCTAATACAGTTCTGTGGTTCAGCTTTCAGTTACAGTTGCCCACTATTTCTATGGGCAATGTGGGATGTGAGCCTTTAAATGTTTGCTATTGGGAATCTGTACTGTCAGTAGGGTTTTCTGATCAAGGAATGAGAATGAGTGAGTCTTTTGAGAGGATGGGAAGGATCAGCTGTCCCGTGAGTTTCTCTAACTTAGTACATTGATTCTTCCACGGATGCCATGGCTGTGCAGAGCCACTGCCTCTGATGAGAGGAAAGGATAGACAATGGCAGAGAAGGACCTGGGGGTGTTTGTTGGCAGTGGCTGAACATGAGCCAGCAGTGGCCCAGGTGGCCAAGAGGGCCAATGGCATTTGGCCTGTGTCAGACCCAGCGTGGCCAGCAGGAGCAGGGAGGGGATTGTGCCCCTGTGCTCAGCGCTGATGAGGTCACACCTCAAGTGCTGAGTTCAGTTTTGGGCCCCTCACTCCAAGAAGGACATTGAGGGGCTGGAGCGCGTCCAGAGAAGGGCGACGAGGCTGGGAAGGGGCTGGAGAACAAATCCTACAAGGAGAGACTGAGGGAGCTGGGGTTGTTTAGCTCAGAGCAGAGGAGGCTGAGGGGAGACCTCATCCCTGCCTACAACTGCCTGAAAGGAGGCTGTGATGGGGTGGGTGCTGGGCTCTGCTCACAAGTGACAGCGATGGGACGAGAGGAAATGGCTGCAGGTTGCACTGGGGAGGTTTAGACTGAACATTGGGAAGAATTTCTTCCCTGAAAGGCTGGTCAGGGATTGGCACAGCTGCCCAGGGAGGTGGTGGAGTCGCCATCCCTGGAGGTGTTTAACAGACGGGTGGATGAGTTCCTTAGGGACAGGGTTTAACGGGGAGACAGGCACAGTTGGACTCAATGATCTCAGAGGTCTCTTCCAACCTTGTGATTCTGCGATTCTATGAAATGCACAGAATCAATCAACAAAATTTTGTTGACTTCAGCATTAAACATTTCTGGGGTAAATCCTACTACGACAGAAATCCCCAAGGGCCAAGCCTGGGGAAACAAAAGCAAAGGAAAAATGGAGTAATCAGGTTCAGAAGTTTTCAACATAAAAGTTAGGAAATGAAAGGGAATGGAGAAATTAGAGTCTGCTTCTAAAAAGACAGAATCCAGAGGCTGATTCAGGCTTTTAGGGGCAGCTTCCAGAATCTGTCTGTAGGAATGAATTGTTCAGGGACAACCTTAGCTCTTTTGCTGTCAGTGGCATTATTCCTGTGAATTTCAGTGGAGCCAAAATTTCATTTTATATATTCTGGTAAATTTTTTATATCAATGTCACAATATTATTGGAGCATTTGGGGATTTTATTCACTTTACTACACAGAAATAGACTATTTGCTCTTACATTAAATGCATTGATTTGACGTTTGACATGTAACAGCAATGCCGTGTTTTTATAGCTGGATGGCCTCTATCAGCTATATAGTACTGCTGAACGCAGAGGTCTGTCCGGAACACTTATTTTAGCAAATACTCTATTTTTAGATCCTGTTTGTTTCAAAATCTAGGTCAGCTTGCTTGGCAATCTGGTAAGAAGGATATGTTGTAAGACTAGAAGATGTAGTTCTTACAGAGAATATAGACATTGCCTTTTCATACTGGTGATAACGATTTTGTTTCTGTATTAGAAACTTCTAAAAGCTTTTAGGATTTATATGTTGCTACTAGAAGGACAATAATTTTGTGATGATATGTCTCCTACGGAAAAAAAATTCCACTAGTTATGTAAATTCTCAATTTCTTTATTTATATCAGAAACTATTGCAAAAAATATTTCCAGAGGAATTTAATTCCATGAAAAATTTGAACCAGTGAAGAGGACAATTGGAAAGATCATACTCTCAAAGAAATTTATTACTGCGCGGACATCAGCTGGGGAACAGAAAAGACATTTCATAATGTTTGAGAAATTCACATCTTTCATTTTTTGTGTTCTTCGTGTGCACAGCCCGTAATAAATGGAACGGGAAGGAAAAGGAAAACTTTTGTTTTAAAACTTACTGTAAGATTTTATTGCTCTGAAAGACTCACAGATAAGGAGGAATTGTGTTGTTCAGTAGTTATAATTTCTGCCAGGTGATTTGAAGGAATCAAAGTATTTTACTCTTGGTTGTATTTATTCAAATAACATAGTTTAACACAGTATTACACTATGTGATAAGGGGAGACCTCATCCCTGTCTACAACTGCCTGAAAGGAGGCTGTGACGGGGTGGGTGCTGGGCTCTTCTCACAAGTGACAGCAATGGGATGAGAGGAAATGGCTGCAAGTTGCACCAGGGGAGGTTTAGACTGGACATCGGGAAGAATTTCTTCACTGAAAAGGTGGTCAGGGACTGGCACAGCTGCCCAGGGAGGGGGTGGAGTCGCCATCCCTGGAGGGGTTTAAAAGATGGTTGGATGAGTTCCTTAGGGACAGGGTTTATTGGGGAGACAGGCATGGTTGGACTCGGTGATCTCAGAGGTCTCTTCCAACTTTATGATTCTATGATTCTGTGTTTCCCAAGAAAGAATATCTTTTCCCTTGAGGTTAGAAATTGCTTTCCTCCAAGCAAACAGGTTAGCAAGGAATTGCCTCAGGTAAATCCGTGCCTATGGGCACAGTGCAAATGCATTTGCAAAGAGATTGCTTTGTGTGGAGATAGGATTAATTCTAATCCCACCTATTCATAGAATCATCCAATGGTTTGGGTTGGAAGGTGCCTTCAAAGATCATCATAGTTGAACCCCTCTGGCATAAGCAGGGACATCTTTCACTTAACCAAGCTGCTCAAAGCCCTGTCCAACCTGACTTTGAACACTTCTGATGATGTGGCATCCACTGCTTTTGTGGACAACCTGTTCCAGTCCCTCAGCACTGTTATTGTAAAAAATTCCTTCCCTACATCAAATCAAAATCTATTCTCTTTCATTGTAAAACCATTAATCCTTGTCCTGTCTCTACAGGCCTTGGCGAAAAGTCTTATTCTGTCTTTCTTATAAGCCCTCTTTGCGTATTGAAAGGCCACAATAAGGACTCCTCTGGACCCTCTCCAAGGTTTGTGTCTTTATTATGGTGGGAGCCTCAGAACTGGATGTGGCGCTCCAGATAGGATCTCATGAGAGCAGAGTAGATGGGGACAAACACCTGCCTCTACCTGCTGGACATGCTTCCTTTTAGGCAGCCCAGGATGTGATTGGCATTTTGGGCTGCAAGCACACATTGCCAGGTCATATCCATTTTTCGCACACCAGTATCCTCAAGTTCTTCTCTGTGGGGCTGCTCTGAATTGGTTATCACCCAGTTTGTGCTGATACTGGATTATTGTGACCCAGGTGCAGGACCTTGCACTTGGCCTTGTTGAACTTCATGAGGTTTGTATGGGCCCTGTCAGGATTCTTCTAGGTAGCACCCCTTCCCTCAAGTGAATCAACTGCTTCCCTTGGGTTGATGTTGCTATCTATGTCATTAAGAGAGATTTTAAATAGTATTAATATCAATACAGATCCTTAAGGGACACCACTCCTCACTGTTTTCCATTAGGACAGTGACCCATTGACCAGAATTCTTTGCGTATGACCATCCTTATCCATCAATTCTGTAATTCTCCAACTATTTCTTTATATCTGTATTCTTGAACTGAATCTTTTTGATGCATGTGTATTCTTCAGCTCTATTTGGAAAGACTGTTCCCTCACAGCTTATTGGTTGGAAGTTGGCTGGTAAAGTGGGGTTTGCCTAATGAAATGTTCTTGTTTGACTGTGTAGGATTTCTGTATTCTTGGTTGTATTTTCCTTCACTCTTTCTTTTCAAGTTTTTTTATGCATCAACAGATGTTCATTGTAACAGGATATTTCTTTCTAAGTATTCTCTCTCCTCCTGCAAATCTTCACTACTTGATCTCAACATCCTCTCTGTAGCATAACAACCATTTGCAGAAACCAACTGTGGCTTCAAATGAGGCATAAGCAGGAAGAACAGATTAGCAGTAAAGAAACATAGATCACATTTTCATGCAAATACACTAATAAACTGAGGGAACAGACCTCCTCTTGAAAACAAACAAGCTAGTTGGTGGAATTAGCATCTAAATGAAACCCTTTTCTAATTTTTTCTAGGAGGTAGTGATTTGGTTTTAAGTTCTACCTTGTTACCTACAATTTCATTTGTTATAGGTGCTGCAGCCTAAGTGGCTGATGGATCTTATTTTTCTTTTTTTTTCCTGGAAAATACCACCACAGTATCACAGTATCACAGTATCATAAGGTTGGAAAAGACCTCTGAGATCATTGAGTCCAACCTATGACCCAACCTACACCCTATCTTGACATATGAACCTGCCACCACAGGATCATAGAGTAATTCAGCTTGAAAAGACCCTCAGGAGGTCTCTTGTCCAGCCTCCTGCTCAGTCAGCTATGAGATCTGACCAGATTACTCGGGAATTTATTCAGTGTGGTCAGGGAAACCAACAAGTGTGGAGAATGCACAGCCTCCCTGGGCAACCTGATCCACCGCTTGATTGTCCTTGAGATGATAAAGTTTCTCCTCCTTATATTGAGTCTGAAATGCTGTTGTTTCAGATTGTCTGTTTTCTCTCTTTCTGAGCACCGTAGCTGGTGCTGCACTGAGCTCACTCCTGTTTGTTGAAGTCTTGTGCCGGGGGGCCCAAAATTCAATTACTATCTACAGGTCTTAGTTTATAGAAATAATTTTGTCCTCCTCTTTCAGCACTTTTGAGGTATGTAAACCCTGTAACTCGGAATTCAAATACTCTAAGAACTAATACTACAGGTATTACTCCATAGACAAGGTCATTTACATATTTGATCGTCATTTAAGCCATAAGTAGTCTAACAGAAGCGATATTGGAAATACGTTAATGCAAATAGTAGATCAAAAATACTCATCACCTTATACAGTAAATGAAAATCTCTCTTCTTCATCTGACGGGGGGTGGGGGGGGGAGGCGGGAAAACACATGTGGAAAGATTTAGAAGAAAGTTTTTAACTTGGAAAGGGAGTTTCCTCAAAAGTTGGTGGGTTGATGTTTTCTTGAAAATTCCATAGGTATTTCAGAAAACCACTTCTTCATGAACACCATCTGCATTGCATCAACAGAACTGGCAGCGAACAGTAAGGCTTCACACGTGCACTTTGTCAGCTGCACCTTCTTGTTGCCCAGCTGTTAACTGACTGAATACCAAAGAAGTGATGCTAGCTGCCACCATCCTGAGCTGCTACCCATCATTCCAGGCATATAAACAAAACCTCTGCTTTAACATTAGGAAATGAACTTTAGAATCCAGTATTCAGTACTGTAGAAATGTCATCCTTTATTAAAAAATAAAGTTTCAATAATAGTACAGCAGGCGTCGTGCTGTTCATCTACCACTGGTTGTCCGTACTTTGCCACGGATCAAGGACAGGCTTGATGTTGGAGGATGTGCCTTTGGGATGTACTGCCAAAAGAATATTGCCTTTCAGACATATTTTCCTTGCTGTGATCAGAGGGCAAGTTTGATCAATGTATTTTAAGAAAGATAGCTTAAAATATTTATTTAGTTCAGATCAAGAAAGATGACTGCTTAAAAAATGATGCTGCTTCATACAGCTTTTTGAACATTGTTTTCCACCCATAAACCTGTCATTCCTTTTAAGTGATAATGCCAAGAGCCAAGATGATAATTTGGTTAGGAAGCTATATTTGGGTGTTTTGTTTTTGCTATAGAAAGTTAATGGGATTTATGCAAAGATTTCTTGATTACTTGAATAAATGTTCTCCCAGGGAAATAAACTTAGATCTTAATCTTCACATTTAGATTTGTAATGCCCTTGGCAATATACATCTACATGCATTTCTCATTCATTGCTTTATAATTGGAAGTTTCATTGAGAATTCGGTGTGTTTGCAGTGCATTCCTCTTGCAAACTTACCTTTTCTATTTTATAATTACTCAATATAATTACACAAAGGTTAGCAAGTCTACCTGCAGCAAAGCAAAAATGGAGTTATGAACATTTTATTTTTAAGAATAAATCAGCTCTACGGACTCCTTACCTGTAGGCTGCATGCCATACAGTTGCTGCGCTCCTAGGTCACATGTGTGACCTCTTGCACTGCAGTGGTGGCAGAGCTGTCCGAATGCCGGTCATGTATGAAAATCCTCCAGCATAATGTAGGAAACAAATAGCTAAGGAGAAATGCACTATTACTGCCAGCACTGGAACCATGTGTCTGCACACCTCTCGTTCACCTTTTCCACAAAAGGTCTGCGCTTTTATACTAGAAGAAGTTTAATAGCACCACTTATTTTGTTAAATACCCCACTTTCCTCTGTATTTCTACCTTCTATACGTACAGGTTCTATACATAGATAGCATCTTTTATTTGCTGTTAATCTCATGCAGAATGTGCTCAGGCTGGCACGATATCTAACATTAGAGGAGCCTGGTTGACTGTGTGTCAGGAGAGAGATGAGTCCTTTTGGGGACTGTCTGTGTCTGTTCCTGGTAACTCTTGGACACTCGGTCCAAGGTAAAGGAGAGGATTTCAGCACTGGGAACTTTCCACTTTCCTCACACAGCAAATACCTTTTCAAGATGTTCTAGTATGAACTTGCTTGAAGAAGTCTCTCTGCAGCTACTTCTAACTTTTTCATAAATTACTGTAGGAGTTGCAGAAGATTATGTAAAGGTCCTGCCTAATTGCTTGTTTTCCCGCATGCCTCTCCTGACAAACAGAACTGAAGTTATAAGAATCACAGAGCAGGGCTGGGGCAATTATATGCTCTTTTTCACCAATAAAAAGGAAGGCGAAATGCACAGAGAGCTGGAAATATTCAGTGGGCTAAACACGCAGTGCAGCGATGCAGCTGACTAAGTGCAAGAAGGTTAAGCTTTCTAAGCACTCCTGAAGATCAATTTGCCAGACACCTGCTGTTTGCTTTCTATTTTATGGAAGTAGGTCAGGAAGGGACTAACGGACATCTCACATGCTTGGCATTTATTATTTTTAGTCTTTTTTTTTTTTTTTCCTTTTATTGATGCCTTTTACACACTCTTCGTGTTGAAAGCTGCCCTGAAGATATTTGCATTTGAATCAAAGTCTGGCTATTCAGGGAGAAAGCCAGATCAGACAAAAGTCATGATGCCCCTTCACAATGAGACAGTTTGCTCTCCAAAATAAGCCAATAACCTATTCACTTGACAGATTAAAATGACATACAAAATACCTGAGGCGCAGTTGTCTTATGTGAGTTCAACAGACTGCAGACATAAATGGCTTTCCTTTATACCTACGGTTGCCCTCAGGATGCTTTGGTTTTCTTGAGCTATGAAGTTTGAAGCAATGATATTTATGTATCATTAGGTCTAAGATAAAAGTGAGAACTCGAGAAAGGGTCCTTAGGCGTGCTGTGTTAGAATGCCAGCGTTACTGGCTAATTGGTACTTTTAGGATTGGTTGAATGCACTTTGATGAGTAAACACAGAGGGGAAAAAAAATTACTACAAGCCACATCTACGTGGATACAGCACATTAGCTGCCATGCAGGGCACAACAGAATTGATGTAAAACAAGAAAATCAATTATTTATTGAGCCACACAACCTCCTTGTTTATACCATGAATTGGTGTAGGTTCATGCATAGATGTGAGGTAGGTAGAAAACCTATGTGTTGGTGTGCCAATGCCTGCAGTAAATCTCTTGATATGAAGTCTTGAATTGCATTCAAAGTACTGGCAAAAGCTGAATTTTTTAGACTTACGTAAGTCAACACTTAGGCCTTTCCCATGTAGCTCGTTCTCAAAGAGGACCTCTGGGATACAGCAATGTCATTTCTTCTTATCTACATTAGCATGTGGTAACAACATCATTTGCTGTGGATGAGACTAATCGTACAATTTACTCAGCATTCAGCAGACTAGAAACTGAGGAAAGGTATTTGAAAATTCTCCCTAAAAAAGCATGGAGAAATTCAGCACTCCCAAACCCAGCCATTTTTTAAATATGCCTGTACTGCGTCAATGGCAGGAGCGCCGGGGAATAAGTAAAGAGCATTGTAAAATTCAAATATGCAGTGTGACATAAAGGGTTTAGGTAGAGAATTATATTTGTCGAGTGCGAAGACATCCTTACTGTGGATAAAGGGAATTGCTCTGTATGCTTTGCCGCGTCAGGTTCTGGAATTGAAGGGCATCAAGTCTGGGCTGGTTTCTAAACAGAGTTTTTACAAAGCCACTCTGAAATAATCTCACTTCTGGCCAGATGAATGTGAGCTTCCCTGCTGCTCTGTCTCCTGTAGGCTCTGTTTTACTTTTAGCAGACCAGCGTAGTTCATGCAGACTTCACTGAGATTCTTTCTGCTTTTATCTTAATGTCAGGGGGAAAAAGGTCAATGCAGCAGGAGCTCTTTGAAATAACTTCGGTGGTTTGGAAGAATGATATTCATTTCATGTGTCAAGTGTATTAACATTTCTAATTGTGCTCCTTGTCAATGGAGACAAATAAATCACTTTTACTTAAGATTTTCTGCGTGCTACACTGTAGAATAGCTTTGTAAATTCTTCCCTTCCATGAGGGAACTTCTATCTAAGTTACAAACTTTATTTCGGTGTGCATCATCTCCATTTTGGGTGCAGTCCCATCTTATTATTAATCCTTCTACTTCTTTGAAGGGCAATTAATCAGATTATATTTTTTAATAAAGCACTCTTACATTTTAAAATTAGAAAAACGTCGGTTTCCAATACTTAATAGAAAATTGTTGTATTAATTAACCAAATTAAGACATGTCCTATAAGTTATCAAGTAATCCTTGTTGCAGTACTATTGCTACACAGTCCTGAGTCATGAAAGCTTGGTAAATCATTTACGATCAGGACGTCGATGACATAAACACATGGCAATATATTTATTTTTAAATTATTTATTTATTTATTTGTATTTAAATATTCATTTGTATTTATTTTTAAATATATTTGTTTTCTTTCAGGCTATATTCTGGTAATTGCACAATGCTAGCAAAGGAGAATTACAGACCCCTTTAGGTGATAATAAGGGTGCTGCCATAACCTTTGTATAAATTGCTCTTAAAGGAAAAATGTGACTTGGGTCTCTTGGTAGAAAACATGGTATTTTTTTTCCTTTCAGTCAGTATAACTTGCAGATGACACCAAGCTGGGAGGAAATGTTGATCTGCTAGAAGGTAGGAGGGCCCTACAGAGGGACCTTGACAGGCTGGAGAGATGGGCTGACTCCAATAGCATGAGGTTTAACAAGTCCAAATGTCGGGTCCTACACTTTGGACACAACAACCCCATGCAGAGCTACAGGCTGGGGACAGAGTGGCTGGAGAGCAGTCAGGCGGAAAGGGACTTGGGAGTGCTGGTGGACAGGAAATTCAACATGAGCCAGCAGTGTGCCCAAGTGGCCAAGAAGGCCAATGGTATCCTGGCCTGCATCAGGAATAGTGTGGCCAGCAGGACTAGGGAGGTCATCATCCCGTTATACTCGGCACTGGTCAGGCCGCACCTCGAGTGCTGTGTCCAGTTCTGGGCCCTCAGTTTGAGAAAGATGTTGAGATGCTGGAGTGCGTCCAGAGGAGAGCAACGAGGATGGGGAAGGGGCTGGAGCACAAGCCCTGTGAGGAGCGACTGAGGGAGCTGGGGTTGTTCAGCCTGGAGAAGAGGAGGCTCAGGGGAGACCTTATTGCTCTCTACAACTGCCTGAAAGGAGGGTGTAGTCAGGCAGGGGTTGGTCTCTTCTCTCAGGTGACCGGCAACAGAACAAGAGGACACGGTCTCAAGCTTCTCCAGGGGAGGTTTAGGCTTGACATTAGGAAGAAGTTCTTCACTGAGAGGGTGATTGGCCATTGGAATGCACTGCCTGGGGAGGTGGTGGAGTCACCGTCCCTGGAGGTGTTTAAGGAGAGATTGGATGAGGCACTTAGTGCCATGGTGTAGTTGACAAGTAGGAGTAGGTGTAGGTGTTGGGTCATAGGTTGGACTCGATGATCTCAGAGGTCTTTTCCAACCTTATGATACTGTGATACTGTGATAACCCCACTAAGAAAAGGAGTTAAGCAGGTTTGTAGAAAATAAAGTGCAAAGATGATGGGAATAGCTTTGTTGAGAAAGACACTTTCCAAAGCTACTAAGAGTGATGGTTGAGGAATAAGGTTGATTCAAAAATACCTGAATTCTCCCAGAGTGCCTTGGCTTACACCTGCTTACTCCTAGGTGGAAGGTGGCATCTTCTTCAAACAGCAACGAAAGTCACATTTGTTGCTGTCCTGTGCCCACATGGTGGTGTGTCCTGGGTTGGCGTTGAACCTGTTCAAATACGTAAGGGTAATTTCCAGTGAAAAAAATAGATCAGGTGAGATATTCACCATGCTGTTTTCTTCTGGACTTATCTCATTATTTAAGCTGTATACCAAGGCAATGTTATGGCTGAAATTTAGCAACTGGTGACCATAGTTGAGAATTTCTGCACTGCTTTAATCTTGGTGCTACTAGAACAAAGAGACAACAGCAAGACCCAAGTTCTGTGTTGTTCCCAGACAGGGAACCTGTGTAAACGCAAGGTGAAAAACCTCAAGTAAAAACGGACACTGGAGCTCCCTCACCAGTGTTACAGAAGGGCAAGAAATCCGCAGAGATAAACTGAAGAGGTGGGGTTCTATTGATGGTTTCTTCCTTCACACTCGAGCAGGTCCAGAGCAGCTCCTGGGAATTGGTTGAGCAGCCTTGAAGTCCTTGGCTGTTTCTGAAAAGAGAGGCCTGAGGAGCTCTTCAGGGGAGGACATGAAGTCAAAATCATTCTGATCCTTCCATGGGTTACTGTCATGGTTTAGCCTTGACCGGGCTAAATTTCTGGCTGAACTCGTGCAGTTGGGCTACCAATTTCCACCCCTCCACCCCCACAGGAAGGGAGAGGAAAACGAGAGGAAAGAGACTTGTGGATTGGAAACTAAAGCTACAGCTTTAATGAAATGATGATAATAATAGTAATAATGATTAAAATAATCAGAAAGTGATGAAAATATGTATACATATCCGAGATCGCAGCCCCACCCCACCCCTCGCTGACCGTCCATCACCACAACAGCTGCAGAACAGACACGGGGGAATGGGGCCACAGCCACAGCCAGGAGGGAACTGAGCTCAAAATGGATTCAGGAACACATGGATCCAGGGCTGGGAGCAGTCGGACAGACGAGGTCCTCACTGGACGTTGGCCATCACAGAGGAGAGCGAGACCCTTGTGAGCTCTCAGTTTTATACCGAGTGTGATGTATATGGGATGGGATCCTCCGTTGGTCAGTTTGGGGTCACCTGTCCTGTCTGTCCCTCCCTGAAAGTCCAGCCTGTTTCTCCAGCTCAAGGATGGCCTTGGTTACCAGAGGAGTGAGGATAAATACTGGCCTCTCTGCATCCCAGTGCCCCGCGTTATCGCTGCTGGAGAGAAACTGCCTGAAAAACATGCAGTTACTTTAGACTAAGGCCAAGTCAGAGTCAGAGGCTCCCCAATTAACTCAAACCAAAACAGCGACTCATGGAAGATTCTACTCGTTATTCAAGTTAACAAGCCTTGCATGTAGAATATCATCCAGTTTCCCAATGCTTTTTCTGATGTCATTTTCAGAGCCCCTACAAACTGTGCACACTCCAGCCAGACTGACTGGGTCATTGCATATCTTTTAAGTCTGCATCTGTAAATATTGCTTTTCAGAAGTAGCCTGAAGTAGGACTTACAGTGCTATAGCTGTGTAGCCCAGCACAGGCTGATGGGCTCTCTTCCAGCACACAGGTGCTGTGTTGCTGCTCGTACTGGGTTGGTGCTCTTCAATTTATGGCTCCATTCCCAGCATGACTTTCTGGGCATTTTTAGGCATATCACTCTCGGAATCAGCAAAATACAGACAGTACTGCAATCTTGCTTGGTGTGGGAGAGGAAGGTACAGATCCATAAATAACATAATAGGATATGCTCAGTTTCTTTTGTTGATGGGGAAGAATTGGCCAGAGATTTTTATGAGTATTGCCTTTCTGGGCTGAAAGCAAGACTTTGTCTTCAGGTGAGAAATAATTGCTAGTTCAGTCTTTCAGAAGGCAGTTAAATGAAGACTTCTTGTCCACCCAAGAGATAATGAGGCATTGTTGTTAGCTCAGCTGTTCCTCTGAGTTTTTACAAGTACTTATTTTCTGCTAAGGAAACAAACAGCAATAAAAAATCACTGAAAACTGGCAAGCTGGTAAGCAGTTCCTGGGTCTCGAGGAGAGAATTTTCTCCAGCAGTTTTTAATAAAAAGTGTTTGATAAAATATCTTTTTGTTATGGAAGTAAGGCTGTTACAGGAATGCATTTTGAATAGTGGTCTTAATATTAGAATAAAAACAGTCCCTCGATTCTTACTCTCATTTTTGGTGTGTCTTTAAATAACATTTAAGATCCTTTTCCTCAGTTAAATTGTATTTTATTCTTATCAGGAGACTGATTATGTGCAGGCTTGTGTTCCTGAAAGTACTTCAACACTGGCAACGGTGATGCCCTCAGCACGTTAGAAACATCATTCAGCACTCAGCAAGAACAAGTCCTTTAGTTTCAAAGACTGGGTGGGTTTGGGTTTTTTTTGCATTTCTCTTCTAGAGAAACATAGAAGTTTAGAAAGGCTTCGGTTGATTCTGTATAGGGCTTGGGGAAAAAGTCTCTCTATAAGATCAGAAGGAAAGTGGAAGAGATATGAAGCCCTGGAAATTGGAGATGCCTTCTCTTAAAATCCAATTATCTGCCAGGAACCAAGAAACAAGAGGAGAATAATTGAATGGGACAGTATAGAAAAATCTATCTTTGTAGTGCATTTAGTAGGTCGTATTTCAGCTGCCTGGCTGGTACTTGACATCATTATTTATCTGTTGGTAACTTGCTTCTGACATTATCACTAAATTGCTACCACAGCCTGTTGTCCATCATCCACATTAATTTGAAGATGCAGCCTATCCTACTCAGTCTCTTTAACTTGATGAGCACAACAAACCAAACAACCACAAACCGTCTCGTAAAATAACTCAGCTCCCAGAAATTAAACATGTATTTGCAAAATCTGTTTAGTCATTCAGAGCTTTTTTTCTCAGAACAAAACAGCTCAAATGGAATTGTTTTGAAATGTCGGTTTTAGTTTGGACAGTAAGGTCCTGAGTAAGAAGAAAAGAGCAGCTCAGTGCTAGCCTGCCCTTATGAAAGGTGTTTGTGGAAGGAGGAGTTCAGAGGGTGTGAGAGACCCAAGCAAGGGCCAACATAAGAAAGTAGCAGGGAAACTGAAAGCCAGGTTGGATGGGGCTTTGAGCAGCCTGATCCAGTGGCAGAGGGGTGGAACTGGAAGATCTTTAAGGTCCCTTCCAACCCAAACCATTCTATGATTCTATGACTGTAAAATCACCTAGTGGTCGCTAGCATATAGTACCCAGAGGGGTCATACTAAGTCATAGCCAAGTTTTGGTCTTCTTGTTACCTCTCTGTAAACTGAGGTGGGGTTTGTGCTGAAGGCTTTGCTTGGATCTCTTCTCACCACCTGCCTGTGCAGCCTATCAGAGCTTTGGAAAGATCTAATTGAACTGTGACATCGACACTTGCATTGAAGCCTGCGTTTAAACGCCACTGTGAAAACCATTAATAGGTTCTCTTTTTTGTTTTTGTTTTTGTCTCATAATGTTTGTTAGAGTTACCAGACATATTCACTGTATTTTACACCATTAACAGTGGTTTAGTGTGTTAAATGGCAGCAGAAGGAGAGCATCAGTCTCTTTGAAAGCCGAATGAACAAGGAATAGCAGTATTTACAAGGACATTCTTCAATAAGATAGATTGAAGGGTTTTCATGGCTGAGATACAGCACACTGTGTAACAGCACAGCTGCCAGGGCTCTAGAAGCAGCTCAGCCACGTTGTTATGGTGTAGAGCATGGTTAATCAGCCCTGCTGACAGATTCATATTTGCTATCTCCACTGTGTTGACAGAGCTGAGTACAAACACATTCTCTATGTTCCAGATGGGTCTGTTAGCTTGGGTTTAGCCCAATAACAATTGCTGGAGCCCCGAGACTAGCAAGGCAGGGTGAGCAGGAGGGTCAGGAATGTTTATTAACTGATGTGCAAAGTGGTACCAACCCATGAAGAACACTAACAGTATCACAGTATCACAGTATTGCAAGGTTGGAAAAGACCTTGGAGATCATCGAGTCCAACCTATGCCCCAACATCAACACCTACTCATCATCTAAACCCTGGCACTAAGTGCCTCATCCAATCTCCTCTTAAACACCTCCAGGGACGGTGACTCCACCACCTCCCTGGGCAGCGCATTCCAATGGCCGATCCCCCTTTCAATGAAGAATTTTTTCTAATATCAAGCCTAAACCTGTTCTGCTGAGCCTGAGATAACAATGCTGCTCAACACGCAGTGCTGGGAGGCAGCACATGGTCAGACTATGGAGTGGTGTGCTGACCCCAGCACAGTTTCACTGCGAGTGCTCTTCGTACCCATGCTCAGGGACGTGGATCTGTAGAGCCATGCAGTAGCCTGAAGGGCTGGGCAGGCGCAGGAGGCTGTTCCGGATGCTGTTACCAGCTCTGGCTCTCCACCTGTTCAGGACATGAGAAGGTATTACAAGGTAAGGCCAGGTGTTCCTCTTGCCTGGTATCCTGCCTCTTGCAACAACTTCTCCCAGTTGGTCCAAGAGGGTTGGGAGGAGCAGAATGGGGTGATGTGGTGATTCATCCCTGGGAGAAACTCTCTCAGCTGAATCTGCAGAGAAGAAGGAGCAGCCTATACCTACTATAATCCTAATATAGATACCTTATTCCCAGAGAAAAGTAGAATTTGAGGCCTGACCAGCTGCCACCTCTGCCCCAAGTCTCCTCAGGAGGCAAAGCAACTATAAGCTTCTCTTGTACTCCCCGTTGTCCCGGCTCCCGGGATACTGTAGGTGCGTGGGTATTTGTGAAGTAAGTTTTCTCATGTTTTGCAGAGTTTACATCAAAATATACTGCACAGAACTTGATTTTATTATGTTAGATTTATAGTAGCTACTTGTTTATATAGATAATAAAATGGGACATTTAAATGCGAGAGTATCACTGCATAGTATGGTTGGCAATGCTGATGTCTCAGTAAGATAATACATAAAGCTATTGCTGTCATCCTGTTACTGATGACTGGAAAATCAAGGGATGGAAATTGCCAGTATTTTTAGCAAAGCTCTTATTTTCATTGAATGGTTGTGCATGTTCTGACCTGTGCTCCAGATGCATGTACGCATATAATCCAAATGTAAAGGAAGAGTAGGAAAGCTATGATACTGGCAGTGATGTGGGGAGGGACTATATTCAGGTGGATATATTCGTTATTTAGTATTTCAGGAAAAAAGAAAAAGTACAGACAGAAAATAAGTTGACAGTTGGTTAGCTGAGCAAAACATTGGTAACAAATCTTCAGCCTGAGAATAGATTTAGCATAAATAATACATACATCTTTGCATTACCGGTAACAGCACATTTTTGAAAATACATTGTTTCAAAAGAAGCACAGTGAGCCTTGAGTAGATTCAATAACGCTCAAGTTTCCTATCCCCCTCATCTATTTAGTTAAATGGATTTGACTGTAAAAAATAGTGTTGCTTTGAAGAGTGCTTTAAAACACAATCTAGCAAGCACAATTTAATTCATATGAATCATGCTGTTCAGAATAAAAATAATTTATTACTTAAACAGGAACTGATTTTGTTAGCATTTCTCTTTGGAATACTCATTACTACCGGTTCTGTGCTTGAGGTTTAAACCGCAATATTAAGTATACATTATAAGGGATGTAAAGAAATGGGCTGCGTAGGGTTAGAAAACCCCAAACTGCGTGTGTTTATTTAAGTTTTGATGTAGGAACTTTGCCTCTCTCTTCATTTTGATCTGATGGCATGGAAAACAAAGAATAACTTTAGTGAGTGACCACAGTGGGTACAGCCCAGCCCAATGTGTGAGAGAGCTGTTTGGGAGGTGTAGAGTGAGGAACCTCAGTGGCTCCAAAACTCCAGAAAACAAACATTTTCTCTTTTGTAGCACAACTACTCACAGCAGCTTCTAGGATTTCAGTTGTGTCTCTCTCTCTTTTCTTTTTTTACTTTTCAAATAAGTGAAAATGAAGAATAATGAAAGCAAAGCCACAGCATATTTCGTAGGTCATTTGTTCTAAAAGTGTAAACCATCATTTGCTTACATAAACACAAATCATAAATATGTATTACCATTCAGTGTTTAACAAAACAATATCCTGGTTTGGTGAACCCCCAGTGGGATGTCACCCTTGAGCAATGGAACGATAAATCTAAAAACCTCCTTGGGTGAGCAAGAGTCTGCAAAACACGATACTCAATCTTTACGCATAATCTCATCATCGAAGACAAAATGATTTCACGAAGGACAAAAAGCCTGTTAGAGTTTGCTGCTGTATTTACGTTTCCATGTGGAATATAAATTGTGCTGAAGAGTGTGTTTGCTCGGTTCTTTACGAAGCTGCCAATGCTGAACCAGCAGTCGACTCATCTGACTCTGGAGGAAGAATTGCTTAAAGCTCAGTGTGCTTCGAATGCTCTGTCAAGGACTACATCTGCCCCAGTATCAACCCGGAGTCTTGGCTAGCTTATCAAAAGCGGAGGGACTGGAAGGTTTCTTTTGGTAGATTTTCTTGTTAAAGATGTTCTAAAGATCCTTGGATCAAGTTGACGGAACAAACAGGACTGCTATAGAAAGGGAAATCTCTGAAGGGAGGTATTTTTACTTTGGGGCTGCATAAATGGCTCCTGAGATGCATGCACACATAATTTGATGTTTGTACTGAAGGACCAGTATATGTGATTCAGATGAAGAGCCAGAAAACAAGATGGAATGAGATCAGAAATAAAAAGATTTAATAAACAGTAAAATAGTATTTTGTAAAATCTTAGTACCAACTAAAGTACTAAAGTTTATGTAGATATCTCCTATTGCAAACACAAAAGCAGACAGGGTGCCTTGAATAAAGAGCACAATTTTAATTTCCCTGCTTGACATTAAGATGTCAGTCTAGTAGGTACAACGGGGTAAAAGGACTCTCGGGAGTGACTGGAAGGTTGGCCCACGTCGTAAAAAACTATCGTCGTAATATGACAACATGAATACATATCTGCAATTCCAGACAGACAAATGAACATTATGAAGTAGAAATAAAAAAAAACATTCTTTAATAAAGTCTGGGATACCTGGGCAGGGGAATGGGTACATCCAGAAAAATGCTCTAGCTACAGTATCTGCAAACTTTTAAGCTCAGGCTAAAAAGAAGATTGGTGGGAATGGCACACATTTTAATGCTCACAGTGGAGGAGCTCCATGTATTTAAATGAGTAGCCCTAACTTGCAGATTTTAGAGTATATTTGAAAATATAAGTAAGGACTATGTTTTCCTGAAGCTTTTCCATGCATGCATTTTTGCACATTTTAAAAGGGAGGTAGTAGATTCCCTAATGCATAAAAAATATTCATATCTGCCTTTGGTGTCCCAGCCCGGAACCATAACAGAATGGTTAAGGCAGCCAGCTGAAATATTGTTTGAATAAACTTTCAAACTTGCTTCTATTTCCAGATGTCTTGAAAGGAACATCCTGATTTTCTGTTTATGTCCCTTCTGCTATTTATATGTATTTACAAAATCACTTTTGAACATGTTTGTCAATTCATGTTTTGTTGATAGCAACTGTGACTTATATTGGTCCATACAAGCTTCTCTTGCTGGGAGAAGGAATTTTTAAGTTGTAGATTAATGAAAGGTGAAAAGGTGAGCAGTAAATTTCTAGTCTGAATGATATGGTGGCACTTCTCCTTAATGCATTTCATAGAATCATCAGGTTGGAAGACACCTCTGAGATCACCGAGTCCAGCCGTGCCTGTCTCCCCACTAAACCCTGTCCCTAAGGAATTCATCCACCTGTCTGTTAAACACCTCCAGGGATGGCGACTCCACCCCCTCCCTGGGCAGCTGTGCCAGTCCCTGACCACCCTTTCAGTGAAGAAATTCTTCCCAATGTCCAGTCTAAACCTCCCCTGGCGCAACTTGCGGCCATTCCCTCTCTTGTATTTTTTCCCACTTAATATTCCTCTTGAAGAAATCCTACCTTAATGCAACAGCAGCACAAAACAGGGACTTCAGCCAGGAGAAAAATCTGTGTTTGTCTTTTCATGCAATGAAGCTAACTCTTCATGCCTCCGGTCATGGGACACTTCTGAATCACTTGGCAACAAATCCATTTTTCGGAGCATCTTCTGTAGCTCGTGTTTCTGAGCAGCTGTGTGTTGGCTGCAAAGTACATGTGTGTATCCTCCTCCTTACAACCGATACCCAGTTTTGCCTAAGCCATGAGGCACTTGTCTGCTTTATATTTTAACACTGCTGGCAGCCTTCAAAATGTTTATTCTCTATGTTTCTTTGCATCTGTTTGGAGAGATACACAATACTCGTAAGTGCAGATGTTGCCTCAAAGGAACAGTTTTGTGGGTTTTTTATCTTATAGCTCCTGCAGTAATAGCAAATACAAAGTTCTCAGCTTCACTTTCCAACATTTTTCATCTGTAAATCTTACAGCAGAACAGATCTGAAACCAATTTGTTTGAATTTTACATTGCAGCTGATTATACTAATGTTTTTGTGACTCTTTTGTGTCCTTAACTGCCATCAGTGACATTTTAGCCTTTTCTGTCTAGGTACTTTTCCATTGCAAATACTTAAAGTCTTTTAAAGATGAAAGGTTTGGTTTATTTGTCTTTCAGAACTTGGCAATTACTCTATTTTGTTTTGATTTCTTTTTCAATTTGCAGAAATGGACAAGGGATGGCTTGGCTTTTCTATGACACCAAGCTGAGTGGGGCTGGTGTCACACCAGAAGGACAGGATGGCATCCAGAGGGACCTGGACAAGCTGGAGAAGTGGGGCTGTGGGAACCTCATGAGGTTCAACAAGGCCAAGTGCAAGGTCCTGCACCTGGGTCAGGGCAATCCACGGTTTCAAAACAGGATGAGGGACAATGTGACTGAAAGCAGCCCTGTGGAGAGGGACTTGGGGTGCTGAGTGATGAGAAGCTTGACACCAGCTAGCAATGTTAAGAAATTTTTCACCATGAGGGTGGGGAGGCCCTGGTCCAGGTTGCCCAGAGCAGTGGTGGCTGCCCCATCCCTGGAGGTGTTCAAGGCCAGGTTGGGTGGGGCTTGGAGCCCCTGATCCAGTGGGAGGTGTTCCTGCCCGTGGCAGGGGGTGGAACTGGATGGGCTTTAGGGTCCCTTCCCTTCCAAACTATTCTATGATTCTATGATTCTATACCTCGTTAAGATGTGAAGTCTTTTATCAGTGGTGTTTGCTTATAGCTTTTATACTACATGCATAATCTCAGCAGGCACAAGGACTCTTAGTATGGATGAGGACTCTTTCTGCTCAAGCGGAGAAGTAAAATTCAGCTTCTTTGCAATATTTGAAAGCTGTTTTGGTCTTTATGGTTTTGTTTTGTTTCTCCTAACTGTGTGAATCAATAAAAATGAACAGTTTAGTTTGTGAGTGTAAACTCCAGGACAAAGGTGTTCTATGTATGATGAAACTGTATGGTTACTGTCACCTAATGAATTCAAATATACAGCTTTGACAGCAGCACCAGTGCTAATTGCTTTGTGTTTCTTACAAAATGATGTCCTTTTCTAACTTTTGTTTAGAGTCAGTCAGCATAGAAGTATTCTTCTTGCTGAAATTACTTCATAGGCAAAGTTCAAGTGAGCAATTAGTGATTGCCTCTGTTTTGTGAGTTATTTTGCCAGCTTTTGGTTGTTCAGTTAATAATCTTTTAAAATTCTGATGTATATCCCCAGGTAGCTGTAGGTCTGTTTCCCAAATCTACTGCAATGTTCAAAGTGCTCGCCTTTCTGGGACCATCTTCTTCTCTTCTCCAAAGGCCCTATGAAATCTTTGGCAGCCTCTTGAATGAAACTCATGTTTCCTAACACGGAACAGTGTACGGTGATTGTACAAACAGAAAAATTATGGGAAGACTCTAACTCTGATATTGAAACTTGCATTCAATGACCATTGCAAGAATAAATTTGATGCCTGCAAGCATCTTGCTGAAGGATTATGGGAATTTATCAGCAGAACACATAATAATCCATTCCAGGAATATCAGCAACCTTGCTAAAACCGGCATGCCACTGCCAACTATCTATCGCTATCCTGATTCTTTCACTCAACAAAGACCTAATATCTAAACAGCACTGAGTCAATGTGTTTCTTAAATTATCCCATGAACAGACTCAGGGAATCATTTAGAAGCTTTGTCTTTCTGTTCTTATTACTGTGCTAATGACTTTTGAATGTAAGTCCTCTTGTTGCACGATATTCACCTTAATGCTGAGATTTTCCCTAGATGTTGGATCCCTGTTGGTATTGCCAATCATATCTTTCTGGATTTATCTGATTTTTGAAGTTACGAATATGATAAATCAATGTTATATTTTAATATACTAACGTACTAACTTAGTGGAGAGAAAGCCCAGTCCTGGTTAAAAGAAACTTTGAAAAAACATGTGATTTTTACAGACTCACAAGTAAATAAATGCTTGGAATCTAAGGATTTTCACTGTGTGCTACAGTTTTAGTATGAGTTTCAAATAAGGGAATTAACAATGTACTGCCTGATTAACTGAAGTTTGCAGTAATTGGGTTACCCAGGCTTCTTCCTCTGTCTTCCCAAAAGCTGATGAGCAACTACTTTCACCGAGATGGTCAACTCCCCACAGAAGTCTACAAGTAAAACTACTCAACGGTTTTCTTGTTTTAAAAATATGCCATTTCTATTGCCATCATGAATTTTATTAGGGAAAATGAGCTTTAACATCAGCTTTATTTTTTCCTCTAGAGATTATCACACTTCAGCTCTTCACTCACTGAGTTGCACAAGTAGCTTTTCTTCTGACCCTGGGAAGTAACCCTTCCTGAAGAACCATCTCTGTGCAAGTTCATGACGATCACTTGTATAACAGGAGGTCCGTTATGTGGTGGAGTGTCCTGGCTCAGGTCCCTGTCTCCGTATGTTTAGGCACTGCTTCTCAGAAAATTTCTGCTTTGTAGTCAGGATTGCAGCCAGATCCTCTGTTTTCCAGTGTCTACCACGGACTGGAAACACCCTGTGGTGAGCCTCGTGCAGGCGTGCTTTGGGTTGAACATGCCTTCCCACTGATGATATCATTTGGCTTTGGATTTGTGCAAACAGCCGTTCGTCCTTCCTGTTCCTCCGCAGTTCATTTCTGTGCTCACTCAGCTGTGAGATCGGTACATACCTCTCAGGGAGTTTACCTTTCTAATTTTTTGAACAGCCTACCTTTCCTTATCATCAGCACTCTTGGATGTGGGGCAACTCAGTAGTACTGCTTCCATCAAAAAAAGAGTGGAAACCAGACTTTTGTAGACTTTGGTGCTTCTTACTGATAAAAAAGTGGCATCGGTGAATGAAGGAGCTGCTTCAAGCCTACTTCTCTGTGACTCATAGGAATCTTATTGTCGGCTAGTGTGGGCCTCAACTTTTATTCAGCACAATCTTTCAGATTTGAAGGAAATATTGCCTTAAAATACTAAAAAAATGTATTGTAGGATGAAAGAAAGGACTCCTGGCACTTACCATCTTCAAGATCTGAGATCCTCCTCACTTCGTGCTTGCTCTCATCACGGAAAACTTCCCAGGGTCTGTGGCTTGTGTCCCTGGTGTTGAAAGTGGGTTGGACTCCTACCTTTCAATTCTTTTCTTGTATCCTTCCTTCCTGATCACTTATCAGACAGGAGTGCATTTTAGGAACTAAGATGAGTTTTACCAAACACGGCTGTGGTGGTCGCTCTCCCCTCGCCATTTATCTGATCTGTTTGCTCTGTTGACTCTAGAAAATGCAAATGTACTCAAGCAGATGCTCCCACCTTCTTGGGGGCTTCTCTGATTTGTCACAAGATGTTTTAAAGCCTGTATCTTAAGAGGTGTTGACTGTACCTTCTCCTTACCAAGCACACAGGTTTCACAGACCGGAGACGACAGCACTAGCGGTTGCCATGCTTTTTCCAGCCATCTCCTTCCTACTGGTTATTACTTTGGCAGCCCTGGGGGGTTACATAAGTGTCCATATCCCTCTGGGAGAGAAGAAACTGGTTAAAATAGCAATCCTAGCAGGTCGAGCTCCCTGTGTTTTGAATCACATTCTTTGTTTAATAATGAAGGACTTGACTTGGAATTATTCTGCAGGAGAGGGTGCCTTTTTTTCCATGCTCACTAGAACAGAGATAAATCTTCATCCCTTGAACGCTGCCTGCAAATTGACATCCTATTTCGAGACATAGGGGAGTTTTCCACTCTAAGTTGTAAACACGCAGTTGTGTTCATAAAAATGAATGTCCATATACAGGTGGAGGTCCTTTGAAATCGGCCCATTGACGAAGGACACATTTCCTTTGCAGAATAGGCAGTGTGAGATCCTTGGGAAGGAAAGAGGACTTGGAACAAAGGATATTTTTCCCCAGTCTCATTTCAGATCTGACATAACTCCACAGCTTTCAAAACCAGGCTTGCTGATTTCTTTGATTTATCTGTATTATTCAGTCTATGGACCTTGTTTGTGTTTCCTAATGCAAAATTCATCAGAGTTGCTAAATTTGTGGTCCTTATATTTGCATTTCATTTTCAATTAAATACATTTTTTTGCATCAGACATTAATTCTGCAATTTGAGAGTATTTTATATTTCAGGAGTGTATTCAACTGCAGCTAACATCACTGATCAGTAAAGTATTTTCTTTATATGAACTTCATAATTGTGTTTAGTGTGGGTTTTATCCAAAATCTGTTCAGTAGGAAATACCCAAGGACTTTAGCAGTCATACACTTTTCCATGAACATTTTTCTACAGGTATCTGACAATCCATCCTCTTTTAGCCTGTAGTGTCTTTCTCTCATGGAAGATCAGAGCATACATACTTTTAGGGAGAAAGAGAAGGTTAGCTTAAGGAAAAAAAATGAGAGCAATTGCTGATTATATATATTTGCAGTCAAACAAACAAAAAGATGCCACTGGTTATCTTTCTCCGTATACTGTTAGATTTAAAATAGTAAGTATCACCTAGATTGTTTTGTAATGTCAACACAGAAAAAGCAATTGCTGATTTATTAAATTAAATTTAATTAAATTACATTTATTTCAAAACTAGGAATTTTTTCCAAGCTTCTCCTATACCATTCATATTCTGACAAGAAAATGGACTAAGATATATGTTAAAACTTGCATTAACTAGCTCTCCTATAGGTTACATTTCTCTACAGCCTAGCCGGTTGGGCAGCTCTAAGCAAAAAAGTGCTCTTTTTTTGTCTCCAAAACCTAATATAGATCATGAGGAGCACAGGGATGGTGTGAAAAGGACAGAAGGTGTGAGAAGGCAGATAAGGTCAAAAGGTAGCTGTTGATAAGCAAAACTAAACAGACCCTTACTTAGGGAAAAAGTGGTCTAAATTTTCATTGGCACAGAGAAACAGAATTTTCACGTGAAAAAGAGCAGTTGGACTTCAGAAAAGTATGTATTTAGTAGTTTAACAAGGGATGGAGGAAGTCAAGCCAAAAGTGACTTGACCTCAAAAGTTGCCTCAATGTTTACTAGTATTTTTCAGGATTATGGAATGTGTTTTCCTAATGACTGCAAAAACTAATCCCACATTTATCTGCCGAGTGCTGAAATTCTTCCAGCTGTGGACACTCCTAAACTTCAGCAAGCATGGCTCTGGCTAGCTGATGGTTGGAAAATCTCATGCTCTTGAAGCATTTTGAGTCCAGTAGAGCTCTGATGTCTGATAGGGTGTATTTTTGACGCTTAAATATTCCTTGCCATTAGAGATGCTGTTTGCATCCACTATCAACATGGAGGGCTACCTCAGAATATGCCTTTTCTCTATGGTCCTTGCAAAAAGAAGCCCTCTACCTCTTACTGCAAAAATCTTTCCATGCAGTAGATTAGCACAGCTTAGACACGTATATCCTGAAAGTGAATACCTGTTCCTTGAGTCCTTGGGTCTTGTTGGCTTCAGAACATCAGCCTGAGCAGTAGGCTTCAATCCTTGAAGAATGAACTTGTTTCATCTTTTAAGTTTAAAATCTCTCATTCTTTCAGCCAAAAATCTCTTCAGTTTAAGCTGTGCTGTTATGGCTTTCGATGCAAAGAATCTTAGGAAATGTGGACATTAAAAGGAAAAACCCCCCAAATATAAGATAAAAATACAGTAAAGATTGTGAATCCATGTTGTCAAATCTTTTGCATTTTGCTCTTTTTAAAAGTCCTGAACCAAAGGCAACACTTGACTCTCTGAAGTACTTTCCTGACCAGTATTTCCAGAGTTTGTCTTTACGTAATTAACAGTTGTCCATGGCACCCAAAGTTTCCTTGAGTGTAAAGAAAGAAAATGTCAACCTAAAAAAGAAGAAAAAAGACTTTCTCACAAAAACCAAACTTCCACTCAGAAGCTGATGGGTGATTTTAGGGAAAATACTCAAATAGGAATCAGTATCTCTAAGCTAGACTCGCTACACAAAACAGAAAGAAGATAGTTCCTCTCCTGGTGATTTTCCTCTTAATGACACTGGCAGTTTGTCTTGCAGTGAATGAGTGCCTACCATTTGAAACCTTTCTTATTTCGAGCGCAATGAAGCTCGTGTCAGCATAGCCATTAATGCACCCCAACATGACTGTGTGGGAGTGGGAACAGGGTCAAGTATCCTGTTTCCCCCCATCAGCAAACAGCCCGAGCTAATCTTGGTGACTCATTCGACAAAAGGCATCACTAGCTACTCTCCGTGATGGAAAGTTTTGATTGTACTAAAATGGATTAAATCAAGCTCTGGAGAAAATCCTCTCCAGCAGATCAAGGAAGGCGATTCTTTCCCTCTGCTCCGCTCTGGTGAGACCCCACCGGGAGTCCTGTGTCCAGTTCTGGAATTCCCAACATAAGAAGGATATGGAACTGTTGGAGGGGGTGCAGAGGAGGCCATGAAGATGCTGCGAGGGCTGGAGCCCCTCTGCTGTGAGCACAGGCTGGGAGAGCTGGGGTTGTTCAGCCTGGAGAGGAGAAGGCTCTGGGGGCGACCTTAGAGCAGCTCCCAGTACTGGAAGGGCTCCAGGAAAGCTGGGGAGGGGCTTTGCACAAGGGCCTGGAGTGACAGGATGAGGGGGAACAGCTTTAAACTGGAAGGGGGAAAATTTAGATTAGATATTGGGAAGAAATTCTTCACCATGAGGATGGGGAGGCCCTGGACCAGGTTGCCCAGGGAAGCTGTGGCTGCCCCATCCCTGGAGGTGTTTTAGGCCAGGTTGGATGGGGCTCTGAGGCCCCTGATCCAGTGGGAGGTGTCCCTGCCCGTGGCAGGGGCTGGGACTGGAGGGACTTTGAGGTCCCTTCCAACCCAAACCATCCTGTGATGCTATGACGCTAGAATAGCATTTGAACTGCAGGAAGGACGTTGGTTGAATAGTCTTCTCTACCTTTGAGCCACAGCGACCTGGTGGCGAGTGCCTCTTGCCTGACAGCACCCACTGTCCTCCTGCGGCTGTACAGTCTCATGAATTCACCATGGACTGTTTTAGCTCCAGGAGCCTCAGGGTGTTGGAAGCCTCTGGCTCACATACTCGTGAAGCAGCTTCCAAGAAGGAATCTTCATAAGGATCTTCATTCAAGTGCTGCCTTCTCTGGCTCGGTTCGTACATGCTGCTGCTGAAAGAAGGACTCTAGGTTTATCTGAACTATGAGTTTGGCCAGGATGGAAGGAGGAGCTGCTGTGTGTCATAAGATAGTTTTCTCTAAGGAAGGAAGCTGTTAGGTAGGAGGCATTATCGTTGTGAAATACTCACGGATTTTATTTAGTACAGTCAAAAAGTGTCAAAACAGCTAATTGAATGCTTTCATCTCCACGATTAATGAAAGATTAAGTTACTGCAGAAATATGTCACAGGATTCTACAAATTGTAACTAAAAATAACCATCTTGTTAAATTTAAAGATAGTTAAATGTTAGTGCAGGAAGTGTCTCACTGCAAAGGCTTTGCAAACGTTTAAGGAGAGCACCACTGTATGTTTTTATGTCTTAAAAAATATATAGACTGCTTTTAGGTAAATTCCTCAGAGGTGTGACCAGAGCCTGTTTGTCTGCAGGTGTCCTAGTGGATTTCCTTTAGGAACAAAGGATTGGCTAAATGTTAGGGGGTTTTATGCAAGAAAAACAGTTCAGTGCACGTCAGCTGGTAGGGAATGTTGTTCAAGAGGTACCATGCTTTTCTGCTACTCTGTGTTTGCTTGTTCCTAGTATTTCTTTCCTCCCACCAGGGTCTGCAGGGTTCGATATAACCCGAATCAGAAAATGGATGTTGTAGGCATTCTTCAGAGAAATTGTGCGCTTGTTGATCTGTGGCTGCAGAGCCAGTTGTGTAAGCACGGGAAAACACAGTCTTTCATCCGATTCAGCTCAATTCATTCATCCCATCTGAAAATCTGTCCCCTTATTATTACTGGTAAATCTCATCACCTTACCCCAATCTACTGCTCAGCTCTCCCATCTTTTCATGGCCAACAGGACTAGGGAGGTCATCATTCCCTTACACTCGGCACTGGTCAGGCCACACCTCGAGTGCTGTGTCCAGTTCTGGGCCCTCAGTTTGAGAAAGATGTGGAGATGCTGGAGTGCGTCCAGAGGAGAGCGCCGAGGATGGGGAAGGGGCTGGAGCACAAGCCCTGTGAGGAGCGACTGAGGGAGCTGGGGTTGTTCAGCCTGGAGAAGAGGAGGCTCGGGGGAGACCTTATTGCTCTCTACAACTGCCTGAAAGGAGGGTGTAGTCAGGCAGGGGTTGGTCTCTTCTCTCAGGTGACCGGTGACAGAACAAAAGGACACGGTCTCAAGCTTCACCAGGGGAGTTTTAGGCTTGACATTAGGAAGAAGTTCTTTACTGAGAGGGTGATTGGCCATTGGAATGCGCTGCCTGGGGAGGTGGTGGAGTCATCGTCCCTGGAGGTGTTTAAGGAGAGTTTGGATGAGGCTCTTAGTGCCATGGTGTAGTTGACAAGTAGGAGTAGGTGTAGGTGTTGGGTCATAGGTTGGACTTGATGATCTCAAAGGTCTTTTCCAACCTTGTGATACTGTGATACTGTGATGTTCCTCTCCATCTTCTTCATTTTGCCAACTCTCACTTTTCCTTCCCCTCTCTCCTGCCTGTGACACCCTAAACTCGTACATCATATTTGTTTCTTTCCTAAATACATATCTCTACCATCTTTTTTTCCTACAGAAATGTCTCCTGATAAATTACTGAAGAGCCTTAGTTTTTATACCAAGCTGAGCTCACATCCTTTGCCACCGAGCGAAGGAACAAGGAAGTGCCTATAATTATTGCATGTACCGGAAAAACTGAAGTGAATTGTAATATTCTTTGACTAAATCCAAGTTTCATGAGAAAGAGTCGTTGCCTCTCCATACTCGCAGAAAACATGTGATTTTCAAAAATGCTCTATAAATACAGTGGAAATCTTAAGCTTTTCCAAGAAATGTGCCCATACATGTAAAACAAATAGAAAATCCATGGCAGAAGCCTGTTTTCTATGCCTAGTTGCTGTCTTGGCCTGTGATCCTGAGCCCAGTTTAAGTATTTCCATGGCAAGACAAAAGTTTCTGACTTGTTTACGTACTTGTTTATGTTAACATCCTTTCAGCTGCTCCTTGGCAAGTCACATTCTGATAACTGAGAGTGAAAATTCAAGGGGAATTCCATTGTTTCCTACGAGCTTTCAATGAAGACCACTGTGAGATGAAAGCTTTGGTGACTGAAGGTATTAAAAAAGCTCAGATTCAGAGATAAGAAGGGAAAGCTTCTTCTCCATTCCCAATTTACACAATTTTTCATATCTCACAAAAGGCAAAGATTCCTGGTAGATTTAACTGGTATTTACTTTGCACATCTCTTCCTTAGGAAGACACAGATTGAAAAGTTTGAAAACAATTTTCCAGAAGTAGCTCTTTTAGCTACTGCTTGTTCACAATAAGTGTGCAAGCTTGGTTTCTCTCAGTTATCATTTACTTAATTCTTCTCACCCAGGTGGTTTGTCCAGCTGTTGTGACAAACACTTTCAATTGTTTTCAGAAATAGGATTATTTTTCCCTCCGAAGTCACTGCTAATTTTCCATCTGTGTTTGACTCCTTTTTTTGTTGTTGATTTGTGTCTAAGTAAGTTATCTCCCAGCTCAGAGGTGACATTTCCAGAATGTTAATACATACTGATTTTCTCAAATCCACCATGGACAGTGCTGCTTTCTCTGCTTGATGGACAAATTGCCTTCAGATCTGCTGATCTGGAGGAATTGAACTCTGCTTATCAGAGCAGTTTGGGACTGTGTTATTGCGGCTCCACCTCATGGCAGATGAGAGCACAATGGCAATTGCATAACTTCAGCAGGTTATGCGACCGGGAGAAGAAATAAAGGTGATAGCTGATATAAGGAAATAAGAGATTTTGGATAACTGTATTGCCTACTTTTGCAAGGAATACGAGAGCAATTAATTTATTCTTGTAAATAAAATAGAGAAGAACATGGAAATTTAAGTCTTTTATTACCATTCACCCAACATATCCTAAAATACCTTCCTTACTTGGGAGAGGTCCTATTTACCAGAGTGGATCATAAAATATCGTAAAGTATTTGTTACTGAGTAGGAAGTAACGTTAATTTAATTTCTGTCTAAAACTTTAATGAGTTGACATAATTTATGAGAACAGATTGGTAGGAACCTCTTGAGGGGACTGCTTTAATCTTTAATTTTTGAGTAGAAATCAGAGGCACAGCACGTGTGTGCACACACATGTGCGTGTGTGGGGTGTATATAGATATATATTTCAAAAAAAAAGCAGGTTGTTTTGGATTTTGTTTTGATGGGTTTTAAAGATTTAATAGCTCCAAGTGTTTGCTATTTGTTGGAAGTAAATAATAATATTTATGTCAGAGATAATACAGGTGGGCCATTAAGCTGCTCTGAAAGCCAGAAATCTTCCTGTTGCAACAACAGCAGATACACTGGCACTCGCTTTGATGCATTCCTTGTGCGACAGCTGATGACAGGAAAACCTGAGAATGAGAATCATAGAATCATAGAATCCCAAGGCTGGAAGAGACCCCTGAGATCATTGAGTCCAACCGTGCCTGTTTCCCCACTAAACCCTGTCCCTAAGGAACTCATCCACCTGTCTGTTAAACCCCTCCAGGGATGGCGACTCCACCACCTCCCTGGGCAGCTGTGCCAATCCCTGACCACCCTTTCAGTGGAGAAATTCTTCCCAATGTCCAGTCTAAACCTCCCCTGGCACAACTTGTGGCCATTCCCTCTCGTCCCATTGCTGTTACTTGTGAGAAGAGCCCAGAACCCACCCCATCACAGCCTCCTTTCAGAGAAGAAGCACCCTGCATTCCCAGGCTCTTTGCAATTCTTGCCTGAGGTTTTCCATACTTCAACTAACACAGAGTTTATAAGCTGCTTCTGAAAACTAGATTAATTTTTAATTCAAGAAGAAAACAGATATGAAATTCATCAGCTGAATTTTGCTCAGACTTGGTTGCGTTGTAGATGAACTTGCAAAAATCTGTAGTCTTCTCAATACTCAGTGATAAATTTCATATTCTCACTTGGCCCAGTAGCCATCAGCACAGCAAATTCTCCATATAGCTACACCCCAAGGTAGAAGCTAGATCGGTGCAGTTACTTAAAAGAAGCAATGGTAAACACTCTTGCTTCTGTATAACACAATTTTATTTATCACCCTAAGGTCCACAAAAACAAACTAAGAAAGAGTATTTGCAGAAATGCCTTCTTAACAGCTTCTTATATAATAACAATTTATTTGGCCTGAACGTCACTGTGCAGACAATTAACCAAAACATCTGTTTTAAAAATAACTTGTAATCTTTGGAAGACAGGAATGAGGTCTATATTATCATATTAGACATTTAAATGAAGAATAACAAAGATTCCAGGACATAATAGTGATGGTAGCTGGGTATTTTTTGCATCATTACTTCCATGCTGGGTTCTTATTGAAGCTGAATCTCTGAGCTTTCTGAGGTTTTCAGGCAATTATCATTATTGGTAATATCTGTAACTTTTTATGGGCTCAAAGGGTCTTTTTCTCCATTTTTCACCTACCAGCTCCAGCTGGACATACAGTAACCAAAATCACAGTGTGAGTAACCCAAGGCTACAAGGAGCAGTCTTCCTGAAAGCTGTGTGCCAGGGATACACATCTAAGAATAAAGGCATCAAACAAATGGATAATGGCACAGAAAACTGTACTTCCTTCTTGAAACAGGGACAAATTTTTATTTTCTTGTAATTCATTCATGTAGGTTTTTTCCCCACTCCGTTAATTGAGATTCATTTCTAGAAAATAGATTTCCCTAGAGATTTTGTGAAGAGAGTGAATGAGATTAAACTTCTCTCAAATTCTGAGGTTAAATATAAACAAGCCAATGAAAATTAGTTTTAAAAGTTGATGGTTGAATTCTTTATTCGGATTACTGAATGAAGCTGCTGGGACCCTCTGTGAGAGTGGTACCAATGTGGCTGTGTTCAGAAATGGTTTTATCCTTTCTGCGCATGTTCTATGGGCATCTGCCTGACTTTATGTACTTCACCATGAAGTATAGAACAATATTTGGTTCAAGTGAAAGGGCCTCCTGTCACAATATGACCCTCTTCATCTGATGTCTAACAATGATATTTACAGGTTTTCTTAAAGATTTAATTTTGTCTCTACTAGCTATTAATATTTTTCTTTTTTTCTGAAATCATTATTATCTAAGAATGATGCCCATTGAAAAACCATAATGTAAAGCAGGTAGCCCCCCTTTTCTTTATTTACTTCTATTAAATGAAATAAAAGAAGTTGCTCAAAGATGCAGTAAGTTGCAGTAACTTGCTCTCTATTGGCCCTACTTTGATCAATGGGTCAGGCCAGGAGATTTCACAGTATCACACAGCATCACAGTATCATAAGGTTGGAAAAGACCTCTGAGATCATTGAGTCCAACCTATGACCCAACACCTACACCTACTCCTACTTGTCAACTACACCATGGCACTAAGAGCCTCATCCAATCTCTCCTTAAACACCTCCAGGGATGGTGACTCCACCACCTCCCCGGGCAGCACATTCCAATGGCCAATCACCCTCTCAGTAAAGAACTTCTTCCTAATGTCAAGCCTAAACCTCCTCTGGCGAAGCTTGAGACCGTGTCCTCTTGTTCTTGTTCCTCTTGTCCGGTCACCTGAGAGAAGAGACCAACCCCTGCCTGACTACACCCTCCTTTCAGGCGGTTGTAGAGAGCAATAACGTCTCCCCTGAGCCTCCTCTTCTCCAGGCTGAACAACCCCAGCTCCCTCAGTCGCTCCTCACAGGGCTTGTGCTCCAGCCCCTTCCCCATCCTCGTCACTCTCCTCTGGACACTCTCCAGCATCTCAGCATCTTTCTTAAACTGAGGGGCCCAGAACTGGACACAGCACTCGAGGTGCAGCCTCGAGTGCAGCAATCAGAGTAGGTTCACATCCAGTTGTATAGATACACCTTCCTTAATCATTTCCTCACCTTCCTATTCTAGCATGTTGATACAAATTGAGAAATGGCAGAACTGTGATCATCACTAGTGTTATTATACCATGTTTTCCCGGTGCAAGCTCTCTGTTTACCATCAGGTTTTTTCTTATTGGTGCTGCAATACTGTCCTTTTGCTTTGAGGTCGAATCAGTGTTTTGCTTGGGATCTGAATATACAATATTCTTCTGGAATGGAAAAGTGAGGATACAGGACATAGATATAAGAAGGCCCAAAGCTTTAATGCATTTTCTTAACATTTACATTTGACAAGAGGAAAACAATGCAGTCCATATTGTTCAACCTTTTCTCTGTTTTCCCTCCCCAAGGTTAGAGTAATCCCTCACACAGGGGATACGGTTCACTAAACAATCTGAATTTTCAAAGTACCCCAAGGGTTATGCAGAAAAATGTAAGCGTTACTTCATATTATCTAAATAATAAAAATGAGAGAAATAAGATAACCCTGTAGCTGTTAAGAGACTGAAATTTATGTCTCTTGTGACTTTTGGTTGTTATTTTTGGCAGTCTCTGGTGTCTTGTTTTCCTGCTGTTCTGAGTCAGTAGAGATTTGCACCAGCTATTGAAAGGGCATATTTATATCCTTCAGTCTTAGCTGACTACAGAGGCTGTGACACCTTTGTCATCTACTTAATAGAGCAACCTCCTTTCTGGTTTGCATTCAGATTTTGGTTCTGGGAAGCACTGTTTGATCTCCCCAGCCAAGCGCATGTGATCCTTTTTAACAGTCTTACATTGCATGGACAAAAGTGCTGTTCACTGAGAACATAATGAGCACCATAGGAGGCAAGGGTGACTTTATTTGTACTCTTTTTCACCTTGTCACTCATTTTTATGTTACTATAATGTTAGACCAGTGGCAGCTAGACCATTTTTGAAACCCTTTTTTCTCCCAAACTTAATCAAGGTATCCAGTGCCTGCACAGAAGGTTAAAAGTGAACCCAGTTGGGTCTTAATCTATTTCCATAAACCACTGATCAGGAGTTCTTCCAAGAGATTGTAGTACGCTGGCAAAGAGATGTCCTGGATAATCTAGTTTCCTGGTGGTGGAATCAGTGTCATTTTAATTGCTAATTGATTAGCAATCACTAAGAATTTCTCTTAGAAACTGAGAAAAACCACGCTTGGTACTAACTTGTTATCCAGCAAAGCTGAAAGGGGGGGGAGATCCTTAATTCCTCTTCACTGGTCAAAAAAAGCAGTGTAAGTGAACGCTACAACCATCTCAGCAAGAGAAGTCGCTCTGCAGCAGGAAAGGAGAAGCCGTCCACCATGGCAGGGTCTTACAGTAGGGGTGACAGAGGACTGAAAAAGAAACTCCTGAGGACAACATTGCTGGCAGGCAGAAACAAGGACACAAGGCACGCACCTAGTCCAGCAGGAGAGAAAACTGGGAGCAGAAGGAAAACCAGGTGCCCAAATCAAAACACACAGCCAGAAAGGGAAAGAAGTACACAAGCAGGCACTGACGTCACGGCACCAGAGGCACCACCGCCACTATGGCTGGTAGGAGACTCTTAAAAAGCAACAGAGCAAGACCTGAGGGGTGGTTTGAGACTCCATCTCTGAATAAGGAGGACAGGCACAGATTATATTAGGGTTCTCCCCTGCCATATAATTAAAAGAGATCTTTCAAATAGCTAGATAAGAATTTACGGCACATAGTAAACTTAAATTCTACAATTTAAGCTACAACAGTAGTGTGTTAATTTATCTCCTGTTAAGAGAGACCAGAATGTTATCAAGACTCCAGAGCCAAGCCATAGGCAGAAGGGAGGCACCTCTGGTGCTAGGGCAGCAGCTAATGGCACTTGTGCTTTCTTCATTGCTACACAGATACCCTGGGGTGTGCTTGTTCTTTGCTGGACAGAGGTGAACATGTAAGTGAAAACTGATGAAACTGGAGCAAGATGAATGGGAGTAAAGAAAAGCTGCCAAGTGGAAATATGAAATTGTGGATCTTACCAAGACAGCTGTCTGTTGCAGAGGGACGATCAATTCTCCACAAGTAGCAGAGCAATATATCATTCCAGGATACCTGGAACCAATATTTTTAATGTGACAGGTCCCACTTTTGCTTATATTGTAGTTGTCAGCAGGAGACTGGTACGTAGAGCATAGGACGAGATGCTTAATGACTTTAACTCACGTACTTTTAGTTGTTTCTGTAATTTATTAAAGGTTTTGGATACGAGTTTAAAGGTGTTCCACACTCTAGAGTGAGAAAAAGACTGAGGTGCTGAACAGTTTTTAAAAATCAAATGAGATTTAAGCGCTTCATTCTCCAGAATAAGGATAAATTGTTCAGAAAAGCCTGCCTGTGTCTTAATAACTTGTAAGGTGTTTTTGCTATGAAATACTTGACAGCTGTATCCACCCATTAACGCTATATGATTCCCAGTTGGGAGTCATCTTGCTGTAAGAGGCTAGGATATTATTTTAGTTTGTCCTTAAAAGCCATTGTCGGTACAGAGGGTTGCCCTGTTTGTTGTCCTCTTGACTGTTTTTACCTGAGGATTCCCTAAAGCAAACAGGTGATGCATTGTAAATCCAGCAGGAACAGGATACCCAAGAGAGGTGTTGAGCCTGTGCTATCTGCTTTGCAGATACAATGGAAGATTTGCATTCCACTTGAAGACTTCCAGCATCCTCCTTTCTTAAGCCACAACTGTTACTGCTGTGCATTAAGTTTCATGTGGTGGATTCTTATGAGACAACATCCATCTGCAATTGTAGAACAAGGTACAAAGCCCCAAGAAATTATATTTGCACATCACAGTATTTGCTGTATTTGCGATGCTTTTTTAATCTTCCTGTGATGCACTACTACTCCTTTCCCAGTTTTCCAGAAAATCTCATAGGAAGAGGTCTTGAAATGAATTAAAGAGAAACTAGTTACAAACATGCTCTTGATGTTTCTGCTTTGTAGCTCCTGGATGTTTGTTTGGCTTTTAAAATCCCTACAAGAAGAAGAATCAATCTTTTCTATAGGCAACATTTTTTGCGATTAATCATTTGTTGGAATTCAGGGATGTTCACTCAGAATTTTAAATGCGCTGTCTGGTCAGAGTAAAGGCATATTGACAGGAATATAAAACAAGCATGCAATAAGAGTGGGAGATGAGACTGGCCTGATGTATTCTGTTATTTTAGTTTTTTTCTATTAAGACTTGCTATGGAAGTGCTGTTAGCCTGCCATATAGGTTTTCTTTAGATATATGTAATATATAAAATACATATGACTAATAAAAATGCTAAATAAGAATGAGGTGAAAAATTGTTTTAAAGACCTTTATGGAGTTATGTTTGGAGCTTGCAACTCACAGCTCCTTCTTTATGTGTACTTTCACAGAGCTATGATTCTGAAAATCAGTATTTTACAGTGTATGATCCTTGAAAATCCAGATTTGTTCTTTAAGAATGCATTGCACCAGGAGCTTAAGAAGGTGTTTAGAAGCATCGTCTGCAGAGTGAAAAAATTTTACATCTCCAATGTAATCCCAGCACTTTCTTCCAAGGAAGCTGTCAGCTTTCTCAGAAAGTGTTGCTGTAGTGCAGTTGTATAAGGTATAAACGATGCAGGGGTTTGTAGAGAGACAGTGCCCTCTATTACATGCCCGTAGAAAAAAAAGACAAGCTTTTTGTCACAAGGAGTCTTTCCTTAATACCAAAGCCACCAGTGAAATGTCTTCTATGCAATAAACTTGCTGTTTCCAAGGGTCATCAATTGTAAGGTGTTTGTCTCTTTTCTGATGGGAAGTTTATTATTCAGTAAGTAACCCATTTCATAGTATCATAAGGTTGGAAAAGACCTTTGAGATCATCAAGTCCAACCTATGACCCAACACCTACACCTACTTCTACTCGTCAATTACACCATGTCACTAAGAGCCTCATCCAATCTCTCCTTAAACACCTCCAGGGACGGTGACTCCACCACGTCCCCGTGCAGCGCATTCCAAAAAAAATATTTAGAACTTTTCTCTAGAGAATTCTGAACAGTAATGATATACCTGGGGAAGGGGTTCCAAAAATGTAAAATGCCCGTCTGGCCAAGCTGTAGGTTGGCTGGTGACACAAGAGGTCAAAATCAAGCACTTAGTAGCCAGGGGGTGGCAGGAAAGATCCGTGTCTGCCAGGGGCCAGAGGCACGGTACCAGATAGGCAGCAAGATCAGAGTGAGCAGGTGGCCAAGGAAGCAGGAAAGCCACATCTGACAGTCACCGGCTGTGCAGGGCTATGCAAGTTTGATAGAATCGTAGAATCACAAGGTTGGAAGAGACCTCTGAGATCACCGAGTCCAGCCGTGCCTGTCTCCCCACTAAACCCTGTCCCTAAGGAACTCACCCACATGTCTTTTAAACACCTCCAGGGATGGTGACTCCACCACCTCCCTGGGCAGCTGTGCCAATGCCTGACCACTCTTTCAGTGAAGAAATTCTTCCCAATGTCCAGTCTAAACCTCCCCTGGCACAACTTGTGGCCATTTCCTCTCATCCCATCGCTGTCACTGTGAGAAGAGCCCAGCACCCACCCGTTCACAGCCTCCTTTCAGGCAGCTGATGTGACGTTGCTCTGGATATGACGTTTTGTGGTACTACGGTTGTGCTTAAGACTTGGCACCCAGGATGGGGCCAAGGTGTCCGGTTTGCACAAAGGTGCTGCCAGCGTAGGTAGTAATGATGGCAGAGTCTTTGTGTTGCTGTCAGCGATGTTTCATGAGCTTCTCATCAAGCTCTGACCTTTTCTGCTGTAGCCTCTCAGGACAATAAATACTACCTGTTGTTAGGGAGGTGAGATCTCTGCTGTACTTTCCATTTCTCACTCTAAATCACTGCAAAGGCAGGAGAGGTGTTTTGGAAAAGGAGCTCCTCCTACTTCCTTGATGCTTTTAGAAGCCTCCACCAGAGAGTATCCTCAACCTGTTCCCACAGGTGTTATGTTCCTATTGCTCTGTTTTAGTCCCTGCCAGCATTTTGGTTGTCAGTGAATCACCAGCAGTTTACTAGGCTTCTTTTCAGAATTTCTATCTGAGGGCTTCTTCTGACAGCCCCAAATAGTGTACCCATGGGTGTACTGTGTCCAGTTCTGGGCCCCTCAGTTTAAGAAAGATGTGGAGATGCTGGAGTGTGTCCAGAGGAGAGCGATGAGGATGGGGAAGGGGCTGGAGCACAAGCCCTGTGAGGAGCGACTGAGGGAGCTGGGGTTGTTCAGCCTGGAGAAGAGGAGGCTCAGGGGAGACCTTATTGCTCTCGACAACTGCCTGAAAGGAGGGTGTAGTCAGGCAGGGGTTGGTCTCTTCTCTCAGGTGACCGGAGACAGAACAAGAAGGCACGGTCTCAAGCTTCCTGCAGTTGGAAGGAATCTTCCAGTATGTCAAAATGCTGCATTTCCAAATAGATTTTATGGCATGTGTGTTTCAAAGAAAATCTTTGGGATGAGTCACTCATAGCTTGTGCAGCATTTATCCTTTATTAACTCATCTGGAATACCACAGTGAGTAATAAGGATTTTCAGTAGTTTATGATCCTGATATTCAGCTCAACACGCAAAAGCTCAATTGTTTTTAATTGAGCAGTGGCACAATAACCATTTCCTTTCAGTTCAAAAGATCCTTTTGGGCCAAAGGCAATCAGAATCCACAATGCTTTTTATGATTCATTTTCCTCTGTTTATTTCAGTTTTGACAGTTGGAGCCTTTCTCTGTTGACAGGCTGCAAAACAAACAATTTTTTTTGTGCTCCTGTGAATTACATTTCTGAACTCTGGGAAGGCATAAGGTTATGTCAGGGTGCCTATGGAACTAAGGAACTGTGGCAATATTTTTCAACATATCATTGCAAGGATGTGTTGGCAAACCTTTACTTTGCACGGTCAAATAAGCCAGCAGAAAAATCAATGCAAACAGTGGAAAAACTATTTTGCCTATAGAACACTCTCAGGTAGCAGCTAAACAGCTCTTGTAGGACCACCAACATAAAATATTGAGGAGCAGATAAATTACTGAGGAGCAGAAGATCAGAATTTTGTTTCTGGCAAGGTAGCCTGTGCATCAAAACCAGGCAAAGATTAATCCCAAAGTTGCTTTGTGTGCGAGAAAACAAAATGAGGAGCATTGCCCTGAGACTTGCTAAAGGTGGGAGAGAACATCAGCCTTCAACATGAAATATTTTGCAAGTTGGTCAGCCAAGAACATCAAATGCCTGCACCAGCATCTCCGGCATGCACGCAGATGGGCCGTTCACACAGGGAAACCGAGGTAGAGCAGGAGCAGCTGCGGTTCTTAGTGGGTGTGAAAGCTCTGGAGAGTTTTTGTGTGCTGTAAGGTGTGCCTGGACAGGGGCACAAATACTTACTCAGCTCAATTAGCTGAGAGCTTTTCCTTTGTTCTGCTGTTCTTTGCCACTGGAGCTGGTTTAAGCTCATTGTATTGAACCTGCTCTGGAGACAGAAAAAACACTGTTTCCAGGGCACAAAGCCTGAAGAAAGGCAGTGGAAGAGAGGCTGAGACCCGATTTGTGCATGTTTACATGCTCTCCCTTTTCCTGAGAGGTGGTTTCCAAGGCTATAGATCTTAGTCCATCCCTAATGCATTGTCCTGAAGACACAGTCCTGCTCAGGGGCTGGCCTGTGGGACCCCTCCAGGACGCTGCTGCATCGCATATAAGCGATGCGCGTGTCTCAAGGCAGACCGAACACTATTCCTTTAATTTCTTCTTCTATCAGCCTTTTATAAAAGCTTTTCCTTTATAATTGAGAATTATCCACAGTTCTTTACACACTGCTCTTAGAAACTGGGTTTCTATTTGGAGCAGTGTGATTGCTATCTGGTTTCATTCCAGCCATTGAGAGAGAAAAATGCATTAATAAATTGCAGCGAAAGCTGTTGGAAAAAAGGAATACTGAATCCTTCAGCATGTGCACAAAACATTCAGCAAAACTTCTCACTCCTTTAGTCATGTCTGACGATTTATTATTTTAACACAATTACTCTTTCTTAAAATTTGCTCAGATAATAAGGGCTGCTTCCAGTTTTATTGGGATGTGAATGTTCCAGCACTTATATTTGGACTTTTGGAGTCAGGTCTGATTTGATGACTGCTTTTTTATGCTATTCAAGAGTTGTGCAGATCTGAACAATAATTCATTTTACTTTCAACACATGACAGTCACTTAAGTTGAGCCCTTTCTTATGAACAAGGAAGGGTTTTTTTTGTATTTGAAACTCATTTTTTAAGAAAATGCTAATGGGTCTGACAGCAACAAAGCCCCTAAACTGTGAACAAACCAAATTTATTCCTCACAGAAGGGGAAGATGGAGGTTGTTACCATGGACACAGGTGGAGCATAAGAGACAAAGTAGTTGCATGCAGAAATACCTACAAAACTATTCCATCCTGTCCTTGGGCTCAGTATTGGGATGTCAGGAAGCTGAAGCAGGAGGGAAATGCAAGAAGCTCTGGCCAGAAATTTGTTCCACTAGAGATTGTCTAAGGGAAGATGTTGGTGACCCTTGGTGCCTGCTGCTGCAGGCAAAGGCTCTCAAGGCAGCATGCTGTGTAATAATCCATTTTAAACAAAGCTGTGGGTCTAATTCAGGCAAGCTGATTAAATTGTGTATATTGATATACTAATTTATACTATTACAGTAATTGCTGCTGGCTGCTTTGCCTGGAAGACACTGTGGAGAGGGTGGTCATCTCAGGAAAGCCGGTGACCTGGTCCTGGGCAGCAGGGCAGAACAGTGGCGGGCAGCAGTGTCCCACCTCATGCCAGGCTACAGTTTTAGACAACAGGGAAGAGGAAGAATCACTAATTTATACAAAATTATTAATCCTAACTATTGTTGTACTACCCAAGAGCCTGTCAGAAAAAGCTCCCTGCTCCACCAGCCTCTGACCCAACCAGGAGCCAGTTCGTTCTGTAGCCTGGAAGCCTCCAGGAGAGCAGCAGTGCACGCACAAGTGCAATGAGCTGCAAATAGGATATTATCTCTCATCCTTTTGTCAGAGAACTGTAGGTGTCTGCAGAGAGCAATCTGAGTAATACACTTGAATAAGTGAGATAATGGGTGAGTCTATTTTAAGAGGGTAATTTTCCTTGTGTTAATTATTGCACCTGCTTCTACTTTAATGGGGAGAACCTTGGATTTACAGGAAGTCTAAAAGAGTTTATTTTAAAAAGAAAGTTACTATTTAGGCTGAAATATCTGGAATAAAAAATCTTCAGTCTGATCCTATTAGAAATATCTTCCTCAACACAAGTCATTTTGTTCCAGGCTATCCAATAAACCGGTATAAAGCAAAATATCCACATATACATCCTGTGAGGGAAAGGATAGACTGGCACATACAGTTCGATGGCAGTCCCTAACCCCGAAAACAAGGTAAGGCATTAAAATATTGCACCGTCTGCTCCTATTCCCATTTTGCATTCTTTCTAATAAAATAAAAGATCCTACAAATAAAAGAGTATAAATGCTGTTTGCCGCAGTTGCAAGGCAGGAAGATTAAGTGTTATTTTGGGTGAAGGATCTACCATTTGACAATATGCTCAATAGATACTAGAGGAGCAGAGAAGTACTAAAGGATGATGTTGCACGTGAACTTGTCATTGGCAACGGTAATTAATTAACTCCGTGGGCAGGAGGGGATGATGGAGCGTCAGGTATTTTTGAACGCTACCCCTGGGAGTGTTCTTTCACAGCTACACGCAGCTTTGGTTGGCTTCAGTTTCTCAGCCTAAGAAGGATCAGGAGGTGTGAGGTTTCAGCTATGGCTTTGTCAGGCTTTTTTGTAGCTTTGAGACATTGTGCCAAATCTTTATTTTTCAGACCTCCTCGTAATGTGCTGTTGTACCCACCCTGGAGAAGTGGCCGATGTTGTCAGTTCTGCTAGGGCAGACAAAATGGCCTGAGTTAATTTACCTCTTTTTCAAATAATCAAGAAAGCAAACTGCATCTGAGGAGTTTGTTGCTTTGTATGAATGTTAAACATTCAGGGAAAACCCTGTTCAAGTGATGTATTGGTGGAGGCTTCAGAGACAGAATGGCTGCTCTGGTTGCTTCCCACACCTGGCAAGTGCACGTTTCTGTGCTGCAACCTTATGCTTTTTTTGGGTTTCTGTGCAAAGAAATACGAGGGATGAGGAATAAATCAGTTTAATAAGATCAGATAATAAGAAAAACTCTGCAGAAAAGTCTTAGGCCCCCAGACAGTCCTGAAGGGCACAAAACAGGAGAGGACACTTAGAATTTCAGGTGAGAAACTCACTCACAAAGTCCCTGCTGCTGCAGTTGAGTGTCTGAGGTTCGGACAGAGACCTCCCAGAGCTGTTGGGAACCTACCAAGTCTTTTGTGTGCACACAAAGGACACAGAAAACACAGCAGTGTTTTCATTCCTATTCCGTTTATTGTGATGGCCATATCGTGATATTTCTCTGATGCTACTCTGCAAACCAAGGGTCAATCAATGTTCTGGGCTTTCTCGTTAGCCTGACAACAGGATGCTGTCAGGAGGCCACAGTGGGGACAGGGGAGTGACACGAGGCAATTTCATTTCATACTGCTCATTTCTTTATCTGAAAAGTACATTTCAGCCAGAAAATGGAAATGATATTTGACATTCTGAGAATCATCAGGAAGGAAATGGAAGGCAGAGAACATCTTGTTTTGTAAGAAAATGAAAAAAAAAATATTCTGAGGCCCATTTGTTACGGCCAGAAGTTGATGTAATATTCAATATCATCAACGATGATTCCATACGTGCTCATAAACTGCTGCTGCCGCTCAGTACTAAGCAATGAGAAATAATATTCAAGAGGGAAAAGGTAGCACAAGATAAATAACTTTGATTTTAACCATGCACAATTGGTTTCTAGATTATATATGTTTTGCGGGAGAAGCAAAGTCATTTCCAAACCAGGTAGCAGACTTCTTTCTTCCGAGAACCGAGGGAATAGGGCTACATTTTTTTTCTTGAAGCAATGAGCCTACTGAAGTTTCTGCAAGTTTTGTTCAAACGCCTTAGAACTGGATCTACGTTTTATTCACCAAAAAGGACTGGAGCAGCTTCTCAGGTCATTTCCTAGCTGATTTGGTTAAAAGAAGCTTCAAAGCTACAATGAGCATACTCAGGGCAGGAATCTCGGAAGGGTAGGGAATCTTGCACCAGCTAGGATGAAAGATTTTTGACAGCTTAGGCGCCTTATTTATTCTGCATTATTTACTCCTTTTCTGTAGCATCCAGATAATTGGATTGGGTTCATCGTGTGGATGAGCAGAGTGAAGGCCCACGTGGGTTGACATCTGTATCGAAAAACAATAGTGTCTGGCCACACCATACGCTTTCACAGAAATCTCCATGGGAGGTCTCTTGAGAAAGTCTTAGAAAATTCAGTTTCTGTTGGTTTTGAGAGGGTTATGGGGCTGTAGAGAAGTTGTGGTGCACTTACTTTAACCAGAGGTCTCCACAGTTTCCAGAAACGAACAGATTCAACTTTCCGTTTTCACTTTTCCTCCAGGAAACCCCACGCACTGCAATGTAGTTCAGACAACATCAATACAGTATCACAGTATCATAAGGTTGGAAAAGACCTTTGAGATCATCGAGTCCAACCTATGACACAACACCTACACCTACTCCTACTTGTCAACTACACCATGGCACTAAGAGTCTCTTCCAGTCTCTCCTTAAACACCTCCAGGGACCGTGACTCCACCACCTCCCCAGGCAGCGCATTCCAATGGCCAATCACCCTCTCAGTAAAGAACTTCTTCCTAATGTCAAGCCTAAAACTCCCCTGGCGAAGCTTGAGACCGTGCCCTCTCGTTCTGTCGCCGGTCACCTGAGAGAAGAGACCAACCCCTGCCTGACTACACCCTCCTTTCAGGCAGTTGTAGAGAGCAATAAGGTCTCCCCTGAGCCTCCTCTTGTCCAGGCTGAACAACCCCAGCTCCCTCAGTCGCTCCTCACAGGGCTTGTGCTCCAGCCCCTTCCCCATCCTCATCGCTCTCCTCTGGACACACTCCAGCATCTCCACATCTTTCTTAAACTGAGGGGCCCAGAACTGGACACAGCACTCGAGGTGTGGCCTGACCAGTGCCGAGTATAAGGGGATGATGACCTCCCAAGTCCTGCTGGCCACACTATTCCTGATGCAGGCCAAGATACCATTGGCCTTCTTGGCCACTTGGGCACATTCAGGAGTTTCTTTTTCCCATACAGAGAGGAAGGAACATGCAGCATCAACCACACATAAGTTAGATCGTATTATTAATATGATAAACTCAAGTTCTCGGAAGTCAGGCCATCTGCGTGAAACTCTGAACTGGTGCTCCTCTGCATAAAATACTTTATATTATTCATTGTAATAATCAAGCACAATTGTACTATGCTTTCATAGGTCTCCTGCTTCATTCAGTCACAAAATCAGCAAAGCTATTAGTACTTCAACTCCTAATTTTTCAATTTGTGGCCCATTTACTAGTGATGACTCCAATCCTGAATTGCTATACATCGCCTTTCTGATGTGCTGTTCCCTGTCCTAGATACAGATTTGTTTTCTAAATGCTGGACAAAGACACGCGGCCTAATCCACATTTTTCAAATGCAGATCCAGTACTCAGAATAAGGGTAACGACTGTCGACATGGATCTAGGGCAGCAGTTCCCTGGAAGCAAAGTAAGACGTGCTGGAAAAACAGCATCCAAGTCAAAACTGTAGCCTAACCAATGCTTTACCTTGTATTTAAATGGAAGAGGCCATTTGAAAACTGTCTTGTGCTTCTGGATTTTTGAGATTGTCATAATATTGGACTTGCTTTTGGATTTTTACTGGACCAAACAGCACCTCCTTCTTTTGTCTTTGTCACACGCTAGTTTGCACGACTGTAATCGCAGGCTTTGAACACACAACCTCACTAACTACACTGACTCGCACAAAAATACATATCTTGTCTTCAAGCAATTAAATTACTTCAATCTACACTCTTCACATTTCATCACTGAGTAAACTATTAGACTCCTTTCAGATATCGAGGATGAAACAAGCATAAAAGTCTTGAGAGTTTTTCAGGGAAGGTCTAGACTTTGAAGCAGTTTTTCAGTCAGATTGAAGGCAACAACTCAGTGTTTACCATTGTGCACACAATATTTACCAACTGGCCTTTTGGGAATTATCTCTGAACTGTGTGTCTGAACTTTAAATGCTCAAAGCTGCAATTCATGGCACTGTAAAGAATTGAAGTAGTACTTTTCTGAAAAGGGGTATTTTTCCCGTCACTGGTTTTCTAGTGATGGAGTGTCATTGATTCTTTATTCTTCTTTATGTGAACTCAGCTAGAAGATAACAGTTTTATGGCTACAAATTTATTTCTCTTTCATTTTTAGTAACAAGTGTCCATCTGAAGTCATCGCATATGAAAAAGGAATGTTAGTTGATTTTAAAAATCTGAGTATAAATGGCCAAAATATGAAAAAAAAATGTGGATTTTTGCCAAAAGTAATGATAGATTCTTCATGATTCTCTCTCTCCCATCCACTCGCACCTTTATGGTCAAGTGTATCCAGTCTTAATTACTCGTGGATTATTGTATGTGCAGGTAAAATTCGTTGTATTAGTTAAGCCTATAGCAGTTTGTTACTATGCCTAACATGGAATGATAAATGGGCAGCACTGTCGTTGGTTTTCTCTGATGAAGATGTTAGATTATGAAATGGAAACTGTTTCTTCATTCAACAACCCTAAACATGATGGTGCAGGTAAATACAATAGGCTTTTCCACATTTTCCAAATATATCATAAATCAAACATAATAAACCAGAGTAAGGATATCCATGAGGAAAGACAGACACGATATAGAATAAGGCAGCAGCACGGAACCACGGAGAGGAAAAATTGTATCTGAAAAAATGAGGAGAAAGTAGCAGTATGTGCCAGACTTGCATTTTCTACACGCAGTGGGACGAACAGCCCCTGCTAGGTGGTACCTCTTCCAGGTGAAGGTGGAGGGGGCTGTGTCTTCTCCTGCAGTGAGAACACAACGCTGGTTGGTGGTTGGGTCCAGCCTCACATAGTTTGTATCTGTGCTGAACCCCTGGTTTCTTCCTTCTGCCGGTGGCTCTGGGCTGCAGGGAGCTGGAACTTCTCCTGGACCCACAAGAGTGTGAATCCTCCCTTTGTGCCCTTTTTGCACAGCAAGGAACCCTAAATTGGCATGGAAAAAATAATTAGCTACCGCCAGCCTTAGCTTTGTGTATTTTATTATATTTTGAATCAATGTGCTGTTATACGTTGGAACTCTCTTCGGAAAACTACATTTTAACAAGATTGTTAAAGTTCAGTTGTTGTTTTCTGGACTTTAAAGACACAAATATTAGCAAAGTTATTACCTAGTGGCTTGGCACCATCTTCCCTGATGATTAATGCAGTGTGTACAACGTTTCTGCTACAGGCACAGCACAGGTTTCCAAACAGCAGCAGGGGATTGAAGCAAGATGCTGAAGAAAATTTCAGCATGCAGCATTTAGTGACTATTTAGGAAAGAAAACCTTTTTCTTTTTTTGGCAGAAAGTCCACCAAGAGGGAGGTCAGGAAATAAATGAAAGTAAGGATCAATCAATCATTTGTCAAGCTTGGGCACAATTATTCATTACTCTGACAGGACCTCTCCTGTGCATTTGCAGGACTGTGTTTTAGTATGGTAGGCAATTAAATGCACGCATTAAACATGAAAAAAATTACCTACAACATTTTTGTAAAACAGTTATAGCAGGAAAACATTAGCTAGAACTTTTTCTTTTTTTTTTTTTTTCTGAGTAAAAGTGAGGCTGCAGGGTGAGTGGGAGAGGGCTGGGAAGAAAAATATGGCAGATAGCTGGGGTAGGCTAGGCATCGAGTCAGTGCAGCAGCTTGGGAGGAGGCGCTAAAGCCCTGCGACATAACATCACCGTTTTATTACCTCACCTCAACACAAAAATGCTGGCCAAAAAAACCCCAAACAACCCAACATTCAGAGGAAACACAAATAAAAGGAATTCAGAATAAGAATGAACCTTTGAGTGCATCAGGCACAGAAAGTCTGTGGGGCCAGGTTGATCATGGCAGTAAACTGGGAAGAAAAAGTCACTGCAGAGAAGATTAATGAATCCTCCGTTTTCGTTGTGTAACAATCCAGAGGTTCTCCATAGCGGAATCCTCAGGAATGAGCTCTTCAGACTGTGATAATTCAGTAAAAACATCCGGTTGCTCAGCAGTGTTCAAAATGAACCCGAATGTGGAAGATGCTGGGACAGGAATAGAGAACCTCTTTTTCCCCACTGCATGAAGCCAAGATTTGTCTGGCTCTTGAACACTGCTCACATAAAAAAGAGCCCAGCACCCACCCCGTCACAGCCTCCTGTCAGGCAGCAGTAGACAGGGATGAGGTCTCCCCTCAGCCTCCTCTTTAAACTAAACAACCCCAGGTCCCTCAGTCTCTCCTCGTGGGGCTCATTCTCCAGCCCCTTCCCAGCCTCGTTGCCCTTCTCTGGACACGCTCCAGCCCCTCAATGTCCTTCTTAAACTGAACTTCTTTTAACTGGAATCGGGTCCTTGTTGTCACGTTTGGACAGCTGTGTCTCCTGCAGGTGCAGTCTCAGGTAGGGCTTAGACTAAGGAGACAAAGCAAAGCTGCTTCAAGCATGAAGAAAATATATTTAGCAGTAATTCTTTGTTGCTGTTTTCTCTCTAGATGGCTTCTGCTTGAGGTCAAATAAAACAAATGCAAAGACTTGAGCTTGGGTCCTGTCACCAAGAAAGGGAGGGTCGTTGTGGGGGTGTATGGGTGTGTATTTTGTGCTGGTCAGAAGCTGAGGGGTGAACGTGCACAGCTGCTAAGCTACAAGCTTCCAGCATGTGCACCATGCAAATGAGCGGTATGAGGTTGCATGACAAGGAGCTGTCAGCATATCCCAGACTGGAAGTGCTCTTGTTTTCACTTCTGTTCATGTTTTTGAAAAGTGTCTACACTGGAAACTCTTTGGCAGCAAACAGAAGGGAGCAGTGAGCCGTTTTAGGCTTGACATTAGGAAGAAGTCCTTTACTGAGAGGGTGATTGGCCATTGGAATGCGGTGCCCGGGGAGGTGGTGGAGTCACCATCCCTGGAGGTGTTTGAGGAGACTGGATGAGGCACTCAGTGCCAGGGTTTAGATGATGAGTAGGTGTTGGTGATCGGTCATAGGTTGGACTCGATGACCTCAAAGGTCTTTTCCAGCCTTGTGACACTGTGACACTGTGACACTGTTTCCTCAGGGCCGGCACTGCAGGTTGGTTGCTTTGCCTGGCAGCTCTGCCCTCGCCACCACAACTCACTCTGCCCGTAGAACACAAGGTTCCTCTTTCCACAGAAGCAGCTGATGTTGCTGAAGGGCTTTGGCTTCTGTGAGCGGCGCATACCAAGAAATGACAGCGATCTCATGCGTGCTAGATACAAGTGGCCAAAGGCAATTTCAAGAGGTTATTTATGTCTTCACGCAAAAAAAAGAAAACAGAGTAGCCGAAAATTTAGTGCAACTAATCCACATTTGTAGGAGAATTTTTTAAATAATGCTGCTGAACAGCATAAAATCAAATGTATTATAATGAAATAACATATTTCACTTTTCAAATCATAGTGCTTGACCTTGATAAGCATTCCATGAAAAGCACATTAAAAATAAGTATTTTCATGTAAATTGCTCCGCTCCTTCAGAATTAGTGAACTGAAAAATGAGTTAATAGCAGTTTTTAGTCAAAAAAAGATTCAGGTTAATAAAAAGACTTGATGAATAACAGTTCTGTGGATCCTCTTTCTGTTATTCTACGCTGTTTGAGAGAATTAGGCTAAACTTAGCAAATCCATTTCAAAGTTTAGATAAGCCTTACCGTATCCTTCCATGTCTGCTTAACAACTAAACTTGTTCAGTGCTATTGAAGAAATAGGGAACTGTTAATAGCAAGAAAAAAAATTCCCATAAAATCAATTGTATTCTGTATCCTTTTGTGGGTCCTTCTGTGCAAACATTACTCTCAGCAAACCCTTTGCATTAAGAATTTTTTTGCTAGGACAGATCTGGGGTTTCTTTGGTGGAAAGTTTTTCTTCCATTAGTATTTAAAAATCTGATAGTAGAGACAGACTTTATTTTGCAGAACTAACACAAACTTTTACCTAAAATTTTGATGGCATTATCTTAAATACAAAATCGTAAATATTAGCTATGAAGGAGCTGCCTTGCTTCTCCAGTCAAGACAGTTTCATGAGGATGACACAGAAGAACTGAACAGCAATTCTGCAGCTGTAAATACATTCATCTGACGGAGGATTCAGTTTGCTGTCTCGTCTGGAGATATTGTGGCTCTGATTCAGATCATGCTTTCAGTGTTTCTCGTTTAAGTATGAAAATAGTATTTTCAAACTAGCTTAGAATGTAACTCTTTAGAAAAAGTGTTTTCGTGTTAGAGACAATTCAGGAGCTTCGGATGAGTGCAGTGGGTCATAAAGGTACTGCACAAGTGGAAGTCACTGTTGTAGGACCTCCAGGACAAACACCTTGGCTTTTTTCTTACACACTTGGATAATTCCAACATTTGAGTTTCCTCAGACTCTGAAAATGAACTGAGCTACTGAATTTTATTGTGTTTTATTTTCAGCCTAAATTGTGCAATGTCGGTAGTAAAGGCATTTCTAACCTACAAGAAAAAAAGAAAATAAATTGCTTGAAGTGAGACCTGATTGTCTGGATATATTTAAGAACTTTAGCAAAATGAGTCAGGGATGAATCAGCCACAATCCACTGATTCAATTGGAAAAATACAGTTCCAGTTACGACAAAGAAAGACAAAAGTTCTGCATTAAAAATTAAAATAATGAAGATTATGAAAGCGGAATAAAAAGTATTCTCCACAGAAATTGACACCACTACTTAATTCCAGAAACTGTTTCCAAATCCAGTCACTAAATTTTTGACACAATTTTATATCCTAAAAAAAATATTAAATTCTTACAAGTTTTGATGGTTACACAAAAGGTGAAGACATAGGACAAACCTAGACTTCGAGTAGTCTGGGATGGCACCATAGCTTTCAGTATCCATTCTGTTTAAGCCGTGCAAGTGGTGTGAGGTCTGAATGCTTTATGTCCAAAGTGAATTGATGAGAAAATAATATCATTGGCATACACACACTTGCTATGGCACAACTGTAATGTGGAAATGTATTATTGCTAGAGACTGTTTATTATTTCTTAATAAAATTGAAATACCAGTACATCCCTGGGGCTTTCTTGCAGAGTCATCCTGGTTTATCATTAGTCTTGTCAAAGAAAATAATCTAAGCCTGGTCATTGATTGTCTTTTTATGATATTGGTTGACATCAGCAGTTTGGTAGTCAAAACAATGCCATAAATAAACTTGAATTATTTTTAGGTATGAAAATAACAGTACTCAGAGATCGGAGCTGAGGCTGCAAATGAACTCAAGTTATTTTAATGCACACTGGAAATAGATACGGAAGGTGGAAATAGAGCTGGGAGAATGCTTTGACAAGAGCCCTGCTCAGAAACAGCTCTCATTTATATCTGAACTGTAAAGTACAAAGGGAAAATAAATAGAGCTCTTCTGCATAATCACTGAGCCGTGTGGTACGCGCCCACCTCTTCCCTCCGTTTATTTCCCGTTCTTGTTTGTGGATTTGGGGGGTCCCATGGGTCTAATGTTTACCGAGCAGAGTGCAACACAACTACTAATTTTGGTCCAGAGAGCAGTGAGCAGAATCACAGGTGCTTTTCCCAGCCGGGGCACTCCCACGCTGCCGGGTGACGGCAGCCCATGGCTCCCACTTGTCTGCTCGTCTTCCATTAAATAAAACACTGCTACTTGTCATTTTTCTAAGATTCTTTCAAAAAGTCTGCAGTGCATCTGGTTTAGTGGTTTCTACCAGATTTTATCCTCCTAGAGAAGGATGGACAGCACTCAGCTAGAGCCCGGGGACAGAAGGCTTTTTGCCTCTATCCAGCCAGCTAATCAACTGTTGAGCACGACACCAAGTGCCTCTTCCCTACACGTCTGCAGGGCCCATCTCATTGATTTCGGTAGACACAGATATCGGTGACCTTTAATGTCCCACTCCCTGTGTCACTGCCGTCTGTATCATAAATTACACCTTTAACTAAGTGGCTCCTCATGAGCTGAAGAGGCGGAGAACTGCAGACCACTTGACTTGACATCAGTGGAAGCAGGCTGAGAGTGTCTTTGGCCGCTGAGCAGATTGTGCTGAGAGCTCTACGGCTGCACAACCTGACACCAGAGGCTGCTTTGATCTGCCGGCTCCAGAGCTGGCAGAAGCTCTGATCTCAGCACAGCTCTGAGTGTAGCTGACAACAGAACTTGGGTCCCAAGTTATAAATATCTTCCACATAAGCCTTTTTCTAATTCTGCTGGAAAGCTCTGGATTTTCCAGTAATAGCTCGTGGCACCACCAACATTATATTTTTTTATTTCACTAAGCATAGGCTGTATGATATTAGAGTCTTCAAAACCTAACAAGCCACTTTATTTAGGATATGCTGACAAATATCTCCCATTATCCCAATGTCACTTGTGCCAAAGCTCCCAGAAGTGAAACGTCTATAAACCTGCGCGGCAGTGTATGGCTCTTCTCTCTGTGTGATGACATTTTCCCCAGTAGATTGCTGGTTTCAAAAGACTTAAAAGACAGATGCCGAACCTCAGATCCTCAGAGGAAAAGTTTGGCAGTGATCCCCAGGGAAGCAGTCATGGCGTCGAGTCTGCCAGCATTCTAAAAGTGTTTGGCCAACGCCCTCAGCCACACAGTGTGGGTGTTGAGTTGTCCTGTGCAGGGACAAGAGTTGGACTCGATGATCCTTGTGGGTCCCTTCCAGCTCGGGTCATTCTGTGATTCTGTGATAACGTGAAGGAAGGAAAAGGCAGTTTATTTTAGTGTGGTATCTAAGGGATGAATCTTCCTACAAAGTATTTTTTTACAATGCCTTGTAACTATTTATGTAAACTGGTAAATTATACCTCTGCTTTGAGAATTTTTTCACTCTAAATCTTTTGAAATCTTTCTGTTTCCACAGGGAATAACAGTCTTTTATCAATAATTTTAATTCTCAAGCCATGAAGAAAGTTACAACAGTGTCTTTTGCTTTGTACAATTTTTAATGGGCTCACTTTGACACCCTAGAATGTTTTCAGCAGAAAGGCTACAGAGACTTCTGTCCTTAGGATCGTCGTTCTTTATTTTGTTGGATTTTTTTTTACATTAGGTGAACAGAAATAGGTAAGTAAAAGAGAAGAAGGAGAAATAATTTCTTACCTACTGAGAAGCAGGGTTGCAACATCAGAAACCGCTGCAAATAGTAATTTCAAAACACTGTCATTCCTCACAATACTCGTGGCAAATTGCACATTTAATTATCTCAGTCTAATCTTCCTTACTGAGGCAAAATAACTTCTTACCTGGGAATTTTTTGCTTGCATTTAAATGTCAGATGAGTTTATTTCTTTCTTGCATACACTTAATGAAGGAAAAGCTACAGCTAAATCAGCAATAAAACTTTGGTGCTTTTCAGAACCTGTCCACTCCTACCCACTTAATTCTGAGTGGTTTATATTTAGTTACATTTTCTTTTTTTTCCCTTTTCATCTGGGACTTAAAAGTCTGAGAATTTGTTTAGTTATGATGGGCATCATTTGCTATGACAGCAAAAGAAGTCTATAAAAAGCAGGAAATAAGAAAGAAATGCTAATTGACATGGGTGGAAGGACAAAAGTATGGAAAGTATATTCCAGAAATTTTGTTGCTCACTTCCTCTGGTGGTAAAATGATAGAGTTAGAAGTAATGTAACCACCAGTAGTAAGAAAAAGTATCATCAGAGTGTGTCTGTGCTGCTTTTTATGTGAGGACTTTCCTTACAATTAAATTACGATTTTACACATTTCTACTATGTCTATAGCTATCTGTCCGCTCATCTGCTACCTGTAAATTGTATTTTCTTTATACTTAAGAGTTCATTCGGTGTAGGAGATGTCTGGAATATAATCAATGTTCTCTGAAGGTGTCCAAGGCAGTACTGCCTTACTCAAGTTTCTCATGATATAAATTTTTCTTGCATAAAAAGAGTTGTGTTTGAGAAACCAAATGGGACGATCAGCGGCTGGTTTTAGGTGGGATGGATGTATATTTGAACTGGAACTCATGAAAGGCTTTTATAAGACCTACCCAGAGCGTAACAAGAGGTTCCAGTGGGGGATGCTGTTCATGGAACTAAACTGGTGTTGAAGTATCTGTTTGATACGCTTTATGTTTGCAAGAGATATCCAGCTGATGCTATTTAAAACTGACTGTAGACGTGGAAGACTGGAGGATACGGTGGCAAGTATGTCATATAACTCTTTAAATTTCATGCTGGAGAAAGGAATGTGGCTCATTGTATTTGAACTCAATCCCACCTGTCTGACAGTTGAAATACATGGAGAGTCAGTTTTCTTTTGGGGGTATTTTGTCCACGGTAAAGTTAAGGACAGAGCGAAAGTGAAAATTGTGAATTGTCACACAGAAAGCTGATTACGTGGTAACTCTGGCACAACAGAAAACCTACAGAATGAGGATTTTTGTAGTTTTCCCTATCTTTTCAGGACATAGTTCGTCTCTTATTCTCACCTCAGTTTAGCCCCTCGTGCCACCTCCCCAGGCACGCAGTGGGACAAGGTATTGGATATCGGTTGTGTTCAGGGAATGGCTGGAAGCAGGGGTGCACATTTGGCTCAACCTCTTCCCTTCCTGGTTACAGAAGTGTCTTCCCACCGGCCGCCTCCACAGCAGCCCAGATGAAGTGTGCTGGGAGGCTGGGTCGGAAGGGTTATCCTAAAAGGATATCCTTAAAAAAAGTAAAAAAAGAGATTAAACTCCTATAATTTCTCAAAGTTTCTGCATGGCAGGAGCAAGACAGACCATTTATTGAAATGTCCTAAGTAGGTTTCTAACCAAAGGGCTTGATAGAGGGCTTCCAGATGAGAAACTGTGTAAATAAATGGGTGGGAATTTTATCCACCAGTCTCTGCAGTTTTAATAGTCACTGCTGGCATTTTTTGCTGTATGCTACGAAATGCAACATCTGTAGTTTTATATCTGGACTTGGAAGCTGGTTTTATTTTATGACTTTATTTTTTGATTAGAGTTTCAGTCATCCTAAATCTGATCTGTTCCGGGTGGCCATTGATCTCAACAAGTAGCAAGTCAGGGAATGGTTCATTACGAGCTCATTGCCTGGAACTCATTCAACTAAATTGCTTGGTGAATATTTATGAGTTGGCTATTCGTTTGATTTACTCAACAAAATGTAGATTCTGATCTTGAGTGAGAATTTGTAGATTCTGCTGAAATACAGGGAACATAAACTGACACTGAACTCAACACCACCGTTTCCAAGAAAGGTCAAAATTCCTAACATTCTTAAAATGAACAAGAATTATATTTAAGAAACTAAAGAATAAAGAGATATTGTATAGGTACAAGGAATGATTTATTATTTAGTTCCAATCTTATTTATGACAAGGCTCAGGCCTTCAATTCTTTACTCACATGAACATTAAAGAGTAAGATAACCCTCTTCAAATAGTTTAAATGGAAGGTATGTAGATTCAAGGAATGTATAATGATCTCCAAAACGTTTAAATTCGTTATTAAGAAAGGCAAGTGCTTCATACCTTTCTAATGGCAGTAGGGATTTTAAATACAGGATTTTTCTGAGCTTCCAGTCTTGTCTTAGATCATAATATTCTCAGTAATTTTGCTAATTCTTTAATTTCTTTCAAATTATCTTCTTATATGAGGATATATTCCCAATTCTTAACTTTTAGTTTACCGTAGTAAATAAGTGAGAAATTTGACTTCAATCACTTTGACACAAGAGAATTCCATTGACAGAGTGGTTTAGACCATTAAGAAATTTATTAAGGGGATTAAATGGTTGCCTCTAGTAATTGCTGAGGATAACGATGCCCTTTTGACCCAGCAGTTCCAAAAGGAGGTAATTGAATCTCCTTGGGCACTGTGAAAGTGTTCATGCTGTCTTTAAACGGTATTTTTGGAATAATTAGATTACCAAGTGATCATTCGGAGCAATTTTACTTGTCTACTAGGAATCTTTAAATCTTCCAAAGCTCTCCTTTCCCTTCTAGAAACTTTCTCTCATTATATTATTACAGAAAGGAGGACAATGTAGAAAATCTAGGAAAGCAGCGCTTTCCAATTTTGAAGTTGGAACCATTTAGTTTTAGTTATTGAATTATTACCTGCCTTATTTTTGCTATAGGCAAAATAGCTATGCCATAAACAAAAAGGGGTCTTAAAGTTGTAAAAGCATCCCATTACACAGACCCTATTGATAATCCCGGTGGATTTTAGAGGGACCTGATGGAGACAGGGATGCTGCTGAGTAAAACCTGGCCAGAAGGCTCACTAAATTTGCTTTCACAGAGCTGTGAAACCTGTTGCCTATCCCAGTCACCTTTTGTAAATTAATTTCAAATTCTTTTTCCCTGGAAAAACACTCAGCTCACTCACAGACCGGAACAGTAGAAGACAGGAGGCAATTCTGGGAAAATTGTTTTGACTTGATGAAAAATTTGGGCAAATCATTTTTATAACCCAAACTTTATACGACTAATTTAAAACTAAAGATAGATTTCTTTCTTGTTGTTGTTCTAAGAATGAAATACCTGGATTTGGTGAAAACCAAGTTGCAAAATAATTAAGAGCTCAGAATTTTGACTCACGTAAAACTTGACCATGTTAACGCTACTGTAAACATCCGCCATTTACAGGTGAAGCATTCCATTTACTGCTGAGGCTGTGGCTCTCATAGCAGAACATTTGAGTTCTTACCAGCAATTAGAGGGTAGAAGCCAAACTTTGCATATGACTGAGTGTTCTGCCTCCATTTCAATATCTCAAACATGAAAATTCCTGGAAAAAAAGAATGTTAAAATTATGAAATTTGCATCATCTTCACTTTGCCTTTTTATGCCTCTCCGTCTTTGTCTCATAAATCTCTACCATCTGCCAGCTGGTAAGAAACACCATAAGAACACACAGCTATAATCAAGTAAAACAGAGATCCATCAGTCCTACTGGGTCAGTCCCAGAAAAAAAGAAAGAAATTCATAGTGACTTTCAGAAGAAAATTCATTTTCTGCAGCTAAAAGATATAATTTTTTCCCCATTATGTCATTTGTCTTCAATCATTAGAGACTGGCTTGAGGCTGAGGCTTGTAACTTAATACACCTATCAAAATTGCTATTATTCATTACTTCTCTTCCTATATGATCAAGACTGAGAGGTAAGAAAAGCATAGCATGGAAAGAGATCTTACACTGAAAGCAGAAATCTAAAGGCAATAGAAGGATGTCGTTGCTATAAGTATAAACCAGGCTAAAAGATATTCCCTTGTCTTTTTGCATCGAGCTTAGTGTTTGTTATAACCCATCTTTTTTTAATTCACTTTTGCATTCTGCAGAAAATGAGTTGTGTGTTTATTTCTACATCTTGATTCTGTTTACTTTACTAAGGCAAATAACAGAAATTCGTATGATGAATTCTGGTAATAATAAACGTTTAGACCAAATAAAAATAGGACACACGCTGGCACCAACCCAAAATACCAACTGCATGTTACGTTTTGGTTTTTACAATAAAAAAAGGGGCACTTCCTTCATATCAAGGCATTTATAGGGTGCTTTGTCATTCCCAAATGACGACTGCATTGTTGAATTACTTGGTGTCACATTACTGCACCCGTGCCATCTTTCTGTCTAGACTGTGGCCTGCTATGACAGACTTTCAAACAGATTTCGTCTGTGCTCCTGCACTTCCCTCTGGGCTCCGGTACCCCTTCTCTACCCAGCCTTGCCTATCTGTGTGCCAGGCCACCGTTGTGATAAAGCTCTATGCAGATTCTGAAGAAAAAGAGGCACCTGATGAGCCAATTGCAACGATGAGAGACTTGCTTAATCCCTCAAAATGCCAAACAAATTAGTGAACAGTAAACCAACCACTTTTAAAAAGGTGCTGATGACTTTTACTGTGCTCCTGACTCTTGGGCATTGCAATTTAGAGGATGTGAGGTCCTGGGGAGTCTTTCCAGTCCTGTCCACACGGTCTAATGGGGCTCTGACCAAACTCTCCTGCTGATGCCTCCTGGCTATGGAGCAGTGAAACAGGGCAAAATCTTTAAGGAGGGTATTTGAAGAGTAGGAGCAATAGCACCTGAGGTCCCTCCTGTTGGGGAGGAGCAGATGGAGCAACGAAGGGGGGAAGGTTCCCTCTTTTGCCCTTCGCCAGCTCCTATCTTTCCTGCTCATCTTTCATTTCTAGAGCGAGCTCTGTGACATCGCCCGCAACGATCCTGAAGGGGCATTGTAAACACCAATCCACTAAGTTCTCCTGTTTATGAAAGGGAACATTTGTAAATTAGAAGAAAAGTTCTCATGCTTAGATAATGTAACTTTGACAAAGGCTGGGTGATGATCAAAATACTTAGAGCTCAACCATTCTTAGTAAATGCTGCTCATTCAAACATCTTTAAGGGAGAAAGCATGTCTCTGGCTTTCTATCTAAAGAGTTTCTCAAAGGCTGATGTGTCTTAGAGGAGATCTTTGCCTTGCACTTGTTGCTTTTCATAACAAAGTTTCCTTTGACTGCAGCGGTATAAAATCAGTCTTTCAGATTTCCTCCATCAAAACCGTTCCAGATTTATATATTGAACATTGATGTAGCAATTCCTCAATGAGTTAACACTAACAAAACTTTAGGATTCATAGTACTGGGGATGAGAGAGAGAAAAAGATAATAAATAAGGTTAAATTTTACAGGCTTTACCACTGAGTGTTGAGCTAAACACAGATTCTTAATTCAAAACAGTAGAATTTGTCCTAGTGAGATAAATTGATTTCTGATGCTTCTGAGAGAGTAGTGAAATGAGAAATCCAGTTTATATCTGCTATATGGCTTTTTCATCAATGTTGAGAGCACAAACCATTTTTTAAAGTGGACTGCAATTCCCCTTGGCTATTGGATTAGCCCTCAAAGGAAGAAAAGGTCTGTGTCTCACTTTGAAATTGTTAGTATCTTGTACTGGCAGGAGCAGTTTCATAAAAGCATCAGATGAATTATGTTTAATGACTGAAATGAGGAAGCTCTTGTGCTTGTTCACCTGCAGTCTATTTAAATAGAAATATGGCTTCATAATTTACTGTTAGTTGCAAGGGACAGCATCATGTTGAGAAAATTGCAGAAATCATCACAGATACTCTGGTTATAGAAACTTGATCATAATGTGTTAATCTTCTGTATGTTTATGTGCTGGCTTTCAGGTTTTTCTCTCTTCTTTTTTGAGAAAATATTTTTCACTGGGAGCTTTTAAAAATAGGGATATAAAAATATTTTTTAAAATCAGAAATACCCTGCTACATTGAAGATGAACTTCAAATAAGCCTTGTACTTTGTTTTATTGCCATACTGATCTAAGGAGGAACAACATTATTTTCAAGATTCCTCGAAGCTATTGCAGAAATGTCAGTATGTCTGAGAGTCAGCTCAGTGAAGAAATAAATGTTAGGACAAAACATTTTGCATCTGAGTGGTCAGCACAGACCATAGAGCCCTGCTACCGCTTACTATCCCCACTTCTAAAAATGAGAGATGGTGAATGATGCACAGCAGTACAGCTGAGTGCAGACAGGGGCTTTTCAGTGGGAGAGAAAGGTGCCGGTTCCTTCTGTTGCCATGCTGCTGTTTTATCTGAAACAGATTGTGTTGATCAAGAAGTTTCAGGCTGTTCTTACCACGAGAAAGGCACCAGTAACACACTGGTCAATGCTGACCGCTGATGTGGTTTTCCATATTCAGAAGAGCACCTAGGAACTAAACAGGGTTTTAAAGGTAATCTTAAATTAAAAATTTCCAGAATCCCACCTACTTTTCACCTCCCATGCCTCTTAGCCTGTGACTGCAAGAGGGTGAGAGGCCAAAAAAGATCATGGGAGACCTGAAATAAATTAGTCTAAAATGGGTGGGAGGCTAAAAGAGGGTCGGAGGTCTAGAAATAAAGTGAAGGCTGGAGTGGGAGATAGGTCAAAATAGGGATGGAGCCTGGAAATAAAATAGAGTCCAAAAGCTTTTAGGAGGCTGATGGGGGATGGAGGATAGGGAAAAAGTAGCAGGTGAAAAGGGTGGGTCGCTGAATATTCGTGTGACCCGGGAAATAAAGCAGCAATGAAAGGTGGTAGGCTGAAAGGTCATTGGAGTCCCAAAATAATATAGAGGCTGAAAGGGAATGGGAGGTGAAAGTGGGTCAGAGGCAGAAAAAAAGAGAGGCTGAGAGTGGGTTGAAGTGTCCAAAAGAGTGTAAGGGCGGGAATGGAGGCTAAAGAGAGTGAAAAGCTAAAAGCGTTTGGGAAGTCCCGTGTTTCTGCAAAAACTGGCCCCTGGGTAGTCTCCCAGTGTTGGATGGTAGCTTGTCTTCCTTAATTCCTTTTTTTTCTGAATAAAACTAAGGAAACTAATCTACATTAATTCATCCAGTTGCAACTGTTCTTCACTTTATCCTCCAAGCTCATATTTTGGCAGATGTCCTGGGGTAGCCTCTGCTTGCGATCTCCTAGTATTTGTATGTCCCTAGAGAAATCAACTCTGCTTTCTCTCTAGCTTTGGAATGGAGCTATGGCAGTGGTTTTGATTTATTGAAAAAGTTTTTAATATATATGTTTTGCTATAGTAGAAGAAGTGATCCTGGGCTTTCCTAAAAGCCCAGAAATTGTGGATCTGAGCAGCTGTTGTAAAAGTCATGCAGCTTGAGTGTGCTGGGATTGAGTAAACTTTCTCCAAAATGGCCTGTCTGATGTTTTGGATTGGTGGTTAAAAGTGTTGATACAACAGCAGTGTTTTGTGCATTGCTGAACGCTGTTTGCACAGGGTCCAATTTTGGTTTTTTACACCAGCTGGGGCATCCCCGTAGAGTCACGCATGCCATATGTAAGAACAACACAATCATAGATAAAGCTTTCAACAATGTCGGCATTATCGCATTTTGATGGTGTCAATGCCCTGAAGAGAGCCTGCAGCAGCAGTAACCACCACTCAGTGCAGAACTGAGATATCTCATATCCAAGTTTCTTATTAGAGTGGATAACCACTCATCTGCGTGGCAGAAGGGGAGAGGATGAGAATACAGCTTGGAGCATGTTGAAAATGACTGGAAACTCTGTATCTTGAAGCAGTTGTACAGAAACGGACATTGTCTCCCATGAACTCAGCATTTAGTAGTGAAGGATCTTGCGCTGCTGCTTCCGTCCAAAGAATGACTACTGTTACTAATCCAGTAACGCTGCCATCAGGTAAAGTCCACTCATCCCCATTCACTAAATGACTAGTAATGACAGAAGATGGAATTAGAGGCAAACAAGAGCGTGTCTCAGGTAAGCAGAGGATTAGACGGAGTCTCCCTTGTGTGTGTAGAACGGATGAGAGAACACGCCGTTCCAGGAGAGCACGCAGAGTTGTCATGATGCCCTCCTCTCTGAATTGTTAAGACTCTCAACACCTGTGCTGAAGGAAGGATGCATATTTCTCAAATTTAGAAGGCCATATAGAGCACATTTTCCTCTCAATGCTTTCCTGGGGCAGTCAATTTAATTCCAGCTGACAGCAGGAAGAAATGTTGTGTGCTGAATAAACCTTATTATATGAAAAGTTTTCTTTTTTAATCTGCATTTCATGAGGGTAGGGTGGGAACAAAAGAACACAATTTTAAAAAACCCTATAAAATCATAATATTTTGCAGGAAATAATGTAATATGCAAACATTCAGAACTTTCCTCATTATATAGGTAGGTGTAGAAGATTAGTTTTATTTTAGAGAACTAAAGATGGACTTCTGCTTCTACTAGGTTGCTTTTCTTTTTAAACTCTTATTTTCTGCTATGAAGAGGACACACAAAATATTTAGTTTAAAATTTTTAATGGTTGCATTCTAAGACTCCCAGCTCTGCCACTTCTGTTAAAAAAAAGACAGATACATGAAAGAAACAAAGGATGACAGTGACAGTTTTAACTCACTTAACAAGCCATCTTGCTTGTCAAATCAAACGTGGATGAGTGTTCCCATGTTTAAAATGTGTTAAAAATACAGCAGACTGCAAGTAAAAATAGTCCTTATCTTATGCCTAAAGTGTATTTGTATCCTATTAGTCTTTCCCTCCTTAGCCTCAGGAAAGGACAAGGGACAGAAACATAACTATTTGACTGTTTTAAACACGAGCTGTCTACTCAGCATCCTTAGACAAAAATAGTACATCCACATAAGCCCACAAAAATGATACAAGCCCACCAGCCACCAGGCTGAAGAGTGGTTAGATAGACACTCTTAAGGACCTGAAAACTCTTTAAAAGTTTTTCCTGTGGCAGTTGTGGACAGCAAGCACATTTATGGAGACTTTCAAGCAGTTTGTGAAGAGAAGAAAGGATGGAGTTAACAACACATGTTATTGTTAAGCTATTTTGACTGTGCTGGTCCTTGTAGTAACAGCCAGACCCATACAAAGCAAATTGCTGTGAATTATGCAAAGCAGCCTTGAAATGCAGAAGGGAGTAGAGGGCTGAAACACATACCTTGACCTTCTAGAAGCACATATTTCGTGTTTTCTTATATCAAAAGGCTTCTTTCTATGGCAGTTATTTCACTTGAAGTTCAAGAGTGTCGAGGAGCACAGGGCAGTGCTGAGAACTGGCTTGAGGAATATAAACAACTTTTCAAATTATGTCCACTGCCATTAAACTTGCAGCCAAAGGCTGCACTGATTACTGTCATAATACATTTACAAAAGCTCATCTCAGCTGTAGAGAACTCAGGTCAAGGATGAACACTTTGTTCCTATGTGCTTTAAGTAGGAAAGGAGGAAGAAAGGACTTGCTGGCATCACCAGTTTTTTCTTTAATTTATATTGGCTTGGCAAGTGGATACCAACACACTGTTCTATGAAAACCTTGCATAGAGGTGACTGGCTCTAAACCAGCTTGGATTCATGTTACATCTTTACATGCTAATCTATTCTTCAAACTCAAAATTTCTCCTCTTCTCCTGAAGCCGCTATAGCTCCAGTCAAATCTTATTGTATCTAGAGTAAAGAGTGCAGCGCCTTTGTTATAGGCATGGCTGCCAAACTGTGAGTGGAACTTATTGGCCCAAAGGTAGATGTTTAACCCCATTTTATCCCAGTTAGATGTTACTCATTAAGATTCGATACTGATCTTAGCAAAAGTCACCAATTGCTTGTCTTTAGTAGGTTACAGAACTGTAGGGAATGGAGACGGGTTAATCAGAAATTTTTTCATAAGAAGTCAATAAAACCCATGCAGTAGATGCACCAAGAACAAACCCAACCAATAAGATTACTGCAAGTAATGGAGATACCTTTGGAGATATGAAATAGTTGGTATTTTGTCTGGGAGTATGGATTTCTCTTTACTGCTAGGTTACCTTGAATGATATTTCAAAGCCTTCTACCTCAAAGTCTTTCTACACTCAAAACCCATTAGCTTGAGTACTACAGTGACGTTTTCCATTTGCTTTGGCTGCCACAGGGAAGGCTGGATCTTGAATTGGCAATGTCAGCTATTTCCATGATTAGGCAAACGCCAGCTGAACATCTTTAATCCTCCACCGTCTCCTACGGTTCCGCTTCTGCCATTCCCATAAAGCACCAGCCCTTTCTCTATCATTTAAAGGGGAAAGGGCATGTAACAGAAACTTCACTGGAATTACAAAGAGAGATGTGGCACTTGAATTATCACGAGGCGTAAGTAAGTTGCCATACTAACACTGACCTTTATGTCACTTTACTGTATAATCTTCTACCTAAGTTAACGTTACTGAAGAGAAATAACATAGTTTCTGGCTTTGGTTAACTGTGTACTGAAAAGAAATGCTATGAAATTGCCCCATTCCAAGGCCAAACACTGCAAGAATATTTACCCGCCGCACATTTTGAAGTATTCTGTTAGCAAAAGTGGTATCAGACTTCAAACAAACATCCACCCTTCAGAAAATTGTGTTAATAAAACCATTTCTAAATGCAAAGCTTGCAAAAAAGAGGAAAGGTGTTAGAACAGACCTTTGCTGATGCGATACCATATTTTGCTATCTATTGCTTCCTTGAATTCAGTCAAAAGCTGTTGATCTTATTAAATAGGTGTAATTACATCCTTAATACTCTATATCACTCTATACCATATACCTATTTTTATGCATCTCAGAGATCTGCAATGGTTTTCAGATCTGCAATGCGCTTCTGTAGTTCTTTATGAGTTTTCTTTCATTTATGAAAAAGAAAACCTGTAAAAGACATCATAACTAGAAGTAATTCAATTTTTCCATCTTGGTCTTAATGTGTGAATATCGTAGCAATTTTCTAGTGCTACAGTTTAAATATGTTTTGCCTTTTCTACTATTCTGACTCTTTCTCAAGTAAACAAGTGGAATAAAAATGAATCTAAAACAACCACACAGTAGATTAAAGCCAACAATAATAGAAACTGAAGCATATTTCCAGCTATCACTCCTCATGGATTTACAGCTCATCAACCATCTCTGTTGCAGCATAAGTGATTGTTACTGCAATCTATACTTCACTTAAGCAGGTCTTTATGGGTTTTTTTAAAGTTACCGGTCCTTTTCTGTGTTAATTCATTCAAAAACATTAATATTCCACCTGCAAATGTACTACTAAACTATATAGTTCCTGGATATCTGAGGAAATATTATGGGTTTGACTATAGGTTTCTCAATACGGAGTTTTGAACACTTGTCCATATACTGAGCATGTTCTCTACTGCAAAACAGCAGCAGGAAAATATAGGGCAAATGACGCATGGAGCTACACAGAGAGGGAAGAGCTACTATTGGTGTAATCTGCAGGCATTCAATATAACTAATTTATTTTGAAGTTGTACAGATGTCTCCCTGTTGTAGAGATTTTGTTATTTCCAAATGCAATTCAACAAAAGTCAGATGATGATGATGATGATTTCGCAGCAGACAAAGGGCAAGATCTATCTTATCTGAATGAGGTATCACTGCTGCTATGAGGATTTTTTTCCTAGCAGGGGACACTGCTAAAACCCTGCACTGGAATCAGTGGGATAAAACTAGGTCTGTGGAAAACCCCATGCTGAGCTCACCCCACTTTGATTCCTGCAGCACCAAATGGTATGAAGATGGACACAGCGTTCTTTATGTTCAGTCTGCTCCTGAACCTTATTATCCAAGTCACTGCCTGAGCAATATCAGATTAATTTGGGGGTAAAGAGTTTCCACTGTAACATCTGATAAAAATAGCATCTGGAAACCCATGACTTTATTCAAACACACGTTGTGTTCAGGTCTATATTGGGGCAATATATTAATGCATTTTGAATGTAAAAGTATTTTTAACTACTCTACCAAGCATCTAGTCCAGGGGTGTCAAACGCCTGGCTCCCGCATCACACGCTGCACGCGTGCCCAGCGCCAGCAGGAGCGCAGGGACAAGGAGCTCAGCGCTGCTGTCGGATACAAACAAGGTGTCAGGCCCGATAAAACAAGGTGGAGGGACTGGATTTGGCCCGCGGGCTGGGAGTTTGACACCCCTGATCCAGATGCAGTGACAAGGACTCTTATAAATATATATAGAGAGACAACTTTAGACTGCAAAGGAAATATTCCAGAGAAAGGAAATATCTGTCCCTACCCAACTGACAAAGACTAAAATAAAAATCAAAATATGAAAAACAAAGGAAAAGTTATCAGATGTAAATGCTGTTCACTTTCCCCTTACTCTTCCAAGAAAGTAAAATTAAATCCTTCATGCTAAGTTCAACTCAAAGAAGGTAGAAATTGTGTATAAGTGATAACCAACCTCTCAGTTCCCTGTCATTTCTTGTTGCTTAGGACCAAGTGCTTTCATTTTAGTTTCCGCTATTCAGGACCTATTTCGGTTTTAGCAGCCTAGAGGCCTCCAGCAATGTGTTTGGCAGAGTTAGAAACAAAACCAAGAATATAAAGATAAAGATTTTTGACTAGTTTGACCGAGAAAGACAATACAGACAGTAGTGGAAGAAGAGACAGACTGTGCTGTTCGAAAGTTGTTACTTGCCTGGTAGCTTGGCCAACTTCAGCAACTGCAGTGGTCTGACCTTAGAGTGGAACAAAGAAAACATCTGATCTGTTGTTTGATTTAATTTCCAGCACCATTCACAGCAACTGGGCTTCTCAATTATGCATATGTATTTTCCTTGGGTTTGCAGTATCTCATTAGCTGACTTATTTGCTTTAATTATTAAGAGGTAGCTTTGGAATGGAATGTTCTCTTTGCAAATGTGGCTTTACATGGATAAGAGCTAGAAACTGCTGCTATCTGAACTGTCATTTACCCCCACAACAGGAGCTCTGCCTGCTGGGTTCTGTGATTCAGCATGCAGAAACTTTCCAAAACCAAATTTGAGTTCTTGAGCAATGGCTCATGGAAGTTCCCAGCTATATCCTTTGCATGACATAAATGCATATTTCTATATATATATAAAGAAATAACCAAAAGTATAGAAAATTAACTGGATTAGAAATGAAACTTTTCAACACATGCTTTTCTGTAATATCAGAGTTTTTTTGCTTATGGCTGCTTGATAGTGTATAAAAACCATACCCAAATAATAACAGACTGTAAAGATTCGTTAAGTCTTAATTCTTTGTTATTTGCTTTATAGTTGTGGTGTATTTGTGTAGAGGTCAACTGTAGAGGTCTTTATTCAAGCCCGTAGTACTGAATTTCATGCTTATGTAAGCAGAAAAACCCCCATTTCTTAAAATACATATAAATAAATTTTGCTTGTAACAGACAAAATATCATTAATTTATTCTACGTTCCAAAACTCAGTGATGATAAGACAATAGTGACAGTTTCAAACAGGTCTTCGGTGAATCTATATAATTCACAGTAGGGAGAGTTTCAACAAGCCCAGGCCTTTGATTTAGAACAACTTATTTTTTTTTCAGCTTTTAAGAAGCAAAGGAAGTTGGGTCTCCTTGGTTATCATCCATCTAAAATTGTTCCTCGGATTCTGAGTTTCTTATCAAGGGACTGAAGTAAGTGGGATGCAAAAGCAAAGCAAAGACATGGTTCATGTGCTCATGCTTTCTAGGATCGGGGCTGTGCTGCAAAATGGAACAACTCTACAACAGCCCTTTCCTCACTGGGCTCAGGTAACAATTATTCCAAGACTTGCATGAGAAACATTTTGCACCATGCCACAAACAGATGAAAGGTCGAGTCTTCCAGAGTAACAGTGTAGCCAAACCTCACGATTCACGGCACAAGTCCAGATAACCCAGAAAATCAACCCTAAAATAAATAAGCAAATTCACTGTACCTTGCCCCTTTGCACATTACAAAAGGCTTTTTGAAAACCTTTTAACCAAATATAATTAAAATATTCTTAGTGACAATTCATTAAAACCAATTTTGTCTGCTGACGTAAAATACTGTGAAACTATTAATGGAGATATCAGTGGCAGATTTAGAGGAAAATCAGATAAAATATAAATCACACTTATATTGATAAATAATCTTTCAGCAATCTTGTTCCAGGATGCTGCCACTTTTGCAGCTTAAAATTAATTTCTTTTGCTACAGAAACAAATGTTTTTGCTGCGTTGCACAAATTGTAAAGCTTTGTTTCTTGCAAGTGTATTAAGCTTGGGTCTTGTTGCATTGACTTTGCTTAGATATTGCCACAAGAGATAACAGTACAAGTCCTGAGAGTTTCCTTATAGATAATGCAATTTGTTTAATACTTGCATTTTAAGGGCCTGATTCATTCACGGATTTCAACGCAAGAAAAGTCTCATTTGGAGCCAGAAGGACTACCCAAATTGTTAACGTAAAGCAAAGCACTTACCATCTGAAACTGAGACTTAAAATAGAATCTGGGGATAGTTCAGTAGCTGCAGTCCTCTAAACCTGCCTGCTACACCGTTAAAATTTGCCTTAATTAGGAATTAACATTGCTACATGAAGCTGAGTTGCTTTTACCCTTTTTTCTGGTAGTTGGTACAGTTTTTGCTGGGCGTATTTTAAAATGCAAATCAAACCCAAATTTTAGGCAGAGGAAATGCCAGCTCAGCACGTTTCTGCTAGTGACAACTGCAGAAAGCCCAGGGAAAAGGGTTCAGTGAAGACCCACTGGCAACGGAGAGGAACTCAAGCTGCAGAACATAGGGTTGCTGTTTATACCCTTTTTCTACAGAACTGCAAATTTCTTTCATCCAAACATTACTAAATATTGTTCTTCAGAGTCACTGGAATGTATAAGTTACCGTATCAGAAAGGATGTCTCTTGAAATAAAATGGTATGGTTGTAGAAAGAGCTACTGGAACAGTAGAATAGATTTAGAGCATTTAAGAATTCCAGCTTGTTTGAATTGTCGATTTCTTCAAACAAAAGAGAAAATAATTACTCTTTCCAATGCATCATGGGAAATTCCAGCAGAATTTAACGTAGTGTTCCATACAGTGGTGCCCTTGCATCCGTACTGAATGTAGCAGCTCTCAAAAACCCCTGAAAATCAGAGTGTACTCTTCCATTCTGGAGGAGCATTTGCAGTCTCGACACGGGATAAGTACCTCAGGCCTGGTTTTCCCTGGCCAAGTTCCAGTGTTGTGTCATGTCCTTCCATTTCAATTCTGTTTGAGAGCCCTAAATCTCATGTGAGGATGTGATCTCAGTGGATAATAAAGCAATGACTTTTTAACCATTGTTACAGCCCCTCCAAGGGTGCAACCGCCATGCTAAGTATACTGAGACTTAGTAATGTCGCAGTATCACAGTATCACAGTATAATAAGGTTGGAAAAGACCTTTGAGATCATCGAGTCCAACCTATGACCCAACACCTACACCTACTCCTACCTGTCAACTACACCATGGCACTAAGTGCCTCATCCAATCTCTCCTTAAACACCTCCAGGGATGGTGACTCCACCACCTCCCCGGGCAGCGCATTCCGATGGCCAATCACCCTCTCAGTAAAGAACTTCTTCCCAATGTCAACCCTAATCTCAGATTCTATATGTTTTATACAAATGCTGCCTTTTTATTCCTTAGAACTACTGGTGGTTTTGAAAAAAACATCCAGAAAATGAAAAATAGCAGTGAGGTCAATCAGCCAAGCCACTGATGCAATCTGTGATTAGCTACATCAAGGTATCTATTTAATTTTGTAGTAATTTGTTAAGGTAATTCATAAACAATATTAAAGCATATGGTAAAACATTTGGGCATCAGGCTTCACCATACGGCTGAGCCCTGACTTTACCCTGTTAGCCATCCATCCAGAGGCTAAATCAAGGCTGGAGTAACTTGCCATGCTCAGTGCTGGGAAGTTCACAATCCAGACCTCTTTATGTCATTCTGTGTCTGCTGAGCAGAAGTTTGTCTCCTGCCCAAATCAGGCTGCAATTACCAGCGTTCTAACAGAGAAAACTGCTGCTAGGGTAGGAGTGGAGCTCTACGAAGCCTGATGCGAAGAGGTTGTCAGGAAATACAATTTTGTCTGAAGTCTGTGAAAGAAACTTCATTTTGTTTCCTAGATATTACTTAGGGAATATATCTGACAATTTTCTGAGCAGGAGAAAGTCAAATAGGGGGTTGAAACAGCTATTTCAGTTTTTAAAAAATTGATACTCACGAAAGCATGAACACATCTAATGGTTCTGCTTAATTTGCCCAACTATTTTTGCAAAAGTCAAATGTTCATAGACTTCTGTTCCCCAAAACCAAATATGCTGGAGCCAAGGGTTTTAAGGAATCCCACTTAACTTCAACCCAACTATTCTATCCCTGTCTGTGTGTAAATGAGAAATAGCTGTTGGGCTATCTTTAAAAAACACTACCTTCACTCATCCCAAACCCATCAGGTCAGTCCTAGACACTGAAAGCATTTATAAGGGAGAATAATTGGTCTCACCTGAGAACTACAGATTTTTTTTTTTTGCAGTCATAATATTGCTCTGTGTGCTCAGGGTACCAATTTCTTCTGGTTAAAGCACTCAGCCGTCAGCGCTATTGTAACAGGAAACATACAAAGGCTGCCATTCTTATCTCAAGTGAAAAATCTCATTCTGGACTTCCGAAAAATCTTTTTTGTTCAAATACAGACAGAATTGGATAGAAAAATAAGTGGGAACGCTTGTTTTGTAAACTTATAACAAAACTAATATAGGAAGGATGAGGGCATCAAATGAGAAGAAAGGATTCCTTAAGTTAAGAGTCTCAGTGCATCTTTTGTGGGTTGGTGAAATGAAAGCTTATTCAGCTGTTTCTTCTCCAATTAAATATATGGTCTCCATAGCAACAGCCATTTTGGAAGATGCATATATTTCGTGATGTTCCAGATATCGAGCAGCTAACCAAAAGGGAAGGGGAAATGCCATAAACATAACATAGGACTTTTTAGAGTAATTTCTAGGGGAAAAAGCAGGACCTCTTGCTGCAAAGTGGCAATTTTCCTGACAGTAATGCTAATTTTAAAAGTTTATTCTTTTTTTTAAAACAAATTACATGTTTCCTTCTCAGTCCTTATTGTGCTGTGCTGTGTGATGAGATGTGATTTTTAAAAGGGAATTTTACATACAACATTAAAATAAAATTTAATTTACTATTTTGCAAGTGGTGATGTTACAAAGCGACATTTGCAGCAGGTCAAAGTCTTCTTTTAAGCTCTGAAGTTATTGCACAGATATTAGGTTATAAAGCTAAGGCCCTGCAGTTAATCTGTTACCAACACATCACTAAATGCAATTGGAAAATATTGTTTCTGCAGCATGGCTTTTTGTCACAGTTCAGTAGATGCTGTGCAAGGAAAAGAATGCAACAGCTACCCAGAAAACATTTTAAAACTTATTTTGATGATTATGTGTCATCAGTCATATGAGGTGTAAGTGCTATGTCCTTTCTGCACGGTGTCCCTGCACAAGTGGCACAGCCTCAAGCAGACAGCAGTGAGACAGAAGAGTTGATCCAAGCCCCACAATTACAGAGGGAAGGCGTTTGACCCAAAATTTAGTATTACATAGAATCATGGAATGGGTTGGGTTGGAAGGGTCCTCAAAGCCCATCCAGTCCCACCCCCTGCCATGGGCAGGGACACCTCCCACTGGATCAGGGGGCTCCAAGCCCCATCCAACCTGGCCTTGAACACCTCCAGGGATGGGGCAGCCACCACTGCTCTGGGCAACCTGGGCCAGGGCCTCCCCACCCTCATTGTGAAGAATTTCTTCCTAATGCCTAACCTAAATCTTCCCCCTTCTAATTTAAAGCCATCCCCCTTCATCCTATCATTCCATGTCCTTCTAAAAAGCCCCTCCCCAGCTTTCCTGGAGCCCCTTTCAGTACTGGGAGGCTGCTCCAAGGTCTCCTCAGAGCCTTCTCTTCTCCAGGTTGAACAACCCAAACACCTTTATTTAAAATTTAAACCCCACCCAACATTTTATCGTAGAATCACAGTATGGTTTGTCTTGGAAGGGACCTTTAAAGATCACGTAGTCTGGTGAGAGAGCCCTGTAAAATCTAGTGACAATATAAATCCTGACATAAATCTGCAGCAGTGCAGAGAGGGAACAGTAGGTATGGATTTGGGGCAGCATTTCTGAAGGCAGTTTTCTCTGATAGGCTTTTCTCCAGATGCTCTATAGCATCAGACTAGTGTGGGTGCCAATATGCAGTTAATCTTCCAGACTCCTCTGAATGACTGGGTCTCTCTTTTAAATCTTTCTGAACACGTCATGGGGAACGACACCCAGCAAAAGGGAATTCTTAGTGCTGCTCTTCAAGACCCTTTTGAAATACTAATGCTCAGCACGCATTCCTGGTCACCCACGTTAGAGAGCGACAGGTACAAACTGAAACAGATGAACAAAAGTGTTTCTGAGATGACCCAGAAGGGGAAAGCTGATTTGGCAGAAGATCACGACAAGCTCACCTTGCGTAGCCTGCCAAAAGAGGATCTTGTTTGCTCTAGGTATTAGAGATGCATGACAGGCTGAGGCAATGGCTAATAAAGCAGGAGAGCAGTGCTGAGCACAGAAACATATTTTTAAAAGCTGAATATAAGTGCATTTTGAATTAAAATTAGCATTAGAATTCAAGCTTGCCACAAATCTAAGGCTCTGGAGTGGCTTTCCAACAGGAAATGATACCTCTCGTTCTGTCACCGGTCACCTGAGAGAAGAGACCAACCCCTGCCTGACTACAACCTCCTTTCAGGCAGTTGTAGAGAGCAATAAGGTCTCCCCTGAGCCTCCTCTTCTCCAGGCTGAACAACCCCAGCTTCCTCAGTCGCTCTTCTGCCCTATCTTGACTCCGATGTCAAAACCGAAGTCGAACCAGGGAGGGACCTGTTTGGCATCAGTAAGATAACTAACGCACGACTTTCTTCAAAAATTTAATGTTTAAAGTGTGTCTTCCCTAGGGGAGCTCTGTTATTTTACTTCACCTTAAGCTGGTTTGGGGTTTGTTTCTCTTTGCTCTGGGAGCTGATCCTATCGTATCACCTGGGCCCCATAGACTCCAACAAGAACATACAATGCCTGAAAATACAAAGTGCTGTGTGTGATATTTCTGTTGGAATTCATGGTTAACACAACCAACCAGTTAGCCAGGGAGTTCAAAGTGAGGATTAAGATGTTCTGTCTGCCAGGAATTGCCACAGGCACTTGCAGTAACTGGATTATCAATCTCTGTAAAGGTACTTTAGGGCTAAACAGAATTTTCTATATTTTCAGTTACAGTATTCTCAAAGATAACTGTGTCAGATTTTCCAAAGGGAACAAAAAATATTACCAAAGCATTTCCATTAGGGGGAAAATGGGACCCCTGGGATGCTAATCCAGTTCTTTGAGAGGCTGAAAATCTCAGGAGGCAAGCAAAGCATGAGCCACTTCCAGACTTCTGGAAATATATATTTTTTTATCTCTCCCTCACTGCACGTTGGGGCTGGGAGGGAGGGCCAGGCAGTAGTCTGGTCTCCAGCAGCTCAGGGTGTAGTCCTGGAACTCACACCTGCTCCTGGTTAGAGGAGGACCTTTCTATTAGCACCTCATTACTCCTGAAAAAGAAGCAAGCCTTATCTGGATGGCAGGAGATACTCAGCTTACATCTAGCTCTGAAAGTTTTTGGCTTACCGAAATTCTCATGTGTGGTAGTATTTTATAGAGACAGTGTTCTTTGATAATTTCACTACTGTTTTATGCATCCTTCTTTTCTTCAGAGATCTTGCACTTTCAGATACTCTTGAGGGAGCTTTCCTGAAATAATTTTTCTGTTTCAGGTAACACATTTAATCTGAAATTATGACCACTCTTCTTTTTCCTAACAAGCCCATTCACTCCTTGTAAAAATAGAATATCATTCAGTGTCTCCCCACAGTTTAAGATATTTGGACATGACACAATTCCTGCTTTGTGGTGCTTCTGGTCTGTGGTTGCATCTTTCTTTCTAAGAATGAGTCTTTTCATTACTCAGGCAAATGTGTCAGGGCAGAAGAGTGAAGATTTCTTGAACTTCAGTTGAGAGAACTATCGTCACCTGAATTCAGTACTATACAGTAAGATTACATTAGTTAAACATCATTTAATAACACAGCAGGCTGTAGAGCAAACTACTGGTCAGGAGTGTAAGGGTAATTTAAAGAATTAAAAATCACAGTCATTTTCCCTAGAAAAAATTACATTCGGCAACTCTCTTCCTGAATCAGTTGTGATGCTAAAATTCTTTAACGTTAACTGTAACCATGGCAATTTTTATGGATGTACAGGGTACTGTTCTTAGGAGAAACCTGTTGTAGTTGAATGACATTTAATGTGTTTAATTAATTTCACTATTTCATAAAATAAATAAAGAGATACTCCTTTAAAGCATAAAATTATGTTACTGTAATTGGTAATGTGACCAACTGCTCCAACCTGTCCTTCTGTCCCATCAATCTACGCACTATGGGAATAATAGTTAATAGTTTCGTAAAAGGATGGCAGATTTGAGTATTTGTAGTTCCAAGAAGGGCACAACCCCTTTTTCTAGGCTCATGGCACAATGCATTCCATAACACATTTCACTGAAAATGCATTATTAATAAAAAAGCTGTGATTGCTTTTTCGTTATCAGTGTCGCTGCCCTTCAGTTTGGTCATTTATGACAACTGGCTCAAAAGTGGAGTCTCGTAGCAAGGTTAACAGAGGGGCTCTGTTTCATCATCTTCACCTCTCCCGAGTAATCCAAGTGAAGCCAAAGGCATGTTCCGCTTATACATATTCTGTGTCTTTTTTGTTAGCTTGATCTTTACATGAGTTGTACCCCATCTACTGTGTCAAAGCCTTTAAGGGAAACAACTGGTCTTACTTGATTTGCACTTCAGTAGAGTTGTATTCCATGGTCTGTGCTACAACTGGCAACAAATCAAGTTGTGTTAACTCAGTTTAGACAAGTCAGTGCTCTCCCCAGGTCTGAAATAGATCCTTCTTAAGGCATAGTTCATGGGCATCTTAAAAATAACAGTGTTCTTCAGTTTGAACACTGTAAGATTTGGTCCACAACTCATGAAGACCATGAGCAAAGGAGATGAGTGGTTGGCTGGTTACCACATATTTGGATTGCACGCTGACAGTTACCTGCATTATGTCTGTGTTGATTTGGGGTTTTTTTTTTCTTTCCATTTTGCTAACCCAGCAACTGATGACATAAATGTTACTTTAATCATAGAATCGTAGAATCAGAAGGCTGGAAGAGACCTCTGAGATCACCGAGTCCAGCCGTGCCTGTCTCCCCAATAAACCCTGTCCCTAAGGAACTCACCCACCTGTCTTTCAAACCCCTCCAGGGATGGCAACTACACCCCCTCCCTGGGCAGCTGTGCCAATCCCTGACCACCCATTCAGTGAAGAAATTCTTCCTAATGTCCAGTCTAAACCTCCCCTGGCACAACTTGTGGCCATTTCCTCTTGTCCTATTGCTTGTCATCTCCAACACAATTAAAAGACCATGAACAATATTTGGGTTAGTCTCTACTATTTATGAATAGGCTATATAGCCCTAACCTTTAGAAGTTATTTATGGTTTTGAACAAATATTATGAGTGATCTTTGTGCTACCTTTAGATACTGGACAGCTATAGCTTCATCTAGAATATCAAAACAATGACACTGGATGATGAATTCATATCTAGACAACTGTAACTTTTTAAGAAGAATTTCTACGACACTTACCATTTTGAAGCACCCTTGAGACTGGGGCTGCTTGACCTACCTTTGCAAATCTTCCTCAGCTGGGTTTCCTTTATGGGATACAATTACTCACCAGTTTGAAAGACTCACTTGAATAAGTGTAGCAGTATCTGGATAACTAACCATGGAAGCTGCCTTATTTATAGAATCGTTCCTTCTTCAGATTGCCTGAAGAGATGTTTTAATGACAAATATCCCTATTCCTTAGCTATTAATATTTAAGCTAGAGAAAGCAGCCTGCAAAATCACATGTACATGATCTGTTGGTGCGATTTCACACCCAGATCAGCAACACGTTGCATGCAGGTTGTGTCAGACCTAATGCTGAGTGACTTAAAAGGATTTGCATAGCGTGGTCAGCATTTTGGCAGGATTTCCAGCTATCCAGCAGCACCTATCTGGTAATCTCAGAGAACGTCTCTAAAAGCAGAAGGGCAATTTGTTGCTACTGAAAGCCACTCACAGCAGGATTCAGTTTGTGCGGGAGGTCAAAGATCTCAAAGTCAGGATCACAGCATTTCCATTTGTAAGTGAAACGCAGTAGACCCTCCTTATTTTTGCTTTGGCAGGAATGATTTTTTGAGCAAGTACATGATCCTCCATCCCTGTGCTTTTGTTCTGCTCAGACACTATGGGAAAGAAGAAAGGAACACTATCAAGCTTTGCTTCTGAAGGTCTCATCTGCCTGATGAGGAGCAGCCTGTCACCAAAGCCATCATGGCTTGCTCAGGTAGAGAACTGATATTCTAAACAGGAAGAACATTATGGCAGTGATGGGCAAAGAAAGTGCAACCTAGTTGTACCAGGCATATAAGGCTGCTGTGCTTCAAAGGGTGGGTCATGCAAGGCAAATGAGAGCATGAATGGACACGAAACAGCTTAGAGTTGGATTGGTGTGTTGGCTTCAATGAACAAGAGCCGAGGACAGGAAAAGGAGGCAAATTAGAGGGATAAAATGAAGTATTCTTAAAAAGCAAAAAGGTATGGCATTGCGAGCAAAAAGAAAAAAATAAATTAATGCCTTTAGAAAAAGTTTTGGTGCTTTTTAAATATGCAGCATAGATCCTGTATGACAGCAGTACCTTCTGGACCCTTATTAATATCGTCTTAGATTATTTACTTCTTCAGTAATGTTATTAGGAATAACAGTAAAAGCAATAACATGTAGCCTCAGGGTCAGCGAAGACTTCAGACCTTTAAAGATATATTTGCTTGGGGCATTTTTAATGATTATCACAGCATTTACACTTCTTTCAGCATCTCCAAATTAGGAGAATATTGTTGTGGGCTTTTTCTTTTACTTATGCTTTGGTTGCTTTCTGGCAGATTCAACTTCTTGAAGGCAACGTAGAGAAGGTTTGATCATTCCATATCCTGCGATCCCGATTCTCTGGGCTGAAACTCCATGCATTATGAAAGAGGGATGCCTCTGCCTACATATTGCCTCCCTGCTGATGTTTTTCATTCTCCCTGGTTCCAAGTTTTCAGTTAGAACTCCAGTTTGTCAGCTGAAATGCGCTCAGTAAGCTAAATCCCAGTGAAGTTACATTATAATTAAGGCTAGATCTAGGCAAATCCTATAGCAGGATTGCAATCCAGCAACTCGAGATTATGAACCTCCAGGTCTCTCACTTAATTAAGGAAAATAAAATAAAAGATTATATATTGTTGTAGCACCTTGAATATATGTAAGACAAACTCCCTAAAGAGCCACTAATAACTGGCCCAAGTTCAACTCTCAGTCCCACCCAGGCAACCTCAGAGAATCATGCGGTCAGGAGCCCCAAAACTAGGAAATCACAAGGAAACAGCTCAGGCTATTTTATTTGTCCTTAACATTTTGCAACTCCAATTCTGTGTTTCATCATTTTATTTTATTATTGCAGAAACATTTCTTTTGAGCACCTTGGCTTTGCAAACAGCTGCAAATGATGCCATGCGTGCTTCAAACTGCTTGTAGGCGAAACAACAGCCAGATGAGACAGTAAGCAGAGTGCTAAATAATGAGATTATTTTTCATGTATTGGGCAACAGTCACAGCCAAGCGACTGCTTTGTTATAGGAAGGGGAGCGATGCTTTACAGCAAATGTATCTTTGTAACATCAACTCCAACCACAATTTTTGTCAACAAATCCTATCTCCTCTTCTCGGGTGCCTGAAGACGGAAGCTGAAGGACACTTGAGCTGGCAGGTACATGGTGCAAACCATGGTCGTCTTTATTTTGCTCTGAGACCGATTTTTATCAATTTCTTGCCTGGGTCAATATATATTTCCCCAGTTTTATTGTTGGGCCTCAGTGCTTCCTCTTTTCCCCTAAGGAAGAGTTTGACCTATTAGCTTCTCCTTTTTATAGGTGTTTATGTGAAAACCTCCCAACACTAGTTGCACAGCACTCTGAGATAAAATATCCCCTTCATGAAAAAGAGGTATTATAATTATATCTGATAAGGTACAATCAGTTCTAATACCAGCAACTTCAGCTTTGGTATGCACTCTGTTCTCTGTGAAGCCACTTCCTTATCTAGATCTTGTTTTCTCGCTGTGGGCTGACCTAATTTTGGTCTTCCAGTAGGAAGAAGGAAAACGGAATAAAGTGATTATGCTGGTAATAATTTGCAGCCCTTGCCTGATTAGCCAGTCTTTGGGAGCTGTTAGTCTCGTTGTAGGATGTTGCAGGTAATGGAGCAGTGTTTTCATTCCTGTGGCTTTTTGTTCATTCAAGTCAAGTTGAATGTCGACCCCTTCGTAACTTCAGTTCATCTTCAGCCTGTCTGTCCTCGTGGGAAGAAGTGACAGTGCAAAGACCTGGGTTTGATATATTTTTTTGTAGTTCATTAAAGGTGAAAAATGACACCACTATGAATGAAATCATTCTGTTGGTGAATGCTCTCCAACACTTTATAAACCTGTCCCCTCGGGTTTGAATCTTAGCCTTTTTTGTTGGTTTTGTGGGTTCCCCCAAAAAAACCGCCACAACTAATATATTTTTTCTTTCTGCACTATGGTATTTCAAAGAAGAAAATATCTGTACTATTTGTACCAATATACAGAAAATTATCAGACTGTCTATTGAGGTGGGATGATATTTAGTAACTGCCCTTGTCTCCATGCTGCTGATTAATTAAAATCATTTGTCTTTATTGATGGATGTGTCAAGGCATGAGAAAAATATCCCTGAGCTACACCTGAATTTTTTAATAAATAAATAACAGTAAGTGGGCTAATGACAGTGTTTCTTACAGTAATTACATCAATTAAAGTAATGAAACACTATGGGAGCTTCATCTCCATACTTGCTCTTTTTTAGATCCTGAAGAAATTCACAGTAGATTTAGGGCTCTTTCCCAAATGGTTCAGATAAAGTTGAAACATGGTAGGGTTTCAAAGCAGTTATGCCATAGTAGTTAGGTATTTAATTACTCATTTCTGTTAGATCCTGTTGTTAAATGCCCTTTGTAAGGGACGTGTTCTTCATAAATCTTATTAACTGTAGTAATGACCCCTTGTTGTATATACATATATGTAATATATATGTTATAGGAATGATTCCCTAAGGAAAGATGGGGGTCTTGGGTACTCTGCAGCCCTACAAGCAAGTCCAGCTCCAGTAGGCACCGCAGCTGATCAATCAGTTCTTACATGCATCAAGTCTTGATTTTTTGGTAACCAGGCGTGTTGTTCTATCAAGCTTCTGAAGGGGCAGTACAGATGGACTACGCTACTTATTGTAAAAATGACTGCTGACTTCAGAAAGCCTACCCGAAACACCTCACTTTTACTTCTGCAGGATGAAAGCCTAGCCTTTAGTCAAGCTTTAACACAAGCTTTTTCACCTGAGGCCACTAAAAACATGACTCTCAAAAGTTAATATCTTGACCTGAATTGCAAACTAAATTTTTAACTGAGTATTATCTGGAAATTGGAAAGCTATGTATGTCCAGCAAATGAGATTTATATTGAATAAAATGGCTGACATGAAAATAACATTAATTTCTTAGTCAGTTTGCTTTAAAAGTGCCTTAGGATCTCAGTCACATATATTACAGTAATTCCATGATTTAATTTTTAAACACTGCTCTTAATAGCCTCATAATTCACTGTTGCTTTTAGTTACCATTCATGTCTCCAACAATGAAAAAACAGGCTCAAAGAAAAAAAAAATCAAACATCAGAACCTGGTTTTGATTTAGAAACACGTGTAGTATTAAAATAGAAATGTTGCTCCTAGTTATACTCTTTGAATTATACATTAACTCATTTCATCTTGGTTCCATGGTGTTATTTTGAATTGGCTTTTTCAACCATTGATTTACATACCATGTGCAAGCTGAAATTCCACTTTTAATATTTGAAGATATTAGGTCATCTGTATAATTCGTTAACCCATCAGAGTAAAACACCATATTCTACCAAAAGCATCCTGTGTTGTATTGGCTGTTCGCTGATTAGCAAATGCCACAGGGATGGTGAATCAGAACATTCAGATTAATCAGGAAAAATTTCTTCACCAAAAGCATCATCAGGTGCTGGCAGGAGCCACCCAGGGAGGTGCTGGAGTCTCCATCCCCGAAAGGGTTTAAAAGCCGGGCAGATGAGGTGCTCAGGGATGGGTCAGCAGTGGGCAGGTACGATTGAACTTGATGATCTCAAAGGTCTTTTCCAACCAAGCGATTCTACTATTCTATGATTTCCAAGGGAGCTGCAGAAACCTAAGATTCATAAAAGCAAATGTAAACCCAAGTGCAGTACAGGGGACAATCCGCCAGAAGGCACGTCAAAGCCCACGTAGCAATCTGAGGCAAACATGCATGCTGCAAATGATTTCATTTCAGTTTATACAAAGTAGTGAACTCCTATCAACAAAGTTTTGTATTTCCTCTAATCTAAGCTGCAGTTGTTGCATCTCGCACTGCTACAGAATCTGGACTGCACTGGAGAAATTCCCGATCCACTGCATTGTGAGTAGAGCCAAGACAAACTGTCCGCTCTACAGGAACAGCTTGATTTAAACTTTACTTTTTTTTGAGTCTGGTAGTGATACATCTGGTTTCAGTTCACCCTCTTAGACCTTACCAATAGCAAGAGGCAAGGAGGAGCCTCCTTTTAACTTGTGGTCACAATTAGATTTCCCTTCCACCTGTCTCCCTGCTTTCCCACTCTGGAGCTGGCTAAGAACCAGCACTGAGAACGGCCAGGGAAGCACCCATGGGAGTCCCCATCTCCACACAATCTGAATCTGTCCTCCTGTGAACACTGGCTGGGCTTGTCTTTGGATCAGACACCCAGCAGAGACTGAACACAATTGTTTCAATGTCAGTAGTTAATCATGAGGGTTTAATTAATTAGAAATGAAACTGCTGTCATCACTCTTTTTTTCCTTCCCATCAGGATGACTTCTTTATTCATTTGCAAACTGTTCTGCCTAGGCAGAGAAGAGCAGAACGCAGACATGCTACAGAGAGAAGTGGATGTGGGTATCTATGTATGTATACAAAGACATAAGTTTTTAACTCTAGGTATATCTATATATACACACTGAACAGCTGTCACTATAAATAAATACTGTAAGGAAGTGCAATGTTTGCACATAAATTTTAAATCATAATCTCTTGCTGTCCAGAAACCAAAGCATCTTCTATTCTTTCAATTTAGAGGAAAAAGTAGAGAAAAATATGGATTTATCGCCATCTGGAGGGCATGCTCTTTCCCTGCTCACAGTCATCGTTCTGGGCTCCGCAGTACTGGATGTGTGTGCTTTCCCTGAGGAGAAGGGTTTAATCCTAGCGGCAGGAAGAAGTTTCTGGCATTGAAGTTATCATTCGGGGTAATTTGAATCAGCTGATTGTGTAGTTATGCTTTTTATCAGACCATAAACTACTCCAAAGCCTGGATGTTCGTTTGTTTAGTACTGTGTTCTACAGATGGTGTACCTGTGCCTTCGGAAGAAACTCCTGTATGTCTTCTCTTGCTTAAGGGGGGAGGCAGGAGGAGTGGTATTGGCTGTGGAAGGGGCCAAAATTCAACCTTACTTTTCATCTTTTTTTCCTTTAAATTTGTCTTGCAGTTTTAGGAGTCTTCCAGGGCTTAGAGTGATAGGGATGGGATTGAAGTTCAATTTCAAAGCCAAAAATGAATTCTGAAATTGGACCTGTTTCATTCACCCTGAGAAAATATGAAAGCATGAAATAACATCCAGTCAAAGCCTTTAAGTATCCTCACTCAAGGCTGACAGCTCTTCCCCCTTTTCCCTGCTGCCAGGGAATGCCCAAGGGAAGAAATGGTTCCTGCAGGACAAATAATTCAAGTGCAAGGTATAATGTTCCTTGAGTACAGCAAGCTTTATCATCCCAGCATGGGCTGCCTACGACAGACTCATCATCCGATGATGTGCTTACAGGGACCTCACTAGTGCTGCTGTAAGGGACTTTATTAACTCGCAATCTGCCCAGGGCTCTCCAAAAACAACCGAGCTGGAGACTTACAGTAAGCAGGAGTTCTTCATGACATCACTGAGGTTTGATCCACACTAAAGAACACAGGGTCTGGCACATCTTAGCTTTTATGTGTTAGATGGGCACATGATCGGCGCGTGCAAACGGTGCATTGACCTGGCTACTCTTCGTGTATTCGTATGATGGGTGAACAGTGAAGCCTGATGCATGGTATATTTTACATTCCAGTTGCTGGCCAGAGCAAAAATAAAGTTAATTTTGTAGCATGTTTTGGTACAAGAATGTGGGAAGCCTGAACAACATGCATCACCCAGTCTCCTCGTGGTTCTTCCTCAGTGGCCCATACAGCTGTGCTGCGAGTGCGCCAGGCTGCTGCAGCCACGGCACTGCTGTGGTCGAGAGAACATCCGTCACGGGCACATCTGTGGTAATACTGATCTCCCCAGTCAAAAACCCCAGCTTTTTCCTTTCATCCGACACGCGACAAAGATCTGCCCTGAGGACGGTTTCACGGAGAACCAATGACCGCCAGAGAGGACCTGCAGACATCCACTCCTTACCAGGTCTGAAATAGGTATTCCAAGTCCAGGAGGCTGATTAATAGAGACAATATCAGAAAAGCTTGTAAATACACTACACGGTGCACTCTGAGCATTTCCCAGTGAAGGAAAGAAATTGCAGCCATCTCCCAGCCACAAAGCATTGGGCTTTGTGGGCCTGCCAGAAGTGCCACTACAGCAGCAAGGCACACGCCGGCAGAAGCACTCAGGCACACACAGGTAGGGCCACCTGAGCAGTTGCTGCTTGCCAGGGGTTCAGAGTGAGGCCAGGAAGCTGGGGCCAGACAGTTCATAGAGCAGCCCTGGAGAAGCACACTACAAATCATAGAACCATAGAATCAGAAGGCTGGAAGAGACCTCTGAGATCATCGAGTCCAACCGTGCCTGTCTCCCCAATAAACCCTGTCCCTAAGGAACTCATCCACCCGGCTTTTAAACACCTCCAGGGATGGCGACTCCACCACCTCCCTGGGCAGCTGTGCCAATCCCTGACCAGCCTTTCAGGGAAGAAATTCTTCCCAATGTCCAGTCTAAACCTCCCCTGGCACCACTTGTGGCCATTTCCTCTCATCCCATCGCTGTCACTTGTGAGCAGAGCCCAGCACCCACCCTGTCACAGCCTCCTTTCGGGCAGTTGTAGACAGGGATGAGATCTCTCCTCAGCCTCCTCTTCTCTGAGCTAAACAACCCCAGCTCCCTCAGCCGCTCCTCGTAGGGCTTGTTCTCCAGCCCCTCCCCAGCCTCGTTGCCTTCTCTGGACGCGCTCCAGCCCCTCAATGTCCTTCTTGGAGTGAGGGGCCCAAACTGACCCCAGCGCTTGAGGTGTGGCCTCCCCAGTGCTGAGCACAGGAGCACAATCCCCTCCCTGCTCCTGCTGGCCACGCTCGGTCTGACACAGGCCAAGATGCCATTGGCCCTCTCGGCCACCTGGGCCACTGCTGGCTCATGTTCAGCCAGTGTCAGCCAGCGATAATGCTGCCTACCAGCTCTGCATAGAGGAAGAGAAAGAGAGAGAGATGGGGCAGCACTCTGCCGTGCACCCCTGTGCCTCTCACCCCAGCAGAACAGCACACCCAGCCAGGATCAGGCCCTCTGGGGCCCTCAGACCAGAGCGAACATCAGGCGTCCCGGGGCGTAGTGGTAACACGCATAAGTCTAAACATTAAAGTACCTGGGAATTCAGTTGTCAGTCTCATAGCCCTTGCACCTGAGGGAAGTTCTGCCTCAGAATCACTGAATGCGTAGTGCATTTCTATTCTACAGCGATTCTGGTCTCCTGTGCCCCTGCATGGCCACATGAAGAAATACAGGTTTAAGGAGGGCCTTTAGTGCTCTTTCCCTATGATAATCAGCAGGAAAACTGATTGAAATTAAGCAGGCTGTAACAGTGACAGCAAAATAATGTGCAGGCACAACTTAAAATTAATAATAAACATTTTTAAGCACACATACATGTGCTCAAGTACGAGTGAGTCCTCCCATTAGAATCTGTTTGTACCACAATATGTTTCTGCTTAGGGAATTTTTTTTTATAATCTAACTTTTTTTTAATAAGCTGACCTTTTGATAACATAAATCTCTTTCTTAAGGTATAGTAACTTTTGTTTCTGATCATTCCTACTTATGTCTTTACAGTACTAAAAAAATATAAAAAATAACATTAGCTGAAGATAATGTTAGGTAAAGCAATGTTACATGTTTGTGCATTTTAATTCTCCAGAAAAGAGATGCCAACAGCTGCAGTACAATAGCTGAAGCATAGTGTTTCTCCTTGTTTTAACGTAGGCGTTGCAAAGGGGCAGTCAGACACCCAAGATGCTTCCATGCAGTTATTGTACCTAGCTAGGAAATAATCTGAAGAGAGCCATCTAACAAACAAGATATCATCTTTCTATTTGTAAGTAACCCACGATAGCTTTTTTTCAGTAGTTGTTTTCAGGACTGATCAGCTTCCTGAAGAGCAGATTGCTGATTTTAAAGAAACCTTTTTTTCTTCTAAACTTTCAAGCTATTTTTTTTTCACACTTTAAAACCCAACTAATGATAACCCTATCGTGGCAAAAATTTGGACTGGGAAGAGCTCACTAGGAAAAAGGTGTGCTGCAGTCAACAAGGCAATGTCAATAATGATGGCACAAATGACCTTCCAATGTAGCTGGAAATGATGGCAGTGAAAATCATCTGCACCGCTCTACACAGAAAGTCTGCATTGGAGAGAAAAAGGGAGAGGAAAGTGGGCGGAAGACTACATCTCCTTTACATCACGCCTTCCTGTTCCTATTCTTCCATTTTTCTTATATCTTCTCTCTTTCTTCCAGCTCTTAATTTCCTTCAATTCAACAGCTTATGTGCTGTGGTTCAACATGCAAGTTATCCCACCAAATTCAGACAGACTCTTGTAGAACCTGCTTGCCAAGACAAGGCCATTAGTTCTGCCTTTTAACTGGTTTTGCTTTCTCATCTCATCACAGGTTTCTGCCATCAACTGCTCTTCCAACAGTTCTCACTTAACTAAGCAAGTGTATTTTAAATCAGTGGTGCATCTATATTGGTGTCTTGAGACAATTATCCATGCAGTGGTATTCCACAGCGGGAGAACCATACCTGCTGTTGTCTGTCCCATGTTGTCTGCCCTTTGCTTTCATTACACATCTCCTTGAAGCTTTGGTTGTGCCACTGTGGCAGGTACACCTGCCCCAGGAGGGAGCAGGTCTGAGCCATGGTGCAAGGGATCGGTGATTTCAGCTACAGATCATGACGTGTGGAACAAACTCTACAACTCAGGGAGAGTTATAAAGCAGGTATGTTTAATCAGTGCCGAGGTGCAAGGGGGATCGCTCCACCTAGCTTGTACTCCCAGAAAGCAGAGGGCTAACTATTTATCATACCTAAGCATTCGTATTCATTAGAGTTCCAAGGATAGGCTGGGTTAATACAATTAGTTCTGAGAAATCATTACCAGAAATTCCTTCCCACTTGCGCCTGCGCACTGTTTTTTTGTGGTCATGGATAGGGGTCTTTGGGGATGAAGGCAATAGTCTTCTTCACCATAAACTTTTCACCTCTGCGCCCCACGCAGGCGCAGTTTCGTATTGTCACGGTGCCAAACCATCATACCAGTCAAAACTGCTAATTTGCAGAAGACTGCACCTTCTTGTCTCAAAGTCTGGTTCCTTGCTCCTTATCTTGGCCTGGAGAAGCGAGAAGTGACCATGTACCAGCTGGAGCTAAGGAAAAATAGTTAACTGTTTTGTTTCAACTCCACCCTGCAGCTGCCTTAGAGACCACTGCAGCCAATTGGTGCCACCATGTCATCCATGACCACAAGCCCCAAATCTGACTTGGCTATAAATGGAGCCCTGCCAAAGGCCATTTTGAGTCCTCCTGAAGCAGTGGGACTGTGATGTGAAGGCTTCCCCATGGTAGGGATACCTAGAATGGTCTTCTTCTCAAGGCTGAGTGTCCCCAATTCACCAGGTGTATGCAAACTATAGGATCCTCCCCCTAAAACCCGAAGAGATTCTGATTACCCTTGAGTAGTGTTACAGTATTACAGTATCAGAGTATCACAAGGCTGGAAGAGCCCTTTGACATCATCAAGTCCAACCTATGACACAACACCTACTCCTACTTGTCAACTACACCATGGCACTAAGAGCTTCACCCAATCTCTCCTTAAACACCTCCAGGGATGGTGACTCCACCACCTCCCCGGACAGCGCATTTCAATGGCCAATCACCCTCTCAGTGAAGAACTTCTTCCTAATGTCAAGCCTAAACCTCCCCTGGCGAAGCTTGAGACCATGTCCTCTTGTTCTGTCCTCGGTCAGCTGAGAGAAGAGACCAACCCCTGCCTGACTACACCCTCCTTTCAGGCAGTTGTAGAGAGCTATAAGGTCTCCCCTGAGCCTCCCCTTCTTCAGGCTAGACAACCCCAGCTCCCTCAGTCGCTGCTCATAGGGCTTGTGCTCCAGCCCCTTCCCCATCCTCGTCGCTCTCCTGTTGTCCGTACTGAGTGCAGACCAATTCCAGTGACATACTTACCTTGTAATGCTGCAGATACCCTGGTTTGAAATAAGTTGTTATCCATTGTTGTTCCATCCTCAACAGTCAGTAATTTTTCTGGGTTCTGTAACAGCCATGAAGAAATAGTGTAGGAAGTTTTTTGTGGGCACAGGGGTTGCTTTTTTCTTTTTTTTTTTTTCTAACCAGAGAAGAACTGTGAGAAAGGAAAAAGCCTTGCTCTTTTTCCTATGGGTAGCTCCCACAATTACGTCTTCAGATGATGCATAAAAGTAAGGCCTCTGTCAAAGTTTTCTTATAAACAAGTCCAGGCCTTTGATAAAGTTCTCCCAACAGTGAACAGAGAGGACAGCACAAGATTCTTCCTTTCCCTTCTTGCCCACTGCCTTCTCTGTCTGGATATTACTAGGTCAATATCCAACTAAGGAGCTCAGTTTTAACCTCTTGAGCTCAGCAGACATCATGCTATAAATAAGAACATTAATTTGCACCCTTCCAGACTGAAGAACACACTGAGGATAAAATCTAGCTCAAATATACTAGTGCTCAACCAAATTCATTGCCTCACATTCATTAGTATCGATACAGAAATTTTCAGATATACAGATGTGTAGAAACGATTTCACCGAACAAGGCCGTAGCTGGGAAGAAGTGTCTGCACAGGAGGTACTCCCAGTTATCTCCCCAGTTACAATAAGCACCCGGAGTGAGTGTGGCTTGAGTTTTCCTGCCCTTTCTTTTTGATGTGAATGAAGGTAGCAAAAACACCGGTCAGCATGGGGACGAATTAACAGCATTGTGGTCAAAGCAGGTGCTGACATAATGGTCAGTTTGTGGATGGTTTGAAAGTATTTTACTGAGATAAATTCTCCAGGTCAATTAGGCAAAGAAATAATTAATACATCAGAGAATGATGCGGGGGCAAATTCCTAGTAGGGAGCAGTTTGTAAGGAACCAGAGGGTTTCACTTCACAGGATTGTCCCTTGTAGTTATTTGTCTTCATGGAACCACAAGTTTCTCAACAAGGATCTCCCATGGGGGAATAAAATCTTCTTTTTGTAACAGACCTCAAAATAATTCAAGCTGTCTGCCAGTAATTAAATCCATTACATTAGCAACAGGTGGTGGAGCTGTAATTTTTTCACATTATCATTTTCATGAGTCCGTGTGGATTCATAGCAAGAGCCATGTCAGCCACAGAGCAGAGAGAGCTGGGCTGGTGGCTTTCATCCAGACACCGCTCACTCCTGTTATCTGGAGAACAGAGGGGATGCGAGAGTATGTGGTAGGCACGAAGGGGTTTGGGCAGGATCCCAAAGGGCAGGAAGGCAGGGATTTAAAAAACAGTAAAGAGATTTCATAGGTCCTTATTAGTTTGAAAGAGGAAGGGAAGAATTATAAAAGAAAAAGGAAACTTTGGTTGTGTTTAGAGTGTTGCCTTGGTAACTATTGCAGTTCCCTGCTCTACCATAGACTTTCTGTGAGGCTTGCAGCGTGTTTCTTGGTCGCTCTGGTTTGGTAGATTTAAAAATGAAAATCCTTGGGAAATTTCATATACACTGAGGACACCAGGCATAGAACATCTCACGTGTATGTTTATGAGTTTATCTCTGTCTCCAAAATACAATGTGCTTGTGCAAGCTGGCTGTTGGGAACAGTGTATCACTGTGGAGAGGGCTGTGTTTGCTGCAAGATGAATTCTGGATATTGAAGAGCTTGCTAAGACAGAAAGCTTCTCTTAATACAAAGAGCACATGGAATGGCCCTAGTCCTGAGTCAATTTGTACTACAGCTGGTTGCACAAATCACTCCTGTATAAGAGTAGAAAGGCATCCTGTTGCCAAAACCTGCTGTGTCCTCCCTTAATCTTTGGAGAGACGCTGCAGCTCGTTTTGCTGTACATGAGGATGCTGGACTTCCCAAGAACATTTTCCATGTCCTTTCCACCTTCCTCCAAACCCCACTCCTCCTTTGATTCAGAGTAAAAAGGTTCTGCAATTTCACAGAGCTGTCTTTTCCTTTTCTGAACACTGAGAATAAGTAGCTATGGAGAGAAGTTCACAATTAATTTGCTTCCATCAGAAGTGACACAAGGTTTTAATTTAGGTTTAGGACATGCTGCCTTTATATCTCCCTTCAAAGACTGGTTTCTTCTCCAGCAATATTGAGGATACTTATTATTGTTTTGAGTTACTGTTTTTTTGGTCAGTAAATTGTTGTTCACTTAAAGAATCTTTTAAAAAAGGTTTAGAACACGAAGTGTATAACATTGGGTTATTTCTCGAGGAACCTCTTTAATTGTATTCTTCTTCTGTGACAATGAATAAGATTATTGTAATCCTTTTCAAAGAATGATCATTTGATTCTACCACACATTGAATTCTCAAAATGTTGAAGGCTGTTTAATGTTAATGACTGTCATTAAACTGAGTTTACTTGGCTGAGATCCATTGTGAGGGGTGGGGTTCAACCAGCAAGACTTGGCCTTGCTGGAAGGTCTCCCGTGGGCAGAGCTCCACATCACTCAGTTCCTACCTGCATCCTGGTGGACTTGTGTCACTATAGAGATTCTCGTGTGGTCAAAAGACCGTTGAGGACCGTACCTTTTTCTCAATTAGTAGAATTAAACAGACATGGGAAATTAATAACCCTTAAATTGTGTAAGCCTCAAAATAACTGTTATGGATTTCTGGATTGAGATAGAAATGGGTGAAGAGAACCATGCTGTTCAGGCATCCTTCCTGACCTTCTTCTGCTCCATTTCATATCCTTAATTTTGCCTAATCTTGGAGCTGGGCTTGCAGGATCCTGTTATTCTTGGGGAGGACTGTGGAGGCACCGTCACAGTCTCCTCTTCTGACTTGAAAGACACTACTAAGCAGAAAAATCCCTATATCTGGTCTCCTGTCCAGCTTCTTCGGATACACAAACAATCCAGTCAGCCCCTGCCATCAGTGCAGTCAGCCTCACAACTTGGCCATTCTTGTCCAAAGACATCCCAGATGTGTCCGAGGTCCCCAAGGACACCAGAGCATCAGCCCAGCTCTGGTGTGAGCGCCATCCGGATCCGGCAAAGACTCACACTGACTCACCTGTCAGGGTGGCAGCAGCACCCCAAGCAGCCTCCTGCTGTTATTCCAAGCAGAAAATAAGCAGCAGAAAGGTGGGGCTGCCTGATGCCCAGTTCTCTGTTTCCTAAAAACTGGATAACTAGCCCTCAACTTGTGGGACAGGAATTTGCCCACAGGAGGCCAAAGTCATGATTTAAGTACTGCTCTTCACTGAAATCAAGTTCAGAGTTTCATGAGATGCCACTGACTGATTATAGGGAGTCTCCAGCTCTGCAAGGGAATGAAACAAAGCAGATTCAATGGTCTTTGGGGAAGGATAATTTATTTCTGAGATGTAATAGTGTTATTTGATTATTTGTCTTCAGGGGTCACACGATGGAGGAAGTCTTCCTGGGAAATCATTACATGTTGCTCAGCTGTTGGCCAGAGCAGTGTTTGTAACTGATCGGTCTGAACCTTTCTGAGATCCCGCCCTTTATTAACGTTTCAGCAGTTCCTTTCCTTTGTAAATTTGTGGTAGCTACGCATTACTCAGGATGACTGCACAAAAATGTTTTCAAACACAATGATTGCATGTGGAGCAGATGAGCTGTCTCGGGTTTATGTCACAGCCCATCTGCCTGTTTGAAATAGGCTTCCTGCATTGTGCCATTTCCTCTTCATCGGGTAGGCACTAAAAACGCTGTTTGCATGCAGCATCTTCGTTTCAGTTGACCTTTCCACTGTGTTATTTCACACGCATACTTCAAAGATTGCGTTTCCTTCTGCAAATGTAATTTAAATCTTGTTCTGTTCTGGCAGCAGGTGCCATTGCAACAAAAGCTGTTCCTTCTTTAACATGACACGGCAGCAGGAGATGCTGCCATCTGAGGGTAAGCTCAGGGCATACACTTCAAAGCTGGATCCCACAAAGGTATGAATTGTATTGAAAGTGGGAAATACATAGGTCTTGGCCCTATGTTCAGCACTGAAGGACTTGAATTTGGACTGGAATTGAACTAAAAGTTAAAACTGAGTTTGATTTAGACACCCTTTACCAGGCTTCCATTCACTTTGAGTACTTCAAATAAAAATATTCTCCCTACAGGTTTTATATTATAATCCCTATTGCTCACACTAGTCTGGAGAATACTTTGCACTATGAAGAACCGACCACAAGATGTCAATATAATTTAGCAGATTCTCAGTAAGGTTTTGCTACTACAGCATCGCTTGACTGTTGATCCAATTAAAACCTGCCTTCTGGTGGGTTATTTGAACAGCTAATTACAAAGTTCAGATCAGATCACATATTTTCTAGCTGATATATTTAATCAATTAAGTCTCCTCATGATGGCGGAGGATTAGTATAAATGGCTGAAGTAAAATTCTAAGAAGCCACAGGCTACAAATACTGTAGAACTGTATTTTAGGAGGAAAGACCGACAAAGTGGGGTGTTAGATTGGTGGGGCTGAATTGATTTGGGCCAAAATATGAGAAGTGATCATAAGCAAGAGACACAACGTGGCAATTCATTAATCCTTCACAGTAAGGAGTCAAAATAGGTAGATGAGCTGGTGCCTGTGATCCTTTATAAGGGGGAGAGTGACTGGTGAGACAAGATAAAGATGGAAAAGTAATATTAAAGAGTTCCACTTTGTCTCTTTTAGACACAGATCTTTGTGTCATTATATATAAAAATAAATGCCTCAAAAGAGTCAGAACTAAAGCCAAGGTCTGAATTGCAAAGGACCTAGAAGGAATTTGGGTTTCTAGCCCAACAGGGGGTTAGGATCTAAGGAAGAAGGGCTTGTTAGCAATGAGAAAGAAAGGCTGGTAGGATAAACGACTCCTAGAATTGGGACTATTATCTCTTTGAAGTATGCATTAATGGGTTTTGGCTAAGAATTTTCAAAGTCGTTACGGAGGCAAAAGGCTCCAGAAAGGACGATCGTGTCAGGGGATGCTTTCTGAAAGCGGTAAAATCTTCCTCCAAGTGGCAAACCCCATGGCCAGAACCGCAAAGGAGTTTTAAAAGCACAGCAAACCAGAGCGGCGAACAAACAGAAACAGGTAAACAGGAGCGGGCGAACAGCGGTGTGGCTCATCCAAAGGGCTTGGCAAGGCAGGTTGCAAGGCAGTTCACACAGGCACGACGGGCAGGGAGGGCACAGTCTGAGCTCCCAGCAAAACACACAGCCCTCCAGGTCTCTGGCTACAGGGAGTGCCACCAACTTGCCCTGGAAACAGAGGGCAGAAGGGGCAAGAGCTGTGTAAGGTGCGACAGGTAAGCTGTGCGACAGGTGAGCTGTGCACCGCAGAGCACCTGCCTCCCTCCCACCACACCTCGGGGCTCTCTGTTTGCCATCACTGTGCACACAGACGAGAGGGCACAGCAGAGGGCAGGGGACACCTCAAGAACCTGAAGGAGGACTACAGGAAAGCTGGGGAGGGACTCTTTACAAGGGCCTGGAGTGACAGGATGAGGGGAAAAGGCTTTAAATTGGAAGGGGGAAGATTTAGATTGGACATTGGGAAGGAATTCTTCACCATGAGGGTGGGGAGGCCCTGGCCCAGGTTGCCCAGAGCAGTGGTGGCTGCCCCATCCCTGGAGGTGTTCCAGGCCAAGTTGGATGGGGCTTTGAGCCCCCTGATCCAGTGGGAGGTGTCCCTGCCCATGGCAGGGGGGTGGGACTGGTTGGGGTTTAAGATCCCTTCCATCCAAACCATTCCATGATTCTATGACTTATTTCCCACTGAATGTCAGTGCTTTTCGGACACCCCATTGCCATAGTCTTCTTTGAAAATCCCAGCTTAGAATATTAATTTGAAAATATATTTTGCACTGCAGTAGGAGGGAGCAGATCCATGACAGAGATGAACAGAGAAGCTGCAAAAGAAAATAGGTTTCTTTGTATTATTGTACTTCACCTAATCTACTCAGTCAAGTACAAAAGTATATATAATAGGTGGCTGAGCAGAGGATATTACATTACATGACTTCCTTCACTTGTGTTAATGACTCTATATTGTGCTTTGCACAAAGTGGAGGGCACTGTCTAGCAGATAATATGATAAAAAATATATTATTGGTTGCATTTCTTAAAAGGTCAAAGGGAAGACCGAATCCTTTTACACAAAGAGCTATTTTTCTCAGGTTCCAAACCAGTTGTGATGCCATGCCATCCTTTGACAGATATTGTATTGGGCAACAGATCAGTGTTAGAGGTCAGAAGAGCAACAGCATCTTGTTCCCTGCAGCTCCCTAGAGGCAGATTGCGACAACAGTCAGTAAATCTGCAAAGTCTGTGGGAATAAAACTCTCGTTCTTCTTGTTTTCCTCTATTTTGTATTTCTTTTTCATATTGTATAGCTTAGTGAGAGGAAAGACCCATGCACGATACTTGTATGATGGTGAATAAAATACTACAGGACAGCTTTAAGCTCTTCAGAATGAAAATATGATGAAAAGGTGGTTTTACCTATCAGTGATGGCAACTAAAAGTGATGGAAAAGCCAGCAGAGAAACACAACTGGTAGCCCTGTGTTAGACCTCGCCGTCAGAGATTTGACCTTCAAGCAGAGATGAGAGAATATCCTTGTTCCCCTGTAGTGGTCTAGTAATACTGTTGAATTTAAATATTCTTATTTTGGCACGGTTGGACTCGGTGATCTCAGAGGTCTCTTCCAACCTGGTGATTCTATGATTCTTATTTTATCTCTCCTCAGAAGAAAACAAGTCTGAGCATTTTCTTTCTTGGAATAAACTGGGCAAAACCTAAAACGTATTACCTGCGATGCAGTGGTATTAAGTTTATTATACAGTGTTCGGGTATTGGTTTGTTTTTTTAATTGCAGTTAACGCTGAAGACAAGATAAGTGGGTGTGCTCATAGGAGGATTTAAGTAAATCCTAAGTGAGGTTGACTGTCAGCTCAGTTTAGGAATGAGAGAATGAACATTGAATAAACCCCACCACCACCAGAGCTGGGATGTAAGAGGGTCCCAGTGAATACACGATTTCCAATAAATATTGGTCACTCCCAGACTTTCACCATTACTGCCAGTGTAAACAGCAAAAGGGTTTTCAGAACAAATAAAACCTCAGGCCCACAATAATCCATAATAATTGGTAACTGTAACTGATGTTCTTGTTCCCAGACAAGAGCCCCAGTTGAAGGCTTAGATCTGTGTAAATCCAACATGATCGTTTACAAAACCAATAAATTTCTCTCCTGACAAATGCACACGTTTCGCTGTGTGCATCCGAGCCAACCTGGCACCAACCTGATTTGTTCTGTCAGCCTCTGATATACGAACGCAGCAGCGCAGGAGAGGAAGTAGTGAGCCCACAGCACCACTTGTTCGGGGCTGAACCAGTTTCATCCAGCCTTTTTTGTGAGATGATGAGGCTTAACTTCCTTCTTTTACTCTAAGATTGCAACATGCCCAAGACACAGAAACTGTGTTCCTGAGTATTAATGAAGGGTTTACAACACAGCAGAAATAAATGAGAGTGGTTCTTGATATAAAAAAATGAAGAAGCTAGTGATGTGCCTGCCTCAAGCTGTAGCTTCCTGCCAGCTTGAGGCATAGATAAAATTTGCCCATGTTTGTCTACAAAAAAAATTTCTCCTTGAGGATGTTTACCAATCTCTTCCAGATCTTCCAGGGCTGCTCAGTATGGTCGTAATTTTACTACGTGAGCATCAGTAGTTTTATTGCTATCCTGCCCGGGAACCATTTCTTAACAATGATTTTATTTTCTTGGCTGTGAACAGAAAGTAGGAGTTGCTGCCATGCTGCATTTACGGTGTCAGAGATAACTCGTGTCCGTGCAGCAAGGGGATCATGTGGAAATCACAAGCCAATATTTGATCAGTATGGATAGCAACAGCCCTAGTGCATCAGCATCAAACCTCTGGTAGGAAAAGCAAGGCTTTAGGGAAGGATCGGAAGGAAGATGTTGCTGTGGCTTTGTCACTTCACTGAGCTACACCAGCCATATGGAAGCAAAGCACAGGGTACTTGTCAGAAAATCTAACAGCTAAGTAATCAGAAAGCACTTTGGATCTCCATCCATGAAGTGTTTTAGTGCTTTACTGGCTCAGGACCCAGCTCTGTTGCATCATGAAAAATAGAATTTCTATCGGAACAATAGACTATGAAGTAGAGTATTTCCCAAGTTGTGTCTTTTTCTATTACCGATACTATCTTTGTGCCCCAACACATTGTTTAACAGGAGTCAACAATGAAGAAATTAGTTAACTTCCACCATAACCAGCCACTCCAGATTTTGAGTCATCTCAGGCTTCCCCTAGCTTGGAGAGTTTGTCCTAAGAACACGCTCTGTCAAAGCAAGGCACTCACTTTGAATTCAGTAGGCTGCTTTCTTCACAGATTTTAATGTTTTGGCAGTTTAGCCAAACACAGTTCAGGTGTGGGTGTCGCTGTTAGCTGTGTGATTCATATAAGGAGGTTTAGAAGCATATTGTCTGCTACTTAATAATGTTACCCAAATTGTAACCTTGAAACCTTGGAGGTTTTCTTACAGCAAAGCCACTTGTATGACTTTGTGTCTGTCTGCATCTGTAGACAGACTTCATGAGACTGTGAAGGTTACTCAAAGACCTCTTCAATTTCTATATTAGGAATACTTAGTTCACTTCCTTTCTCCCTCTTACCCTAAGGTGTAATCTGAGTGCCTGCAGTTAGGACTGATTATTCTGATAACTGATTGTTAAGGTCCTTGCTTTAAAAAGCCATTTTTCTCGGGTTTTATTTCTTCCTGTTAAAAAGTCTTTGTTTTAGCAAGCCGCAATCCCCAGTGCCTTGCTGCTGCTGCAGTCATTGCTAACTGCACGGCGCAGAGCTGCAACGTTATTATTTGGCCAGTCTTGCAGTTCCTGCCAGTTACACAACACTGAAACATGTAGGGATACAGAGCTGCCAGCCTAGCAAGGAGGGATATGAGCCAAGGCGCTGCCGCAAGGGTGGGAGAGCTGCAATGGGTACCGCCTCTCCGCCACTGTCACCAAGTAGAGGAGGCAGAGGGATAAAAGGGATTTTTACTGTTATCTGCACCAATAGATGCAATACAGCACACACACAGTATTTTGAGGGTCTCTCATTTTGAAATTCTTGCTACAGTTTAAAGCTGGTGGTGGAAGTTAGGGACAATGGGGTTTTGCGGGTTCTTTTGAAGCACAGCACTTCCTTTACGATGCCCTGACTGTGCTGTATTAACACAGCACCCTGACCTGAGCACATACCACACTGACCTCGTGATCATAAGAAACATGATCAAAAATTGTTGTTCCTGAAGGCATCTCTGCCAGAATTGGTGTCATTGACCATGAGTCATAAATCTGATAATGCAGTTTAAGATATTGAATCATATCCTCAACTTGTGATTCATTATGGGATATAAATGCCACAAGTGGGGTCCTCGACTCTATTCCAATGTATATATGAGTTCAGATACCCTTCCAAAATAAGCAAGTGACTAAGAGCCATAAATTCAGTTCACCTCAACCACTAATAGTGCCGAGAAGATTATGCTTTAGCTTTTCTGGCAAGGGCAAGGTAATAAACATTCCAGTTCATACTGCCCCTCACCCCCTTGGATCTCCTCCCTGTTTCACTCTGAGGATGCCAAAATGAAATTTTCAGCATCACCAGGGGGATTTAGTTTCAGGCAAAGAGAGATAAAAGTGACCTTATGGTTTTCATTAAGCAGTGTGGTAAGACTGCATTTCTCGAGGCACGCTCTGTGGATCATTGTGTTTGTGGCAAAGTGTTTGGGAGAATGCAAGTGATCTGCCTCATAACTGCTCTGAAGGGAGCATGCAGCACCTGAAGAAAAGATAACTTCTCCAGAGCATATTGGACAGAGCATGCTGTGTACGTGGTCAAAGTGTTGCCTTCATCTCTTGGGCATAAAATACTATTTTGCTGGAAAGCAATCACTGCCATCTGATGCAATGTGTCTTCCAGAGCCCTATTTCTAATTTTTCAAACCAACACACTCTGTCTCCCACTAGGAAAAGACATTCATGATTTGGAGTTGGTAGAACCATCATTGATGATTGCTTATTGAAGTTCAACAACTATTGTGCCCATGTTCAACAACAGATAAATTAAAAATCATGGCTTGTTGGGTCGGCCACTGTCACTGAGTACCATCTGCTGTATAAACTTTATTTGTAACTACTCTGCGCAGTTCCAGTGAGCTATGTTGGTTTTATTTGAACTTGTTGATTTTCAGTGGGATCTTAGAGCACTGTATGCCCTCAGGACGTAGATTTCTACATCGCTTTTTCCTTTTTTCAGCAGTTCCAGTAATTACAAAGTGCCTCCACCTTGTATACAGACACAGAGAACAAGCATCCCAGTAATTTCAGCAAGTTTCAGCAAGACAGAAGGACCATCTATCAAGCAGCAGTAATCAGAAGGTCCAGATGCTAAAAGTGAACACACATCAGAAATGGCGTTACCTGTACATACCAGTAAGTCACAATGAATATTCATAAGCATGGGAGAATATGTTACTTGAGATCAGAAACTCACGCTTCATAATATGTAATACTCCAGATATGATAGTTGCAGAGTGATGTAAGTGCCCTCAGCACTGGTGCTTTATAACAATGTGGGGACTTTTTTAGAATTGGTAGTTGATCTTGACCATATTTTAATACCAACATATAAATATAGAGATTTTTTTAGAAGAAATCTGAGCAAAACCACATAGGAGTGTGAAATAAAGAAAAACTATTGCTAAAAGAAGCTTTATTTTTTAATTCTGTGGCTACTATTCATAATCATCTGATCTGTTCAGCTGATTACATCTTTGTGTGATATTAATTGGTTGTTAATACCTATTAATTAAATGCAGTAGTTGATATAAACAGCCAGTTCCACTGGCTATGAATGTGGCTGACGGTTGAACCTCGAAGCTGCAGTTACTCCTTCTCTTACAACTGGTTCTAAGGCTTCATTTCAGTGGTTTTACAATAGTTACTCTGGATCTACACGTGTGGATGTGATTGGGGAGTCAAGCACAGCAAATTTTAAGCACAACTTAAACAAAACTAAATAAACCTAACAGACATCTCCAAAACACACTATGAAGATTAGCAGGGAGAGCTACCTGAATCAAAACAAATTTCATTTCAGCCCAACCAGCATGTTTCATGTTATGAAACTGTGTACAATTTCTAATCATTTTGAAAATTGAAGACACAAAGAGAGTTTATAGTACGCATTAACAAGGAGAAAACAAAATCATAGATGTCAGCAACAAAGCAGCTTAGAAAGAAAAATCTGAATATGTTTGCTTTCTGCTGCAGACAGAACTGTCTGTCAGTCCCTGTCTGAAATGCCCTGGTTGCTGCATGTATCATCGCAGTGGATCCCAGCCTAATATCGGATGTGATATTTCATGAAAAACTGCAGAGATAATGCCAGAATATCTATGTAACAAGAGGTTTCAGCACGAGAAGGTTGGCTAATCACCATGTTGTGTGCAGGATCTAAATGGAAAGGGTCATAGCACACTCTCAAAAAGCTATCATCGGTACCAAAAGGAACTGGGGAACACAAGAACGGGTTGATAATGAGCTCACGTCAACCGAGCACAGCTCCAGAAATCACACTGTCATGAAGTACAAATGTCATTCAAGGAGCAGAGTCTGACTGGTATAAAATAGGTGAGCTTAAGCACGGTGTCAAACTCAGGCAAACTCCCTGGAAAGGAAGGGAGATGAAGGCGTTTCTGTTTCTGAACAATTTTCTGAAAACACACTGGGAAGGCAGTAGCATCAAATCTGATTTAATGAGAGATGGAGATGTGCACGAAGGGTCCTGGTAGAGCAGGCCTTCCCTGGAGCCAAGTGCAGTGCTGCCAGATTTGGGAACCTGGCTGGAAATGGCTGTAAAGGTTCAGTATGTCTGAGAGTCAAAGAGATTTTAGTAATTAACTTTGTCGTTTCTCACAATACGAGCAAGAGCTGTTTAGTTGCCTTTCCAGGAGTGGTGCAATCGGCTCACCGAAATGCTGACTTCTAAATAGCTGTTGGAAGGAGCTTTCTGATGAAGTCTCAAAGCGCTGAACGGCAGGTGAATGGAGGCTGGTTTAGACAGTCCTTATGCAGTGCTGACAGATGATACATTCTATTTCAGAAGACAAAAAGAAATCGCAGAATGAAATATTGAGACTCCAAGAGGCTCGTGGTAAAATTACACCCACTTCTCAAGTTAGTTTTACAACATTATGCAGCGCTTCAAATACAGAGCTCCTGTTCAAGATAAAAACTGTGCAAAATCAAAGCCAACAAGTGAGGGAGCGAGTGAGCTGGAGATGCGGCGTGCGGGTGGCCTGTCTCCCACTGCTCTCCCCTTTCTCCATAAAGTACATGGTCCAGGTCTAAGGATACCACGCCATTAATGGCAGCTGGCACCCAGTAAGGTGCACACCCTGGGGTTCCTTTCCCACCTCCTCTTAATTAACCTCCTTTTCCTCTTGACACAATTAACATTACTTTTCTAAGAGAGACTAGGGAAAATTTCTTGCATTATATAGCATATTTTCTTACATTTCATCCAAATTTCATATCCACATACCAAGGGAACTTCTTTGTCCTTGTGATTCTCACTTTCAGCGAGTGTAATGGGATTTCAGCCAGCTTCCATTTCATCTAGACATTTTTCTGTGCCTTCCCAAATGTACTAGGAATATGGCACAAACCCCTTAATGACTATTTTCAATATTTACAATGTGTTCTGGTATAAAGTACGTATGTGAAAGCCTCAGCTGAGTTTTGATCTCTGGCACATACCCAGTTTTAAGCAGAAGATTAAGGTCAGGCTACCGAGAGAGACTGAAGTGTGCGTGAACTAATGGCTCGGGTGATACCAAGGCACAGACCGTGCTGGGATACGAAATATGCAAAAAGAAAAACTGAACTGCAGAATTTCATGCCCAAGTCTGAGCCCTGCTGTTATGGCTGTGGAATTTAGAAGCTTGTGTGCAGTTCTGGAATGCCCAACATAAGAAGGATATGGAAATGTTGGAACGGGTCCAGCAGAGGGCTACTAAGATGCTGCGAGGGCTGGAGCCCCTCTGCTGTGAGCACAGGCTGGGAGAGCTGGAAGTGTTCAACCTGGAGAGGAGAAGGCTCCGGGGGGACCTTAGAGCAGCCCTCAAGAACATGAAGGGGACTATAGGAAAGCTGGGGAGGGACTTTTTGCAAGGGGATGTAGCGATAGGACAAGGGAGAACGGCTTTAAATGGGAAGGGGGAAGATTTAGGTTAGACATTAGGAAGAAATTCTTCCCAATGAGGGTGGGGAGGATCTGGCCCAGGTTGCCCAGGAAAGCTGTAGCTGCCCCATCCCTGGAGGTGTTCAAGGCCAGGTTGGATGGGGTTTGGAGCCCCTCAATCCAGTGGGAGGTGACCATGCCCGTGGCAGGGGGTTGGAACTGGATGGGCTTTGAGGTCCCTTCCAACTCAAACCATTGCCTGATTCTACGATATCCCTTGAGCTTTTAAACATTTCACTTTGCTTACTTTTAGATTAGCTGGTTTGTTTCAAAAGACACATAGATGCAATTACAAATTAGATTTTTTTTGCACCTCTAACCTAGCAGAGCAATTCTCAGTTTTGGCATTGACTTGCTCTTCTGCCTAACAAAACAACTCACTGCAAATGATTTAATTTGACCTGAGATAACAGCCAAAGACAGTAAAATTGACTTTAAAAAACTAAGTGTAGCATTCTGTCTCTCCCCAGAACTACAACATGAGGCATTTAACTGCTTAGTTTTATAAAATCGTTCTTGTAACAGTTACATGTACAAGGATTGTCAAATACAGTGTTACTAGGGGTCGATTTTCACATTCTTACTTAATACAAGTGTAAAATATAGGTGAAAAATTTCATTGTAGCCTGACAGTTTTAGATGTGCAGTAGATAAAATATCAAAAGGATGTCTTAAGCTAGAAGTGACATTTTTAACTTTTCTCAGCTGAATACACATCCTTCGCAATGTTTTGATCATTTTGTAACAGGACATGAAAAATGTACACCAGAAAGCTACCTCCTGCTCTAACAAACTCTTTCCTATGAGCCAAACATTTTAAAGGCTGCATTCTTTGTTATTTTGAATCAGTGCAGTGATAGGAACAAGCCTCAAGAGACTTCTGGCAGATCCTATGACAAAGAAAATACCACGAAACTATCAAATCCCATGGTTTTCTATATTAGCAGTTCTAGGCTCTCTCCCTTTTCCCCCCTCTTGTACTATTTTCCACCCTGGTAAATGTTCCTGCAGTTCCGATTTCTTATTCTGATCCTAGCAGTTGGGAAGGATGGGCTCAGCTCTATCTGTATTCATATTCGTATTCATGATGGTGCTTCAGCCACCCACAGAATCATGAGGTCTGCTAAATTCCCCGATAAAGGCGATCCGACTAGTTGACCTCCTGTAGTCACCACATGCCATATCTATGTAAGTTCCCTGAGAACACTCAAAATACTAATGAAGAGTAGATACTTTCCCTTTGAGCCTCTTGTATGAGGCTGAGGGAAACTGCAAAGCTGGTGACAGAGACCTAAAGATAAGATGCAGTAACTTCATCTCTATTGGATGAGGCTCTTAGTGCCATGGTGTAGTTGACAAGTAGGAATAGGTGTAGGTGTTGGGTCATAGGTTCGACTCGATGATCTCAAAGGTCTTTTCCAACCTTATGGTACTGTGATACTGTGATATGTATCATGTGTACATGTATATATTTAAAATATACATATTTCTTGACACAAGGAATTACCTACCCTGTTCTGAGTGATTATTATTTGGACAATAATACCTTTCCCGCAGAAATTTAATATGGAAGCAAAGACTGTGTTTCCAGGGACAGTTAACAAGGTTTGATATTTCGCTTCGGAGCTAAATGGAAACGATGCTGGTGCCCAAAGTCCATCATCTTTTAAACAGTCCTAAAGAGACAGAAATGCAAAACCTGATGCAAAGCAACGTAGTACTCTATTACAACCCACATATTCTATTATTGCTGGCCAACCATGCCATTTTCCTTTTTTTATGTGTGTGCATTTTCTCATCTCCTTCCTCTGCGAATAAATTCCAAAAATATAAGGGAAAATTTTGATTCTTTTAAAACAAAACTAAATAGAGATAAGATACATCAGCAACAAATTATTTTACTGGCAGATCAGTCAAATCTTTACAGTCCATAATCATCTGTGATGGCTTGTGAGAATCCTGAGAAAGGAGCTCTCTTTGTACCAGTGATCATTAGGAAGGATCTTAAGACACAGAGTCAGTGACGTCTCTCTTACGTCTCCTGCCTATGTGGACATTGCAGCTGAATCAATTAAAACTCAGTGCTTTGGAGATAGAGAGGCTGAAATGTTGTTATCCACACAGGGGGACAAAAAGGACTAAGGAGCTATACTTCACATGCCCTGGACAGCCAAACTTACTTTCCATCTGGCTAATGGAATCAGGCAGGAAAGGACAAGGGAGGCTGGTTCTGTCTTGAAAGAAAAGGTGAACAAGGTACCTTCCAAAGAGAAATATGACTGAGTGAAGGCTTCAGTCCAGCAGTGACAGAGAGTTGCTGTAGCCTTAATGGATCCAGTTATATCAGGAGGTTTAAAAACTGTGTCTGATCAGCAAAGGAAGAGTTGGAGAGCCACACCTGCAAGTACCACAAGGCACCAGTAATAAATAAAATAACTCTTTCGTGTAGATTATTGCTGGATATCAGTTAAAAAAATCTCCGAGAAAGAATTGTTTCATTATTGAACTGGGAAGGATTTTTTTTTAAATTACCTTTATTTTAACTGCAGTCCGAAGCTGCCCATTTGAAGTTTCCGCCTGTGCTATTGATTACAGTACGCGACAGCAGCATTTCCACTGTTGCATATTTTTGGGTGAGAGGAAAAGAAGATGGATGAGCCAACGAAGTAGGACAGACATCCCCCCAGAAAGCATCACTGCCTCGAGTGAGATGACAGCATATTAGTGACCATCATTCCGGAGTAAGGCAGTGGCTAAGCAAGAGCTTTAATACACCTTATGTGATCCAAGCAAACTTTTCAAGCTAATATTTGTAAGTAGCATCTTTACAGAGGAGGAAGAAGGAGCAACAAGATCACACCAGCTTTTCTTCAGTACATGTTTGCCAAAGGAATTATTTCTCTTCAGGCTTCTTTAAAAACGACTGTAATTACCACATCCCATTGTCACATTCAAAAATGTGAATCATAGAAAATTTTCTCTTGCTGCACTTAGATAGGTTATTAATACTTACAAGATTGTTTTTCTGTTTTCTGGGAAATTATTTATGTTAATTATCAGTTTTTCAAAAGAAATGAAATTTCTTGGCCACTCACACAGAATTTATCTCACTAAAATGTTCAACACCAAGAAGAACCTTTTTTGCCTTCTCCCAAAGTAGCGACTGAAGCTGCTAAAAACTGCTCCTTCCCAGCAGCCCGTCTTATTCATTACTTTCAGCTGAAGCTCTCCACGTGCACTCCACTAAAAGGTTCATTACATTTTTCAGTGTGAACATTTTTTTTCTGGTTCTATGCTGTTGCCAACCTGTCTGCTCTCCTGAACTTTATGGGACTTGACAATTCCTAATGATGACGAAGTAATTTAGTGCTGTCTGTGTTTATTCCACCAGGAATATGCTGCTTAAGTGTGACCTCTGCCCTCCTTAATAATACTTTTTGACAAAATGAGGAGACTGAGTAGCATTTTTAATGGAAGGTGTGTTAACGGCTGCATCTTCCTGGTTTAGGAATTGATAAAAAAAATCTCAGGCTCATTCAATCTAATCTAAAATGCATTTTTTTCATAAAGTTACCAAGCAAATCAGAGAAGTCCAAGGAAGCTGATTCATTCCAGAGGTGGTGGCTACAGGTGGAGCTGATTTCATTTGGAAATGCAAGTCTCTCCTGTTCTCAAAAGAATCACAGCCACTGCTACAAAGCTGGTACTCCTAGAAATATTAGCTCAGATCTGTTGGACCACCATGCTTACCCCAGGACGGGAAGAAAAGAGTTTAAAATTATGCTTGTCTTTCTGAGCTTCCTGGGCTGCACAGTTCATTACTGATACAGAGTAGTCCCAGGACAGTTCTGCCTCTCCTTGGTCCCCTAGAAGTTACGAGCAGCCAAGAACTGAAGAATTCAGCATTTTTCAGCATTAACCACACAATGAAGTTGAATGAGGATGTAGGCTAAAAAAATCTCATACTACTGAGGGGTCCATGTTAGCAATGAATGACTTTTTAATAACAGTCACCCGTCCCTTATTAAAATACAGACTAGTTAAACTGCTCTTTTACATGTCCACCTTTGCCACAGTAGGACAAGAATACTGCTGCTGTCTCTGATATTCCAAGTAGAGGTGCAGCCTCATTCCCTAAAGGTTTCTGTCATCATTCTAAAAAGTTCCGTTTGTATCTTTCTATCCAAAACCTAAAATGCTGGGAAAAAAAAGCATCCTTTTTCGTGTTTCTGAATTTGTTGAGAGTCTCTTTCCACTGTTCCTAATGGAGCACAGGCCGAAATGACTCTCATCTGTTTATTCATCCAAGCAGCATCATCATTCATTCTTTGAGCATGAATACAATCTCCTGCACTAAAGCGATACAATAGTTTTGCTCTGCATCACAGAAGAGATTTAAATTTAAGAGATCCTTATTTATTTATTTATTTATTTATTTCAGCAAATGACTCATCGAATTAAACTGAGAAGATCAAATAAAGGTGTAGAGCCTGCAAAGCACTTCCTAACCAACAGTGGTTAAGCAACAGGTTTTAAATTATTTGTTAAGGATTTGTTTTTTTAAAACAGTGCTATCGCTAGACATACAAACTGAAAAATTTTACTTGAGGACATTCCTGTCTTTTGGGGAAGGCTTAACGAAGACTCAAGATGTTGTAGCCTGTCAAACCCTATTTCCTTAAAATAGTCTGAGAAGACTTCAGTACAAAGCATTTACAAGTCTGGAGACTTACACGTTGAGTTCTGAGTCGAACTTTCTAGTGTGGACTTAGCACTAATTACCATCCTGGAAGCAGAGTTTGGAACAAACAAGGGAAATTCCCCAACAAATCCTGAAAAAATAAATGCTTCTGTATTCAAAAGGAACTGCAGTTTTTTAGCCACTAAAGCAGCATGGGTTAATAGAGAAAGTAATATCTGCAGTCTGGTTACACAAGCAAGCTATTTTAATTGTTTCTATTGGAAGACAAGTATCAGCTTACTACATCTTAAATCATCTGGAAAAATGTATTCCTTGGCTTTTTGTCCGTTGAATGAAACGTTGTTTGAAACAGAGAAAACAGTTCTACTTCCTTCTATGTTTTTAGTGTGTCTTCAGGGCATTGTTATTTATTTTACAAGGTCACAGTAACTGGACGTTATTAATTTTACTGAATTTTTCAAATATGGCCTAGCAACTACCAATTAAAGCGACCGATCGACTAAACTGCATAGTACTTCTGTTTATTGAAGGCTACAATCCTTATCTGCTTTTACATGAATTCTCTACTTGGCTATTTTGCTTAATTATTGCTTTGGAAGCAGTGGACCTTGAACAAATTCCGAAGTGCAAAAAAGGGATTAAAAAGTAACAACTGAGTGAGAATGATGATAAAAATAAATAATGAGAACTACTAAAAGTTACACGGCACATTGTGATCTTCTTTAATTGCCAAAGAGCATTGACTAAGTGGAATTTTCAGGTAAAACAACTTGAGGCTTTTGATACCTGAGCATAGTCTTGATGTTGAACATTGAAAAATGGATTTAGTTAGGTTTTTGGCCGGGTTGTATGTATACTGGAGAAATACTAAGCCAGTTTTTAATGGAAGAAGACTGGGGAGGTCATGTAATCTTAATTTCTTATTTTTTATGCATTTTCTCTCGCTGTGATTGTCACAGTATCACAGTATCACGGTATCATAAGGTTGGAAAAGACCTTTGAGATTATTGAGTCCAACCTATGACCCAACACCTACACCTACTCCTACTTGTCAACTACACCATAGTACTAAGTGCCTCATCCAAATTCTCTTTGAACACCTCCAGGGATGGTGACTTGACCACCTCCCTAGGCAGCGCATTCCAATGAACAGTTACCCTCTCAGTAAAGAATTTCTTCCTAATGTCAATCCTAAACCTCCCCTGGTGAAGCTTGAGACCGTGTCCTCTCGTTCTGTCACTGGTCACCTGAGAGAAGAGTCCAACTCCTGCCTCACCACAACCTCCTTTCAGGCAGCTGTAGAGAGCAATAAGGTCTCCCTGAGCCTCCTCTTCTCCAGGCTGAACAACCCCAGCTCCCTCAGTCGCTCCTCACAGGGATTGTGCTCCAGTCCCTTCCCCATCCTTGTCGCTCTCCTCTGGATGCACTCCAGCATCTCAACATCCTTCTTAAACTAAGGGCTCAGAACTGGACACAGCACTCGAGGTGTGGCCTGACCAGTGCCGAGTATAAGGGAATGATGTCCTCCTTAGTCCTGCTGGCCACACTGTTCCTGATGCAGGCCAAGATACCATTGGCCCTCTTGGCCACTTGGGCACACTGCTGGCTCATGTTGAGTTTCCTGTCCACCAGCACTCCCAAGTCCCTTTTTGCCTGACTACTCTCCAGCCACTCTGCACCCAGTCTATGGCTCTGCATGGGGTTGTTGTGTTCAAAGTGTAGGACCCGGCATTTGGACTTGTTAAACCTCATGCTATTGGAGTTAGCCCAACTCTCCAGCCTGTCAAGGTCCCTCTGTAGGGCCCTCCTACCCTGTCATCACAGATATATTCAGATTGCCATCTTAATATAGGTGTTCATCCAAACTTGCACCCCAGTTACTACATTCAGTTTCACTCTCTCAGAATTATGACTAATAGAGGAGAAGGAGCCAGGCAGGAAACTGTGAGTTGCTGGGGCATTTCTGGGAAAGCAATCTCAGCATAATTTTATAATGCACATTTGGCAGATGTGGTCACTGCCTGTCCTGCAGCAAGTTCCCCTTTCACATCCTCTGATGTGGATAGTTTGAACCATTCTTTTAAGACCTATTTCCATGCCTCTTCCCCATCCCCAGTGCCAAGAGTATCCCCACTCTTTATAGCGTGTGACAAGATCATAAAATTATATGGAGGATGTAAATGCCTCTACATGCATGTAAGTGTACACGAGGTCATCACAGTCGTGCCAATGCAGAGGCGTGCTCTTTTTTCACTAGATTAACAGTACCCTACCTGTGCCCTAGAGCTGACAGCGGGTGTGCTACACTGGCTCTGGGCTCCTCTAAAGGACACAGCCCCTATTACAACCACAAGCTATTGCATTGCTGAGCCTCTGGGGCCGTATGTCCTGTTCAAGCCTATAAAACTGTATTATGTATAACACCCAGACTTGCCAGCATTGCCTTGATCAACAAATCCAGTAGGCCTGTTCCTTGGTCACCGTTCCCTTCTATACATCTGTACAGACACTCTGTTTTGCTGTATAACTTGTGAAAAGATGAATCTGAGTACATTTCTAATAAAACTTGTATCATAAAATGGACTTATGAGGAATTCAGCCCAGCTAGGACGGCTGAAAGTGTAAAGTTAATTTTAGAACCTCATTGGTTCAACGTCTGTCAAGTAGTCTAATAACTAGCTGTGATATCATTTATGCTGAACATTTAATTAAAAACAGTTTCAGATTATTTACTCCAGTAATATGGACCATGAAGGAGGTGATGTGCCAGCATTCCAGCAGCACAGCCAGTGCTCCACGCAAACTGAGCAGCAAGGTGTGAGAGGAAAAATGCCCAATTCTGTCTTGCGAAATTTGTGGGTAAAAGCTTGCAAAAACATCTAGAACAGGTTAAGGAACAGACTTGATGTCAGGAGAGCAAAAAACGTCCAGCAAGGATGAGAAACAGCAAATTCCCTGGTTTTTCGTGTGAATAATACAACACACAGAAAAAGAGGAGTACTGAGAGGAATAGAGAGAAAGAAGGGAGCCAGTACAAAGTACAGAGCAGTAAAACCCTCACTAAACCCAAGACTGAGTTGTTCTAAAAGATGCATAGTGTGTGTTCAACAGCAGAGATATTCAAATGTCGTAAGATATGGAAAGTTTCTATGTGTAGCTGTTGATATTAATTCCGGCATCGTAATGTCAAAGCAGATTTTTCAAGTCTGCATCACTTTTGTACTGAGGCTCAGAGCATCTGCCCAATACGTGGCTAAATAAGTGTTCATACGTTACTGTAATGGCCACAAGTTGCGCCAGGGGAGGTTCAGACTGGACATTAGGAAGAATTTCTTCACTGAGAGAGTGGTCAGGGATTGGCACAGCTGCCCAGGGAGGGGGTAGAGTTGCCATCCCTGGAGGTGTTTAAAAGATGGGTTGATGAATTTCTTAGAGATACGGTTTAGTGCGGAGGCAGGCACGGTTGGACTCAATGATCTCAGAGGTCTCTTCCAACCTTATAATTCTATGATTCTATTTAATAACAGTTTTACTCTCTTGAGTAGCCTCTGCCATGTGTAATTGTATTATAAAACAGCTGGCATTGTGATCTGTTGGAAGAGGATTTCTTAGATGTTGCTAAGGATATGTTTATTACTTATTTAGTAATTTTTACTACTTGAAAAGGTTTCCAGTGTTGTTGCTCTGGCTTTCTACATAGCCAAATAAATAAGTAGCAAATTAAGTCCGAAAAAAAAAATCGTCCAGATTAACCTGTAGACTTTAAGGTAACTCAAACCATCAATCAAAAATACAGATTTCAAATGCATCACGGAAGACACTTGCTAGGAATGAACAAGCCCCTCTGGCATGAGGCAAGTGATGTCTTCTGCCATAATGCCCCCCTGCTCCTTGTGCCCTTCAGTGAAGCACATTCCAGCAAAGCCAGAGTACCAGAACAAAATGGTGATGAGAACACAAGGCAACTCAGACTGAGGAATTTTGCAGGTTGTAGTGTAGCATCAGCAGTCCAAGAACATAACAACTATTGTTGCTTGGGTCCAGCTCCATGTTTGTTCAACACTGTGCGAGGCCATTGCTAGCGCGGATAGAGAGATCCATCAGCAGCTTCCATGAAGCACATCCTCCATTCTGGCTGAGGTGAACACATGTGAACATGTATGGTAAACACAAAAGAGCTGGAGTTCTTCTATCAACAGCACAGGTGGTTACACCAATGCAGAGGAGGCTGAAGAACAATAGCGTGCACTTTATTTCACCTTGTGCCAGTGCCCCACACTGATCAGCAGTAGTCATCCTTTGCAGCAAGAGTCAAAAAACTGCACAAGTTTTTGGCCCATGTAGACTTGCAGTCTCATTTATAGGGGTTTTCTTCTCTGATTGCACTCAGATGAAATGTGCAAAAGGCAAACTAACACCATAACGGTGACAGCACCGTAACTCAGCAATTGATATCCTAACAGTCAACAGAAATGTCTTAGTTTGGATGAAAAAAACCCAAGATCACAAATTATCAGAAATTAAGTGATTTTAATCAGAGATTGTACAGGAGATATAACAGTTCTTAGCTACAAACATATGTGTGTACAGAACAAAATTAACAACAATTGTAATTGAGATCTTAATATGAATCGAGTTCCGTACCCAGGCTCTGGTGGTGCCGGTCTCTTTAAGGGCAGTAGCTCCGCTCCGCGTGGCTCTGGGGGTGGGGTGCGCAGCTTCTCCTCCGTGCAGATCCTGCAGGATTTCATGGCAGAGTGAAAGGGGTCTCGATTCCCTCACAAATGCCTGTTCGATACCCGCATCCCGGGCCAGAGCACCTAAATACCTGGCTTCAGAAACACCAAGTTGTAAACTTTCACCCATAAGGTCCCAAATTGGGATCAATCAAGTCAGGATAGGCTCATCTGGCTGTCGAGTAAAGTCTTTTCACAGGTTGCGGAGATTGTCATATGACAGCGATTCAGTGACAATCTCTGGTTCTGGGTCTGCAGTCTGTGAAGGACCCGCTTCCCCATCCTCATCCACCAGATGAACCAATTTGGTCTTATATTTTCTTTTCTGGATAGGGGCAACGTTCATCAACTTGGATTGTTCTTTGAGTTTAACCACATCTTGAGCTGCCATGATATCAGATGTTCTACTCTTCTACTGTCTCCTTTTTTCCCCTGGGGATGTTTCTGGGTGCATTCCCAACCAACCTTGTCCCTAGCTTCATACACAAGATGGACCATAATGAAACCATCTTGCAGACAGATAACGAAGAGTAGGATATAGAGCAGGATATCCTTGACATCTAGCAAGAGGTTAAGTTTCTCAAAAGCTGTTGTAGCAAACCTGAAAGGTGACTGAATAAAAATCTGAGATGAAACACTCTCCTGTGTTCCTCCCTGAGGATAGGTGTCATTATCATTAACCCCCCAGAGATAACAGCTTAGGCTGGTAAAGGAGTACAACCTCAAAAACACATTCCAGATGAGACCCACGGGCACTGAATCCATGACATTATAGATCCAAAATAAGAAATCTATAACAATTGCTACTGTCTGAGTTCTACTAGCTGATGCACTCAGATGAATTAAGCCTGCCAGACCTTTTGGCATGGTTCTGTACCAACAAAAACCAAAAATGTAGTACAGTATAGTCTGTGTGGACCCCAAACTCACAACACACATCATGATGCCAGAACTGTTATCTTCCTTTGCTTGAGCCCCACACTTGGGCGCCAATTAAAGGAGCAACTTACCAATCTGCCATGAGGTCTGGGTTTTCCTTCGGCTAATCGGGAAGGCGCTTGCTGGTGCACGTGCTGTGCTGGGGATTGGCTATATGCAGGCACCCAAGCTATTAAAGGAAATTCTCATAAAGAGAAATCAACAGCTTCAAGTTTTGAGACTGGTCATATTTTGAGTACACACTGCTTGACAAATGTGAACAACTCAACAGTGATTTATTGTCACAGGAAATTTTGACTCCACTCTCTTTCATTAAATAACATGTTTTGTCCTTATATCTAGCTAGAAATTATATTTAGCATTATATTTCTAGCTAGAAAAATAAATGAAAGTCAAATTAAATGATTTCTGAACAAATATATATATATATATTTAACTCTGGAAACCTCCAGTGAAAAACAACTATTTGTCTGGCCAGCATCTTCAGAAGACGACCACTTTTCTGCATATGCCAAACCAGCTGACACAGCGAAGATCTGGTGAATCCAAAAAGAACGGAATGTTTCGTTCATTTACATACAGTAAACACATGTTTCATCCAAACACAATTGTGAAATAGTTTTGAAATCCTTCTTTCATTGCAGTTTGGAGCCTGCTGGCTAACATGAGTCCCAGAAGGTTGTGTTGTCTCATGTCTTCATGGCAGGATCAAATTACAAAAAAATGTTTTGGAAAGATCATTTGTCTTTTGTTTCCTGAGCACTTTATTTCTGTTGGACTGCTATTTCTAAGATTAAGCATCAGGCACCTTCGAGATACATCTAGTATAATCTTACACTCTAAAGGAAGATATGCATAAAATCTGGCACACAGAATGATAGTCTGTCTTTATCACCACAGTCTAGATAAAATTTAGAAGCTGGAAACACGGCTGTCTAGCAGTCATAATTCTGTCTGCGTTTATCTGGCACCAACTTCCCTCGCTCTTTCTTTTGATTCATTATGTATTTTCTTCTACAAATATTTTCCTAGATTGAGTACCTGTAGTACTAATGCCTGCCCTGCTGAGTAATTCTCTTTCTGGCCACTTACACGAGTAGGTGTGGAGGTTGTGCAATACGTCGTAGACTCAAGTCCGAAAGACAAAACCAGTACAGACTGTAAAATCATCATAGAGACAGCAAATCGAGCTTCTACAAAAACCTGTCTTGAAGAAGAATCTGTACTTGAGGGAGCAGGTCTCAAAGTTTTCCAGGGATGGATGCTGCAGAGCAGTCCAGGTAGTAAACATGACCTAAGGAAAAAAAACCCCAGAGCTGAAGTGGGTTAGGTTAAGATTTTACTTTGAAATCAGAGTTTAATTTTGAAATAGCTGTAAGTGTGACAAGCTTGGTGGTCTCTCCTCAGTCCATGGTGGTTAGGGGAATCCACATCATAAAACGACCACACAGCATCTCTGACACAATTGGCAGGCACAGCATAAGAGAGGTCCCAGCCCGAGCTGCTGCAGCTGCAGTGCATCTTCACTGCCACAGAACAGCAAAGAAAGCCACATACTCTGATCAAACAGACTTGGCTGGTGGAGAGCCATCTCCATTCACAAAAAGTAAATTCTACAACTGACTCAATGTCAGTTCAAGCCGTTCTCCCAGTCTTTAATGTTACCTTTCCTCAATGAATTGTTTTGGTGAGGGCCTGCGTGGTAACTGATGGACACTGATAAATATAACAAGTGACCTGGGCACACAGGACCTGGTCAGACAGAGGCCACATCTTCTGTACCCTTCAAAGTGTATTACAGCATGAATAGAGTAAAACTTGAAAGGAACAAGAACGGACAACAAGAAAAGAAGATGCAGCCAGGCACAGCTTTTTTCATCTTCAGAATCAACGCTTTGTAATTTCTATAATGGGTTTCACTGATAAGCTTAAACAGAGCTGTTAATGAATTACTTAATGTCCTTGTGGCACAGCAGTATTAAACTGATCTACAAATGAGTAATGTGAGTCCCTAGGAAAACCCATGACCTGGCCAAATGTGCACAGCCCACCAGAGAGCAATGGGGAGAACCTGCAGGTGCAGCAGCGCTTCCCAACCTGTGGTTCCTGCTTCAAGGATGCACAGAGTGCAGGACCACTAAGAGGATGACAATGTGACAAGTGTTTCCCTCTTCCCTTTCACAACTCTCCTGCTCATCTATACCCTTCAGGTCTTGCGAAGTTCCAATTTTGGGGTTTTTTTGTTAGTTTGAAAACAGAATAGGTCAGAGCTACTACCATCAGGTTTAGAGAAAGTGGCACCAAACCTTTAAGCATCAACAGCCCCTTAAGTATGTGTATGGTATGGGAGAAATCTAACCCAGTCTAGCTCAATGGCCATACCAGCCAGTTATCAAAATCAGCCACCATCAAAAAAACCCAATAGCAGAACACTGGCCATGTGGAAAATTAAATCGTTTTATGATTTGCCTTTACCAAGAGAACACGTCTTATAAATTAGGCACCAAACGTCATTTGTTTCTACTTACACTGTGCTTGTGTGCTTCCTTTTTCTAAATAAAATGTCCATTAAGTGTTTATGGAACAGCATGATTCAGAGGAAGGTTGCACAGGATTCATAGTGTGCAGTAAAGTACTGTTGTTTTAAAGTCATCAGCTTGGGAAAGCTATCAGCCCATTAAGAATGACCTGCAAAGCCACAAAACCCAGTAGATTTTAGCCATGACTTTACCTACTCAGCACAATTGCAAGACTGGAACTTTTTATTCAATGAGTAATCAGGGACTCTAGAAATATTGACGAAAGCAGTAGTGTAGTGCTGCTCAATTATGGTGTGTGCACTGTCATTGATGTATCAGCTCTGAAAATTCTTCAAAGTCAAGTGAGAGCCAAGCCAATGAAGAAGAAATAGAAATTTTCAGCACTTAATCTGAATATGCAGGTCCTCACAGAAGAAGAGCAGTTTAAACATCTGTTACTGTCTGCTACAATTTCCATCTTGAGAAATCAGTGTCATAAATTTCTTCAGGAATAGAGGCTGTGTTGTGATTCAGTAGTTCGTTCAAGCTGAACTTAGAGTAAATCAGTGCTGCAAATCTCACATAGTTCTAATTCAGATAGAAATAATGGAGTTCAAATTTAATTTTATTTACTACTGATGATCACCTTGGGAGGTGCTTTGCAGAAGCAGCGATCCAGAAAGTCCTTAAGGGAGTACTGGGGTTAAACATGGTCTTGAGAGACTTATAAAGGATTTCTCATTGTCAAGAGGTAGAAAGAGGGAGGTGGTGGAGTCACTGTCCCTGAAGGTGTGTAAGGAGAGATTGGATGAGGCTCTTAGTGCCATGGTGTAGTTGACAAGTAGGAGTAGGTGTAGGTGTTGGGTCATAGGTTCGACTCGATCATCTCAAAGACCTTTTCCAACCTTGTGATACTGTGATACTGTGAAAGGTGAAATCAAAGCGGGCTTTTTTTCATAGGAAAGTTCTCAATATGAGGCCTCACTCAGAGGAAACAGTACGACCGTGTATTCATTCCCTGTCATATTAGTTGTATGAAACTGACCCTACTACTAATAAAAATCTAGTTTCAAGACAAAGGTTGCAATTAACAAAGAAGCCGTGTGGCCAGAGGGACAACCGGTGCACAGAGACACCTGTGGGCTGATGGAACTGCTGCCTAGGTATTTTTGAAATTATTATTTTCCTATGCCTATGTTAAACATTCCCAAAACTTCAACTGTGGTTGAAATGACCTTTCACAGATGATCTTTAGGCCCTAAATTTGGAAAGATTTTCAAAGTTCTAAAACTTCTCTTGCTTTACCTTTCAGATAATACCCGTGTTAGCAGTGTATATCTGATTTGCTGAACCATGGATGCATCGGCAATACAGCAACTCAGCAGCAATTCAGGACAGAAATAGAGCCTTATTCTACTTTAGAAGCATAATAGAAAAGCCCACTCATTGCACGTGCTTCAGACACTGGTGACTTTTGACTGAGACCACTGGTATTTTGCAGATCTAAGCATTTTCTGTCCTCTATTGGCACCATTTCAGATGCACCTTTAGCTGATTGGTTGGACTCGATGATCTCAAAGGTCTTTTCTAACCTTGTGATACTGTGGTACTGTGATTTTGATCACTATTGTAGCTCAACTGTGATAAGAATTGGAGCACATAAGCAAAAGGAATTTAAAAAGGTAAAATTATATTGAAAGCACATCACGATATGAAAGCAAACCTTTGTCTTGACTTGCTCCTCTCATTGGAATAGCTCTGAAGGGTTTTGCACGTCAGAGCTAAAGGTGGGACACTTAGTAGGTACTGAAAGGAAAGAGGCACTGTATCACTTCTGATTTCTCATGGTCAACTCACAAAAATCCCTGTCCATGCCTCGATTTTGCCACTTTTATTTTCTTATCATATGCAAAGGAGACCATTGAAAAGGGAGCACCTCCAATATCCCAGCTGGGAACCAGCATCCCCATGGGTGCTGAGTGCTCACACTCATCCAAGCCTGGTCCTTCCCCAATCCTGTCACGTATAGAAGCGTCCAGTTCCTTTGTGTTCTTTTTACCCTTGTTTTGCTTTTTTAATCGCCAGCCACCCTGTGCACTCTGTGGGGACCTGACTCAGGGTGGCTGCATCACACGCGTCTGAGAGAGGCACATAATTGTTGGGTGACAGGACCAGGGAGAAACCAGCTGGAGCAGATGTGCATGATTACTCCTTGTTTCTGCCCTGGATTGTGGAAGGCTCTCATGGACCAGGGGGAGTAAGGCAAGGTTTTTTCTTAACTGGTTGTTTTCCTTGCAATTTTCAGCATTCATTACTAGGAGATAAATCTCTGGCCACAGCAAACTAACACGGACTCCCCTAAAGTAACACCAAATTATACATGCTGAGGCCCCAGTTCTGTATCCACAACCATGTATTTTGAAGGAGTGTTAACACTTACTAGGTTTAAAACGAATAAAATATTGTTTCAGTGTTGTCTCCTGTGTCCTAACCTCAGGGTGTGACAGAGCATATGCAGCCCAGTCATACATTTACTACCTGCACTGTTGTGCTCACATAGCCCTGAGCTGGTCCGGGATGCAGAGCGCTGATCCTGAGTGAGCCATAGCTAATTTTTGTGCCAAATCCTAACACTTTTCCCTGAAGATTTACCTCTCTCAGTACGTCCCTTGCCAGCGTTGGCATAGCTGTTTTATATGCACATTCTTTGCAAATGGGGCCGGGTGACACACAGAGTTATGGAAACTATTTATTCTCTTTCTGTCAGTATTTCTTAGCATATGCTAAAAAGACAAGTGCATCTGTTTTTCACATACAACAGGTCTCCCTCTAAAAGTGTAAAATAATTAATGACATTTATCTTATGCAATGCTTTTCCCAGCTATGAAAGAATATTCTGTCCAAAAAGCCAGTCTCCTAATCTGTTTTCAGACAGCTCTCCATTCCACTCTTTACATTTCTAATAGGCACGGGAATGATGCAGTACCAAACTCACCACTCTGCCCTTTTGGTGATGGATGCTAATAGTCATAAATAATCACTGAACCCGTGCTAACTAAGAGGAACTTGTTCGTTTGCAGTCCCGATAGTGTGTCACACCATGATCCATCACCGCGTGTCATAGAAATGAATTAGCCTTTTCTCTTTTTGTTCCTGCACTTTAGCAGCCATTTGCATATTCCCCCAATGGATTTTACAACCAGGTTCAGCAACAGATTCTTTACAGAAACATTTTCAGATTTTCCACGGTGTAGAAGAGGAGGAAGGATGTCACACAGAAGGCTTTGCTATTGCTGTGATGCCTTCTGGGTTGCATGGAATTGAAAATGTTTTCATTCTAAAGAATTGGCTTTGAATGAGTGATTTCACCTTCTGAGTTGCTAATGAAATAACTGCATTCATGCCAAATCGAGACTGGCACCACACACAAAAAAGTGACATGCAACAGCTGTGTTTGACATTGTGGCTTCCACTTACAGAAAGCTTTCCTTCTCAGTTCCTAGAAATTTGCATGGACTAAGCAAAGTTACAATTGTGCATCTTTGAGAGCCTCAGTGTCCTTGTCTGCTACACGTTTTTCTCAGAGTTTGCTCTGAGGCATGGATTAAAAGTAAAGGAGTGCTAGAGGGAAACGCATGTTCTAATTAATACTGTTCTCTCAGTATCTTTTTCTAAGCTGATGATGAGACACATGAACTTAAATGAGATCAATCCAGGCATATTGAGCATTCACTCCACCTGACTACTTTGTTTGGTTAGGGGTTTGATTTATTTTCTTTATTTTTCAAGAAACCTTGGATTACTTCATTGGATCTTTCAAAAAAACAACCTGAAGTAATAAACTAGTTCCAGCATCCGCTTGCATAACCATGTTAACGACATGGTTCCTTTTTCTATTGTGATACAAGAGCGTTCAGCATTATGCTCACATTTTTCTCAGTTGGACAAAACTACTGTAAAGAGGAAAAGTAACATACTCCCTGAGTATTTTGCCAATAAAAATCATTGCATAACAAACTCTGCGTAATCAGCCAGTGCTTTGGGTCACTTCAGCATTTCTTTCAGTTGACTGACTTCAGCCTTCCCTACGCACCACACTCATTTCTTCTCTGTCATATCTGAGTAGAACTGTTAAAAGAATCACTTCATCATGGAAATAATTTGCAAAAGGCTGCTAACACTTCATTGCGTATTTCCCCTATACCTCACCTCATTACTGTCCGTTTTATGCTGTTTCAAGTTCTTTTTCCTCACACAGGCTCAGAACAACCAGTGAACACTTGGGTTCTGAGTCCATCAGTGACACACCTTGCCAAAATTCACCCCTTGACACACTGCCCTGAACACTCCCAACCAGTAAAATCAGCCATTGTCTGCTGCATCCAAATTTCTGGAAGAGTATTAAATTGCATTGCCTAATCTTTTCTCACAATCCATATTGCATTTTTCTGTGAGGCACAGCCTTCCCTCCAACACCAACACTTTTCTAGCCATCCACTTTGCCATTGGTCCCAAACGGCAGTGACAGCAAAGTCTGAGAGCTGCATTAGGTAATACACCAGGTAATGAAAACTGTGCCTGTCTTCATCACTTTTGTCTGTCTTAGCAATATGTTTCCACTTTTATGGCCTCACTTAACACCCGACTGCTTGTACTGAGACATGGTTAAAGCATTGGTACGTCATCTATCAGGACTCCAGTTTGAATTATGCCAACCCTTCCCTGTTCTCAGCTATTTTGACCTCTGCATTTCTAGAAGTAAGCTAGGAGAAAGGAGCAGCCGGGGTACCCAGCTGTGTTACAAGCAGCTCTTACACAAGAACAGAGGCAACAAGAATTACTTCTATGTTTCATAAACTGTATTCAAGCTGTTTGCAAGATGGGAGCGGTGAGCCAGCACTGGACCCCAGTTCCTTAGGGATAGACAGGAACTCTGATACATGTGGGTTACGTGGTGTCTTGTGTTATGTGACAGTCACGCAGACACTCACCTGCGTCCCGTTACTGGCTTTCTTTAGATACAATGGTGGTCTGCAGAGCAGGGAGTGCCAACCCCAGATTTAGCAGAGAAGGCTGCAAATATAACCCATGGTTTCCTTAGAAAAGTCACCTTGGGAGTTAGGAATCAAAGCTGATGTCTGTTCAGCCTAGCAGGCAGAGCCCACCTCCACACTGCTCACTGTTTTGAGCCCTATCTGCTGTATTAAACAACTGGCAGTTTGTTTTTTTAATTCGGAACCTGATCTGTAAGTCTATAGTTAAGGATCGGGGGTTTTTATAGACTAAGGAAATTTTGCCTGAGGGTTGCTGGATTTGCTTCATAGTAAAGTGATTTTCATTTAAGATGTCTTTGTGCATTGACAACCTTCTCTGAAGGTTATTTCATTGTGTTCTCTTTGATCAAATGCTATTCACAATACAGTGGATGTCACGACCCAGTAATCCTATTTAATGAAATTCAGAGTCTCTTAACTAGCTAGCAAAGAGGGGTCCCATTCAAACAGTTAGCAGACCTCAACATTCAACTTGTGACTAATATCATCTCAGAGTTTCCTCTTACTTTCTTCCTTCTGTTCACCTTGAGTGACTGTTCAACTGATTAATAGTTCTAAATAACATCCAAGCCCTGAGAATCTGCACACAAATTATAACAAAGAAAAAAAATAATTTCTGATGGGCACATTTAACCCACTTAATGAAGTGTCATGCTAATTTCCTTTTCACTTTAACTATCTAAATCTGATGATGATGCACATTCATCTCCCAAAAGCAATTACCTCATATCAAAATCCACTATGCTTCATTTGTTCATCCATGACAAGCTGTTGCTCACAAAATACAGTTCGTCTTTGATGTCAGAAACCTGAAAAGAATGTGGAAAAGGAGGCTCCAGAACCATAACTGAAATTTAATCTCAGCCTTACAACACCAGAAACCTGGTATCTTGCTGCCTCCCTACCATGGCCTTGAGGGAGTTTCAGTATCACAGTATCATAAGGTTGGAAAAGACCTCTGAGATCATCGAGTCCAACCTATGACCCAACACCTACACCTACTCCTACTTGTCAACTACACCATGGCACTAAGTGCCTCATCCAATCTCTCCTTAAACACCTCCAGGGACGGTGACTCCACCACCTCCCCAGGCAGTGCATTCCAAGGGCCAATCACCCTCTCAGTAAAGAACTTCTTCCTAATGTCAAGCCTAAACCTCCCCTGGCGAAGCTTGAGACCGTGTCCTCTTGTTCTGTCGCCAGTCACCTGAGAGAAGAGATCACCCCCTGCCTGACTACAACCTCCTTTCAGGCAGTTGTAGAGAGCAATAAGGTCTCCCCTGAGCCTCCTCTTCTCCAGGCTGAACAACCCCAGCTCCCTCAGTCGCTGCTCACAGGGCTTGTGCTACAGCCCCTTCCCCATCCTCGTCGCTCTCCTCTGGACGCACTCCAGCATCTCAACATCTTTCTCAAACTGAGGGCCCAGAACTGGACACAGCACTCGAGGTGCGGCCTGACCAGTGCCGAGTATAAGGGAATGATGACCTCCTTAGTCCTGCTGGCCACACTGTTCCTGATGCAGGCCAAGATACCATTGGCCCTGCGCACTGCTGGTTCATGTTGAGTTTCCTGTCCACCAGTGTCATAAAATGCGTTCCAATAATTGACAGGAACCAGCTCAATTAAAGCCAATGAAATTTATTTAGCAAGCAGGCAATAAACAAAACAGCGCTGGGCGGCCGGGGAGTCTTCGCTCCACCAACGACCGCGCCCTCTTCTTTTTCTTCTGCCTTTTTATTGCGTTGTGGGGTAAATTTCCATTGTTCAGCGGTTCCGGGTGCTCATTCAGCTAAGTATTTCCTCACTTTACACATTCTTTAGGCCCCAGGCTCTTCTTTACTTATGCTAAGTAAGTTAGTTGGGCCGGGGCTCCTCCTTGCTTATGCTAAACGGTTTATGCTGAACGGTTTAATGAACAAACCTTTATCTTTCACAATCCCCCCTTTTTCTGTTTTTCTGCATTTTGTTCAGTAAACCGCTGCAGTTCCTGGTGACTTAATACAAAAGCGTCATCCACTACCTCTTCCTCTCCTGCAATAGGTTCATACTTAGCGCGGATAAGCATTAAATGTGCAGCTTCTAATCGATTCTTTACAATGCTTATTAATTTGTTAAAAATACATAGCCCAAATGTAAGCCCAGCGATTAAAGTAATATTGGCCCGGCTATACTGTGGGCTAAAATTATACTGCTGCTGGACTCTGGTTTAGGTGGAGTGCATTCACTTGGGCCCCAGCCTACTTTGAAGAATTTATCAGGCCCTGCCCCTGGCTCCCAGGCGGATGCAATGGTTTCGCAACTCCAATATGAACAATAATACTGATCAGGACTATTATAATAATTTCACCCTGGGTTGGAGGCTGGGCAAAAAAAATAAAATCCTTTTGCGTTGGCTAGATTCGGTTTTTGCAAAAATTTATGTACACAATCTGACACAAGGTAGGTGTAAAACTGGGAGCTCCAGGAGTGGTAATGGTCTGGATTATGTGTTGATCTTCCCACTTAATCAGGCTCCATTTAAATGGTTGGTGGGGGCTTCCTTCAATCCGACTACACCACATTCCCAAGACGTATAGTATCATGGTCAGTCTAGAGCGACGTGATTTTGCCTCGGTTGCCAGTTTACAAAATTTATTCCCGGATTAGGGTTAGCGTTGGACAGTGCATAACTCTGTCCCCAGAATTTTTCCCTCCACTGGTTCTTACTCCTCTGCCTCCGCTCGGCGACTCGAGTGCTGCAAGCCCCCGAGATATTCATCTTCTCGGCAGCAAGAGTATTCTTCAGGAGGCTCTAGTTATTTCATGTTCCCTATCCGGGAAGGTTCACCAAGGCAACTTAAAGTTTCTCTTTCTTCTCGAGGCAAAAACTCCTGCCACTCTTTGACTGACTTCTTCCCATGAATCTTTAACACATTTGCTAATAGCTCTTTCCCAGTGAACAGTTCTAAATTCTTGATGTATAGGAAGGTACAGTTCCCAACCACAAAACAGTTTTTCTACGTCTGCCTTATACCATTGGCCATGACCTCCCCCAAAACGCCTACAGTCACTACAACAAGGTTGTCTTCTTGTTGCAATACAAGCCCAAGTACCTTCACATCTGACACATCTACAAATGACCCAGCACTCGTGATTTTCCCACGGATGCTTTATACAGGGTATCCCCGTTCCCCAAAAGGGTCCCTCTCGAGGTAAAAGTCTCTCGTCAGTGATATCTGGTGTTACTTCGCAACAGTGTGCAACGAGTCTTCTATCTGACGACTTGTACAGTCCTGCACCTCCTGTTTGATTCGGTATTCTACTCAGGTGCCAGGGCGCGAATGAAGCCCTTCTCAATGTCTCTCCCGGGGTAACCTGGAACCATTCATATAAACTTTGTTTAATTTCTCTTGGGGAGCTTGTCATTCAGTCTTGGAGTTGCAGTTCGTTTTATTGTCAGCTTCAGTTCTCCTGGTACGCTCGTGACCGTCCAGAGTGGGTCCGTCACGGGTCCCTTCACTCGGCTTGCATGAGTCCACCCCTGCTCCGCTGTCCAGACAGCTGTTTCTGTGGTAAGCAAAACAAGATATGGCCTTTCCCAGCGGGGTGTTAAAGGTGTTTCTTTCCATGACTTTATTAAAAACTTTATCTCCCGGTTTTATCATATGTATTTTCATATCTAAGGGAGGGTTTTGGACTAATAAACTCTTTTTTCTCTCAATTCCTGCCGCCTACTCATCAATTGGGTTAAGTATGGTGTCAAGTGGGAATTTTGTAGTTGAGGATGTTCATTAGGAGCCTCCATATCATAGGGCATCCCGTACAACATTTCAAAAGGGGAAAGCCCTGTGTCCGCCAGGGGCTGAGTTCTTATGTTGAACAGGGCTAGGGGAAGACATTTTATCCATGACATTTTTGTTTCATACATCAACTTAGTTAACTGTTCTTTTATCCTCCCATTCAAATGCAAAATAATCTCGACAATCTGCCCTAAGGGGGCAAGCCCAAAAGGCATCTTTTAAATCTATGACACTATACCACTGATCATCTGGTCCTAATTGGCTCAATAGTGTGTGTGGATTAGCCACTACAGGGAGTCTGGCCACCGTTCTCTTATTGATTTCTCTTAGATCATGCACCAAACGGTACTTCCCATCTGTTTTCTTTACAGGTAGGATGGGTGTGTTATATGGGGACATACAGGGTTCTAACAATCCCTGTTTAATTAGTCTGTCGATTTCAGGTTTCAATCCCCGTCTTCCTTCTTCGGATAAGGGATATTGTTTTATCCGAACTGGTATCTCCGGGTCTCGTATCGTAACTACAAACGGGGCGATATCCAGTTTTCCAACAGTTTCCGGAGTATACCACTCTTCTGGGTTTATTTCTCCCTCATCTACTGCTCTCAAGGGACATAATTTAATATGTATCTGGTCTTTTGTTGTCTCTAAACTGATTCCCAATTCTATCATTAAGTTCCTTCCCAAGAGGTTATAGTCGGCCTCTGGTACTAATAATAAAGATCCCACCCTTATTTTAGAATCTGTTTTCAATAACACATTTTTAATTACGGGAACCTCAAAAGGTTCACCCTTAGCTCCAATCACTTGTACTTTATCTGAGGACGGTTTGCATCCTGGAGGTAACCTCTGGATGGTAGATCTTTCCGCCCCTGAGTCCACTAGGAACTCAACTACTTGTTGCTGGGGACCCACCTTTAATTTTATCAAGGGCTCTGTAAAGTTCCTGGTCCCCAGCAAATAGAGCCCCAGACCCCCCTAATCTTCTTTAAACATTCTCTCATCTTTCATTCGTTGCCGACATTCCTTTCTCATGTGTCCTGGCTTTCCACAATAAAAACACGTCCATCCCTTTCCTTCCACCAATTTTTCTCGTCCCCTGTTCCCCATGTCCCGGCGAGAAGAGGTGTTTCCTCTCCGGGGTGGGACTGCCTTCTGTCCTTCTCGCACCGCAGCTACCATCATTCTTACTTGCCTTTTATGTGTTTCTTCCTCCCTCCTAACATATACCTTTTGGGCTTCCCTCAAAAGTTCATCTAGTCCACGGTCTTGCCAATCTTCAATTTTTTCTAATTTCCTTTGGATGTCTTGCCATGATTTAGCCACAAACTGCGTTTTCAATAGAGCCTCTCCCCCAGGGGTATTGGGGTCTATTCCTAAATACAACTGCAAGTTCTTTCTCAACCTTTCTAACCATTCAGTAGGTGTTTCATCCTTTTTCTGCTGCTCATTAAGGGCCTTACTGATGCCCTCTGGGAACTGATTCCCTAATTCCCTGGATTATAATATTTCTCAGATCTTGCATTTCAATTCGATGTACTGGATTCTGATTATCCCAATTAGGCCTTTGTAATGGCCATTTAACATCTGCTGGCGGTCCTTGTTGGTGTTGCTGATCCCATAATCTCATTCCAGCCCGCCTTATAATTCTTCTTTCTTCTACAGTAAACAATATTCCCATAATGGACTGGATCTCGTCCCATGTATAAATGTTGGGGCCGAGGAACTGGTCCAGTCTTTCAGCGACCCCTAGGGGATCGCCTAGCAGGCTTCCCATATTCTTTTTAAACTCCCGCACGTCCCCTGAGTTAAGGGGGACGGCGACATATCCTACCCCCGGCACAGGACCTCCCATTGCCACCTCTCTCAGCGGATATAGTTGCGGAGGTTCCTGCATTGTTCTTGTTTGGCTCCTAGTAATTATTTTTTTACGTTCTATATTTTCTGGGGGCTGATCAGATTCTGGGGGAAGTTCGGGGGCTGGGGCCTCCGGGACTGGATTCGGGGAAGGCCCGGAGGGGTTATTAGGTGCAGGCGGGACATAAGGGGGGGGGGGGTGATACAGGTATTTCTTCCTCCTTTTTTTTTCTCCGTTTTAATTCTCCTTTTTTCCTTAAGGGAAACAATCCGGCTCTAGTTTCGGCTATTCTCCAAAGAGCCGCATACTCACTTTCTTCTAATTTAAACGGCTCTTTCGAGTTAACATATGTATTTAATGCCTGACAAATCCAATCCTCAAATGAGCCAAAAACTGGCCAATACAAATGATCCTCTCTGATTTGTTTACCTCCCCAAACTTCCATACAATAGTGTATCATTTTTACTTTACTCTTTCCCCTCCTTGAGGGGTAATCATCCCAATAGGTTATCATTAACCCTAAGGGGCTATCTGGAGGTATCTTGGGGAGACTCACTTTCTCCTCCCCACCCATGAGACCAGAGGGCTTGCTTTTCCTTTGTCCCATCTTCCGAGGTGCCTTCAATCACACGCACACACGCTTCCCCCTGCTCGTGGCCCAGTCCCTCGCGGGATTTGGGAACCGCACTACTAGGGGGTCCGCACTCGCTTCGTCCGCAATTGGGCGTCTCACACAGCACACCTCGGGATACCCAATCCCAACCGAACGGATAACCGGCCTGTACTCACGCGTCCCAAGCGTCTTCGTCCGGGGCTTCGTGCACAAAGATTACGGGATTCCCGGAGTTCTTTTGTTTATTGCCCAAATTTAGGTTCGTCGGGTCGAGAGCTGGATGGGTCCGTCCGAGTAAGAGCCGCTTTACAGCGGGGCGCCCCCCTTTACTCGGGATCCACTCCAGGTAGTCTCGATCCGAGTCACGGCACCAATTTGTCATAAAATGCGTTCCAATAATTGACAGGAACCAGCTCAATTAAAGCCAATGAAATTTATTTAGCAAGCAGGCAATAAACAAAACAGCGCTGAGCGGCCGGGGAGTCTTCGCTCCGCCAACGACCGCGCCCTCTTCTTTTTCTTCTGCCTTTTTTTTGCGTTGTGGGGTAAATTTCCATTGTTCAGCGGTTCCGGGTGCTCATTCAGCTAAGTATTTCCTCACTTTACACATTCCTTAAGCCCCAGGCTCTTCTTTACTTATGCTAAGTAAGTTAGTTGGGCCGGGGCTCCTCCTTGCTTATGCTAAACGGTTTATGCTGAACGGTTTAATGAACAAACCTTTATCTTTCACACCAGCACTCCCAAGTCCCTTTCCGCCTGACTGACATGGTTTCCAAACATGGGAACCTAAAAACGTGGTCCACAAAAAAACAAGACCATGTGCGGGTTTGTGTTTGGAGCTCCAAAGGAGGTGCCTGGCTGGGACCTGCATCCAGACCAGAGAGAAATATGATTTTCCGTGCAGGATCCACAGCTACTTAATATGGGAGTGTGAGTCAGACTAAGTCTCTCAGAGGAAGAGGTGATGAGATCTGTTCTTTCAGCTTCTCAGCCCTCTGATCAGACCCTTCTCTGAGCGTTTTTTGACAGGAAAGATCATTAACATCCGAGCAATGATGACAGCACAACATGGGTAATTTAACGCAGCCTGCCTTAAACGCCCTGGAAAGTCAAAAGGAAAGGCATTCTGCACATTTTTTTTCTCAAGGATCATATACAGCTGCTGCTTGTTTCCAAACAGCTGCAACATTTGTCCGAGAAAGAGGCAGTAATCTGTTTAATGTCTGCATAGTTGTCTGAAAAGTGTGCTTAACAAACCATTGTGATGATCAGCACATTTTAAATGTACCTTGCTATGGGCCATTTCCTCCTCCATGTCTCACACTGCAGAGACCTCAAACACACATCTAGTGCAATTTCAATCTAAATAAGCAGTGAGAATAACATACACAAACATTCATCCATACCCAGAAATACACTTACCACAGTGGTAAAGTAAATAAAGCTTCCAGGGGTTCAACGCACGGAGGTCACAACAAAGCACTTTTGAAAATTTTCTTCCCCAAAGCCTATAAATACCTGAAATTGCTACCCAATTGTTCTTTAGCAACTTGTGGTGGCTTATAACAGCCTGATTTGTATTCATATGGAGAATTTCAGCTACAAAATTCAGGGCTGCCTGTTGTCTTAGGGCTAAGTCTCTCTGAACAGAGGTCAACTGGTCTTTGTAGCTGGTGTTCATTATGATAAACAGTTTGTTAGGTTCCTGGAATTAATTGGGTTTTTCTTGAATGCCCAAGACAGATAACACGAGAAGCAATAATCTGTGAAAGCACTCAAGATGAGTGCAATGGCTGAACTACAGACTGTGGTAATTTACTGTAGGTGTAAGAACAGGAGAAAAAACATCAGCAAAGTGTAACATTCTTTTAAAGGTTAAATAAATCTAAATGTGAATGAATTAAATATGTAAATGAAGTCTTCAAATAAGTTGGTGTCTTTTAACCTTTGGGTTATGTAAGTATCATCTGCATTTTACAACTTGAACAAACTTTACAATATTATGATGCAGCACAAAAATGCAGCACACGTTGAAGCTAATGAAATAATTGTCTGTGTACGTATATAACTCACCCTATAACAGCTAAAGCAGTTAACGAAGATACTGAAGATAGACACAACATTAAAAACAAGCCAAGAAATAGGGTTGTTTATGGGTATTACATATTTGTAGTGGTTTGCTACAAGTGCAGAGCCACTTAGCTATAAAGCCACTCTATAACTGCTAAACGGATTTATTGTCACTCTCCTTCCCGCAGCATCACCAGAAAATCAATGACACTTGCTTGATATGATCATACAGCTCTTCTTGGGAAGAAGGTGCTGTGAAGCCAGCAGAATGTTTGGGCATTATTTCTTTTGTTCCTTATTTCACAAAGGCAGTTTATCCACAGGCCTGGTACCATGAATTTGTATGGACAAGATTGCTGTAGTGTGACTGTATATCTCGACAGTTCTCAAGCTGTCACAGGTCACTGCCTCCAAAAGCAAGCAAACAAGTGAAAAAACCTAAACCTTATTAAACCCCAAAATGTGAATGATAAGGCTGTTTCATTGTCTTCTGCAGTAAATGGCAGAAAGTAACCTCATACGAAGGTTTGCCCTTTGTGTTGGTTGGGATAGATGGGAATGTCATTGTGCTATGAAGAGAAAGGAAAAAGGTTTAAAAGAAATTGTCTATTTTCTTCTGAAAATAAGTAGGCATTAGCACGTCTTTGAATGCAGAAGCTCAACCTCTAGGCTGAGTTGCAGTAATTAAATAAATAAGTTTTCAATATGGAATTTGCTGTGGCGTCAATGAAGATGGCGAAGGGGCTGGAGCACAAGCCCTGTGAGGAGCGACTGAGGGAGCTGGGGTTGTTCAGCCTGGAGAAGAGGAGGCTCAGGGGAGACCTTATTGCTCTCTACAACTGCCTGAAAGGAGGTTGTAGTCAGGCAGGGGTTGGTCTCTTCTCTCAGGTGACCAGTGACAGAACAAGAGGACACGGTCTCAAGCTTTGCCAGGGGAGGTTTAGGCTCCACATTAGGAAGAAGTTCTTTACTGAGAGGGTGGTTGGCCCTTGGAATGCACTGCCCAGGGAGGTGGTGGAGTCACTGTTCCTGGAGGTGTTTAAGGAGAGACTGGATGAGGCTCTTAGTGCCATGGTGTAGTTGACAAGTAGGAGTAGGTGTAGGTGTTGGGTCATAGGTTGGACTCGATGATCTCAAAGGTCTTTTCCAACCTTATGATACTGTGATACTGTCATGTTTTTCTAAGGGATTCACAGAGGACCTCGTTGCTGCAAAGCAGCGTATTGGTTTCGTTATTGAGCAAAGTATTCTAACATAATTAAAGGCTCCTTTAGGCATATTTCCTTACCCAACCTTACATCCTCATCAGCTGCAGCCAGTAATCCCAGTTGGACACTGGGAGCGAAGCTGGTTGCTATCACCGGTATTCACAGACTTCGTTCCTTCCAGAGGAAGTATTTTTGACTTCTAGTTGTTGTTGGCCGGGGGGGGGAGAGTTGGGCCAAATTCACTGGCACATCAGCCAAGGGAGGTCAGACAAAACCAAACCAACCCTTTCACCTCAGTCCTAAAACACGGCACTGAGCTAATTAGCACTAAAGAGCTGAAGTGCAACAGCTGTACATAGGATTTCGTGCCACAGTCCTTGAACATCCACCACTGTCATTTAAGAGTGTACTGAAGGCTCATAGCTGGGCTGGAGGCAGGGAAAAGCCAGTCATATTTGTCCAGACCACCAAACTCTGCTCCTTGAACTGCTCTAATAGAAGCCAGCTCCACAGGCAAAGTATTTCAGCTATCCCAGTTGGTTTTTTTTTTTTTTTTAGGAAAATACTGAAATACCATTAATTAAAGAATATTTAAAATATCGTTCAGAGTTCATTTGGGCTGATTGTTATAACAGCATTGTGTGACTGATGGATCCCTGGAGTAAATGAACTATTTGCTGCTGCAGAAAGGTATTTCTGCCCTGCCACTCTCATCCTACTCTCTTGACTGCACTGACAGATCTAATCAGATACTTGCGTTCTTTCAGCAGTGAACAGGAAAGGTACCCAATGAACAGTGAAGACATTTCCAAAGGAAAAATCTTACTTTCTCCTGAAAAAAAAGAAAAATAAGAAAAGGACTGACTCTCCTTGGGACTGTGTTATTGAGAATGATTGGCTGCAAATGTGGATTGCAGATGATTGACTCCGAATACTGGGATTTTGGGGATAAGTCATATTACTCTACCAGACAATGGCTGGACAAATAAAAATCTGCTTCTGTTAGGAGAAAGAAATATATAATAGTGGAAAAAAAAGGGTTCTTCAGTACAGTGATAAAAACAAATTGTAGGACTATATTTGTTCCTAGCATTAAAAAAGAAAATGCTTTCCTGTCTAGGTTTTTGATACTTGCTTAAGCAGCAACTGGGTAGTATATATGCATTATGTTTGTATTTTCTATACGTGTACACATATACAAAACCATATGTGTTTTAAAAATAAGTACTAATGTATAGTCTGGCAAGCCCTCAGGCCTTGCATCACTTCTTGACAGAAAGAAGGCAAACCCTAGAAACCTGCTTGCTTTGGGTCTGGCTTCTGACACTCCTTGATGGATAACAGATAACAGGGTCATTTTTGAGAGGCCTTCAGCCAAGATAAAAACCTGTCTATTAACTGCCCTGTTTCTATGCTGAACCAGAGAATGTGAAAGACGGGGTTTGGCTGAAAAAAAAAAGCAGATTCTTTGATATCAAAGAATATTAAGTATTTTCTTGTTGTGCCAGGGGAGGTTTAGACTGGACATTGGGAAGAATTTCTTCCCTGAAAGGGTGATCAGGGATTGGCACAGCTGCCCAGGGAGGTGGTGGAGTCGCCATCCCTGGAGGGGTTTAAAAGATGGGTGGATGAGTTCCTTAGGGACAGGGTTTAGTGGGGAGACAGGCACAGCTGGACTCGGTGATCTCAGAGGTCTCTTCCAACCTTATGATTCTATGATTCTAAGTATATATTTAATAAGAGCTTGAATCAGGTAACTATTTATTAGAAAGAACAGTAGATGTTGAGTGACATTATCTTAAACCAAGTCTGAGTTGTAGGAATGCAAATCCATGTAGCCACTAAAAGCAAAACCTAGGAATTGCATTTCAAAATGCTTAAATGGAAAGAAGAAAATAAAAAGGAGAATATACTTTTAGAAGTGTGATCCTTACTATGAAACAACTTGAATGAATTTCCTCCAGTCTGAAAAGTGTCGTGTCAGTAAAAGTAATACAGGTTTGTGGACACCTGCCAGTCATACTTTGCTCAGGATAGAGGAAAGCAATCAGGAACTATACTCCACCGTTCACCAGACTGCTTAAGCTCCTTTTACTTAAATAGAAGCCCGTCATAATATTACAGAACACTTTAAAAATGTTCTGAAATTAGTTTCCAGAAATAAATTAGCTAACAGTGGATGAATCACAGACCTTTTTCTGCACACCCTGGGCTGACCAATCCTCAGAGATAAATGAAGCTGGAAAAAATCACCATTCAGTGTGGTGTTACGGCCTTGCCAGACCTGTACAACTTTCTCATAATCAGGTCTCAGCTTTCATTCCTCCTTCTTGCTGTCTCCAAAGACATCCACTCCCATTGGCATGATAATTGTCGTGCTTTTTCAGGAGTGATGTGGAATAGAGCAGAGTTGTGCATGGCTGAATTCAGCTTCCAGCTCCCTTTGAAGTCAAAATAATGGCAGACTGTGTATGTTAGAGTATTCCTCTTATTGCATTTCCCCAAACAGTGCTGCTTGCGAGCGTGCCATCTCTGAGCAGTTACTAGTTCAGCATACAGGACAGCAGCGGCTGCTGGGCACATGCCTGTTCTTCTATTAAATATTAACAGCACTGGCATGTGAAAGCACCAAGAACACAGCAGGACTAAGAGGAAAATGCCACAAGCTCGTCTATACATTTATATCCCGTGCTGCCGCTGGCAGGCTGCGATAATCACATAACCAGCCTTTCAAAGCAGGACTGACGAGAAAGTAACTCCAAATAAAACACAGCCAGGAGCAGAGGGGAATGCGAACTTCCAAGAGACTGTCCCCCTTTGGGGTTTGTTGCTGGTTTTCTACTTCACTACTCAAATAACTTCACTGTTGCTTTGAAAACCTCTGATGTTGTTACAGCTGATGTATTAATCAGCACTTTACTTGTGAATGCCCCGATTTTGGCCAACAGCGGAAACACTGGCCAGTTTGTTCCTGACAAAGGTCGTAAAGAAAGTGCTCTGGGCTGGGAAGCACAGCACACTTCAGTTTTGCTTTTGGAGAGCAGTGAAGTTTGCTTTTTGATGCACAACTGCTTCCATTACAGAGTCGGTACAGAGCCTCCAGCATACGAAGCTGCACCCATGCTTATGAAAATAAAGCCATAGGATGAGGGTAGGACTCCAGCAACACACCTGAATGAGTTAATTAAAGTAGTCCATCTCCATTACTGCTCAGGAGTTACAGACCTCTGCGTTTGCTGTTTACTTTGATGCACACAGCCAGGTAATACATACAGGGTTAGCACATGAGACTATGCGAGTTTTACAGAAAATAGGGGTTTTTTTCTTTCTTTCTCTTTTCTTCATGCCAGTTTTAGTAACAAAGTCATGAAATCATTACTGTAATCCCTATGCTTTTTTGTCCTGTCTTGCAAAGTGAAGCGAAGCAAACAGAAGATCTCACACTAGAGCACATTTCCTGCTACGCCAGACTAGTGCTGCCAGTCATCCTCCCCAACACGTGGCCTGCCACCATTTTTCAGTGTAAAGAGCTCCAGTCTTTCTGTCCTAAGCTAGTCCTTCATACACCATAGAAATTCAAAGAATTTAATGTTGATTCCTCTTCCTGTGAGCAGGCAAAGAGACAGAGGGTGGAGAGGCATAGCCCAGCCTCCAAGAAAGCAGTTCCTACTTGTCCCTGCAAGACCTTTCTACCAGCAGACACCTCGAACAAAAGCAAACACCTGTTTCCAATAGCAGGGGCTTCTTCACAGCACAAGAAATTGCCATAAGAACCCACCTGTGGCCCTGGCACCTGAGAGTGGCCTTCTGTGCCTGACCAACACTGCCGGGTGTGAACCAGCCTTTGCTGGAGGCAACAGAGCGCTGCCCATGGGACACCAGAGCTCTGCAGCCTGCTACTATGAGACGTTCCTGAGATCACAGGATCACAGAGTCACAGGATTGTGTGCGTTGGAAGGGACCGCAAAGCCCATCCAGTCCCACCCTCCTGTCATGGGCAGGGACACCTCCCACTGGATCAGGGGGCTCCAAGCCCCATCCAACCTGGCCTGGAACACCTCCGGGGATGAGGCAGCCACCACTGCTCTGGGCAACCTGGACCAGGGCCTCCCCACCCTCATCAGGAACAATTCCTTCCCAATGTCCAATCTAAATCTCCCCCCTTCCAATTTAAAGCCGTTCCCCCTCATCCTGTCACTCCAGGCCCTTGTGCAAAGCCCCTCCCCAGCTTTCCTGGAGCCCTTTCAGTACTGGGAGCTGCTCTCAGGTCCCCCCAGAGCCTTCTCCTCTCCAGGTTGAACACCCCCAGCTCTCCCAGCCTGTGCTCACAGCAGAGGGGCTCCAGCCCTCGCAGCATCTTCATGGCCTCCTCTGGACCCGTTCCAACAGTCCCGTGTCCTTCTTATGCTGAGGATAGCTCCATTTCTGGAGGACAAACCCTGTTTACTGAAGTGTTCTGCAAAATTTCCTCCTTTTCATGGTAGGAACTATCTGAGACTGTGGGTCCTCCATTCGGACAAACACTGGAGCAACACGCGCAAACATTGTTGTGGAAACAGAGCCCAAGCGTTTCAATGGCAACTGTTTTCCTGAAGCACCAGCAGTGGCTGTTGTACCAGCACAGCTGCACTCTCAGAAATCAGCCATTTCAGATTTAGGTCCTAAACAAAGAGCTTAAAAGCTTGAAGATGACTGGGAGAGGGAGAGGAGCCAGGAGAGATTTCGGAAGGCTCAAAGCTAAAGACAGGAAAATGCTGCGCATCTGAGACATGCAATTCTCGGAAAAATCCAGACTTGGTTATCTTAATTCTACCGAGTCTACAGATGTTATTCTGACCACATTTTTTTTTTTTCTTAGAAATAAGATCACCTTCTGTAAGAATTTAAATTATCTTTGTGCCAAATTAATGTTGTGTTACACTGTGAAAAGTGGATTATATATTCAAAACTCACCAGAGTGGCTGCAGAGTTTAATGAAGACACAAGTGATACGTTGTTGCAAATGCCAGTTGGTTTTCACAATAAAAGATGAGCTGAGATGAAAAAAAAATTAGTTTTTCTGAGCTCATGCCTATTTTGCAATGTTTATTAACAGGCAGCTCCAAAACTGTGCTAAGGAAGTGGACAGATGAGTACCAAAGGCATCTTCCCCTCCTCATGTGTGCCAGTTAATAAAGAACAATTTTATCAAGTTGAAAGTGTTAAAGCCTAAATAATATTTTCATGTAGAAAAATTGTTTGAAACTTACAGATTGGCACCAAGGTGAGGTGAGGTGGGCTTTGTATGTGGATGCCATGATGGTAGAAAAGCTGAAGGGTGGGTGACCTGTATGTTAAGTAGGTCATTCATTGACTATTGAATGGGATTAAGAATTGAAATGGAGTTGGAGAAGGTACAGGGAAAACAAATGTGTGAGAGAGCACCAACTCAACAGGAGTATCTTAAAAAAAAAAAGAGAGAAGTGTTCATAAATGACCTGATCAAATCAGGTAATGAGCAACAAATAAAGTGAAGAGCTTATTTTATGTACAGTAATGAAGTAAAAGCAAGAATTCCCATGTGCAGCCAAATGCTTTTCATGGTGAAGGCAGGTGGTTCTGGGGCAGGTACCCAACACACCAGGCAGAGGGGTAAAAAGGGTATTCCAACAGAATTAATGCAGTGTTTTATTTCTGTCTAGACATACCTTTTATACATGCATTTCTTGTTGCCTTTTGACCTGTTTCCTTTCAATTTTTGTTTTCGCTTTGTCTTTTTGCTCTCGCCATGCCTCAATGGACTGCTGAGAGTGTTAAAAGTGAGCAAAGCTCCTTGACCATCCCAAGGAATCCACATGATTTCTGTAAATTATGCATATTTCTTCTGTGTAGTGTCAGGGGACTTCCAGCTCACAGTAAACGACGTTTGCTTCTTCACTCATGCAAAGCTTTACTATGCTTAGAACAAGGAATGCTTTTGTTGTACAAGACCAAATCCAGTTGCTGAAAAGCTGTTCGGAAAGAATAATATTAAACTACAAATCAAACCACATCTTGTCTTCCTATGTTTAATGAGAGCTTCATTTTCCTTACCTAGCCAAGCTGGGGCGCTTTCAAAATTAAATGTCATTCCTGAGGCCTCAAGATATTCAGGTTGGATAAGAGCCAGACCTAAGTGAATCAGAAATTAAAATATTTATTGAATTGCAGAACTAGAAGTAGAAATATATAAATGTTTCCAAATAACATCAAAAGTCTTTCCAAAGAGTGTATCACACTGTAGCAACCAGACACAAGTTGTGGCCAGACCGTATTTAAAAAAAATGCAGAAAAAGCTATAGAGGGAAAAACAAAGCATTCTTTGACAAAATTCTCATTTGATTAAATGCACTGCATGGGCTTTTTTTGGCTTTATATCATTGTGATGTTCAGATCTGTGGGGTTTAAATATTGATGCAGGCTCTACTGTGCTGTGTATTTATTGGACTTATTTACACCTTTGAGAAGTCTTTTTGGGGAGACTGCAAAGTGGCCCCAGATTCAAGCAATTTGCGTTGCTTCGCTTTGTCTGACAGCAAGTGCAAGGTGTGCCATCAGATGGTCTTCGTGTTTGCTGATGAGGGCTAGGTGGAGCATGTGCCAGAGACCAGCCTCCAGTTAGAGGCTCTGCTGGGGCAGAAAGCACCAGACAGGGTCTGCTACAGACTTCCTCAAATCCAGTAAACCCAGAGAAGCCCTACGAGGAGAGACTGAGGGAGCTGGGGGTGTTTAGCTCAGAGAAGAGGAGGCTGAGGGGAGACCTCATCCCTGTCTGCAACTGCCTGAAAGGAGGCTGTGACGGGGTGGGTGCTGGGCTCTTCTCACAGTGACAGCGATGGGATGAGAAGAAATGGCTGCAAGTTGCACCGGGAGAGGTTTAGACTGGACATTGGGAAGAATTTCTTCACTGAAAGGCTGGTCAGGAATTGGCACAGCTGCTCAGGGAGGTGGTGGAGTCCCCATCCCTGGAGGTGTTTAACAGACGGGTGGATGGGTTCCTTAGGGACAGTGTTTGGTAGGGAGACAGGACAGTTGGACTCGGTGATCTCAGAGGTCTCTTCCAACCTTCTGATTCTATGATTATTTCCGTTAATATTTAGATGTTGTCAGCTGGAGGCATTGACCCTGCTTTTTGCCACACAGACTGCTTGATGAACTCATCCAACATAGCCCCTTGATGCAGCCCTACGTGGTAATCCAAACCCATGGTTATGCTTAGAATTCATTACTTTAGGGAGAAAAGAGACATCATTGAGCCCCACCGGAGTAGAGCAATTTTATTTCTCTGTTCTCGCGTCCTACATGTCTTGGGTTGTCCTGGCTCTGTGGCATTTTTTGAGGAAGAGCAGCCTACAGCAGTTGTGAAGCTTCTGTAGGCACTGGAGATGCCAGCGCGCTTTCCCCTTTCTGTTTTACAGCAGGGTGTATAGTTGTGTGGTGGGAAAGTGGGACGTTCAGCCAGCTGCTTTTGCAGAAGGATGAGGACAGTTCTCAGGCAAACACTTCAACATCCAAATATTAGCAGCAACCACATAACCACTTCTCAGGAATGTGTTTCCAAAATATTAATTGAATATTAATGTTTTAAAAGAAAAGCCAATGGTCTTTCTGTCACAGAAATGTTTTTCAAAAGTGCACACAGCATCAAGAACCATACTCTGATGTATGGGAAGTGTCCCCAGGACTTCTGGGCAGGGCTGGGAGGATGCTCGGGCTCTGCTGAGTTGCACATAACACAGTCACTGCCATTAAATTAATCTGTGTCGAGGCAGTGCCCCAAAAGTCCAGGTGAGTCAAGAGCCAGCGCACCAGATGTGATGCAAATCAAGAAGCAATTCCTACCCGGAAGTGCTGCCAGATTAGGTAGTAGTGGTTGCAGGTGATGCGATTCAAAGTGTCAGTGTCCTTGACGAAGAGGTGATGAACTGAGACAGGAAGAAGGTGATGGCAAACTCTTCTTTCCTACATGGGAAACTGAAGCAGAGTGAGTTACTGAGACTTACAGGGGAGAAATCGATGACAGAGCTCAAAAATTTCTGAAAGCTCAGTCCTGAGGCTGAAGTCATCAACCTTAAGGTCTGGCTTTTCCAAGCAAGCACAAAGAGACACAGCTCGTCGTTCGGAGCTGCCGATGGGTTTGATACACCACTTCCTTTATTTCCAAAAACTGAAATTGCTATCAAGAAATTAGCTATTGAAGAGAGAGAAGGGACAATGTGCCCTCCAACGCCTTCTGAAACCTGAAGAATACTTTTTTTTTACATTTTGTTTTAAATTATCCTGTCATTATTGCTCCCTGAAGACTTCCTGCTAAATGTTCATTAATTTCAGTGGTCAAGACCTGATCCTTAGGCCAGACTCAAATATCCCTCTTATTTATGCAAGACCTTGAATAACATTAGCCAAATTCCATTTTTCTGATATGATTCAGCTGACTTAGAGGGAGTTAGTCACACTTTATAACTGCATAAATGAGAGGAGCTTCAGGTTCAATGCTTCCTTTTCCATCCACATCAGAAGTTAACTAACAGCTTTATTCCCTGATCCTGTTGAAAGAGCTGACGACAGGGGTACACAAATAAAGGCCCCTTCAGATTTAAAGAGTTGTGTACGCTGTTGTTGTTAAACAAACATGCCCATGTTAACTTCAGACTCATTAAAAATACAAGAAAAACATTCATCCTGACATCCCAGACAAGCAATTAGTACAAAAGGATGTGTTCTAAGCATTAAAAAACCCACACAAAACACTCAAAAAAACCCATGAAAAATCCCCACTGTAAACCCAGGATAGGTAAATATCCCAAATTATAAACCTTAAAAAAGAAAACATGTTTTCAATGTCCTGCCTAGTATGACTTGAATCATAGATAAAAGGACTTAGCATTCTTTTTACTCTATCCACTTTTAATAGGAAAATCCAGGTGCAAATGTCGGCTTGATTCCAGTGCCAAGCTGCCTGCTCTGTTTAATAAAGAGTTTAATGCAATTTAATCCAAAGCAGCAAAGAGTCCAAAGACACGAGCACTAGAGATTCAGAATCCTAATTAATTTTCCGTTGGTCACAGTTGTCACAGAAATTCCCTGGCTTCTGTTAATATGGTTTAAAAAAAAAAATCCAATAGTGTTTGCACTTGATTGCAACTCTAGTGAAATGATTAATATTCATGTAAGAAAATAGAATATTACCAACAAGAATGATTCAGTTGTCTCCTCCTTCCCCTTAATTTGTCCTTGCCTGTGAGATTGTTTTGTTATTAATGAGGGGATGAGTGTAAATGCAGGGAAATAATGCTGGCTGAGCCTGTCTCATCGTCCACTGGTGGTTAGGAGCTGGAAGCAGAAGCAGCTGTTTCCACTCTGCCCGAAAACCTGCAGGGAGACACAACACAAGAACCTCTCTGCCACATAAGGAGAAATTATTTCGGGCTTCTGAAAATGAGTAGGTTATTTGAATTTCATGGGCTAGTGACACCATTTTGCAGGAAGCAAGTGCGCAGCCAATCTTTCCTTGATGTGGAAGAGGACATTGGCAAAGAAGCCATCAGTGATTGCACACGTGGCAGTCACTGCTCTGCCGCCACACCCATGCACCCAGGCCACCTGCAACCTCCAGACTGAAATGGGCCAAGAAAATAAGCAGCAGCAAAATGGCTTTAGGGGTACATGCAGTGGTGGCACCAAGACATTCGGCAACCCAGCAGGCACGATGAGGAAAAGCTACCTGCACTTACAACACGCACACCGCTGTTCCCGGGGCAGGTGTGGGGCTGGCCATGTGCTCAGCACGCCCAGAGCAGCTTCCACATCCATTACCCTTGCAGGGCTGGACAGAGATTTTAAGAACTTTTTTGTTTCTAGGAGCATAGACCACACACCGGCTGCGTTTTGTCCTGGACTACAGTGAAATTCTGACGGAGAAAAATGCTGACAGGGACTCAAATAATCTATGACAAATTGAGTATACTCGATACAAATGAAGAAACACCAGAATGTCTGACCTGTAGCCACAGCATCACTTTGGTCATATGATGACACCATATTGAGTTATTTTATTTCCTCCTGATCCAAAGCCAAATTCTATTTGCTGAAAGTCAGTTGTCTTCATCTGAACATAATAAAATATCTTTCTGCAGGAAAGCATAAGGATTTTCTTCTGAATGAAAAGAATAAACGTTTGACAATTTAAACAAAATGAACTGTGCTGAAACCCTCTGAGGCTCAAATATATTGCTTTTTTCTTTCTTTCTTTCTTTCAAACCATAGATATTAACAAATGACAGAAGTAGACTGTTATACCAGGATTGGTATTAAGCAGACTGGGAAACGTACTGAATGTCCAGTGTCTGCCTGTTCACTGAGAATAATTTCATGGCACTTACTCGTCTCACCTTTATAATTATCACTCCTATGTAAAGATATGGGAAACAAAATGAATTCCAATGAGGACACAAGCACAGATAAAGTACCTCGGTTCCTGTTTAGTGGAAAAGGAGCTCATACTATGCCAAACCTTGCACAAAGCAAGAGTAACAGACTGTATAAGGGATGCTTTCAGAGCTGGAGAGAACTGCTGAGGCTGTGGCAGTCCCACTGCCCATGGCTGCACCGCGTCTCTGCCACTCTGGGTCTTCAGTTGACCTTCATCTGAAAATTTTCAGCTCTTGAATTTGCTCCAGAAACAGAAAGCTAATGCAAAGATCAAGGGGCTATCAATAGTGCCTCCTGTCCTAAGGAATTTGGCAATAAAATTAAGACTATTACAACCTGTTTTTAAAAGAACATTTTCATAACCCTTTCCCATGTGAATACAGAGCTGCTCACCAAGCACAAAGCAATCACTGTGCAAATTGGTTTCCACTACTGAAGCAAAGGAGACTGTCAAAGATTATTCTTTGCCCACCTCCTCGTCTTTATTCATGTAGAGTAAATAACATAGTAAAAAAAAATAAAATCACAAAGCCTATTGCATAATTAATTTCAGGAATGATGTTGAGTTGTTATTTTTTTTAATAATGCATGCAATGACCAATTTTTCGAGAGCTACAGATCTGGTCATATACAGAAAATTTAATTATTTGTTGAATTATTTAAAGAGCAGTGGCATTCTTCCCCAGATAATATGCTTGTAGACTATTTCCTTGGAGACTCAAGTTCTTTAAGCCTGGGGTTGGTAACAACATGGGAATGTTTGGGGCTGATCTGTAATGGTGAGCATGAAGCAGTGCACGAGGCTGGCTCTCCTCTTGCACTCCATCTGACATTACTGAAAACATCAGCTGCTGTCAGCACTGGAAGGTCAAACTCTTTCTTTACAGCTTTTCACTTCCTCTTCGCTGACGATGGATTTGCAATCCTTGTACTATCTGTAGTGTTGGTTGCACTTGCAGAAAGCAGTGAAATCAAGGCAATACACAGGGTCTGCTGGTGAAGATAATCTGCCACCACCTCCTTTTGGGGTCCATCACACCAGGGCGCTGGTGGTGGAGATTTTGGGGTACATTGCAACAGTAGTTAATACGCTGTGAGAATATCTGTGTCTTTTATTTTGCTGTAAAGCTTCAAAACCCACATAAGAGCATCACGCAAAACACGGAAACCACTGTATTTCACAACAGATGAGTTTTAACAAAGCTGCGTGTAAATATCACACTGGTTTTAATGACCACCTGGAAGCAGTGGTGGGGTGGTCCCTGGGTGAGCTAACACCTGAGTGCAGCTGGGCTGCCCAGAAGTTACTTAGCAACTAGAAATATTACACAAACTGCTTTGAAAAATGCCTTTTAGACTTCCTTTTAACAAAAAGAGTGTTATCTTCTGTGGACTATAAACATCCATTCTCTCCTCTTCAAAGGGAAAAAAAAGTTATTGTTGAGAACGATGGTGACAGAAATAAATGTTTTCCGATTACTGAGAGGTTTATGGATAAGAACAAAATAATTCAATTTGAAGTTTTACTTAAGAGGTAAAACCCATCAGGGCCCAGTCTTGTTCCCACTGATGTCCTACAGCCCTTGGCCACTGCTTTCAGTGTCAGCAGGACTGTGCCTTTCTTACTTACAAGGGAAGTCTCACTCTGTGATGATTGCAAATGGAAAGGCTGAATAATAGGTGCAGCTGAGAAAGTCTCCTGTCTGGGGAAGATTCCCCACATCTCCCGCTGCTGCTTTCACCACCGTCATTTGGGCTATTTGTTCCTGTAGGGTAGGTCAATGTCACAGTGGCCAGCTTGGATCCTCCCAGCACCAGGTCCAGAGCCGTGACTGGAAAGAGAATAACTTAAGACAAACTTACCAGGATGTAGAACTAAAGGCAGCAAAAACCAGACCCTTGCAGTGATGGAGTTATCACAGCTTGGCTATTTCCAGGTTGCAATTTCCTGTAGGCATACAGGAACAGTGGGGAAAAAGCAACTTATATGCATTTCAATTAAAGCCACTCTTCTGATCTTTATACCTTTCAAAAGAAAAAATGAATCTCAGAGTACCTGTAAACGAATCCGGGAATAGATTCTCCTTCTGATTTCACAGGACTTCCACAGCTGCAATTAACTGTGGTTTTTAGTTCCACCTAAGTATTCAACAGCATTTGATATCAATGCACATTTAGCACCACTCTGTATCCCACTGCAGTTCAGTGACAGCATCCCCTAGACGTTGGTGGAAACTGGAACAGGCTCTAGAAGGAGTCATGAATCTCTGTCAGGCTAATTTCTTTCTCCAAGGAGTTTTCAAATAACGACTGGTTTAATCGTGTGGTGGGTCACCGGGAACTCTTCGTAGCAATCCAGCGCACTAAAACACATCACCAGGTGAAAACTTTACTCCAAGTGCCAGGTTCTACACTTTGGATGCAACAACCCCATGCAGAGCTCTGGACTGGGGACAGAGTGGCTGGAGAGCAGTCGGGCGGAGAGGGACTTGGGAGTGCTGGTGGGCAGGAAACTCAACATGAGCCAGCAGTGCGCTCAAGTGGCAAAGAGGGCCAATGGTATCTTGGCCTGCATCAGGAATAGTGTGACCAACAGGACTAGGGAGGTCATCATTCCCTTATACTCGGCACTGGTCAGGCCACACCTCGAGTGCTGTGTCCAGTTCTGGGCCCTCAGTTTGAGAAAGATGTTGAGATGCTGGAGTGCGTCCAGAGGAGAGCGACGAGGATGGGGAAGGGGCTGGAGCACAAGCCCTGTGAGCAGCGACTGAGGGAGCTGGGGTTGTTCAGCCTGGAGAAGAGGAGGCTCAGGGGAGACCTTATAGCTCTCTACAACTGCCTGAAAGGAGGTTGTAGTCAGGCAGGGGTTGGCCTCTTCTCTCAGGTGACCGGAGACAGAACAAGAGGACACGGTCTCAAGCTTCACCAGGGGAGGTTTAGGCTCGACATTAGGAAGAAGTTCTTTACTGAGAGGGTGATTGGCCATTGGAATGTGCTGCCCAGGGAGGTGATGGAGTCACCATCCCTGGAGGTGTTTAAGGAGAGATTGGATGAGGCACTTAGTGCCATGGTGTAGTTGACGAGTAGGAGTAGGTGTAGGTGTTGGGTCATAGGTTGGACTCGATGATCTCAAAGGTCTTTTTCCAACCTTATGATACTGTGATACTGTGATACTGTGAAGTGCCAGAGCCAGCCCTGCTTCAAGAGTTGGCAGGGAAGTCAGTTGGCTTGTGAAGATATAGATGCATGAGTGGCGTGGCTGGCTCTCATGGGCCTGAGGTAAAACCACCAGCAATAGGAGCTGGGGGAACACGCAAGAGCACCGAAAATTCCATTATCTTAACATATCTTTTTTCATTTTGATGCCATTTTTCTGGGCAACCAGTGTTCACGTGTTTAGGAACAGGAGAGGGGGTTGGCTTCTCAGGCGACCAGTGACAGAACAAGAGGACATGGGCTCAAGCTTCGCCAGGGGAGGTTTAGGCTTGATATTAGGAAAAAATTCTTCCCTGAAAGGGTGATTGGCCATGGGAATGCGCTGCCCAGGGAGTGGTGGAGTCACCATCCCTGGAGGTGTTTAAGAGGAGACTGGATGAGGCTCTTTGTGCCAGGGTTTGGATGATGAGTTGGTGTTGGTGTTGGGGTAAAGGTTGGACTCGATGATCTCAAAGGTCCTTTCCAGCCTTGTGATACTGTGACGCTGTGAAGAGACAGAAAAGAATTAAAATACTGCTTAGCAGGAAACAGAAGCCTAGCCCAGAGCAGAAATCTTTCTGTATATTCTTATTGTAGCAAAAAAGTGCCTCTTCTCTTCATACACAACATTGTACTTGTCAAGCGGAAGTCAAGTCAATGTTTCTGAAACAGAAGGTCTTGACATGGAAGGTTTTTTTCTCTCAGTTAATGGAAACAGGACGTCACAAAAGATCTTGGCTGTACCCTCCTGGTCTAATCCACCTCAGAAGTCAGGGTCGGTGGGAACCAAGTGTGGCTATGTGGGGCCAGAGTTGGTCTCAACATTTTGTGGGACAGAAGGTGGTGCATCACTGCAAATTGGTTTGTAATATTAGGCCTGTTCCCCATAAACTTACTTTTACTCATTCATCTTCATCCCCTTGTAGCCAAGCCATCCCTCAACTACAAAATTTACTGTTAAGATTTATGCAAAGATTTGCTGCATGAAATTAAAGGGATAAAAAATATAATATATATACACAATATGGAAAAGGGGAAATAGGTATTTTTTTCCTATTGCTACAGATATTCCATGCTAGTGCTGCCTACCAAGAGCCACTTTCAGGCTTATCAAAATGGAATAAAGGTGGTTTCATCAGTGTGCTGCTGCTCCCTCAGCCACGCTCTGACCTTGGGCAGGTACTTTATCTGGTCTGTACATCAGTTTTCCCTCCACAGAAAAGGGGAATTGAATTTTACTTTATAGGGGCATGCCGTGATGCAACAGAGCATAAAGGCTGACAGAAACAGACCTAATAACAGCAGAAGATACAAATTCCTGAGCCAGATACAGCTCTTGGGTGCATTTCCCAGGACTTTGCCCCTACAGTGCATTTTACAAACAAGATCAGAAGGGGTAAATAAAATAAAATAAAATAAATCTAGATAAAGTATAAAATAAAATTAAATAAATCAAAATAAAATAAATCAAAATAAAATATAAAATAAAACAAAACAAAATAAAATAAAAAAATGAACACACACAATAATAAAGAAAGAAATACAAGTCTTAGTAAAATGAAAGTGTGAAATAAACTCTCAAATTCATAAAATTAAATTTAAAACTTCTAAAATGGTGGAAGCTTCAGATCACATCTTGAACGAAACAGAAATAAGAAAACATTTATAGCCAATCGTCTTCCAGCCTGTCTTTGCAGACTGGGCTCGCCTTCTTAACAGTTGCAGTGAACAAGATGATTTCCTAAGTTGCATCAAACTCCGCTCAGGAAGTGCCCACCACCTGGGAAGGTGCGTGTGGCATTGCTCCTGCACTGTGCCTGTGCCACTGTCTGTGTGGTCCCTGCCCCAGCAGAATGCCCTGTGCCCTGGCATCCAGGCCACTCGCATCCTGGAGGAATCATGCCTGAGAGGTGCTAGCACATAAAAAACTAACTGCACCCCTCTTGCCAGGTCTGTTTATTGATGGACAAGGGCAAATCAATGCACTCCAAATAGGAAGGGACAAGAAATATGAACTGGGTTTCATCTAGAGAGACCTTCTTCCCTGGCAGATGCCAATTTGTGCTTGTACCTCCATGAGAAGCCCTGCTCTGCAGCCACGGAAACACAACATCTCTGGGATGTCTGTCTGATCTCTGCCCTCCTTGCTGTTTTCCTGGAGGGTTTGGGGGAGGTTGGTTTTTTTTTTTTCTTTTCCATTTTTTTAATAATACAAATCTAAAATGGCTAAATATCTTCTTTATTTTTGCTCTAAACACCAGTTCTCAAAGTCTGCATTTTAAAAGGCATGAGATGGGTCCTGCAGGAGTGAGGCACGTGGCCTGACAAGGGGAAAGGGCAGCAAAGTGTAGCAGCATGCCACCAAATCTCATGCGGCTGTACCACAGCATCACAGTGTCACAAGGTTGGAAAAGACCTTTGAGATCATGGAGTCCAACCTATGACCCAACACCTACACCTACTCCTACTTGTCAACTACACCATGTCACTAAGTGCCTCATCCAATCTCTCCTTAAACACCTCCAGGGACGGTGACTCCACCACCTCCCTGGGCAGAGCATTCCCATGGCCAATCACCCTTTCCATGAAGACAGTGAGACAAAGCGGTGAGCAAGACTGCACAGCCTTCTTGCTGAGGCTGACGCGGTGAAGGCTCTCTGAAGTGCCTACTGAAAACAGCTGTTCTGGAAGCATATTCCGTGCTAGTTTCCATTCTTGTCATCCCTCTCCTCTTGGCTCTCTGGGTGACCAAGTGGTCCCTCTGAAACATCTTGTCCCAGAACATTCATTTATGACAGTTTCTCGAGCAGCGTTGTCTGCCAGATAGTATTTCTGTTAATTAGGCCTTTTGGCTGCTTGATATTCTGGAAAATTCACATTTTTCTACTCTCTTTCTCCTGCTTTTGAGTTGTTGTATTTATCCAAGATGAAAGCCAGATGTTATATTAATAAGAGAACTGCCTTTCCTGAAGGGAAACATTTGTCAGCGCAGAGGCAGACGTTGTAGTTTTGCCGTGAATTACTTAAATTCCTCCTTTTTTTTGTCTTCTGAACAGGAAATCCAAGAAGATGTGTTTGAAAGCAATAGTACTGTGACTGCAGAACAAAAGCCATTTACCCTAATCCCTTTAAAAGCTGGTAATAGGCATTTAAATCTACTGAAGTACAAAAATGTTTAAATTTGAAAGACAGACAAATATAAACCAAAAAATTTCTGGGGAAAAAACCCCAAATGTTCAGATACTTTACATAGCAAATACACTTCAAACATAACACAGATTATTATTATCAACACAGCTGGATTTTTTTTAATGCCCAGTGGCTGTTGACTTTCCTAAAGAGCCTCTTCTCCCAAAGCTGCGGCCTTAGCACAAATGAACATAAATGTCATTTTGCTCCATACTGAAATTCTGCAGAATGTGTCCTTGGGTGCTGCGCCAGAAAGTGCACTGTGATTGTTTGATAGGGTGGGACAGGATGACTTGGGAGCAAGTCCTTTGTGCAGAGATAAAGCTGGCTGTGGCACACCCCAGGTGGGTGCTCGGGTGGCCACTGTGGTGGTTTTGACACCTCTGTTTGACTCTCGTTGTGGAGATGCTGTGGGTGACACCCAGTCCGACGCTGGAGGCACAAGGTGATCAGCAGGTCACTTTTCCCCCTATACTCCTTTTATTTCTTTTCGTGGTGGCAAGAATTATACCTAGGGAAAGGATGGCGCAGAAGAAAAGTTTTCTCAGTAGGGAAATTCAAAGCAAATAGAAAAGGCTTGTCATGGGAAAAACACTTTGCAATGGACTGAAGGTCACAGTATTTCCCTGTGGGTGGGGGCAAGAGCAGCCTCAGGGATCACTCTTGCCGCCACTGTTTATTCTCACACGTAATCTGCACCCTTTCTAGAGCCAACCATGGCTTAGAAATTTGGCTTTAAGAGCGTAACTTTTTCAAGCAAAGACCCAAACTTCTCACACCTCCAAATTAACATTTTGGAAATATCCCTCCCATTTATGAACTATAATCTGGAATATTTAAATAAATAATGTATATATCCGAGATTTCTAATATCATAGAATAATAGAATCATAGAATCACCGAATCATCAGGTTGGAAGAGAACTCTGAGATCATCGAGTCCAGCCTACTAAACCGTGTCCTTGAGGAACTCGTCTACCAATCTTTTAAACACCTCCAGGGATGTTCATAAAGATACTCAGTCCTGATAGCTCACTTAACAAGTTTTGGACAACTTGTTAAAGAACTAATGGAACTCTCTGGTTGTACAGAAATGTATATCCTTGTTATTAAATATTTCCATTATGTCATTGCTGGAATATTTTTAGAATTTATATAATCTGTTGTAATATAAAGAATACCAGCATAGCTATTTTACAAAATATGTTCCGGTTGAACAAGTTAATTAGCTTTTAATAATGAGCCCCAGCCAATGGATTTACAAAGCAAGCTACTGGAGCTTAATGATTTTGAAAGCTATCACATTTACAAGTTAATGTAGCGTAAATTATTCATGACAATCTTATAAATAACTGTAATAAGTTATTTCCAGGCCTAGTGTTGACTTAAAATGAGGTTCTTCCGAAAAGTGCCTTCAGAAAGCGAGCTTTGTGTGATCCCATATTTATTGTCCTTTGTTTTTTTGCTATTTTTCTCATGCAATTGAAGAAGTTTGGAAGTAGAAGGTCATTTGCCAGTCCAGATTTCCTTTTGTTCACGTTGCTGCTAAGCCTTGACAATCTCCAGGACTTAGGTGTGAGCAGAGGCATCAGAGGCACTCAGTGTAACGTTCAAAATTTCTGATTTTCTTTTTTTAATGGCGTATCAGGTCACAAGAGCTCCTCTCTACCAGCAGCAATATTATCTTTGGCTTAGCCGTAATTGATAGCCCACAAAAATTAAACAAGAGCCATCTACAATATAGTTGTGTCACGTCATGAAAAGCCCTTGCCCTTCCACCTCCCTAAACCTGCCATCAGTACAGAAAACAATTCCAAGGAAACTTTCCAAGGTCAAACCCGGAAGAGCTGCACAGAGGCACCAGCAGTGCCCTTCCCCTTCACCACAAGGACCTTTCTTTCATGGGCAGGTTCTGGTTGATCCAGCTGATGGAACTACCCTGGATGGAAAGAACCTGTGAAAAGTCAGCAAATCTCCTCAACCTACACTTCAACAGTCTTTTCCCAGGAGAAGGGTGCTGTTTCAGCTGTAAAAGGTGAATCAAGCATATAAAATGTAAAATATTTGGGGTAGGAACCTTTTGGGGGGGGAAATCCATAGGTATTCTCCTAAAGGAGAAACACCGATCTAGAGGGAGGGGTTTGCTAAGGGCAGGAGTGAAGAGTTGACTTGTTTTAAAGGTATTTTAATTTATGTATAATGTTGCTATCATTGCCACGCTTGATGTGGCTCAAGGCACCGCAATCTTCAATAGAAAAAGGACCTTGGATGTAGATATTTGGCTTAGGGCTTCAGTTTGTATCACCCGTGAATGCGTTTTTTCAGCAGTCTGAATAGTTCACCAAAAAATTGCTTTAATTTGCGATAATATTTGAAAGTCAAATCTTCCAATATAGAATCATCTCTGTCAAACATTACTTTTTACGCAAAATGAAGTGTTCTAACAGACATTTTTTTTTTATTTTATCCACAGTACATAAATCTGAACATTCTAATTGTAGCTTAAGACCAACAAATAAACATACAGCAAGATTAAGGCAGGAATGTTTTCCCATTTTAATTGCCTGTTTGAGCCACATCCTGGCACAGTTCCTGACAATACGCTTGTTTGCTTGTGAATGATAGTCTAGGCATTTTCTCCATTTTGTTATTTCTCTTACCAATGTGGGATCTTAGACCAAAACACATCGGTTCCTGTAGATCCGCAGACAGTCAGGAGAAGAAACCCTTCAGCAGTCATTATTTAGGGTTGGTTTGATCTGTCTAGGTTAGCTTGGGCTTTGGAGTCATGGCCAGATCTCTCCAGGACTCAGAAGGAACTGTGTGGTCCTCTTCATATTTCTGATTGGAATAATTATTTATGAATTATATTTTTAAGTAATAGAGGAAACAGCTGATTTCACACTTGCTCACTGAGAGACAGAGAGCATTGAATTTTCTCTCAAAAAAATTAACTTGGTGAGTTTAATTTCTATTTTCAGGAAACAGGATGAGGGGGAAGACACTGGATGAACCATGTTCCTCTTATTCACTTATTACACAGAGAAGCTGTTCAGTACCAATTTGAATGAGCAGAAGTTTGTTAGATGAGTTTATTTCAATCTTAAAGATTACAACAGCTTTGTTGTCAAAGTTCATTTGCATGACAGAAAGAAACAAGCTTGAATCAGTGGATGTCTAGCAAAAAATGTGCTACTTAGAGATTTTCTCCTAGGGAGTCACCTCAGTAATGCGGAGTCACTCCTCAAGTGACAGTAATTATCACCACTGGGCTCTCCAGGTTCCCATATCCATTCAAGTTGTATTTTAGCTCTACTTTTTGACCATGAGCATGTAGTAGTCATACCAATCCATGACAGATAGGCAGATACGTAGTCATAAATATCCACATATGCACGACTTGCATGAGGACAAACGCACAGTATTATGAAAGAGGGGTTATTATTCCCTAACACTCAGCACTGGTCAGGCCACACCTCGAGTGTTGTGTCCAGTTTTGGGCCCTCAGTTTAAGAAAGATGTTGAGATGCCGGAGTGCGTCCAGAGGAGAGCGCCGAGGATGGGGAAGGGGCTGGAGCACAAGCCCTGTGAGGAGCGACTGAGGGAGCTGGGGTTGTTCAGCCTGGAGAAGAGGAGGCTCAGGGGAGACCTTATTGCTCTCTACAACTGCCTGAAAGGAGGTTGTAGTCAGGCAGGGGTTGGCCTCTTCTCTCAGGTGACCGGAGACAGAACAAGAGGACATGGTCTCAAGCTTCGCCAGGGGAGGTTTAGGCTTGACATTAGGAAGAAGTTCTTTACCGAGAGGGTGATTGGCCATTGGAATGCACTGCCTGGGGAGGTGGTGGAGTCACCGTCCCTGGAGGTGTTTAAGGAGAGATTGGATGAAGCTCTTAGTGCCATGGTGTAGTTGACAAGTAGAAGTAGGTGTAGGTGTTGTGTCATAGGTTGGACTTGATGATCTCAAAGGTCTTTTCCAACCTTATGATACTGTGATACTGTGAAAGTTCAAATCCTCTCCCCATAGGGAACGGAAATAACAGCAAACATCATCCCACTATGAATTAGGAAATTAACACTATGTTTTCAAAAGGGGCCAAAAAGGCACATGAATCCGTGAGGTGAAGCCTTCCACTTGGGCATCTTCCCTACCACCATCTCAAAGGTCTCATCCACAAAGTTAAAATCCAGTTTTGCAGCAATGGGAAGCAAAGCAGATGGGTCTGTTACTCTGCAGGACGCTGAGAGAGATGCCAGCAGTTAAAATACTTCCCTATTGTTGTTTTGGAGATGTGAAAAGATATTCCATGCACACTCCTCCCCTAAAAATATTATGGATCTTTAGTGCTTCATGAACGTCGTATCTGCTATTAGCTGGGCTTTGAGAGGGCACTCCCATGAAGTTGGGGTTCAAAACCAAGTTGGTGTGATTCACTTACAGGTTTCATAGGAAACATCTTCACAAGCACTGCCAAGGTCCTTGAAGAAGAGTTAAGGAGCACTGTCAGTATTTGGGTATATCTATCAAAGTAGCTTCCATAACCATCCCAAAGGCAGATGGAAAGGAAAAAAATAAGTTCTTGTCAATCACAATTTAAAATACTTTGTTTACAAGATGTTGAAAAGAAACCCCACATTTTTGCAGACTTTTTGAGCTTTGTTTTTTCACTCCTTTAATTAGTAATTTATTGGATATTTTTAAATCGTTAAGGTTTGCCAAACAGTTCCATCAAACTGCTTCCACCACTGAGTCCATGAGTACTCAGCCAAGTGACGAATAAAAATGAGCAATGTCAACGAAGTGTTCAGCTAACAGGAACCAGGTGCTGCTTGAGACAATATTTTCAAGTCATGCATCATCATGTTGCATTTTTGAGCCTGGTGTGACTTCCTGGGAGCAGTACCAAGGTCAGGCAAACCATTATTTATAATTAATGACATTCTGAAGATTATGCACTCTTAAATTTCCCTTCTTCTTGTCTCTTTTGAGCCAGCCTTTGTCTTAATTTCATTTAATTTTGACTGTCAACTCTTCAGAAAAAAGATCATTATTTTCAGTGTTAGGAAAAAAGCCGTAGACTCCACAGACCAGCCTTGATACGTGCAGTCACCAGGAGACAAACAATGGCTTAAAGACACATAAAATGGTGATTTCTTTGCCCCAGGAAGCAGTTTGATGTTCATGAGCTGCCACCCACCATAAGGTCCCTCGTTCACTCCCACACCACAACTCAACTCCTAACTGCCTTTCAGATTAAACTCTCAGCTGCTGTAGAGGTTCCTGGTGCCTTCTCCACACTCCAGGCACAACCTTACCAAGCAGAGTTCAAGTCCATCTCCCATCCTCTTTCCCAACCTTCTCCCTTTCCTGCCTCAGTCACTGTGACAACCAGCACGGTTCCCTCTGGCTGACAGACCTGGGACCTGAGCAGGGGTTCAGGACATGGCTTCATTTTATCACAGTATCACAGTATCATAAGGTTGGAAAAGACCTCTGAGATCATCGAGTCCAACCTATGACCCAACACCTACACCTACTCGTACTTGTCAACTACACCATGGCACTAAGAGCCTCATCCAATCTCTCCTTAAACACCTCCAGGGACGGTGACTCCACCACCTCCCCAGGCAGTGCATTCCAATGGCCAATCACCCTCTCGGTAAAGAACTTCTTCCTAATGTCAAGCCAATTTTGCAGATTGCCACTGCATAATATCCGTAAAATGCAATTTTCTTATATATTCAGCTGTAAAAAAAACCTTCACCTGCAAGAAATCTCCCATCTGATACAATCTTGCCTCACAAACTCAAACCATGTTGCTCATTCCCTTTCAGAATCCTTTTTATGGACTGCTGCATGGCACGTACCACCCACCAGCAAACCCAGACATCCTTGCTGCCTTGTCGCTTGCCCATTCCTAGCTCCAGGTAGATACTTTGCAGCCTCACAGACTGTGATGTTGCCCATTCAGCTCCTTTGGGCTGATATAACCTCCATATAACATATTTTTAAAGAGCCTTTTGGGCTGAAAGGCTTCATGGATGCCTGCACCGTTACCCATTCACTGCATCTACTCTAAACTTGCTCAGCTAACAACAGGCACATTAGACTCATATTTCCTGCAACCAGAGAACTGAACTTTACTATTAAAAAAACCAACAAACAATCCCCCCCCAAAAAAAATTACGGTCTCTTGCTGGAACACAATGAACTTAAGAAGAAGGAAATACACATTTTGGGTATAATTTTCCTAATGCATCTCTTCAAAGACGGGCTGTTGATATGTGTTTTCCTTATAACAGGCACTACTTAAAAAACATTTTTCTCCTTGTCCTTCTTCCTAAAATTCTTCCAGTTTGCCATTTTGTAATGATTTTGTTATTTCCAGCATTCGTAGTACATTAAATCTCTCATTAGTTGCTTATCCAATAGGAACAGGAGATGATTATCACTTTTTTGCTTTGAATTTATACTGTGATATGATAATTTACTGTCTAGATATTAACAATAAGAGCAGGAAGAATCAGCCCGAACACGCTGGCTGTAATTTGATGAAGGATTTGTGGCTCCCCTTGTCAGTTCTTTAACCATCGATCTGCCCACACAGGAGCTTTGCCTGACTCACCCATGAATTACCTTGTGGCACAGGGGAAGAAGTATTTATTCCAAACCATTACTTCTAAGTCAGAGTGTCTAAACAATATCTACAGCCCGTAAGGGAAGAGATGGTAGTAAAGGACTTATTTACAGCCCTGAATGCCCACGTGCCTTGGAATTTATTAAGAAGTTAAATGACTCAAGTGTTAGTCAGAGCTTGTGCTTTATGTCCTGTTGTAATTCAGTTGTGATTCCACTAAAAAGGTTCTCAGCAGCCCCTGCCAGTTCACAGTGTGGGTCTGAGGGGAGAAAAGGGATCTTGTTTGTCAATACAATTTATTCACATATTTATTCCAAAGTAGGCTAAGGGCAGACAGGCTGCCCTGGTAGCAACTGCGCAGAGGTGTAGCGTCAGAGCTTTCTGTTTGCCCAGTCTTTAAGAAGATACCCATGTTTATTTTTGCTGACAGCGCAAGCAAAATTCAGCCATTCGTTCTAACAGGTGTTCACCCCACGGTGAAGGGCCTTGCCCTGCCCTTCTATCTCCTTTTGCGTTAGGATGAAACAAAATCACATCCCTCCACCAGCCTTGAATCCATGCTCCTGCCAGACAGAAGTGAGGCCAGCGCTCACACTCTGGTGACAGGGGAAGCTTTCTGGATTCAGTGCAAGCCTAGACTAAAATACTTAAATTCTCGTCAGCTGCATGTACAGAGTGCCACCATCACCGAAACTCCCATAGCTTTATAGTCCCCCAAGCAGGAGGAATGGCCAAGCTGCACCTGAGGCAACATTTCTACGCCCCTTCACCAACGCTGGCTGAATAAATTCAGAAGCAAGATGATGACAAACATGAAAACTGGAAGCAACCCTAAAATTCTGCCTGTTTGTATATTTCAAGACAATTCCTGCTTGTAAAGTTCCCAGTTCTTGGACTCCTCAGCTCAGCAGCTGCTTGCTTGGTTGCATAGCAACTTTCTCTCCTGCCTCTGCTTACCAGAATCAAAAGGCCACGTGTTGCATAAAATAATTGAAGTATTTCTTGGTTCAGAAGGATCAAAGTTCAAGCCGGCTGGCTGGCACATATTTCCCTGCATTGCTCTCTAACCCCAAACTCCCACCTTGACGACAACTGATATTCACAGCACTGAAACCACAGACCCATAATTAATTTGCTTTTTTTTTCCAAGGGCACGGTATCGTCTTTCCTGTCAGTGGGCATCACCTGCGCTGAAACCAGAGATGAAAGAGGCACTCGTATGAGAAGACGGAGATCTAGCACCAAGTGGGAGCATCCTGTTGGAAAACCTAACTTAGTAGTGTCCTGATTTGAAGACCCAAAGCTTTTTTGGTCTTCCCCAGTGAGACACGATGGCTCTTCAACACTCCATAAAGGTGACTGCAACAACAGCCTCCTCTCTGGATGCCAGTGATGACAGTGAAAGCAGTCAGCTCTGAAGCCAATGAAGTACACAGGCTCACAGCCCTGGCATGGACAGGCCACAGCGTTCCATCGCCCATCCAAACACTGCTGACACAGCTTTTATTGATTTAGTTGGCTTTAGGAGACCACTTCTATTCCAGCATGCGGCTGAAGCACGCTGAGCTCTCAGGATGCTTCACCACCTCCTCGCAGGGCGATGATCTGGGAGGCTGGTGAGTGAACACCATTTTGAGGGCTTTCACGCACTTCTGCATACCTGCACATTTTCCTTCAGGGTTACCCTCCAACAGGGGACACCGCCTTTCTCGAACGCAAAGACCCAAGCTGTGCCCCATGGCACTGCTCGGCTTCAGGATATGTCTGTACAATTGGTAAGGGTAGACAATTACCCCAAATTCTTCCCAGCTGTCACAAGCATAGTCATCTTTAGGAACAGTCTAACATCCAATAGAAAAGCAATCACCCTAAAAAGATACTTTTTAACAGGACTTTAGGGCAAATAACATGCATAAGCATAAAATGACAAATGAATGCCTTTGGTGGAAATATGCAGATGTATCCATGCAAGGACCCTGTATTCCTCTTGTTCCTGGGAAACAAATGCATGGATTTGACGCAATCGTGCTCTCATTTAATTTGCCTTCCAGTTAAACCTTCCCCAAATATTTTTCCACCTTATAATTTGCAGAGCATTTTTTCAGCAGAAGTGACAATGAAGAGTAACTCCATCCCCATGGAGCAAGTCCAAGTAGCCTGGGCAATCAGGTCTGGTCTGTGTTGTGCTTTTGGCCCAGGCCATCCATCGAAAGCACCAGGGTGTGCTGTCAAGCAGCAAAGAAAAGGTCTGGCCTAGCAAGCAACCAGAAGTGCTCACATCAGCCACACTTCGTATGAGGTCAGCTGGCAAATGCAGCTTCCTGTGCCATGGACAGAAGCAACGCACAAAACCTCAGGGGTTTAGGGAAAGCTTCACAGTGGATCAGTCAAAGTGCCCATCAAGCAGCTTCTGAGCATCCCATTATTCCCCACCAGTCGAGCCAGAATTGCTTCCTTTCTTCTGCTTTCCAAAATCCTGCGCCGTTCCAGTTCTTCTCTCTGAGTCCAAACTGGTTGCTCAGATGTAACCCACCAGAGAAGAATTAGCCCTCTCTTACACCTACCCATATTGCCCAGTACAGGTCCTGCACCAGCTTCAGAGGTGTCACCCTTAATCTCCATCACCTGGAATGAAAGGAGAAAATCTGGCTATTTTCAACACCAGTCTCTGTCTCTTGCAAATCAAAAGTTACTTACCTTGCTGGAAATATGTTGAAATCCCAGATTTAAAACACCTAGGAGCTTCTGAGTCCAGTGCTGGATTGGATCTGAAATGGGCTATGAAGAAAAGAAGGGCAAAAGCTCAAGTCTTTATTCTTAGTTTCCATATGCTGCTAAACCAGACATTTTTGAAGACCCCATTTTCATTAGTTTCATCCTAATTTTGTTCCTTTTTTGACGTGGAAGAGGTGTAAAAACCTTATAAAAACACAATCCTCATGGTCTGCTGCTTACAAACAGCCTCCTCACCACTTTCCTTTATTGATGAGGGAACTGAAAACGCTCAGAGAGCACTAGAAAATTGACTTGTCAATGGTGATTATGTCTACTTACTTTGAAAGAACACAGACACAGTAGAATATTAAAATCCCTAGTCTATCAATCACATCAGATTACAAGAAAACTGATCAAGAATATTTCATCTTAATGAATTCAGATATGTATTGCTCAGAAAACCACTGCACAGGAGGTTTCTGCATACACGCATATGTAAGGAAAAGGAGATCAGAATTATTCACAGGCACAGGTTCTGCAGGTGCCTGGTTAGTGGCCAAACACCCTCTCATAAGCCTTGCCCTTACTAATTCATCTCCTACATTAAGTCCCTGAACAAACGGTGTCCAGTGCCTGCTGGGAAGAGAAAAGGAGATAATGGAAAGACTAAATTTTATCCATACAGTCCTGACTTTAGGAGGCTGTGGTTTGCACCACCACCCACAGATGCCCCAGGCTTCCTTTCCCTGCATCTCAGTTCAGCTCACGGGGGTTGATGGCTCTTCAGTATTTCTTGAAAAAGCGACCAGCTACAGTAGAGCAGTATCAGTCTGTTAGCCAAAAGTAGTTGGGGTCTCGGAGGAGCTTGTTTAGATCTTTTTTCTTCCATCAGAAAAACAGAAGGAAAAAAAAAAAAGAAAAAAAAAGGGGGACAGTAAATGCATGAATGTTGCATACTTCACCCTGCAATAAAAGACGTAACATTAAGAATACAAGTATTCACTGCCCCAGATAAGGAGAAGGAGACTCATACATCATCCACACCTTCCTGACTGTCTCTTCTGCCCTCATTTTACTTCTGAATTGAGTGCTTTTCTTGGAAAGCAAAACCCCAAGAAGCCACACCCAGAGGCAGCACAAGGCCTTCTGAGCAGGACGTACCAGTTGAAGCTGGAAACAGGGCCAGGTCCTGCCTGACATGGAAGGGAGAAAGGGCTTTTCACCTAAATCAAAACAAGGGAGGTTCAAGCATTTTCGTGCTGGATGGGTTTTTATGCTCCATGAGGACAGGCATCACCTCTGGCACGCAGCAATGTGAACACCCAAAGCTGCAGCGCAAGTTGCGACCTCCTGCCACACCACCACAGGCACAGGCATCTGCCTGCTCCTGCCTCTGAGCCCCTCCCTGGGGTCTCTCGGGCCCATGGTTTGAAGGGAAATACATCTTTTGGCATTTTGCTCATTTTGCATTCTTTCTTTTCCATTCTGCCTTGCTATGAGCAATCACCAGCCGCTTTTAGATTGTGGTTTTCAATTTAGCACGTAATTTGAGGCATTAGACATTGACTACACCCAGGTTACCTTTCAGCTGGGGAGAAGGAGGGCTTCAGCTTCTACTCCTCACTATGTTAGAAAAGGGAGAAGTCCCACAACTTTGGGTTGATTGTCTCTCCCCTTGGAAATACCCAGGGGCTGCGTGGAAACATGAAAGGACAATTGTTCTCTTTGTCTTTTCTGCTGCCATTTTCTCTTATGCACCTTAAACACCACAAAAAGTCCCAGGGAAAAATGTACTCTCAAGCTCCCCAATCCCATAAACGTGTTTTCAATTCTGTGAAGATTAGATTTCAAGCTAGAAAGGACAAAAACAGGTCACCTATTGACCTTACAGCAGGAACAAAGCTCTACCTGGAAAAGCCCAGCTGTACCTGGACCTAGAACAACCAGCAGCAAGGAGCAGTAATTTGGGATACTGCTCGATCTGCAAGTACCTTCTCAACTCCTCTAAAACAGCTTTCCAAATAATATCTAGAGACCAAGCAACATATTTGTGCAGGGCATCAGTAATACACAAATTAAATGTATGTGTGTGAAACCGAATAGGTGTGCTAATGAGCAAGCACTGATTTTAGAGGGAATTTGGTTTGTTTTTAGCTAAAATCTAAATATTTATTTTTAAATCTGGCTTCAGCTGCAGGTTGTAGCAATACTGCACACATAATATTCAGAAGTGCATAAAAAGGCTGGTTCCTGATCACCCCAAGGAAACAGAGGTGATTAAAATTTAACCCAGAAACAGTTTGTCTCATTAAAAATCAATCTTCTCCAGAAGATTCTTTCCACCCACATCTCTCCCCATCTGTCTGACACCCATAGAGTGGAAGCGCGCACACCCAGTGGGCAGGAGGCTGGTGGCAGCTTCTTGGGAGTTCAGCATTTGGAAGGAAAGTTAGTCAGTGATCCTTCCAACATGAATAAATAAATAATTTTAATTATCTTTCCTCTCCCTATAAATCTTCCTCATCCAAAAAAGGTCTCGCTGTCACAGTGTTGGTGTGCCCAGCCCCATGGCTTCAGAGTGACCCACCGTCCTCACCTGCTCCTGGGCTTCCCGCGTCCTCAAGTTCCCTCTGGGTGCAAGAGGCACTTGAAGGGATTTGGGGGAGCATAGACACACTTCACTCTTGCACACTGCTTTGGGGGATGAGAAAGGATGTATTTCCTCTTTGCATCATATATCACTTTGGAAATTATATGTCATCTGATGGGGATTTATACGCTGTCAGGGTGTTGCCCTTGTATTATGGATTTGCCTTAAATCCTCCCATTGCTTCCTGTAAACGCTGGTGTGACGCAGTCTGAAAGTTGTGCCACAGCTTCTTGCGGGCTATGCCAGCTGTACCCAACGCAGCCCACAGCAGACAGAGGTGGCGAGACACTTGAGGTAAAGAAATGGTGAAAGAATCCTAAACTTTGGCTCTTCATCAGGGGGAAACACCACTGCAGGGCAACTTGTATTTACCCAGTGCACTCAGGTGAGCAATCCCTCTGTGTACACGGCCCATCTGAGCAAGAAAAGGGGTTGTAACTCTGAGAAAAAAACACTGTATATTTTTCTCATCCTCCAAGCAGGCTCCCAGTTGGTGGAGGCCAACTCCCACTGCTGCCACCTCACTGAACCCCCCTGAAAATCCCTCTGAGAGCAGCACAGAGCCTCCACCTTGCGTTGCCATTCAAACACACATGCAATTGCTAAAAGGAGAGCATCACCCTCTTGCTGTGGAGGCCACCCGGTGCCATGGGGCGCTCAGAGGGCTTTCCTCTATGTGCCTGGCTCCGAGCTCCCATGATGTGCAGGACCACTCCTCAGAAATGAAATAGTGGGTGAGCAATATAATTTCCCTCTTTTTTTTAATTTAATGAATGCAACAATATCAGCATCATTATGATAAAAGATTCCCTCCGGCAAAAGTATCATAAAATAGGAATACAATAAACCCTCTGACTGCTCAGAGCTGTATATTGGTTCTGGCATTTCTATTTTTTATAAATTCCGCTCCAATGTACCTAAAATTGGGCCAAAGCTTATGGAAGCTGGTTTATTGATCTTGAACAGGATTTGCTCCTTTTTTTCTTTGTAGCTCCTCCTACTTCATACTTCCAGAAATAGACAAGAAAATAACCATAAGAAAGCAAAGATTCCTCATGCTGCTCTCCCTGTCATCTCCAAAGGCGCAAGAAAGAGTCCTGCTCACCTTTTGATCATCTTCCCAAAAGGAGTATTGTGTTTAGGTCTCCTGTTTCCTGCTGAGTGGTGTATTGGCACCCCAAGACCAAATGAGAACGGAAACAATTGACAGGGCTTTACAGCGCAGGAACCGTCATCTGGAGGGATGTCAATAGAAGATGAACAGCTCTCACAGGTTTAAAAACATCTTTAATAACAAAGCCTAAGAAGAGCATCACGGTGAGATCAAGCCTTTCACAGGGTACTGTTGTTTCATACCCTGCTCCAAGCACTGAGGCTGTCAGCCTTAGCCTCCCCTCTGGATGGTGCTCCTACCCGAGTAGCGGCTCTGCCTCCACCCCGGCACGGAGCCGCCTCTGGTTTTAATTTTTCAGACAAGAAAAACAATTAGAAATCAACTTGCAAACTGAGGAGGGATGGTTAAACCTGGTGCTGCCCATACAGCTGAAAATTGAGGACATTGAGGGGCTGGAGTGCATCCAGAGAAGGGCAACGAGGCTGGGCAGGGGCTGAAGAACAAGTCCTACGAGGAGAGATGGAGGGACCTGGGGGTGTGTAGCTCAGAGAAGAGGAGGCTGAGGGGAGACCTCATCCCTGTCTACAACTGCCTGAAAGGAGGCTGTGACGGGGTGGGTGCTGGGCTCTTCTCACAGTGACAGTGATGGGATGACAGGAAATGGCTGCAAGTTGCACCAGGGGAGGTTTAGACTGGACACCGGGAAGAATTCCTTCCCTGAAAGAGTGGTCAGGGACTGGCACAGCTGCCCAGGGAGGTGGTGGAGTCGCCATCCCTGGAGGGGCTTAAAAGCCGGGTGGATGAGTTCCTTAGGGACAGGGTTTAGTGGGGAGACAGGCACAGTTGGACTCAGTGATCTCAGAGGTCTCTTCCAACCTTAGGATTCTATGATTCTATGATAGCAGGTTCCTTCCTTGTCAGGGTGGGCACAAGCTTTCCCACCACACTTTCTCGGCCCCTGATAACTTCCGATAGGAATGACAGCAATGGTCCAAAGACATCCTTGTAACAAGCACGACAGAAACACATTTTCAACAGGATGACTCCTGCATTTAAACAGTTTGAAGCTTTTGTGGGGGTGTCATTTAAGGGCGACAGCACATCTGTGGTGTCTGCGTGCTGTTCAGGGGAGTGCTGTGTACAGGGCTGTTCCTCTGATCATTTAAGAAAAAAACCCCACAAAAACATCAAAATAGTTCCCAAAACAGTTTGCACACGTCTGGCTTTTGCAGAACACAGGCATCAGTCCCAAACCAAAATGGCAACACTGAAGGCTGCTCGATGCAAGACTGCGTCTGAGAGTGAAATGAAAGCGCTCTGATTTTTAGAGCACTGAAGATACATGGGATAAAATAATTAGGGCCATTAAAAGCTGTGGGAGATTAGCACGTCTGGAAAACAGACGTTTTCTTGCAATTAGGGTTATTACATTAATATTCAGCCTTAAGGTCTACATTTTGTCAGCCTGTAAATAAATGATGTAGGATAGAAATGCTCTCAGCCAGCAGTGATGTTCTGCAGCAGGAAGGGGTCTGTGTGCTGAGCTGGTGATACAGCACACGGCACAGCCGCACACTCGGACCACAAAACCATTCAACATTGTTTTCAAATAGTTCTTCATTAAATAAATCCAAAAAATGCTACTATTTGAGTGGCCGCTCATTGTCAGGCAGGTAGAAGGCTGCAATGTCTTCAAGAGCGCCAACCCACCACTGCAAGAGGTACGAGCATGCGACAGCGTCTTCCAAGACTCTGCTTCACAGCTCAGACAACAACCTTACTAGCACCACCACTTCCTATGCCCACGTTTTCCAAAGTATGCTTAAAAGTAGGAGTAGGTGTTGGATTGTAGGTTGGACTCGATGATCTCAAAAGTCTTTTCCAACCTTATGATACTGTGATACTGTGAAAAGCACAACTAAGCCCTATCTGCCAAGCCCTGCCACTCAGCAAAGTGGCAACATGCTGCTTGGCTTTAGGATAAGTTAATATTATGGCATTCTTCAACTTTTCTGAAAGTCGGAAGGTTTGGTAATTTTGTGTTCTGCTTTTGCTTCTCTCACTTGCTGTTGGTGTCAGTGTCTAACAGCTGTAAAGTGTAAAAATGTATCACAAGTTGTTGGTTACTATTTGATAAAAAATTCATCAAAGAAAAGCAGTAAAACAGCAGATCTTCAGATATATTTTTCTTGAAAACCCTTGAAAAAAAGGAAGGCAAACCAGAATTGTTAATTAACAATAATAGAATTCTCAAGAGAACAGAAACCAGACTTTTGTTATGAAATCCTATTTGTTCTGTGTCCTGTAAACTCAGCTTTTAAGACAAATGTTTTTAAAGCAAACTAAGAATGAATTGTGGTTTGCATTTATGAGGCATAAAAACTAATAGACTTTTTTACAAGAAGCTTTGTGTGCTCAGTCACAAGACTTTTTATATCATGTTATGGTAGAAATGCAAACAATGAAGTGAAGCGGTGCCACATCTGAACATTTACCAATGCTCACTGACAACAGGGCTGTGGCAGGGGAACCTCCCATGGATCTGTCCCTGCACTTGGAGCCGGATACGGCTTCCACCAAAGGTAAACGTGGCTTTACCTGCCCACGGTGACCTGTGCGGGAGCAGCTCTGTAGTCTGGTGCAAGGCAGTGGCTAAGGAATCACGTTAGTTTTCCTGGGGCAAGATCTGGCTCAAGAGCAGCTGTGGTGTTACTAAGAGTGCACAGAGACAGGGCTGGGGAAGGTCAAATTATCAGGATGCTTTGCACCTTTTGGGGTCTCAGGTAAAAGTAAGCAGGGAAGGACACAAACATGAACAATATAAATGGCAATAATTGAGTCTTCAGCCCCCATGAGCCCGTTAACTATTCCTATTACCAATGTCATGCCCAAGTGACAGGGAATAAAAGGTTACTTTAATCATAGAATCATAAAATCATAGAATCAGAAGGTTGGAAGAGACCTCTGAGATCACGGAGTGCAGCTGTGCCTGTCTCCCCACTAAACCCTGTCCCTAAGGAACTCATCCACCCGGCTTTTAAGCCCCTTCAGGGATGGCGACTCCACCACCTCCCTGGGCAGCTGTGCCAATCCCTGAACACCCTTTCAGGGAAGAAATTCTTCCCAATGTCCAGTCTAAACCTCCCCTGGCACAACTTGCAGCCATTTCCTCTCGTCCCATCACTGTCACTGTGAGAAGAGCCCAGCACCAACCCCGTCACAACCTCCTGTCAGGCAGTTGTAGACAGGGATGAGGTCTCCCCTCAGCCTCCTCTTCTCTGAGCTAAACAACCCCAGGTCCCTCAGTCTCTCCTCGTAGGGCTTGTTCTTCAGCCCCTCCCCAGCCTCGTTGCCCTTCTCTGGACACGCTCCAGCCCCTCAATGTCCTTCTTGCAGTACAAAATAGCCATTTTTAGAATTTCACCTTGGCATTTCTGAGGAATAATTTTAAAACCTCATCTTTTATCTACTGATTTTAAAACATTGCCCGTGCTTCATAGAAACAGTGAAAGTGGCCCACTCATCAGTCCCTATTCACTGAAGCATCTCTGGACCCTTTCAATATGTCTATTTACTTCCCAAACGGAATATCATTTTGATTTTGTAATTAATTATCCAGTCTGGTTTTTTCCTTTTTCTGCCCTGTATCAAGTATCTTTAATTTTCCATATTTTCGTTATCTTCCTAGCAGTCTTTCTAATAACCCCAAGAGAGGTGCTTCATTTAATCTTTTCTGTCTACAGATTTTGATCACCAGCTTGCTTGTTTGAATTAATCCTCCTCCTGCACCCTCTTGCTAAGTGCTAGAAATAAAGTACGTATCAATTATCCCAAGCAGAGTTTGCCTAGGTTTGCAGCTGCTCAGCTCCCACAAGCTCTCACAGCTGGCTCCCTGGCACCACTCTTAAGTCTTGTCACATTCAGGTAACTCATCTACCTGTGCTTTAATTCCCAAGAGTTAGAACAGGAGCCGCTTCACAACCCACTTCCAATGACTGAGATGCCCAGGGAAGCCAAACCAGTGGTTGTGACTTCTGGCCCCACATGGCTTTGCCATGGCCACTCCCGCCCACTTAATAAGCAATGGAGGACTGGCAGGGGCGCTGGTCAGGGCAGGCAGGGGAAAACACCAGAAGGGATTCAGCCCTCCTCCAGCCATGGCTCAACACAAACCCCAGCGAGAGTGGACAACCAGTGCTGGTGGTGGGGATGCCCTCTGCAACCTCGCTGCGTCTCGTCCAGTCGCTCGCAGCCGGGCTGGCGGGTGGCGTACGTGTCCAGCCACTGCTGATATCTATTCCAGGACTGCAAAAGGTACAAATTCGTTTCAGTAACAATGATCTTGGCAGGCAAAAGAGGCAACTCCAGCATGATTTTTAATACATACATATTTTGGACTCCCACCGAGAGTTATTAGTTATTAAAAAGCAATCAAACGAGGCTGACTTTGGAGTACATTGTTAGCCATGTGATATCAATTAAGGTCCAGTCTCTTGACCGCAAGGAACTGACATTACCTCACACGCAAGCAGAATTAAATTCCTCCGTTCCCGTTCCCCCTATTTGAAGTTGGTGATGCCAAATATCTCCCACATTGCCAGGGAAAATGCTGCAGTTCTGAAGATGTGGATGCCTTCTATTTGTAATCCATGGAGCTCCGTAGCAAATCCTTTTGCTCAAGGGAAGGATTCGCTTGTCCGTGCAGTGCTAAACGACATGGCTATCAGTCCAGTGACCGAAGCGGGGCCGGCCAGCCAAGCAACTGCCCACCGAGTCCCAGGAAGACTCCTGGGTGAGCTGTTATGCCACTTGTTAATTACTGGCGAAGAGCAAGGGGGTTCTTTACTCACCCTAATGACAAACCTGGCTTTCCTCAATGCTTTTCAAAGCCTAACACTGCAAGGACTCGCAGCCGTGCTGCGGGTTGAGGTGGCCGCTCTACTGCCAGTAGCATCACACACAGAAGGTGACCACAGAGGTGGACCAGAAGCCACACACAGGACACCGAGCAGGTAAAATGTGGCTACAGTTTTGGCAACAATTTATAAAATTAGTACCGTCTTCTACCTCCTATAGAACTTTGAAACGAGTGAAAGTTTCCACCCTCTAGCACTGGAGAGGCATTTATATCTCAAACTCCACCCTTGGTATCAACCGGAAACCCTAAGAGAAGGGTTAAGACTCGTGTTGACAATATGATGCTATCTTAACAGATTTCTGACTCTCCCAAATAGGCCTCACTCAGATTTCACTACAGATCTGTGCGTTTGCTTAACAGGCATGGCCTGGAAATGCCTCTGTGGCACCAACCATCAAGAAATTTTCCTCTGATACCTCTGTGGTTGTCGAACTGTCCTGTAGCCAGTAACCCAGTCCTGCAAAAGGGCACAAGAATCTACATAGAATATTTTGTAGACAGCAGAATTGCTTGAGAGAATGTCATATTTCCTTTTCAAAGCAACCTTATCTGTTTGGGGCTTGTCAGCTTTGCCCATTTTAATACCAACACTGTAATTTAAGACTGTAAAAGGACGAATACTTTTGTCAGCCGAGTTCGAGGAGGGTTTGTATCTATAGTGCTATGCAAAATACACTTACACAACAGTTCTATCAGAATGCAAAATCACAAATAATTGCCAAATTAATTAGAATGAATATATTCAAGCTTAACAGCTCTCTTGCCAATTAGTGAAAAAAATACCTATTATCAGTTGTGATGAATGAAAATATTTTTTTCAGTTATGTCAACATGGATATTCAAGGTTACAAACTGTGTTTTAAGAGTAGGCTTGATAAAAGCAACAAAGCTCTGTGGAACAATTTTGTAGTTACGTAAAGAAGCCGTACTCTACAAATAAACCTGTGTATTTGACACGCCCTGCAATGAGATTTTATACAAATATATTTTGTATGTACTTTTATAAGTGTACTATGCATCAATATTTATATAAAATGAATACTTCTTGGAAATAGTTCACTTCTGCTCTGTAGTTCAGTTACAGCATCTTCATTGCATCGTCCTATCTGTATGACTTGAGATGATTTATTGCCAAGGTAGTGCACTGTAGGGGAACACCTACAAACATTTAGACAGATTTACCGCAGCATACCAATATGTCACATATTTGTTATTTCCATCTGCTAGAACCAGGGCTCAAGTATTGCATTTGGGATTTGTATTTCAGGTGCACTCAGGTTTGTGGTTGGTGGAAAGGTTTCATTTCACAGTCGTAAAGAAAAGATTTATTTGCAAATCTTATCTTTCCGAGGCCCAAGGATGGGGGTATTTTTCTCTTCTCCTTCAGGTCCAGTTCAAGGTTTGAGCCAATATTTATGGTTTTGATAAGGTTTCACACAACGGAATGAAAGCCAATGAAAGATGAGACATTCCTGTCTGAAAGGATCCACTTGTCAAACGAAGCACTAAGACAAGAAAAACCAGGAGTCTGGATGTTGTGACCTTCTCCTGTAAGAGTTTTTGCTTTATAAAGTCTTTTCCATCACAACCCATAGGATAACGCTCACAGGCACCTTCCCCACAACATATTCTTGGGAGCAGATCACACCATCTTCAGAACTGGGCACAACCAAAGGCTCCATGATTTCAGCTGTAAGTGCTGGTGTGTTAAAAGCTGGCAGCCCAGAGCACACTAACACGGAGCATAAAAGTCTCCGTTTCCCATTGTCATAGAGATTTGAAGGAAAGTTTCTCTCTTGAAGCACAGAAGTGATGTTCAAAGAACATTTGGGTGCTACTAATACCCAGTGGTTCCCAAGAATGGAGTGAAAAGCCCAGTACCAATGCTGTGTCCCATGGTGAGCACCAATGGCCTCTTGACTACGTCCCTGTGGTCAAAACGGAGAGCCCAGACCTCATATGGGACAGCAAGTGTAGTGGAGGAGTCACCAAGCCAAGGAACGGCCCAACAGAAAGCAGCTTTCTGCACAGACATGGGCATCCACTCCAGCTCAACTCAATTTTATGTTATCTCAATTTCAGGGTTTCCTGCCCCGACACAAACATATCCAAGCCAGATCTTGTTTTACATTACGTTTTTTGGCTGGTATTCAAATATCTGCGCCATCAATCTGATCGTTCTTTTCTAGCCACATCTTGACTCCCTCATTTGTTACGTGCCTTTGGCTGCTACCAATAGGAGCAGGGCTTACGGAGACAACAGGAGCCTTCGTGCAGTGCTTTAGCATCTCAAGTGCTGCAGCACGACGCAAACATTGTGTGTAACCCATGTACCTGCCATTCACTGGCAAAACAAAGCTAACGCTGTCCAAATACCCTTATGTTTGACATTTCTGAACTTTGAAGCATCGACTTTTTAAAGTCAAGGTCAAAAAAACCCTGAAGAACAATATTTGTCACCACGGGAAGGGTTTTAAGAAGAATCCCTGACCAGCATTGCCCCAAAATATGCTGCCCACTAGTCTCCAAGGGCTTGTGGCCATATTTATTCTATCGATACTAATCAAGGATGAGAAACTGCTAACAAACCACTGGGTTTTCCGATGCCCTGGATCATTTGAAATGTTGCCACCAGTGCCAGTCTCTCCAGCACTGAGGCAGAGGATCTGCCCAGATTGGAAACACCAGTCTAAGATAAATATTGTGAATTCTACTGCAACTCAGATAGAGTGGTTGGTCCCTTTTATATGCAGCACAGAGCAGAACTTGAAGACCTACAGGAAGGAAATAAAAATCAGTCACGATACGCTAAGTTTTCGGTTTGGGGCAGACACAAGCAGAAGGGCACTTATTCAGTCGCATAAATAATGGCAGAGCACGGAAGAATGGGGTGATTTTACACACTATCACTGTACCAGAGCAAAGAATTGTGCACGGGGAGCCAAAAGATTTTAAGCAGCTTTGAAGTTTCACTACTAATACAAAAAAAACCCTTGCACACCATGTGCATAACCCAGTAACTCATTGCCACATCTTATCATTGCATTCAACAGCTTACATACAAATCAGTCATTTCCACAGAAAAAGAGAACTGCAGATGGTTCTGAATGAGGTAAATAGGTTTCAAAATATGTGAACACTCATATTTCAGGACAGACTCATGACACTGGAGAAAAATGTCCTCTGGTGGGCAGGTATTGCATCACCGGATGATCATCGCTAACCTGGAGCACAAACCACTTTCAAAGACCTGACAACGCACAGAAGGGACCACTACTCTGCCTAGTGTGGTAATTCCCAATTACTGAAGGGGCTTGTGTTGCATTTTAGGGCATCCTCTTACAAAAAAATAGCATTTGCTATCCTTGAAGCACATACAGGAATTCTTGGCTGCTTATCCACATAAACGTAGAATTCCACAATTTGCCTTGGGCTTTCTCCTGGCATTATCCTGCCCATGCCTGGCACCTCTGAGCTGCTTCCAGACAAGAATTCCTGATTCTCTGGAGTGAGTTGATGGTGAAGCACAGCATACCATGCCTTGAAGCTGGGGTTAACCCATAAACAGTTCAGCTAACGTCTTCCACAGACTCAACATTTCTAAAGGCGTCACTGCAGGTTGGCACTGCCACCAGCCCATCCCAGGATGTTTTGAGAAGAAAGTGGGGAGGGAGAGCTGCAAGGAGCCTTTAATCTTCTGCAGTCCCACTGGTCCATCGGACCTCAACCTCAGCCAGGGCTCACTTCTGAATTACCTCCTTTCCTGCTCCATCAGCAAGATGGTGCAGCAGTAGCAGGGAGGATTGCTGACTGCTGAGGGTCCCAAGGACAGCGGTGTTGGCAGAGAAGGGCAGGAGCCAGCTCAGTAGTGTTTGCCTTTGACTGTTGCAAATACAGATCGAACATTCCCGGATACCAGGTCCACCAGGCAGCAAAGTACCAAGCAAGATGAGGGTGGGAAATGGAGAGCAGGGAGGGAAAGTAATATCTCTTTTTAGATATTTTTTTCTTGGCAAAGAAAAGTACTTGATGTGAGGTTTTCAGGAAAGCAATTACATTTTAAAAGCTTGCATGAAGCCTGCACTTTGCCCCACTGGACTTAATCCAACCCCAGCTGAAATCACTTGCCAGTGGCTTGCACTTGGGCTTTCATGTAAGTCAATACTTTGCATAAAAATTCATAGCACAAAATTACCCAATAGATCTATTTGTACTAAGTACCTTTCTATAAAATGTTGAGCAAACAAGCCCTTATATTTTTAGGAGCATTTTAAATGTTTACTATGAAATTTTATTATGTATTAAACTTAATTACCCAAATTAAATTCTCAGTTATTGTACCTGCGCCTGCTGGTTTCTTTTTTCTTCACCCGTGCCAGATGGCAGTGCTATCCGTTTTTGTTTTGAATTTTTGATTTTATTTATGCAGATATTTTATGGTGGTGGTGAACTACTGATAGAATCTGGTTAAGCTTTAGTATTACTGACAGGCTCTTTACTGCCAGTCACAGCTGGCAACACTCACTGGGAGTTTTTTTGAAGAAAAGCTACAGTGATCCAACAAATGAGACTGGAAAATGCTGTCTGCTAGGATCTAATATTGAATCAAAACCAGATTTCCTTTTGGGAGCCAAATGTTTCTTGAAATCAGGTTTTTGGAGATGAAAACATTACATCACCTTGGGGGGAAAGGGAAAAGATACAGTAGGAAATTTTAAGGCAAATAAGCCTTATAGTGCTCAGGACTGCTGGTGATTAATTTTATTTATGCATTTATGGAACTTCTTTTACATTTTCGTACTAAGTATAGTAGACTCCTCCTCCCACAGCCTGGGCCTCTAATAAGCCACTGAAATAAGATGTTACATTCTTATTCTTTTGATTTGAAAACTGAATTTCTTGTTTCTCTAAATGCTGTACCAGGCATATATTTTCTGATAAGCTTAATGATGAGCTCTGCTAGCCGTGGAAATTACACAAATACGATTCACTGCAAAGATATGCCCCTTCCAGAGACCACGTCATTTACTGATCCTAGTAGCAAGGAGCTGAAAAATCCAGGCATGAAATCATGTTTTCCAGCTATGCTTTTTTGTTATATTTACGGTCTCTTTGGTAAAATCAAAGGAATGCACTTCTGTGTACTGGGGCATAGTTTGAATGGCACAGCAACCATTGTGCCACACAATTTGGAGCTGGGCTGCTTGATTACAAAAGCATGTCCTCGCTCCAGCTTTTGCACAATGCAGCCGTTTAAATCACAGGGAGTTTAAAACTGAAGTCACTTGAGAACTAAAATTGCATGTGATGGCAAAATGGTAGAAGATATTAAGTCTGGGTTGGCAATTTCAGAGCAATTTCTAGAAGTCTGAGAGATTACTTGTGCATCTATGGGATGTATAACAGGCAGCACTCATTAAACTCATTTTCCCTTGCTTGCATCATGAGATTTTTCTATCTTGGCACTTCAGTGCGGGACTTCTTGAATTTATAAACAGGTATCAACAAAGGAGAATGAGGTAATGAGCTTCTGAGGAATGGAGCCTTTAAATTCTGCTGTTTCTCTCGTGAGATATGCAGTCTGCTACCATATGTTTATTTATTACTGTGTTGGGCAAAACCTTGCATTCCCTACTCGGTGCAAACATGTTCACGATGTGACAACCCTGTGTAAATCCTTTAGCAGGTAATGGCATGTTAATGCAGTGCCAGCCCTCCCGTTCCTTTCAGGTGATGTGCCACAGTGTGACATCCCAGAAACCATGAGTCAGGCAAGGGACTGGGGTTTGCAACACCTGGTACCTCCCACTGACACAGCACGTGAACATAAGGAGGTGGAGCTCCTCTGTGACCACCAGGGTCCCTGGGGTAGGTGCCAAGGTAAGGGTTTTCCACAAGTGTCCCACTCAGTTTCACACTCACATTTATCTGTACCGTGACAGCAGAGCCACCTCCAACCGCATCATCTCTGGCAAGCGGATGGGGAGCCAGACTCCCCCCACATGTTAGTCCCTCCTAGGAGCACACAGCAGAAAGACATGCTGAGGTGACACTTCATCACACACTAAGAGCTAGGATAATTGTGTAATAAATAGTTATAATCAACTACAGGGACTTTTTTTTTTGTCTTTTTCATCCTCTGGAGAAGAACCCAAACCGTGTAAGCTGTCAAGGATGCCCAGGGTGACAGACATTATGGTTCAATAAAAGCAGGTTTAATGACATGCTTTTTCTACTTTTCAGAACTACCTGTACTAAATAGCTCTAAATCTTTCTATCAAGGCGATTCCCAGGTTTCTAAAAGACAGATAAGATGAGACTGCTCCACCCAAATGTTACACACTGAAAACACACTCAATTGAGTTTTATCAGAAATACACAAGAAAAATGCTGTGGCTATTACTGGAGAGCTAATGTCTGACATTTGTCTCCTCAAGGTGACATCTCAGAGACCGGGTCTCCTGTCAAAGCATCGGTTACCTGAGGTGCAGAAGCTGTCCTCCATCGTTACTCAAAGCAGCTCACACCATTTCCACAGGAGAGGCAGTTTAAGGCTTACCAGATGCTGTTACAAGCTGCCTTTTTCTGCTTTTCCTTTGCTATTTAACCCTTAACCCTGCCACCAACCAAACGTCAGTAGATTCACTCTTTTCCGAAAGCCTGTGACAACCGTGTGACACCCACAACAGCACAAGGAAGACAAAACAGGGGCCTCCTTCCATCAACCTCACAACTATTTAATTAGGAAAGCCATTGCAGAACTGGGAAGCACAAGAGGGAACAAAGGGTGCCACAGTTTTTTCTTTTCAGCTGTTAAACAGCTCTAGAATTTTTTGTCCGTGTTTGCACGTATTGTTCCTGTTATTAAATCTTGGTGTACACCAGTTAAGACCATTTTGATTTCCACCTGCATGAAAGGTACTTGTGTCTTGCATGACTTTATCTACAAGATTAGTGTTATTTCTGGTTTTTACCTAATTAACTCCACAGGCCCGATAGCACGCACTTATCTCTCCGGCAAGGATGCGTTTAGCTGCTCATCTAAAGCATAAAATTATCTCATAGCCTAGTTATGCTGCTGACACGGGGTCATGACAAATGTGCCAACAAAACAGAATCCCCAGCGCTCCAGCAGACAACAACGAACCTCATATTTCACTGTAACTTGGCAATTAAATCAGAAGAAATACCTCAGGAGAGGAGCCATTCTCCAGGATTTCACACAGAACAAAGCTCGGCTGGTGAATTAGCTGAGACCCGCTGCAGCGCACAGGCAAAATATGACCCACACCGAAACTCTTTGTTCTTAACGTTTCTAATGGCATAAAATAGGATTTCTGTAAGGAAGGGGCAGGGAAGGTGGCAGCCTGCTGCACGAGACCATGCTGGCTTAGGGAAGCGCAGCACAATTCAGCATCACTTCAACCTGCAAAGCCTGCTGGGCACCCCATCCCGTAGCTCAGCCGAGATGGAAAAGAAGCCCGTAGCCCGTGATGCTGGGACTGTCCTGGCCCCATGTGCCTTCCCACAAGCCCACCAGTGGTTGCTGTCACAGAGATGCTTGCACCAACTGGGACCACCCATCCTGTCCCATGTCACCACCATCCTGACATCAAGGCTTTAATCACTAGGGGCAGCGCAATGACGGTTCTCGTGCTGCTTGCAGACCAGTGGTGAGCTGTAATGAGTCAGTTAGTAAAGGCCAGGCAATTATTGCTGGTCATCCTTCTGCAAATGGTAGGAAGGAGACCGCGGCCTTTCCCCTCTGCTCGGCACAGGCCCACGCGTTGCCATACGCGCTGGTAGGACGTAGTTTTCTGACAGGTCACACAAATTTAATCAGAGCATGCTACCTGCAGAAGACTCTGCAATGGCCGAGGGAGAAGAGCAGGCACCACTGGAAGTGGCAGTGACCTCCTCCAGGGGTTGCCAAGCACAGGCCATGCTGCAGTAGAGGATTGCGTACCAGGATTCCGCGGCTGCCCTCACAGCAGAGACAGCTCCAGCTCGCCCGGCACCACTCCTTTGCCACTGCCTAGCGGTAACCATTAGAAACAGCGAAAGGAGACACAAACGCCTTTTCTCTGTGTGGCCAGAGCTGACTTGAAAACACTCAAAGAAATCCATCTGGAAACCACTCGGGAGAGCCTGAGTAGATGTGAAGTACAGTATATTGGTCACGGGCACCATCGTGATGTAGCACAGTTTCAGATTTCACCTGTTTCTGCATCTGGATAGGCCTAACATCTTTTATGGATATAAAAATATCCCACAGTTGACGGTATCATCATTTAACCTCATTTTTGCTTTCTACAGGAACTTCCTTTGAAGTTCATCTGCATATTTTGTTATTGTCTCGGCATCCGAAAAAGCTGTTGTTACTTGAAACCACCAGGTCTGGAACCCATTAAAGATGAGACCCAGCCAGGGAGCACCAGCATGATACTAAATACTCAGCCACAGTTCAATCCAGCTGTGCGAGAAAACCTTGATTAATTATATCCTCAGTAACTATTTCTGCTATCTCTAAATGGGAGGTAACTAATTTGAGATAGCAATAACTTACTTTTTCACATGCACACGATGTGTATCAACTTTGAAAAATTACTCATTTGCCAGGAATGAAATCCACTCCTGCCCTTCGTTCTCAGAATATCTATACTGCCCACAAAAAAACCATACCAGTCACATTATGCGTTATTCATAGGATTATAATGTTTCCTCTCTTTCCAAGAGCAATAAAAGTTACAGGGAAATAATAGGGAATGTAATGCATAACACAAATCAAAGCATAATAGGTAAAAGTCTGATAATGGAAATTGGGAAAGGAGAGAGATGCTCCAGTTTGCACCATAATAGGTCCCTCCTGAAGGGATGGGTGGATTCTGTACCAAATGAGGTGCACAGTAAATAAAAGGCACTCTTTTGCCATCAGAGCTGGGCAACTTCTAATGGCATGTTTTCAAAAGGTGTTTTCACCTTGCCAACACAAACACACAGAGTAATCTTTGTCTTAATACGTGAGCAGTTTTCTCCTGATGAAAAAACATTAACTGCCTTTTCACACACACCTTCCACCACAGACATTAAAAAACCCAAACCAGGGCACACCTCCAGACACTCCGTCCCATCTTTCTAGCAATAACTGGCACTCACGCCCACTGCCTACACAACCTGTTCCTAAAATGTTCCTGTGCCAGGCTCAGACTTCACCTCCTTAGGCTGTTAGCACAGGCTTACGAAGATCTTCAAATGCACTGCCAGAACCTGCTCAGTAGATAAGAGATTGTTACTTCAAGTATCTTCAATGCTTCCTCACTGTACATTAGAAAAGTATTTTCTCACTTCCAGTATTTCTGGAAAGAGCTTCTTGCAGAAACCCACATCCCTTGCTGAGATAGAGGATTTGAACCTCCTCTGTCTTTCAGCAGGATAAATCAGGGATGTAACTATTTGAGATCAACCAACTCATGGAAAAGGAGAATGGACAGAGCTGTGGCCACCCAAGGAGCCCACCGAGCCACCCTGCCGTGGGCACGTCCCACCAGAACACAGCAACTCGCTACACACACCCCGTGAAGGAAGAGCGCTGGGCTGGAGTCCAACCCATACAAACCCAACTAACTGTAGGCACTGGCTGCTCCAGAGCACCCCTAACCCCATCGATGTTGCGGAAGCTGGGCACTTTCGTTCATTCTGGGAAGCACTTTCCTATCACTCGGTGGCACCGGGCAGCTCTGCTGAGCTGTTCACAGAAAGCTCTCCGACATCTTATCCTCACTTGTCAATCCTTTGCAGAACAACGAACTACCCAGGTTTTCACACATCCAGGTCATGCTCAGACAGAAAAAATCACAGCCTGGCCGCATCCCTGCAGGAGCCTTGCCGTGCGCTTCCACCCCCAGCACAGCTTTAACAGCTCGCAGCTTTAACCCCACTAGCAGCACACGATCAACACGTGCACCATGGCTGTGCTTCCAATATATTTCACAATCCTGAAACAAAAATAGCCCAACAGTGTGAGATACTCTTAAGCAGGTATTCTTTTAATTTCAACGCCAGAGAAGCACTGGGGATGTTCCTTCATGAGTGCTTCTGGAGAAAACCCGCAGGTGAACTGCTTATATTTACTCAACACATACATATTCACTACATTTCCCCAAAATCATTCCGTACCATCTTGTGTCTGATTCCCGGTACTACAGTACCCACCATGTTGCCCATTTGAGCCAATTCTGGCCATTCCCCGTGATCCTTTGTCTTTCACAGGTGTCTGATCAGTAATTTCCTCATCTGATGGATGATTTCCTTATCTCTAGCAGACAGCAGTGGAGTACGGGGTCTATGTTATGTTATGTTATATTATATTATATTATATTATATTATATTTATTATATTATATTATATTATATTATATTATATTATATTATAATGTTATGTTATGTCATATCATATCATATCATATCATATTATTATACATCATATATTATTAATTATTATGTATCATGATTTATTATTAAATATCAATATATTATATATAATATATATGATATTATTAACTAAGTGAAGATTACAAGTCCCCTTGCTTCAATCCTTTTCCGAAAAGGTGCCACAGAAGACAGGATAACATCTCTCCAAACATACAACCACGTGCTCTAACATCCCTGACCAATCGCAATCCTAACTGAAGGAATTGTCACGGCACTTCCAACGAATTACTGCTGTACAAGAGAGCTCTTCCTAAACTCCAAGCTTAGCCTTCGCACCTTAGCTATCAAAATTCAAACCAACAGCCTGACCCAACTTTCTTACAGCCTCCTCCAGCCACCCAGTGCCTCTCATGTCCCAGCCACCCCCCAGAGGTGACCTCTCCTGCAAAAGCCATGGCAGAGGTGCAGCTGCAGCGACTGGGCAAGAGCACCTGACCAACGTCCCCTGGCACTGCAGGGACAATCACTGGCCTTTCCCCAGGGCAGTGGAGAAGTCATGAGGTGGAGATAAAAGAACCTTCCAACGGGTAAAAGGACCCAGTGACGCTCAATAGTACAACAAAAGGAAGGAAACATTTTAATGGACTTCAGGAAAAAGCTGTTCCAAATTACATTAGAAAAAAGGTATCATGAATGTCCTTGTTTTCACAGAAGGGTATATTCTCTCACTGTAAACTCTTGGCAGACTGAACACTCCAGTCAACAGAATAAAAACCATATATTTAAGCTATCACTTCCCAATTAGACACAAATTAATAATTCACTGCCACAGGGAAACATGAGCTCAATCATATATCATTCTCACAGCAGCTAATTGGGCACGGAGCGGGCCAGCTCTGTTAGTAAATGGTAAATAATGCATACAGTACATCAAATTTCGCATATGGACAGACGAGCTAATTGGCTTCACGCTTAAAGAAAAAAACACTTTTTAAGAAGTAAACCTTTCACCTCCACATTAACAAACAAGATTGCCTTCACATACACTTCCCGTTACATATGTCCATCATACAGCAAATATTACGAAGCATTCCATTTGTGTGTGTGCACGTGTATACATTTATATATGCACACATACGCATACATTGACACACAGAGAACCTTACAATTCAAATAAAATTGAACGCAAATACCTGGATATTGAAGTCGCAAAGCTTCCAAGAATAACATATACACATACGATTTTCTAAGAGTCTGCTGGGGGGGGTACCTCCTATCAAAGGATTCTCAATCACACACATTTATTTGCAAGTTTTAGGACAATTAAATGCAATTCATTGGCAACATCTAACTGCTTTTCCATGTCAAAATGAACCACTTGCCACTGGAAAGTTAGGGAGCGGTACCGCTGCAGAGGGTTTTTTTTGTTTGGTTGCGTTTGGATGGGGTTTTCTTAAGACCAACCAAAACATAAAGCTGCTCTTACAGTTCTTTGAGTTTAAAACATGAAAGGAATGACTCTCTGCTTTTCTCCTCCCCCCTACACACATCTAAGCCATTGTGCTTGCTGGTGCAGTGTATTCCTATCCACACAGCACAGCTGCTCCTGAGGTGCAATCTCACAGCTCCACAGAAGGCTTGGTATGAACGGAAGATGTATCAACTTCAGAGCTTGAAAACTGAGCAGACTCGGCCTACAGAGAACAACACTTACTTTCTTTCTTCTTTTTTAAGGTAGGTAGGTAAACAATGAAAACCACCTTGATGAATCACTGGTGATGTTGCATATTGATGTTGAGGTGTAACAACCTAAATGCTCTCTGTTTTTTCTGCAGTGCTCATAACACACTTAGATATTCGTCCCTTTTCTGCTCTCCCCTACAGACTGAAGAGGGAAAGAAGTCCCTTACGTGCTGTCCTGGTCGATGCCAAAGGAACTCACCAACTTACAGTGGGATGCAGCGGGATCCAAAACTGGGCTCTTTGTAGTTGAAAAGGAAAGTCTTCAGCCAACTAGAAGTGAATTCTGATGGAAACTTCATGATTTTTCTTTTCCAACAGATTAATTGAAAGGAAAGTTTAGCTTGATGTTTCATTCCAGTATCTTTTGGCAACTGATACTCAGTGATAACTGATACGTTTGCTATTTAGGAGCAAAAGCTTTTCTCCTCCATGCCAATGGCATCAGACATTTGGTATTGATAACACGAGGGATTTGGCCCAAATTCCAAGTTATCTAAGGATCCAAACTCATGATACTGATTATTTTTCAAATCTCATGTTTTCTGAGACAAGCTGGAGTTCACATTCCCTCATATCTCCTTGCATGTTTGAACCCTTAGAAAATAGCTGGTTTGTGTTTCAAAAAGTCTGATTTTCTAATCACAAGGACTAGAATTTTCTCCTTTTTATTTTTTTATATGATTCAAAATTCTCACATAATCCACAGCCTCTGAATGCTGAGGAACAATTGCAGATGCCACAAGATCAAATACCTTTGTGAGAACTCCCCAACCCACTGCAAATCAGCGCAAAGTCAGCAAGGGCTGCAGGGATGGCAGCCACCTCACTGTCTGCCACGTGTAATGGTCCCTTCAGGGTCCCAAACAGCACCCAGGAGCAGATTTCAAAATGCACGTGGACCAACTAGGAAACAGGCAAGCCTGGTGTTCCCAAAAGCATCGTCTCCAAGCCATGAAATACAACCGTCCGAAACCACAACCAAGTAACCTGCATCTCCATCACCGAGTGCTCCGCAGTGCTGCTAATGTCAACACGATGCCATGTCTTGACACGAAGCATCACGGCAGACGATGACTTGCAGACCAAACAGCTTGTAATCACCCTCCCAGACTATTCCTGCTCGACGTAACACCACATGGCTGTGGGCTACAGAGGAGGAATGCCACAGCCTGGGGCTCTTGCTGGCAGATGCCACCAGTCACAGATGTGACAAGGAAGGGGAGCAGCAGGATACCACCGCAGAGTGTGGAGTAAAAGCATATAGGCAGTCCTTTGCATTTCTGTCTATGGTTTCTGTGTGTCGCTCCCAAATGAAGCCAGCAACCTTCACTGAAACTTGGAGTATCCTTCAAAAAATAAATACAAAGACAACAAAAGTCCCCATCAAAGGTGGAAACCTATACCAGCAGGTGACTTAGGGACATGAGATATACTCAGCAGATGCCAAAATGTTAGAGAAAGACCATGAGTGAGAAGAAGATGATGACAATATTTCTGTCTGGTTGTGCTCTGCCCTGGATGGCTTGGTGAGAAGGGCAGGTTATGTCATCCAGAATGATCACAAACACCCTCATGGCAGGAAGACACACCCCATGCTTTCAAATATTTGCTCTGGAAGCGGGAATCCCAAACCTAAATCATCCACCGTAGACTTCTGTGTGGCAGGAGGCATCTCAGCTCCTGTGTGTGAGGAAGGCTGGGATCTTCCTCCTCCCCCGCCCACACTCGAGCAGCCCTCAGTTAAGAGCTCAGATTTGCAGTCAAACCTCTCGGTTCAGCAGGAACATCTGGCCAAGATGATGAATCGATAGATTTTACATGCTGACTCTCAGCAGCTTTGGTGACAGAACATCCAAAGAAGTAAAAAACTAAAACACAATCACAGCTCTGGACAACATTTATCAAGAAGTGAAGGAAGTTTTGCCTAAATGTGCCTTTACGGTATCACAGTATCAAAAGGTTGGAAAAGACCTTTGAGATCATCAAGTCCAACCTATGACCCAACACCAACACCAACACCTACTCATCGTCTAAACCCTGGCACTAAGTGCCTCATCCAAGCTCACTTTAAACACCTCCAGGGATGGTGACTCCACCACCTCCCCGGGCAGTGCATTCCAATGGACAATCACCCTCTCAGTAAAGAACTTCTTCCTAATGTCAAACCTAAACCTCCCCTGATGAAGCTTGAGACCGTGTCCTCTTGTTCTGTCCTCGGTCACCTGAGAGAAGAGACCAACCCCTGCCTGACTACACCCTCCTTTCAGGCAGTTGTAGAGAGCAATAAGGTCTCCCCTGAGCCTCCTCTTCTCCAGGCTGAACAACCCCAGCTCCCTCAGTCGCTGCTCACAGGGCTTGTGCTCCAGCCCCTTCCCCATCCTCGTCGCTCTCCTCTGGATGCACTCCAGCATCTCAACATCTTTCTCAGACTGAGGGCCCAGAACTGGACACAACAAGGCTGGACTTTGATCAACAAGACAGGCACATACATGGCAGGACTCGGAATTTTATTACTTTGACCAACACAGAGGCCATACAGGATCCTCCATTTCCAAATGGGCATTGTGGGAAGAAAAAAATTCCATTTTAGAGGCATATTTGGATAATAAAAAAAAATTCAGAGAGAAACAGTTCTGGAAGCCACCAGCCTGGCATTTTATTCCCATTCCCACCATTTAATGTTGCACCTGAGCCACTCTGTGATTTCTGTAATCAGGACAAGATATTGCTCCTATTTAGCAGAACTCATTTCACCAGTCCACGTGTATGTGGGGGGTATCTCTGCCACCTCCTGCAAAGCAGAAATTACAAATCATGTCCACACGCAGCAAAGTATTTAAAAAAAAATAAATCTCATAGCAAAAATTTACCTCAAATATTGAAAAGCAAATAATTATAAAATATTAAAGGTGATTCTCATGGAGAGAGATGAAACAGAACTATGGAGTTTGTGTTGGAAAGACAGCTTACAACTCACAAGCTTCAACTCAAACATTTTTTTTATTAAAGTATGAATGCATTTACGCTGCAGAATAGTTTACATACATTGTAAAGCAACAAGCATATTTCCAAGAGGTGTGGGCCCTCCTCAATAAGTCTCCATGCTCAATCTACATGCTTTAACACTGGACTCACACATAAACTCTCACATACAAACACATAGACCCACAAAACACAGACATAGAGTTCACTGCTTCAATTAGCTTTATTTTAAGGCTTCTGTAAGGTGCCCTAGTGCCCCTAACATTACCAGAATTACAAACAAAATTGTATAAAGGAGCAGCGTTACTTGCAAAGTATCGAACTGCTCTCGGCCTTAAAAAATATCAAGTGAAACATTTCTTTCCTTTTATTTGCGTTTTATTAAACATCTGCATTTAAGAAAGGCATGACTCTGTATCTGTGAACAAGGAAATATATGGGAATATCAACATGAGCTTCTCAACCAGAACAGATGTTCAAACCGGACTCCTAAGGGACCGTTTCCTTTCATCTTTGTAGGAACGCAGCCCTGGCTGTGTGACCAGGCAGCACCAGCTCCATCCCACCAGGGCTACTCAACCGGCAACGAGGAGACTGGAGATGAAGCTACCATGCTTACATCACTTCAGACCTGAGGTTGATGCGAAGTCACAGTTCAAACACTGACAGACTCAAGCGTCCCTCAACTCTTACCGGTGGGGCCCCTCCTGCAGAGCACGTCGGGGTTGGAAAATGCAGAGATAGTGGTGCTGGCTGACCGTCCCCCCTTGCCATGGTGAGCGGTTTTTACCCACCCCTTTTTGGTATCCTGCAGCAGACAGCCTGAAACTGCAGCTACTGGTGTTGGGTGAAAAGTGTGGCAGCAGGTATATTAAGAAAATAGGTACAATGAATAAAATAAAGGATAGCATATGATATAATGTGTACGTACAAGCATCTTTCTTTCGTTTTTTTAATCTGTGAAATGTGAATTAAGTGCAGAATGCCAGGCCATTAGTCTAAAAGGCTATGTTTGGTTGGTTTCGCCTACATACGGTCAAAGGATTTTCGGGATGCGTCATGGAGAAACATTCTTCGGGAAACATCAGGGCTTTCCAAGGTCTGCTTGCTCTTGTGCATCAGCATCAGCCCCCAGCTAGAGCAAGTAATAAAATTGCCTGACCAGTTTTATAAGACAAACAGGAATGAATCTACTTCTTGGTATACACCTGAACTACAGACAAGAAAAGGACAGGGATAGGTGAGTGAGAGAGACAGGGGAAGGAGGTTTTTTCCTCACTTTTATAACAGCAGCAGAATTCAATGTAATGTAATTACTTTAATGATGCATATCTGTAGGTACTGAATTGCTCTTTTGATTAAAAAAGCTGGTCAGTCAAGTGTTTGGCAGTCCTTTCGTTCCCCAGTTTCAATTGGTGCTTATTCATCTATCAGCTCTCATTCCCTAGGCCATTTCTGCCTTTGCTGAAGCGTGAATGAGTCCGGTCAGCCATCATCAGACTCAAATTCATGAGACATTTCTTCTGACGAGCTGTTCCTGTGGATCCGGCCATCGCTTTTCATGCTGTGAAAAGTCTTCTTGAAGGCCTCCATCATGGCATGGGCCAGCTTCTTGGCCTCCAGCTTGCTCTCACACTCTACAGCATGGCAGTCCATCTGGTAGGACAAGTCATCATTGATCTCCCTGTAGACCCAAGCGAAGATGTTTGGACTGACATTGTGGTCAGCAGTGCAGTAGGCTATACGTGCTACCTGAAAGGTATCCATGTGGACTGTCGCCTCGCCTTTGAGGTCCAGATGATGCAACCAGACTTGGAAAGGGCGAATTTCCAGAAGGGCGTTAGCTGGGTAAATATCCTCCCTGGCAAGCGTGTGCTTCTTCCATAACTCAATGACTGGTTTCTCTGTGCAGCCTGACAAAAATTGCATCCCTGTCGTGGAAACCTTACCCAAGTATGTAACCTGCAAAGAAGAGCAAAGGTAGGTGAAACACAGACAGTAGGCTCCAACGTTGCTTTCTATCATGCCAGGGAACTTGCTGGTGCCTGGAAAATGAAAGCAACCCCCCTCACAAACTGCCCAAGGTCCCCATCACCTTCAGTAAAACGGTTTTCAAATCGCTTTCCAGATATTTGCTTTTTTCAGATGCTGACTTCGACATTCAAACCCAGACGTTAAAAATGTTCAGTTTTTGAATTGCAAGGGATTTCACTTTCTTCAGCTCCCTTGGAATGCCCAGCTTTGAAGCCCATGACGGTACCTCTAAGTTCACCTTAGCAAGTCTAAGTGCCAGTGGGTCATGACCCAGGTAGCTGTGATGCTGACTGCCCTTTTTTTTTCATCTTTATTCAGAATATTTATTTCTATCATATTTACAACATTGATATTAGGGAGAATGAGACATTCTCGGTTTGATATCACAAAGCTGCAGGAGGTCAGAAAAGCATTTTCACAGCAGAAGATTTTAAACTGTTTGAATGGGTCTTTTTTTTCCCCAAATGATCCTGTTTTCCACTACTTCTGCTGTTTGCATTAAGCAAGGATTAGCTCGAAAGTATTCAAAACTCTACCTTTGAGCAGGGCTGAGACTTTTATTACATCAGTTTATGAAAATATGCTCTTAAACAAAATGTGGTAATAAATCTACCTTAGTTTAATCACATAATCTCTGTGCTTTTCTGCCTAGCTCTTACGAGTAAATATCCTATTATCCAATCTGCACAGGAAAGCAGGGTGTCTTTAGTGCCCTTACTGTATTTTGTTCATCAAAAATAAAATTCACTGAGAGGTCAATACCAAAATTCTGTATTAAGTCCATGCAAAAACATTCCCCTGAATCTCTGCAGCTGCTAAGGAGGTTTTCTTCCCCTCACAGCTGAACGGATTATTTCATCTGGGAAAAGAGGCTTTCTCTAAAAAACACAGATCAACACTGCATAAATACAATTACGCCAGTCTTCCTATTTATTGCTGTTGTGAGAACGGTGCATTTAAAACCAACTATATGAAAACAAAATTACTTCTTATTTGTCTCTTGCAGCAGTAACTGCTTGAGATAGAATCTTGTGCCTCTTGTTTGACATCTTATAACCTCGCCTGTGTTTTACTCAAGGCGTTTGGAGGAAAAAAGTAATCAATCACAGGCACTTTCCAAAATAATTTCTTCAAAATTCTGTATTAAACACGCATCAGCTATTTTTACTTTTAAGAAATGAAAAGAAAAAATATGGGATTTCCACATTGAAACATATTAAAAAAGAAACCACACCCACAAGGAATACAGGATTTGTATTCCATACAAACAAAATTTTCCACAAGAAAAATATTTTGCTGCAAGCTTCATAGGTTTTGTAAAACTCAGAGACGTAAATTAAGCCATAATTAAGGAAAAAGCTTACAAAACGTTATTGGAAGTCTGTGTGGCTTAATCATGCCTGCCAAAAAAGCAATTTCATAACACTGACATTTCAAAATGGGAAGTCTTATTCTTTGCCTATAAATATTCATGCTTAGCACTGGGAATATGTTAAATCTTATAAAGCTTTGTGTTTTTTGGAACAGTGGGAAACAGAACAGCTAGACAGTTAACAAGGCAGGACCTACCAGTGGTTTGCTTTATTGTATTTTATTAGTGATGAGAGTTGACTTCCCTAAAGTACTGTAGAAGAACTTAAAATAAAGCCTCAGAGCTTGTAGTGCCAATGAAAAGACACACAAACAGCACATACAAGACCAGAGGGGGGATTTCAACACAGAGCCGCAGTCACATCGCTTTGAGAAGATCAAGATCAATGTACAAATCTGCACATGCAATATCTTCTCCGAAGGTTCACTCAGGACCATTTCATATTCACAAGCCGGCTATTTTCTTTTGCAGCTTCTCTGTTCATCTCTGTCATGGATCTGCTCCCTCCTACTGCAGTGCAAAATATATTTTCAAATTAATATTCTAAGCTGGGATTTTCAAAGAAGACTATGGCAATGGGGTGTCCAAAAAGCACTGACATTCAGTGGGAAATAAGTCATAGAATCATGGAATGGTTTGGATGGAAGGGATCTCAAACCCCAACCAGTCCCACCCCCCTGCCATGGGCAGGGACATCTCCCACTGGATCAGGGGGCTCAAAGCCCCATACAACCTGGCCTTGAACACCTCCAGGGATGGGCAGCCACAACTTCTCTGGGCAACGTGGGCCAGGGCCTCGCCACTCTCAGCACGAAGAATTTCTTCCTCATGTCCAATCTAAACCTTCCTCCTTCCAGTTTAAAGCCATTCCCCTCATCCTCTCACTCCAGGCTCTCGTAAAAGCCCCTCCCCAGCTTTCCTGGAGCCCCTTTCAGTACTGGGAGCTGCTCTCAGGTCTTCCCAGAGCCTTCTCTTCTCCAGGCTGAACAACCCCAACTCTCCCAGCCTGTGCTCACAGCAGAGGGGCTCCAGCCCTTGGATCACCTTTGTAGCCTTCCTGTAGACCCCTTTCCAACAGTTCCATATCCGTCTTATGTTGGGGATTCCAGAACTGGACACAGCACCCCAGGTGGGGTCTCACAAGAGCAGCATCACTTGAAGATTGCACAACCAAGCGCCTCTCATTAGTGCAGAGCCAAAACCACAGTAAATGTGGGGAATTGTTCCATTGCAGGCTTGTCTTCCTGCAAGAGGAAGCTGTTGACTGCTGCAACGGTGTGAGGAATGGGAGAGGAGAGGAAAGCAAAGGCAGCTACATCCTACTTAGCAAGTATTATAAAGGGTCTTCCCGGGGAGTTAGTGCTGCTGAGCTCAGTGTGGCAAATCTGCCTCCAGCACACAGTGCATCAGCTTCTCAGCACAGACGACTCCCAGGTGATGCTCCAGATACCTCTGGCAGCTGAGGAGCCAAACCGAAGCGGGTTGGTGCATGGGAGTATAAATTGATTTTAATGTTCTCTCTGTTCCCTCCCTGCAGCTAACTGCAGCCCCCTGTTGGCCATCAATCCACGCGCGACCTGCCTACACGTGAAGTTACAAATAATAATACAAATAAACTATTTGTATTTCAAAAAGAAAAGCAGTGAATTACTCCAAAAGCAGCCAAGGCAAAAATAACTAACAAGAAGGACGGGATGATGGCTTGTTTACTGAAATGGGATGTAATGGTCCCAGTTCTGTCGCAGTATACCTGTGTAGAGACCTTTAGAAAGTTGCTTCCTTTAACAATGCTTTGCATCTCCATTATATAAATTTCATTTTCCTTTGAGGATACATTCATAAATATTTATAAAGTGCTTAGACATTACAACAAGGCGCTCACAGGAGAGAAAATAAAAAAGTCCTCTGGTTTAGCATCTCTCCTGTACCGTGTCTTGCATAGAAACATCAACACCTACTAACGTTGTTATTGTTTGTTCCTTTTGAAACAAAGGATCATTTTTTCCCTAGTTGAGATACAAGCATTACACAAGAGTAGCATTATTGAAGCTCTTAGTGATGACAGATTGCTTCCTGGTCCCCTGCTAAACACAGAACAGGGATACAGGGGCTGGCGAGACACCTTGAATATTTGATATTAAAAAAGGCGGTATCCTGTTTAGAACCAAGTTTTCTTCATGCTTAAATGTTATCCACATATTACCCACTACATATTAATCCATCTGAAGCTGGCCGGTTTAGTATCTTATATATTAACATTTGCATAATTGCAGGGATGGTACCAGCATGAACTAAAATTGGCCAAAGATGGATTTACAGGATACTTCTACCTGAGCTCTCAGTTACAAGGTTATTCCACAAGCAGCGCTCCCTGCAGTTTGGCTCTTGCCTCATCACATCTCACAGCACATCCACCTTTACGTAAATGCACAGAAACCACTGACCACACAATCAGAGTAAAGCTATTACAGTACAACCCCATCTTCCTTTCCCATTTCCAAGTTTGCCAACCAAAGATGAAGGAACAGATTATTCTTCCCATTATCAGATGGAGAAGAAAATTATTTTGAGGGAAAAATTCCCAGTGGTGGTCTTTTCCACTAAAACTGGTGGTGTCTCATCAGTGTGAAGCCAGTAGGAAGTATTAAAAAGTGAATTTCATCTTTAATACTCATAAAAACCATTATTATTATTATTATCATCATTATTATTATTATTATTATTGCAGGTGCAGACACACACTGAAGAAGTGTGCTTCTGTGATTATACAGCTCTGACCACCAGCCAAGGTTCAGCAGGACTCAATAATGGTTTTCCTCCCTCCGAAACACTGGTCAGAGGTCACTCAGCAACAAACACCAGTCCAGAAGATGACTTACTTGTGATAGTATAGCATGTCCTATAGCAAGTGTCATCCTATAAAGGAACAGGGTCAGCAGCCACGTCCCCTTCCCTCTGGTCTCAGTGCAAGGCAGAGTAGCCACAGGTTGGTTCTAATTTGTAAATTATGACTAAGTTGTTGCAGCCTTTACTTGGTTCGGACACTGCATTTTCAGCAAGTAAAGGAAGGGAAAAGCCAGCTCAATGCCACTCTGTCGAGCTTAAGCATTAAAGGCATTTCACATCGTATCTTCTTCCAGAGGTAAGAATGTATTTCTTTATGGCACTTTCACACTTTGTGTGTTCCATCTTCCCCATGGATTTCTGGAAGGTACAACTTACAACAACTTCTTGTGCATGCTAAGAATTATTTACATTCTTTCCAGCCTTTCCATGGCAAACTGGCATTTTCCACCTGCTCCTTCACTCCCTGGCAAGCCACTGTCACCCAACATGACATAAAATACACTCGTGCTTTCAGCACTTCTGTGCTTGTAAACATTTAAACCTTTAGCAAAAGCCAAGAGCTCCTTATTTCACCCTAGAGAGTTACCAACACCAGTTTTGGTATCTGACAAAACTGTCCTCAACAGAAAAATGCTCTCCCTTTGCCTTTTTGTAATATCGCTATGGCCATCTGACACGTAGAGATGTCTTCTGTCAAAAGACATGAAGATTAACCACTGTCATCTTTCATGCGCTGTCCTGGACACACAAAAACATCTGAGTATTTTGACATTGTTGTTTTCAACCCCTTCAGTGCAGTAACAAATAGTGAAAATATCTTCCAATAACCAGGCTCGAGAGCTTGCCAACTTTGAAAAGAGCAACATAGAAGTGGAGATATCTATGGCAGGTTCTAGTACAGCACAATTTGTCAGAAGCACTAAGGAGGTTTACTTGCCATATTCAATTATTTTCTTTGACATTGACCCCAGATTGTTTATTTGCAACTCACACGAGAAAAAGAACAGGTACGGACTTCAGATCCGACTCCCCTACGCACCGTAAGTCCTTACCGCTCCTAACTAATGCGTTTCAGTTGGGCACCTAAACTCAGGCAGCACAAATAATTTTTCTCCCTCTGTTTCCTATCTCCAGTCTAGAGCCTACCATTGCTCCAAGAAAGCAGATCCAAATTGTGAAGAGGCGTAATTATTACATTCCATGAGGGCAGATGCTCTTGGCACAGGAATCTCGCATAGGAACACATGCACACAGGACTCGGGGCTCTCTAGCTATTCAAGACCACGACCATAAGTCCACGTGGAAAAATTAACTACTTAGTTGTTTCTTTAATATAAATATTTCTTCCACATCAGATAATGAGGGTCTTTGTCAACAAAATTAGCAAAGAAAATGAAAAAAATTAAAGAAGAGCACTGAACTTGAGCCAGCAGGTATTTACTCTCCATATTTGCAGCCACCAGAGGATGCCCTAGAGAATCTTGAATCTTATGCAAACCTTAGTAATAACTGTCTCTTTTGTTGTGTTTTAGAATAAATGTTCTTTTAGCCTCAAATTTTATCCAGTTGCAACTGGTTATGCTTGATCTGAGACAGTAAAATAAACCTCGCTTAAAGGTGAAGCAGGCAGAGAGAATGAGACATTTTCTTCCCAAAATCAGAAGAATTTCTCCTGTGGCAACTTCAGGGCATGTGGTAATGGAAAACCGATCGGAAGGGTCCGTGTCAGGAGGCACAGGTACAGACCCTCCAGTCAGCACGTAAACCGTCCTCTTGTCCCAGCCACGAAAGAAGCTCCAGCCTAAACACTGGGTAAACACTTTCAGCCACAGCATGGCCAGCAGGAGTAGGGAGGTGATTGTGCCCCTGTGCTCAGCGCTGGGAAGGCCGCACCTCGAGTGCTGGGGTCAGTTTTGGGCCCCTCACTCCAAGAAGGACATTGAGGGGCTGGAGCGCATCTAGAGAAGGGCAACGAGGCTGGGGAGGGGCTGGAGAACAAGCCCTGCGAGGAGAGACTGAGGGACCTGGGGGTGTTAAGCTCAGAGCAGAGGAGGCTGAGGGGAGAACTCATCCCTGTCTACAACTGCCTGAAAGGAGGCTGTGACGGGGTGGGTGCTGGGCTCTGCTCACAGTGACAGCAATAGGACGAGAGGAAATGGCTGCAAGTGGTGCCAGGGGAGGTTTAGACTGGACATTGGGAAGAATTTCTTCACTGACAGAGTGGTCAAGGACTGGCACAGCTGCCCAGGGAGGTGGTGGAGTTGCCATCCCTGGAGGGGTTTAAAAGTAGGGTGGATGAGTTCCTTAGGGTCAGGGTTTATTGGGGAGACAGGCACGGTTGGACTCGGTGATCTCAGAGGTCTCTTCCAACCAAGTGATTCTATGATTCTAAACTCACAAAATTATTTAAGTATACAGGGAAGACTTGAAGAAAGGAGCAGCCAAAACCAGTTTTGGGAGGAAGCCTGCGTGTCTTGTTATGAGTTACCACTACAACACAGATAAACACGTGGGTGGTCTCTGTGTTAGCAATACATAAGCACCTGCAGGACAAAGAAGTCTAAGCTTCACCCAGCCTGCACACAAGTAGTGTTGAGGCCAGAACAAAGCAAGTTCAATCTGCACACAATTACCAGGATGAGAAAACACTGTGAGAAGCTGCTACTCAGAAAATGTGTGCTTGCTTGGGCCTTCCTGTGCCCAGGCAGCCGCAGCAGCCAGCCCGAGCCCTATGCGCTGGGCTTGGCGAAGTCTAGAGCTATCTGGATACAGCCCTATATCCTCCAGTGCCTCCTAAAGGCATCAGAAGATTGCATTAGATATGACAGCAGTGGATTCCAAATATCACCTTTTTTAGTTCAGAGACAAAAATAAATAAAAATATACATAAGAAAAAACAAGATTAAAAGAGTATGTTTCCCCATGGCCACTGCCACCTGGAATACCGCTCCTTTACACCCCATGTTACCCTCCCATCCCTCACCAAGGGAGGGTCACAAAGCTTAGGAGAGACTCAGACAGGCAGCCTGGCAGGATCCACCAAGACATCCGCTGGTCCCATGGGGCCAGGGGACGCAATGCAGCATTTGTAAAGCTGGCCAGGAGACAAGGGGGCTGGCGGGGACTTTCACTGCAATGGCAGCATGCACAAAGCCTGGAGAACTGCACAGCTTCGAGCTCTGAAATTTGATTTTATTTATCCACAGTGGAGCTGGGATATGAGCGGGGCAGAGCTGCAGTTGTGCTCACTCAGCACAACACATCTTTCTTTTCAGTAAAAGCAAATTTACCTGTAAAGGCATTTGCAACATCTTTAATTAACATAGCTGGCTCCTACCACAGAGGGAGTGCTCACGTCAGCCAGGGTGCCCAGCTCACCACCCCACCCCAGCAGCACAGGGTGCCCAGCTCACCACCCCACCCCAGCAGCTTCACTCTCCTCGCCCTCAGGCAAATGACTCTGCCTTACGCTGGTGGCTTTGGGATTTAGAGCCAAAACCTGCTTTTTTGGCTCTAGAGGAAAACTGAAAATATCCCAGACATTCCACTGGATCGCAGAGCAAATACCATGAACTGCATTCAAGCAACATTGGGCTTAAGACCCAACAAACTAACACAGTTAAGGAAAAAGGCTGCACAATTTCCTTCTGTCTGTCACTGCTTCCTCATCCACACTGCCTGCCATCCAGCCAAAGCCTTTGCAGCACAAACACGAGGGTCTTTGTGGGAACTGCGGGGCTCCTTCAGCTCACAGAAACATGTGAAGAACTGTTTTATTTGGGAGAAGAAATTTAGAGGGAGAACAGACTGACCTGGGCAACCATTTAATGGAAAATAACCACTGACTCTGGCGGCTGCCCTTCAGTTTAGGAGGGAGGGAAAAAAGACATCAGTAGTTCAAGTCTGATTTATTCCAAGGAATCAAAAAGTAGCTTCAGAAAAAGTTGAGAGTGTCAGCACCTCTTCGTCAGTTAAGTCAACAGCCAGCATCTGACTCCTTCAGTGGGAACGAAGTTGAACCTAAGTCTTACAACAATGCTAAAATTCCCCCTTGAAAACAAAAATAATAAACAAACCCAGAAAGAAATGCATTCAAATCATTACATCTTCAGAACTCCTTCGGAAAAACAACCACTGCTCTTTCCTTCCCTTCCTCTGTCTGTCTGTCCAGTCCCATAGCCACGCTCGTAGCAGTCCTTCGCAGGTGCCTTTATTTTCCCATGTGTTTCCCAGCTGTGACCACACGGTAGATCCTGTCTTAGCTCTGCCCCAGGAAAGGTTCAATGCACAAGTAAGGTGTAAAGTGATAGTGCGGAGAAGCCACTTTGGATATAACTCAACTCACCAACTAACTCCTTTTACAGAACACAAGAGCACTCATTATTTTTAACCCATCATTATTCTTCCAGATTTTACAGCCTCTGTGCTTCCAGGTAGCTGTAAGCAAATGAAGGAGAAGAAAGAGCTGGGGCACTGTGAAAAATGCCTTTTCTTGGCAAATACTCATCCCCAGTAGAAAGAAAAACATAGGTACAACTCCAGTGCTGCTTCTGAGGCAATAGGCAGACACATGAGTTACCAGGTGTCCCAGGGTTCGGCGTCCCAAGGCTCAGTGTCCCAAGGCTCAGTCCTGCATCTGTCAGAGCAGTATCTTGGACACGGGGCTTTTCTGAGCAAGGGCAGAGCTCATCTTGCAAAGGACCTCTCATTCCTAAGCCACTGTGGCTCCAGAGAAAGCAGGCGATGGATGTCAATTACAGTGCACATCTCTGAGATCCCGTCCCAGCTCTGAGCGAGACACCCAAGAGCACACAGACAGCCTAGAGCCCCTCTTCCCGGCCAAACAAAACCCAAGCTCTGCCAAGCCTCCTGCTGATGGTGCTTGGGGAGAGGAGCAGGGGACATCAACCTCTGCAGAATGCCCACAGGAGCAGATTCCCCCTGCTCCAAACCACCAGTCCCATCACCAACTCCAACCAATGCTGCCTGGGGAAGAGAGGAGGAAAAAAACCAACACTGACACTTGGTAAGGTTAAGATTTAGTAAATGAACATAGTGAAAGATGAAAGATTTTCCCTTGATGGCTTAATTTGTAAGCTCCAACAGGAACAAAAGCAAACAAAAAAAAAGCCTACTGGCTCCACAGGCCAAAGTCAGTGCAGGATAAAAAAAGGAGCAAGCCAAGCTCTCCTTAGGAAACACAACCCTGAGAAATGCAGTGGTCTGAGCTTTTCATCTTTCATTACATCAGGCTGCTGCTCAACAAGCCTCTTTATAAACTGCTGCTGTCCTCAGTTAGATCTGAGAGCATCTAACTTATATCCAGCAACCAAGAGTCTCTGCCTAATTGGCAAAATGGTTAATTAGGCCCAAACACAACCTTAGTGAGAGCCAGGTCTGCTCCCTGCAGCCTCCCGTTAGCAACAAAATGATCGCCTCTTGCATTTCATTTTCCACTGGAAAGGAAAACCTCTTTGTGGTTTGGCTTGCAGGGATGAGCCTGAAGTGAAATCAAGTCAAACTGGCAAACTACGACTAGCTTGGGTCTTCATGTGAGTGAAGGATTTACACACTGCACTATTTATAATTCAAGACATCAATTTCATTCTAGCAACAATTTTAAAATGTAGTGCAAGACATAAATGAATGAACAAATACGTCGATCATACAAAACCTCAGCAGGGCTGCTGGACACTCTACCATACAAGCTGCTTATTCCTTTTATTCCCAAATATTTTCTATTCATTGCTATTTAGATCACTTTCCTCTTTTGTCTCCTTTCATTATCTCACATAACTTCTTTTGTCTGTGTCCAGTTATCACTGGTATGAAATTAATTCTTGGAGATATATATATATATATATATATATACACGTTCATTTCCCATTGCCCTTCAGGAGTCTTCCCTGGGTGAAGAGAGGAGATGATGGAGGCAGCCAGGGAAGTGAGAAGAAAACGAACTCATTGGTTGTAATGACTCAGTTTTCTTCACACAAAAGTCCTTCCAAAACCTCTCATCTGCTACCTCAAAACTTTCACTTGGAGAATGTTCCTTCTGCTGGAAGAAAGTGGCATAAGTTTGTACGATCGTGATCTCCCCCAAACAAGAACATCCACCTTCACATTTATGCTCTAATTACACAAAAGCTTTTTTCCTACACATTCTCTGTTCACATGAGGCTGAAGCTGAGCATGGAAATCTGAGTTAGCAACTCATGCTCTGGAAAGCTTTTTGGTCCTGAGCTCCTCAGGGCTGTATTCTCATAGCAGAGGGAAGGAGCTCAGGGGTGGAAGGGGAGAGCAGGCCTTCTGCTGTCACTTTATTCCCCTTCCTTCCCAAACCACAGAAAGCTCCATTTGGCACCAGTCCTACAAAAACTTCTCCGATTGTACTTAACGAAGCACGCGAAGGGCAAGTATGGGAACGTCGACACAACTCAGGTCACTGTTTGCACTGAGACATGTGCATTCTACATATTCTCCAACACTTCGGATGTTGAAGAACTCCCAGAAAGCCAACAGAGAGTGCCTGTTTCTCAGGAACTCTTACGGCTAAGAGATCTGCCCTCAGGGTTCCCTTCTCTGAGCATTCCCCTCTAAAGAACACGCCAAGTAATAAAACCGAACAAAGCCCGTGTTTCTAAGACATTCAGTTCTGGAGACCAAACTTCTCAGTAGCACTTGCTTCCTGGCACAACTTGACACCACCTGAAATGAAGAGCAAAAGGGAAGGGAGCCAGCTCCAGGGACCACTGAAGAGGGCTACAAATTGCATTTGTATTTCAAGAGAAGTGTCAGGCCTAACTCGCAGGAAGAGCAGAAGAAAAATAATGACAAGTAAACCACTTCAGTTCTTCCTCCCCCTGAGTGCCCTAAGACCAGTAACATTCAAAAACAAAGCAAGAATTATGAAACAAACCACAGTCATGAGAGGTTCCCAGAAATGGCAACTCTCACTGCTTCTGCTACCCTCCACACACTGCAAATGAAATTAATTCCCTGAAGGGCACGGAAATATAAAGTTAACTATACCTGCATCTGCTAAGTCTCCTACGAAAGTACTCAGTCATTAGTTTTACATCTCCTTCATGCATCACTACATTAAATGATATCCATGATTTAGCAAAACCCTTAGAGCTTTTTCCAAACTCAAGTTTTAGCACCTTGAGGAAAAGCTTTATTCAGAGGCTAGAGAAGAAGAAATGCAGTACTTACACTGGGATGGAGCTCTCACACTGCAGCAATGCAAACCAAGCCTCTCATATTCCAACTTAATAAAAAGTACTAAACACATTACTAAAAAGAAAATACAGTTAAACAACTCTTTTTATTCTTAAATAAGCCCTTAGACAAACATGCCTGATTTCTCATTTAAGTTTCTTTGTGTCATCAAATTCTGGATCAGGGCCACAGCACACACACTCTGCAGATAGAAAGAATACGTCACTGCCCATAACGTTTATGACACTACAAGGAATTTCTCAGTCAACAATCATAGAATCATAAGGTCGGAAGAGACCTCTGAGATCGAGTCCAACCGTGCAACAGTATCTCAGCAGACTAAACAAAAGATCCTAAAAGAACAAATATGTCCCTTAGAATATAGTGATGGAAGACAACGGTGCCGTACAGTTTTTAATTCACTGTTCACAGCACCTCAAAAGTCCTGTTTTCACAGTGGACTTCACGTTTGCCTGTGTCTTTAATGCAGTTGCTTTCCGTTTGGATAATGTTTCAGCCAATAGGGAGAGATCTGAAAGCAGTCCTTAGCCCCTTTGAGCATCCAGTGAATCCAGTTTTCATGCAGGCTACCTGGGCTCCAGAAAGGTTCACCTCCTGGGAATTTCTCTGGCCAGAGAGAGGTGTTTTACAGTGACACAGAGGGACTCTTCATTGTTTTCTGGTAAATTTAATCACAGCATCACCTGTGCACCTCTCCAAAACCAGCTACATTGCCTCCAACCCATCTTCTTGGCACGTATTTCAGCTCTAAGACAAGGAGCAGCAGCCAGAAAGCACAGTCCTCAACCATCTGGAGCAAAACCCAAGGTGTGGAGACTACCAGGGTGCTAATTTCAGCCAAGACGAAAGGAAAGAACAAGATTTGGTTTGCAGAGCCTGGAAGGCAGCACTCCAAAGTGGAGTCTGGAGAAAAGAAGAGGGGGGCAAAGGTCCTCTTCTCTGGGGACAGCTCTACTAATCACTGCTGCAATTTAGAGCATCTGTTACAGCAGCTTGTCCCCAGTACAACTCAGATGGCTGCGGTCGGACCCAATCCATTCACACCAGTTGAACAGCAACACTCCCAGGAGCTCCCTTCATATCCACAGTTCATCTCTTTGGTATTACAGTGGTCATGGCTTTCACAAAGGGCAGAAAATTCATTTTCATAGTTTCCATTGACCCTGAAGTTGACTTTGCAAAGACAAAAATCTATACAGAACAGCCCTGCTGTTGATCTGTTGATGAAGAACAAACCAGTGCAAATTTTAGGGATTGAAGGAAAAAAAGAAACTACTTATGACAGAAATAAACAAACTTCTCACTGCTTTTTCTCAACACTTATTGTCTTTGTGCAACAATAAATACCTGCACTTAAAAATTTAACAATCAATATCATTTTAAAAAAGCCCCAGTCTTCCAGTTCTCAGCCAACCCAAAGTGCCATCCGGATTTAAAAGATTGCTCCAATTGGTATTTGCATAGGGTCTCTGTACTTACACGAATAGTAGGAAAGGAAGGTCATAAAGATACAACAGCAAAGTACAACAGGGGGATCAATACTGAATTGAAAGCAACCACTGGACTTGCAGAGCATCACATTTATCTGCTCTCTATCGCTTGTGCTGCTTTAGGAGACGTTAGGGTAAAAGAAATACAACAGCAGCCGTGTACAACAATTTCTGTGTTCCTCTTTGCTGTTGGGCAGTTGCTGGGATTCCATGACCAAGCCAGAGGGAGCTCGGACACCTTCACTGCAGTTGCTGATTAGCCTACCAGGGAACAGAGGGCCAGTTCTGGAGAAACACTAACTGTCTGAAATCGCTCTTCAGCATCACAACAGCAGGCATCTTCCTAAAGCAAAGAACATTACAGGCTGTCTATCACAATGCCTTCAAGGAAGATCCATCCGTTGAAGCACAGGCCATTCTATGGTGCAATCACAGAATCACAGAACCGTTTGGGTTGGAAGGGACCGCAAAGCCCATCCAGTCCCACCCCCCTGCCATGGGCAGGGACACCTCCCACTGGATCAGGGGGCTCCAAGCCCCATCCAACCTGGCCTGGAACACCTCCAGGGATGGAGCAGCCACCACTGCTCTGGGCAACCTGGGCCAGGGCCTCCCCACCCTCACCAGGAAGAATTCCTTCCCAATGTCCAATCTAAACCTCTCCCCTTCCAGTTTAAAGCCGTTCCCCCTCATCCTGTCACTCCAGGCCCTTGTGCCTGCAGGCCCCTCCCCAGCTTTCCTGGAGCCCTTTCAGTACTGGGAGCTGCTCTAAGGGCCCCACAGAGCATTGTCCTCCTGGACACAGGAATCCAGGTGGGGTCTCACCAGAGCAGAGCAGAGGGACAGAATCCCCTCCCTCACCCTGCTGGCCTCGCTGCTTTTGATGCAACCCAGGACACCACTGGCTTCTGGACTGTGAGCGCCCATTGCCGGCTCGTGTTGAGCTTCTCATCACTCAGCACCCCAAGTCCTTCTCCGCAGGGCTGCTCTCCATCACATCTTCCCCCATCCTGTTTTGAAACCGTGGATTGCCGTGACCCAGGTGCAGGACCTTGCACTTGGCCTTGTTGAACCTCATGAGGTTCCTACAGCTCCACTTCTCCAGCTTGTCCAGGTCCCTCTGGAGGACGTCCCGTCTTTCTGGTGTGACAGCTGCCCCACTCAGCTCAGTGAGGTTTCACCACCCAAAAGATAACACTTTGCTAACTATGACTGCAAAATATATCTGGTAAAAATCTCTGAAGTCTGATGACTGTTCTTGATATAAACAATTACTGAAACACTTTCCATTAACAAGGTGTTCCACAAGTAAATTCTTAGTCTTAGCCATCTATTATCATCTGACACTTTCAGTTTTCCATAAAGTTATTTACATTATTTACTAGAATAAGTAGATCTTTCAAATAACTTAATAGTTCTTGATCATACCAAGCTAAGAGTCCAACCAGTGCATTATACTTTCTCCAGTACTTTCCATTGTCAGACAGAAAGGGATAAAATAAAGAAGCAGAGTTCAAACTGACAAAGCGATGGCCAAGACTGGAATTAACGGCCACAGGGGAAGGTTTCTCTTCCTCAAACAGCAGGAACCAAGTTATTTCAAGAAAGCCCAATGGGTTTAGAGTGCTCTGTGACTTTGATTTGAGATATCGACAGGGAGATTTTCAAAAGAGCTCAGACAGCAACACGTGTCAAGCATTTTAAGAAAAGCTGACCACTCTGAGTATCCAGAAATACAGACAGAAATTTGGCAAGATAGATCGGCGTGTGCATTGACGATTGAGGAATTACTCGTCTTTTAAATTGCTGTAGCTTTCCCCATCTAGGCTGAAGCAAGCAAAGTCAAAGTGCTCCTGTTCCTAGGGAGCCTGATACAATGCTGGTATGAGACACAGTTGTTCTTTCACTCGCAGGATGAGAGCTCTTGCTAAGGATCTGGTTTCCTACTGAAGCTGTTATTATTTTGGTTAAGTACTTTCAAATAGACTATAACATTTATTTTAGGTTTAATTATGCATGAGCCTAAACATGACAGCACAATAGAGAGAAAACAGCATTTTGGGTAACATAAAATTTACTTTAGACTTACTTACTTTATGCTAAAAATATGGATATTTACAGTAAAAGCACACACTATACTATTTGTCCCCTATCATTTGTCTTTAGCCTTCCACTCTTTTCCTTCTGCTGCTTCCTCATCAAAACAAGTTGGTATCTCTTGTTGGGCTGAAACCAAGCAGAAGATTCTTTAACTACAGTGCAAGCCCACACACAGCATTAAATTTCAAGCCTTGTATGCAAAAAAGCCAATCTGAACAGGCCAATCTATTTCTATGAGTGACTCTTATGTACAAGAAACATTCTGCTTCTACAAGAAATTCACTAAAAAAACCCTCAGAAATAAGCAGCAAACCTTTCCCTGCAGTGTTTCTTACTCCGAAGTAGAAAAAGATGAAATAGAGGTGAGCCCCCCTGCCTTGAAGCCACATAGTGTGGCAGACAATATAGACTGCAATTTGTGCTGATGTTTTGCCATTAGTAAGGTTAGATTTTTATTTTCATTTAAAAAAAAAATGTAGATACAAAACAACTGCATCCCCCTTCTCACAAAAGCACCAAAAGGAGATTACAAAAATCTGCCCGTTTTGAAGAGCCGCAGCATGAGCAAGGCAGTCCCTGCCATGCCAGCAAGATCCCACAATCAGCACTGGTGAACCGGAGCCCAGCCCTCTCAAGGAGAGCTCCCCAGCACCCAGATATTGCATTAATGCACCATATCGTAATGCCTGTCCCAGCCTTAGGTCCTCAAGATCCCAAATCACCCAGCGGTGCACACAGACAGCTTTCTGTGTGCGTGCACAAAGCGACACTATGCTCTTCTGACAGGATATGATACACATTAATATATTAAAAAATAATCCCGTTGAATTATTTGCAACACCTTTCTTCTCAAAGAAGTATTTAGCAAGCTATATTATTAAACTATAAACAGCAGCTGCCTACATGTCTCTGTACACCCCAGATCCAGCGTTTAGAAGAGGAGGTGATGAATAGCACTACTGAGGGAAACTGCAAGGGCAATTTATGAGGGAGCAGCATAATTAACGGAAATGGAAATTGAGTTCTAGCAGTTGCACTCAGAGTGCTCCCCCCTACAAAAAGAGACAAAGTTTTGCAGTTAGTGCAGCTCTGAGGACACTCTCATTCACAGCACAGTGCCATTACAAGAGGCGTCTCCCAACAGCACGGGGAAGCACTGCCTTTACCCCTTTATTGCCCTCCTCCCACTCACTTTGCAGAGCAGGCTCTGGCTCCACGAACACCCGAGAATGACCAAATACAAAGGAGAGGTATTCATGACGCAAGGTAACCTCACTACTTCCTTGCACCGGCCTTCCTTCCTGCCTGCCATTTCCTCTGCTTCCTTCCTTGCCTCCCAGGAAAGGGCAATCCTGGCAACGGACCAGTGCCCCACCAGCAGTGCCCATGCCAGCCTGGTGATGGGAACAGGTGGGAGCTGCACCTGCTCAGGACAGAGCTGGACAGAGAGTGGAAGCTCTGAAAAGCACAGCAAGTGGAAACTTTTTATAGGGAAGACTGGAAGTGTGTGGAACATGTAAAGAGCCATGTCGTGACACCCAAGAAAGCTGTTGCTGGATACGCAGCTATTTCCAGGGTGGATCACAAATCAGAGTTCACTCCTTACAGGGAAGCGCGTGGATTTCCCTGGATGATCCATCCTAGCATACTCCTAGGGTCCCTGTAGTCACTCAAATGGAGTCGATCTGATCATAAACCAATGACTAGAATGAAGACTGAAATGTTTACCCAGACGTTTTTAAGATGTTAGGAAGCAATTTTTGGTGGCGAACAGAAGAAATTCCATGGAGTGGTCCAAAGAAAGTGCATCTCAGGGGTGGATTATGCAGCAGACGATACCGGACAGAAAGGCTAATAAAATCAGAGAAGCTGTGAGATCCCAGTAGAACTGCCACCTGTGCTCTCCTGGAGGTGGTCCAAGGGGATGACGGCACGGTACTTCATGCCAAAGCAAAATCCACTCTCCATTATGTAAGGCTTCTGCACTTTGGAAAAATACATAACCAGCATGATTAGTTTTAGCAAGTGAGAACTTGAAAGAGGCAAAAATCACTTTGGCTGCCACTAATAGATTGGCCTTCGATTTGTATTACAAACTGGAAGAGATCATGAAACCAAGCATTTCTCTTTGATGTAAAGCACAAACTGCTCTGGAGTTTCTTTTTTTAAAATGAACGGCCTTTTCCTTTTATGCTTCAGGCAAAGGAGACACAACGTCCTTCATGTTTTCCTACACTTCAAATTCTTACGCAACACAGTGTCAGGTATAACCAAGATCTTGCACTTGAGCTAATTAAATCAAGGATGGAATGGCAAGAACAGGTGTCATCTTGCTTCTGTTCTTCTCCAATTCCGGCAACTAAGCTGCCACCTTCAGACACCCACTTTTTTTGAAATGAAAAGAAAGTAAACACACACACTGAAAAAGAACAGAAAATTGTATCCAAAGGTGTCCTGCAAGTGTGGAAGACAAGATAAAGCTCTAGGCTTTGCCAGATGGCACAATCATCATCATCAGCCTGGAAAAATTCTGAAAGAATCAACAAAAGACTAACACAAATCCTTCCACATAGATGGATAAAGCCACACTCACCACCTTTCGTAACACTTAAAGATCTTGACTTAAATACATGTGCAGTCACTCTCCTTGATGACTACATAACCTGTTAGAGAGTGCAAATTCTTGTAATCTCAGTTTTTTCGTCTTCGTATGTACTTCTCAGGGGACGATCCTCAGATGAGCAAAGCCCTGCTCACACCTGAAGGACATTACCACATGCATAGCACTGCTGGAAAACCAAACAGCTCCTATTCTGAAGGCCCACTGAATTCCCAGTTGAAAGGAGCTATTTTCTTACCTCTTCCAACAGACGATCACCTTGAAGTTACTAAGAAATGACTGGTTTGGGTTTTTTTAATGGAAAAGATTGACTGACGTCCAACTCTTTGATGGCAAAGCAAGAGACAGCAGGAGCTTTTCGAGGTCACAGAGCAAAAATAACCTGAGGCTCTCCAGTCCCCTGTGCTAGTCCATGCGAATTTACTGTGCGTCTTGACAACTGAGCACATCAGTGTTCCTCCCCGCTCCCCTCAGACAGACTTCACGCAAAAGAGCAACAGTTGAAAGAAAGATGTGATGTTGACATCCTTGAACAAGAAAAGGCATAAAATCTGGTCAGGGAGAAAACCAAGGGTAGAGCTGGGAGCCATGGTAACACGCACAAGGTAACTGCTGCTCCCAGACGCCATGGAGGGAAAACAATCTTATCCTCAGCATCAGCACTAGTAATGCTTTTCCAAAAGCTTTATGAGTCCTATGATATGGTCTTGTTTGATCTACCATAACCAAGATAAGCGAGCCAGTAAAACAACTTGAAGCAACTGCAAAGCTGTGGCTCTGGTTCATGGCTTGAATATCGAGTTGTCATGCGGACATCGATCTGAAGTATTTCAGCTTCCCCTGAAGTCCTCTCTAGCCTTTCCCTCAGACAAAGGTTGTCTGGCTTTGACCCACTCTGCACTTGGTCACCAGCCCTTGTGAAGTGGAAGAAACAAATATGATTTTTACTTCCAGCAGACAGCGCAGAAGGCAGAAAGGTGGCAGCCAGCACGGTCTCTTGCACTGTCTCTTGGTGTCTGTTATTTGAAGCAACCCTCATTTTTAACGATTTTAATGTCTACTCCTTCACCTCCTTCTTCAGCTGCACAGTCCACGGTCACTTGCATTGAAGGTCTTGGGCTGAAATGCAAATCTAGCAAGCACACAGAGACCTGACAAAAAACTAAAAAAGGCTCCATAAACTGTTTTCCATGTGGAAATCTGTTTAGTACATAGAACTAGAGGCCTGACAGACCAGGTTTATGCACAGTGCAGCAGTACATCAATGTCACGTAGGGAAACATGGGACTACTACAGAACCTCCGGTAACAGCTGAGAGAGAAGCCATGGTGCCATATGGTGAATACAAACCAGGAGCCAAGACAAATAACTCTGCTTGCCCCTAACATAGCTGAGAGACTGTTGTAACAGCTGCGTTGCACCAAAACCAAAACAGAAAGGGATCAAAATCCATTCTGTTGGCTTATAAAGCCTTCCAGTATGATCAAAGCTATCAGGAAGGAAAGCTCATGGTCATATGAAGATGACACACTTGCTTGGACCAGTTAGCTTAGTGAGTCAAGTGCAGAGAAGTTATTGTGCAAGGCATGCGTGATCTCTCTAGGCTGATAGAGGAAGAGAAGGAAGGGAAAAGGACATTGTATAATAAACCAGACATCTGGAAACCCCAAGAGGTCAGATAAAGTACTTACTATCACTGTAGCATTGGTACACCCGTAGCGTTGAGTGTGACCTCCTTCCCATCTCCCAGTTACACCTCACAAAACAGGCTGAAGCAGCACTTGCTCCTTCAGAGGTGCTTCTGGAGTCTGAGCTCTCTGGAGGAGAGTGACGAGGATGGGGAGGGGCTGCAGCACAAGCCCTGTGAGGAGCGACTGAGGAAGCTGGGGTTGTTTAGCCTGAAGAAGAAGAGGCTCAGGGAGACCTTATTGCTCTCTACAACTGCCTGAAAGGAGGGTGTAGTGAGGCAGGAGTTGGTCTCTTCTCTCAGGTGACCGGCGACAGAACAAGAGGACACGGTCTCAAGCTTTGCCAGGGGAGGTTTAGGCTTGACATTAGGAAGCAGTTCTTTACTGAGAGGGTGATTGGCCATTGGAATGCGCTGCCCGGGGAGGTGGTGGAGTCACCATCCCTGGAGGGGTTTAAGAGGAGATTGGATGAGGCACTTAGTGCCAGGGTTTAGATGACGAGTTCGTGTTGGTGTTGGGTCATAGGCTGGACTTGATGATCTCAAAGGTCCTTCCAACCTTGTAATACTGTGATACTGTGATACCTCTACCAGATTAGGGACAGGAAATCAGATCCTTTGTTCGTTTCTTAAAAAGAAACCAAAACAAACCAAATCCAGACTGATCAAAGTATGCAACAGTTGAGCAATTTACAACCCACGTATGCCAAATGCTAATACGCAAATGTATATTTCTGCTGTGTAACTATCAGACAGTACCAACAGAAACTCCTGATAAAGAAGTGAAGCAGTCCAGCACATTACATGAATGGAGTACTAGATGTTCCCAAATGCTTGGCTTAACTCTTTCAATCCCTAAATCATCACTGGAAAACGAGTTAAAAAAACCCAAAACCTCAAGAGAAATTACTCATACATTTTCCCACAGCAGTCCCTTGCTACTTAGAAAGAAAATACAAATTGTTTTCTTCGTTAAAGAGAAAACTGGAGAACAGCTTCCCATCTTAAGCCTTTAAAGAATACACTATTCTGCTGAACTGTTGTTTATTATGTATTCTTTTTTTACCTACCCTGACCAGGTTTTAATTTATAATTTTTCAAAGAATATTCCTTGGAGTTTTACTCCATTGTAGAACTTTTCTCTAACAAGAAAGCAGGAGAAGAAGAAAGCAATCATTTCTTGTAGTTCTAGTTCCACGAAAAACAAACATCACACTTCCAAAATGATTATCAATCACTAAGGATGCAGCTCATAATGCAGTACAAATCCCTTATAAAATATTGCAACATCATCTGATAATGTTTCATTTTATCTCAATTAAGAAATAGCCCGGAAAATAACGGCTTTCTTTTCAACTTGAATACAAAACAGAAAACGTGTAAAGATTTTGTTCTTGAAGCGTCTGCACATTAATCCCTGGAGTATTTAATGTCACAAGAAGACAGCCCACATGGGTACCGATCTCCAGTACACAGTCGCTTGTGAGATAAATTTATATAACCTGAAAAGGATCAAAGATTCTTGAAAATATCAAGTCAACAGAAAATACAACTGGCATTTGCAGTCAAAAAAACTGTAAGAGAGAATTCTGAAACTCTGAAATTTTAGGCCTGGTCTGACACGGCCCGGGAAAATGACATTTAAAAGACTATTTGGAGAAAGCTGGATGGTGCCTGTGCCCAGTGCAAGTCTGTAGCCACACAGATGCCAGTGAGGCTGCAATTACTTACCCCACCCTGGGCCGTGTGAACATCACCAGGCACGACATGAAACAAGGAAGCGATCTGCAGCCAACGGAACCAACTTTTCCCTCTTTTTCCAAAAAGCCATTAAACTTAATCGACTCTGTGACAGACGTGCTCCAGAGGGAATCATAATTCTTTCTTAGCTGCAGAGATATCCTATCTTCATTAGGAACTGGAGCTCTATCAAGTGCATTTATTCAGAAATATTGCTAACATTCCTCTTCGAACAGCTGCCTTCATCGCTACGCATGGAAACGAGTAGGTAGGAGTTACCCATTAATCTCACAAAAGAGAATTGGGTTGATGACACAAAGTTTGAATACTAATTATGATATGAGCCTGAAACCGTTCACAGTAATAAAAATGGTTATAAACAATTCTAGTTCCACAGAGTATGATGGATGATTTGTTATAACTCCGAATAATGTTTTAAATATTGCATTGCCTAAATTCCAGCACACAGAACCTTACTCAAATTTAGAGTAACTTGAATTTGATTTACACCAGAGGTTTGCTTGATCCATAACATCTTAATTTAAAAACATGGATACAGCCAGTTGCCCACAAATGATTTTACCAACAAGGTCAATTAAATGTGATGTTTTATTCAAATTTTACTTGATTGAAAAACAGATCTTGAGGAAGCTACTGGAGGTTTGGGTCCTGCAATCTCGAAGTGTCAAAATGAATCTTGGAAGCTACACTAAAGCTGCATGAAAAAAAGAGCACTGCCCAAACAGCAATAGGTCATACCCAGCAATGGATGTAGCAGCTTGAACACCTGCCTCCCGCACCAACAGTCCTCATAACATCGCCTTCTGGGAAACAAATACTTGAGCAACCCAACCAAATACCATTTTCAATAGATATTTTAAAACTTCAATCCATCTCTGGCAAACAGTTATTTTTTATGAATTCTCCTACCATTTTTCTGGAGTAAAAACGATGGAAAGATGTTGAGTTACTTTTATTGCTGCTTGACAGCCAGTCAAATGTGGTATTTATATTGTACTGTGATCACCAGATGTGAAGATGGATATTATTAACAAAATTCTGAAGATAGTAATTTAACCTGCAGCAATTCCATTTGATTCAGTGGTGTCTACACACTTGCAAATAATTGAATATTAGACCCTTGCAACCTGATGGCAGAAATAGACTCTTCCCCTCCTAGACTGCTGGGTCTGGAGTGCCACTTGGTGGCCAAATATAAACACAGTTGTAGACACCTACCTACTACCAGTCAGGTGGTCTTGTAGAGTCTACAGTTTGCGATATACTGGATTTGGAAACAATCACTCTGCAGTTGCTTATACGACAGCCTAACACACTAAGAAACTTTTCTGTCATGGGACTCTGGTTACAGTTAACTCACTCTTAGTGAACTGGAGAACCTCCAGCTCTGAAAGCCGAATCTCTCTCTTCTTGTGCATAATAAAGCAGCTCCAGAGCCAGGTCGCAAGAAATACCAAGCCCTCTGTGAAGTGAGCACAGAGAGGGACCTACAACCATCCTCACCAGTGGGTAACTTTGGATCTTGTAGCATTGGGGAGCTTGTTTTATTTATTTATTTGTTTGTTTGTTGATTGATTTAGTTAGTTAGTTATTTTAACCTAAACATTCTGTTTCTTCACATAAGCCAAAACACCTAATTGAAACAGGAACAGAATCACAAACTAAGACGGGGTAGGCAATCAGCAGCTTGTAAAGCTGGGAGCATCCCATGATGGTAGAACTGCCATCACAGGAGAATAAATTACTATTAATTTACTTGCTGTACCTCATTACTCCAAACAAGAGCTGAACTTGCATTGCTGATCTGGCCAGTCTCGAGGGCAAAGCATTCCCTGTACCATCAGAAAACCTCTGCTTCCTCTTACTCAGCTGCCTCCCAGACACCAAGATGCAACAGGAATTTTTGTGTTCCGATTTGCTTCTTTTCAGAAGCAGCAGCCACAAGCAGCAGCACCCACATTCAGCACAGGCACCACAGAGCATGAAGGTGGGAAAGGAAAAGATGGAGAAAATTAGTTTTATGCAAGACTCACATCTTTGATCCTTGAGAGAATAAGAAAAGTTTCAAGCCACACTACAAAAATTTGAGAGCTTCCTTACAATCACCTGAGTTAGTTGCACTGCTCCTTTTCCTCTTGGATTGCACAATATACGGGAATGGAAAGCAGAACTGAATATCTTGGATGAAGAAATGAGATTTTATTATATCAAACTATGTCAAACATCCATTACTCGTATTTTCACTATGAGCTTTCCAAATTGCTGGCCAGCCTTCCAAAATGCTTTTACCTCTTATTTCCTTTCAAGGCTAAATAGCTCATGGTAACATTTAACAAATATAATCAGAGTGAGTGCACTTTTATGATAAATATTGCTATCTGGATAAATCCCAATCGGATCAAATCAACTGAATATTCAGCCTCCCTCAATAACCCCTCCATGTCAGTTTAAAGAAATGAAAAAATCTTATCGTAACTGGATATCAGACCATAAACAACTGTCAAATGCAACACAAGGCAGGAAAAGACAATGAATTCCTAATTCAACAAGACATTAACTCACCCTGTACCAGTCCACTCCACTGAGCAAGGCTCCTGCCCTGACATGACTCATACATGGGCACCAGTCTAAAGGAACAAGAAACTGCCTGTAAAGCCAGAAGTTGCTGCATTGGAAACTGGTACCCACGTGGGAAAACCTCAGAGGTTTGGGCGCTACTGGAAGGTGTGTTCACACTGCTCACTTCAGCACAGCCTGGGATGCTGGAGATATTTAGAGAGATACAGTCACGACAATTGTGCCTGCACTGTGGCAACACAAAAAGAAAACAAACAAGCAAAACAGGAACAAAGTAAAGTAATCAGACAAAACCCACATGATTTCTGTCAGAAATCTGGGAGCTTATTGTTCCCATTATGATTTCATCACATGAGGGGCCACGAGAAGCAGCTCTGGAATGCAGAAGGCTCCTTGAAGCACCATTTTCTTAAACAAGTAGGTTGGAAACTAACAGTGACAGTGTGCTAAAACCACATCATCCTTCTACTGAGCCCTGAAAGATGCCGAAATTTCCACCAAATGAGCTACAAAGCCATTATCTGGTTTTGGAGCCAAAGATATCAAAAGCATTGTATTCCAAATAACAGTGTCCTAGTAAGAAATGTGGTCAGAGCAGTGAATCTCTGCAGGCAGCTGCATCCTGTGATATTCAACTCCTGAAAAAGAAAAAAAACAGGATATGTTTTTCTGAGAGCAGGTGGGCTACACACCTGAGATGTGACCTGTGCCACAACCACGTTTCAGTGAGGCTGAAGTCCAACGAGGTTAAGGGCAGGTGGTGACAGGATGAGGGGGAATGGCTTTAAACTGGAAGGGGAAGGTTTAGATCAGACATTAGGAAGAAATTCTTCCCAATGAGGGTGGGGAGGCCCTGGCCTAGGTTGCCCAGGGAAGCTGTGGCTGCGTCATCCCTGGAGGTGTTCCAGGCCAGGTTGGTTGGGGCTTGGAGCCTCCTGATCCAGTGGGAGGTGTCCCTGCCCATGGCAGAGGGTGGAACTGGATGGGCTTTAATATCCCTTCTAGCCCAAACCATTCTATGATCCAGTTTCATGCTTGAGGAGGGCAGTGGTGGGCTTGGCCAAGCCCACAGAGGCCACTGCCATGGGGACAGAAAGCTGTGCCAGACTGCAGGTGCTTGCAAAGTAGCAGCAAGTTGAGCTCCTCAGCTCCTTGTGCTTTTCATACAACTCCAGCAAAGCGCTTAAGCACCCACACCTACCACATGCTCATTTGCTTTTGTGAATTATTATGAACAGAAGGCTCTTGAAAGAGCTTACTCTCCAACAGGACCCTTTAGGTATTCACATTCCGTGGGCTCATGTGCACAAGGAGTGTTCACTGCTGGGTCTGCTCCGACCGTTCTAGATGGAGAGTTTGCACACAGCACGTGGCCACACTGAATCTGTTACAGCATCAGCTCAACTTCAGAGAACAGGCTGCTGCAGTCCAGCTTCTGCCTCAACTGCCCCTCAAGTGCATTTGCAAATAAGCCACCTGTATTCACAGTATCACAGTGTCACAGTGTCACAGTATTACAACATCAGAAAGGACCTTTGAGATCATCGAGTCCAACCTATGCCCCAACACCAACACCAACTCATCATCTAAACCCTGGCACTAAGTGCCTCATCCAAGCTCCTCTTAAACACCTCCAGGGACGGTGACTCCCACGGCACAGCTCAGCCACCATCTCCAGTGCCTCTGAGCAGCCCCAACCAGCAGCTCTGCCCTCCACATCTCAGCACTGAGTCACTGCAACAGGTAGATCTTCAGGGGTTTAGAACAGAATCATAGGATCACTCAGTTGGAAGAGACCTCTGAGATCACCGAGTCCAGCCGTGCCTGTCTCCCCACTAAACCCTGTCCATAAGGAACTCATCCACCTGTCTGTTAAACACCTCCAGGGACGGCGACTCCACCACCTCCCTGGGCTTTTGTCTCCTTTTTTTCCTACCTCCAGGAACTGGAGCTGGCTGTCAAAAGAAGCTGCCCTTCCCCCCTTTGACAGTGTAATTAGTATCTTGTAAGTAAGAAACCCAAGATAAGTGAAAATAGGGAAGGAACGGAACAGGGACATTTGAGTCACTCCTGTGACATGACTGAAGCTTTTACTAATTGTGAAAGTGAATGGTGCTCATTCATCAGCCCATTTTTCAGTATCTCATTTAAAGAGAAAAGCAGACATTTACCAAAAGCAAACAAAAATGCTTTAAATTCACGATAGATAGTTCCTGTCTAAGACAGCTCTAGTTTATGATCTTTATTCTTTATTGCTATTTAATGACTCATATTATGTGACTCGTTCCCCATTCCTACTGTCTGCTGCTGAAGTCTCCTCTAGAGAGATAGCGCTTAGGAAAAGTCAAAGAGAAAGATAACTACAGATAAAATCACGGAAGTCATCATTTCCTAAGTCTGCACTGAAACAGATAAAACTTGCATTGCCAAGATCAGCCCATACAGTACAATTTATGGGGAGATGGACAGGTCTCTTTACGTGGGGTGATGGGATGAGTCTTTCCATCAGATGTACATGCAGACTTGTATAAAATAACCTCTTTGAAATCAGCTTAATTACTTTGGATGCACAATTAGAAATCTAAGGTCTAAAATGCACTTGCTCTGTGACTTGGCAACCAGGAAATCCTGTCAGAGAGAAGGTACATCTTTTATTTTTGGATAAAGCCAAGAAGTGTAAGCAGAAAAACCGAAACCAGATGTTATCATAGCATAAAGAAGCATTAGTTATTAACTAATTTCATGCACCTGTTAAACTAAAGCTGTAACTGTCACAAATGGTCCTATTTCATCATAAAAAGTTTTTTGACTCGCCTTGGCAAAATACAAACCATGCTGTAATCACTGAACGAAGCTGCCATTAGGCCCAGCTTCACTTCTTTACATTCCCAAAAGAACACACAGCATTCCTAACCATTTTGATATGGGCTATTTTATATCATAGCAACTAATATGGGTGCCTCCTGCTCTCAAAACTGTGAGTAATAAATCTCTCTTTCCACGAATGTGTACTATCTCACCACTGGCAAACACCCCTGACAGCACAAGTAAGTAAAGATGTTTTATACAGTGCACAGAATGAGAAATCAGAGCCCTATCCTGTGGAAATCAATTAAACCCACACGATTTCATAACTAGGCTTGCAGAGATTCCTCAGGGATTTCCCTGGAGAGTTACAGCTGAGAATTTTTAAACCGAGGATATTGTAAAACCAATACTAAGGCATTTTCCAAGTGGCCAAATGACTTAATTCAGATAACATCTCTCTGACCCAGTAGAACATACGTTATAGCTAAATAGCAATAGAGACTCGTTTTGAAATAAGCCTAGCTGGTGACCAGCTCAGCACAGCTTTTGACACACACCCAGCCAAGAAAATTGCTATGAGCAGGTCGCACCCTCCCCTCCTGCCCACCAGCACCCACTTTGCAGCCTTGTATCACAGTATCACAGTATCATAAGGCTGGAAAAAGACCTTTGAGATCATCGAGTCCAACCTATGACCCAACACCTACACCTACTCCTACTTGTCAACTACACCATGGCACTAAGAGCCTCATCCAATCTCTCCTTAAACACCTCCAGGGATGGTGACTCCACCACCTCCCCGGGCAGCGCATTCCAACTTCTTCCTAATGTGGAGCCTAAACCTCCCCTGGCGAAGCTTGAGACCGTGTCCTCTTGTTCTGTCACCGGTCACCTGAGAGAAGAGACCAACCCCTGCCTGACTACAACCTCCTTTCAGGCAGTTGTAGAGAGCAATAAGGTCTCCCCTGAGCCTCCTCTTCTCCTGGCTGAACAACCCCCGCTCCCTCAGTCACTCCTCACAGGGCTTGTGTACCTGGGTCCCTGACTCTGCTGCCCCTTGGCACGCACTCCGCAGTGCTGTGCCCTGCCTGCACCATCTGGATGCACCCGGACCGGGCTGCAAGGCACTCACTGGGACATCATAGCACAATCACAGCTTCCATGCTCCCCCTGCCATGCACAACGAGGCAGAGGGAGATTTTCCACGTGGCATCCTGCAGGATACCTGGAAGGAGAGCTGCACACCAGCCAAAGAAACTCTGCAGAAAGTGGTAGAAAAGATTGTCCATGTTTTCTGTCTTCTCCATGAGACTGTGGAATTCATACCAAAATTCTCTGGCTCTCACTGAGAGAAAGTAACTGCACTTAATAGATAATGCCTTTAGGAAAACTGGCACAGAAACAGGAATATATATTCTGCCATGGACAGCAGCGGAGTGCCAGCCTGTTCATCTGCAGGCTTGATGAACTGCTGTAGGAAATGCACCAGGCTTCCCCCTCCTCTCCAGGGCAGCATGAAGCGGTGGGGCGCTGGGACAGGGCGGCGTGCAACGGTCACAGACAGACCACATGCACTGCATTCCTCATGCTCTGTTCACACCTACTCCCTACGCAATACTGAAGGTGGGTTTGACATAGAAATCGGCTGGGATTAGGAGTTTTCCTACACTCTACTACCACGCATTTTTAAATCTGGCTTGGTTTGACTGTAGTTACCTACTTCCCCACCATCTGCTGTGACTCCCTCTCCAGAGCATTGACTACACAGAGGTGGATACAGAGAGAGAATCATAGAATCATAGAATCAGAAGGTTGGAAGAGACCTCTGAGATCACCGAGTCCAGCCGTGCCTGTCTCCCCACTAAACCCTGTCCCTAAGGAACTCATCCACCCGTCTGTTAAACACCTCCAGGGATGGCGACTCCACCCCCTCCCTGGGCAGCTGTGCCAGTCCCTGACCACCCTTTCAGTGAAGAAATTCTTCCTCATGTCCAGTCTAAAGAAGAAGGTGTATCCCTTCCTCCTCCAAGCACCACCAGTGCTGCCTGTCCCAAGCATCCCGTTGAAGCTCTACCCGCCTTTGATGCTCTAATCTTGCCATGCAAAGCCTCCAACAGTATAATTAAAGGATTGGCCAGCTAAGCAGGAAACCCATTTATCCTTGCTATTATCAGAAAGCCCCACAAATCTTCCAAGTGCCCTTCAAACAGCACTGGATTTGCACTGACAGAAGGAGCAATTGATTTCATTCTGGCAAATGTGGAAAATTGAGGGCCATGTTAGACTGCAGTTAACACAGCAGAAATGGGGTGCCCTCAGGAAGACCCTCGGTCCTCTCTGGCTCCCCAGGGAAAAAAACATCAATGCTTCCCTGCTAAGCTGCTGGAGATGAGCTCCTTGAAGTACACGGCTTTCATCACAGATGCCTCTTTGATAACCATCAATCCCTAACCTCCATTTCAATTGATAAGCTTCATTTAGTGAGCAGCAAAAGGACCTCTGTTGGTAGAAGGGATTAGAAAACCAGGAGTTGACTCATGCACACTTTGAAGCTTTTCCTTGATGGATTTCTTCTCCCAAATCTCCATCACTTGCTGATTTCCACCTCCATAAACAACATTATTTTATCTACCAGGTTTTGCAAATTCAAGTAACTTTGGTAGCACCTTTCCTTAGGTAAGAACGCAGGCCCAGGGTTAAATAATGCTTTGCCAATTTTCTAATGTCATTAAAAACCAAAGAAAACATTTGTGTTTGCCATGACTTTGATGTGAAATGCATTTAAATGAAGAAGTTTAGGCTGAGCTCGTGGTAAAATTAAAAACCCCACATGGAACACAACCACATAGGAAAGCAAATTCAATGAGCTTTGCAGAAATCACTATAGCACTCCAAGCAAAAAAAACCCCAACCATTGTTAACTTGCCGTAAGAATGGCTAAATTACAAAGAAAACAGTGAAACATTATAGTCAAAACACGTAATCGGGAAGGCATTTAGGATTTTTCCTTGAGGCCATTGCAGCTCAGGCCCCTACTGGGTCTGTGCACGGAATTTCGATTATCTTCAGCAGGAGACTTTTGTATGGACAAATCACTGATTAAAGGACAACCCTATTGAGGGTAATTCTTTAATCAAAATAAATTCATTATTTTATGTACCTTTTATAAAGTATAAGTACATTTTCATAACAAATTAGACACCAAATTAATTTGGGGAAAAGGAAGAAGGAGACTAACCAAACCCAGAGTAAACTTGGTAATAGAAAATGGAATATGTTCCACAAAGGTGTTTTCATTCCATTGAAATGGTTTTAAAATGTTTATATATAAATACACACATATTCATAATACACGTATACATATATATTTTTTCAACGTCTCCAAAACCAAGCATTACAAAAAATATTTTCAACCATGAGAATGAGAAAGGGTACCTAAAATTGTTATCAAAAGAGAAACTAATTTTCAAGAAACATGAAATGATAAGTAAATACAGTTTTTTAAATATTACTGGAAAACATCTTCCATAATTCAGCTCATCTTCTAAATACTCCCATTTCCATTACTTTACTTTTTCCTGGTTCTGTTGGAAAGAAAGATAGTCTACCTCCTTTCTAACACAGAGAGCAAGAAAGCCATCAGCCCATACGTGGCAACACCTACTCTGATGTAAGAAACAATATTCCTCTGCATTTTGAAATGCAACATTAAAAGTTCAGGGATTGGCACAGCTGCCCAGGGAGGGGGTGGAGTCGCCATCCCTGGAGGGGTTTAAAAGACGGGTGGATGAGTTCCTTAGGGACAGGGTTGAGTGGGGAGACAGGTACGGTTGGACTCGGTGATCTCAGAGGTCTCTTCCAGCCTGATGGTTCTGTGATTCTATGATTCTATACCCTTACTCCGCAGCGCAGGACGCCTGCACACACACAGTGCCTCCTAAGACCAACCAGCTCTCCTACAGCAGCCACCAGTGGGGCCAAGCACAGTCATCTCTATATGTCACCTCAGCAAAAGAGTGACCCAAAGAAGGGACCTGTTCGCAAAGATCCCAGGAAGAAGCCTTCATCTCAGCCTGCATCGAGTGAAGAGATTTGTGACACACTAGTTACGGCACTTTTGAATCCGTGGCTGGGTTTTCATACTTTCAGAGACTGAGAGAATGTCCGTGGCCACACTTAAGCTGCAATTTGGGAAAATGAAACTAGAAGAAAGGAGAGACCTCTAAATGCGATTGCAATTGGTTACTGTGGCCCAAAGAAAACAGAGAACTGGCAGCTCACGTTTGCAACCTGCATTTCTGAGCAGCCAGAACATGTGGAAACAGAAATAATATAGGACATCCTAAAAGATTAAATTCTGCAGGTTTGCATTACTGTGCATTCTCACAGCCTGCGTACAATGGCCAATTATCCTGCAAGGCAAAAATCCTCAGCAAGAGGAAATGGAAGACAAGGTCTGAGATCAGGCATGGATGCTCTGTCACACAGTGCAGCCACTTCGGCCACTGGCTCTCTCCATGCCCATGGTGCCATGGGCATACTCCTGTCCTTGGGTATCCAGCGCAGTAATGAGGAGAAAGGAAGCACACGCGCAACACAGACCCAGATGTAAAAAGCACTTAGTCAAAGTCACAATTTTTCTAATAGTACACTCATTATGAAAAAAACCCGTTTTATTCTCAGCATTGTTAAAACATAATACAGTGCAAGATAAAGCAAACTAGAACAAAATCAGGACCTAGACCCAGTGTAATTCCACGCCAGACTTTGATTCAGTTGCTGCCCTGGAAGGGCTCCAGGTTTACACCAACCAGCCTGTCAGACTACAGTTTGCCACCATATATTTGAAATCTTCCTCTGAGCCAGTGTGAAGAAACTCTGCATCTGTACAACAAGAGAGGTGCAGAGAGGAGTCCAAGAATCCTAAGCAAAAATATTTTGCTTTGTCCAAGTATGCACATGTGGAAAAAGTGCCTCTGAAACAACCAAAGTTTGCAAAACATCAGCACGCAGTAGTGCTGAAATTACCTCTCCACCCGAAAGCAAAGTGTTTGCAGCTGCTGCCACAGCCTGTTCTGGTCGATTGGAAATGCAAGCTGCACTTCCTCCTCCTCTCCCAAACCTGGAGAGGAGGGAGAAGACAGAGCCATCACCTTTCTGTTCACTTTTGACTTTTCAGAGCATAATACACCAACTACAGTCTTTCTAAACAACCAAGCTGCATGCCAAGAACTGAAAACACAGACTACCTCCTGCGTATTAAAGCAGCTCCATAAAGCAACCTGTATAGAATCAGCACTTGCTGCCCAGACAGTATTTTTCACTGAGCACTGTTTTCCCCTAAGACTGTCCTGCAAGTGCTACCCAAATTGAAGTGGTTTAAAACTAGAGGTTTTCAGGACAGCGAAATATGATGTTAAAAGGTTCCCGTGTCTGGCTCCACAGTCTGTTTGGGTGCCAGCCTTAGCAACGGCACAGGGCAGGGACAGACGTGCAGACAAACAGGTCCCTCCTAGCTGGTATCTTTTGAGAAGAAACACCTCAACGCTCTTGGCAAAGCTCACAGCAGCACAAGCCCTTGGTCATGGACTGAGAACAGGCAACCCCACCCTCTCAAAGATGTGTCAGTGCAGGAGGAACTCCCCCCGCCGGCATCACAGGGCTAGGATTCTGCAGTAAAGGAGTGATCTCTAATACAAATTTAGAATCATAGAATCAGAAGGTTGGAAGAGACCTCTGAGATCATCGCGTCCAGCCGTGCCTGTCTCCCCAATAAACCCTGTCCCTAAGGAACTCATCCACCTGGCTTTTGAACCCCTCCAGGGATGGCGACTCCACCACCTCCCTGGGCAGCTGTGCCAATCCCTGACCACTCTGTCAGTGAAGAAATTCTTCCCATTGTCCAGTCTAAATCTCCCCTGGCACAACTTGTGGCCATTTCCTCTCGTCCCATCGCTGTCACTGTGAGCAGAGCCCAGCACCCACCCTGTCACAGCCTCCTTTCAGGCAGTTGTAGACAGGGATGAGGTCTCCCCTCAGCCTCCTCTTCTCTGAGCTAAACACCCCCAGGTCCCTCAGTCTCTCCTTGTAGGACTTGTTCTCCAGCCCCTCCCCAGCCTCATTGCTTTCCCTGCCCACGCTCCAACCCCTCAAGGTCCTTCTTGGAGTGAGAAGGTTGCGATATTTCTCTTTTTTGCGAGGTCGCATATCCAGGAGCAGCCAAGGGCACTTTCACACCTGTGCTCTCAGTCTGAAAGCAACAGGATGGAAAAGGGACAAGCTCCAAACGGAGAGGGGCAAGGGAAGCTCTGGCCAGCCTAGCAGTCGTTTTAATGAAGCAAACGGTTTGTAAGAGCACAGGAGGCAACCAAAATTCAGCAGGCATGTCAGACACAAAGGGTGTATGCTGCTCATCTCCAGCCCCTTCACGCCTCACCCAGCCCACGCGCATGAAAGGCAAAAATGAAGCAACCTGATGGTGTGGGTGCACTTGCTGACCATCTCTTTTCATTCTGTTCATGACAGCGATCTATAATTCAGCACTCCCAGACAACAGTAAGTCAAGAAACACAGCATAAGAGAAAAGCAGAGGATGTTTTGTCAAGGAAGACAAATATGTGCAATAACAGCAGTAGCAAGAGGAGACTGCGTATGAGTAACTCCAGGTTAACAGACTTCTCTGGGAACTCCTTCCTGTCCCTCCATATTGCTGTAAAACAGGAATACAAAATTATCCTGAAGGAAACAGTCAACCTGAAATGATGATATCCTGTCGGTTGCCACAGGGCTACCCAACCCTTTCCCTCCATGTGGGCATTCAAAAGCTTTTGAACCCTGGCTAAAGCACATACACAACATGTTCACACTTAGGTGGAAAAAACTGAAGTCTCCTAACTTGCTTCTATAACATCCTACATGTTCTACGGTTTCTCTTGTTCTTTCACCCTTCAGATCACCATCACCTTGGCTCTTTGCCATGCTGCTTCAGCTAAGGGAAGGGAAAGGGGTAGAGGAGGAGGGTTTGGCTTTGGCTCCAAATCACCCTTCCCATAGCAAAGGGCCTGAAAATAGTTTGGACACGTGCTGTGGAGCGGACGCTGCAGGAGTCCTAGGAAAGCAAGCTCCTTCCAGATGAGCTTGGCAACTCAGCAGCAGCACGCATCATTAAAATCCCCACATCTTTCCACTCGATCAGTAGAGACATATCTACTTGTATGACCCCCATCTGGAGTCTCATGTTAGGAAGCATATTATTATCTGAATGACTGACAAAAAGGTGTTTGCAGATGGATTACTTACTTTAAAACTCCTCTAGTTATTCTTGCTGCTACATCCTCAAAAAAGACGCAGTGCTGACAGCGAAATAGAACAACACGGTGATGTCGCTGGTTCACAAGCCCTACAGACAAACCAGTCACTGAAGTCTACAGCCCACATCCACAAAGGATCATCTTTCCTTGCCCAGTTCCCACAGACTTCTTGAAGCTGTGCTACTGGACTCGTACACTGGACACCATGCACAGCCATGCCTGCACGCGCAAAGCAAAACCTCATTCCACTGTTAGTCACAGAGCCTTAGGACAGGGCAGAACAACATAACTGAGTTATTTGTAGCTGTTTCATAACTGGACACTGGCTGTGATCCAAAGACGACGCTTTGGGTCAATGCTGGAGGGCCTGTTTCTTCCACGTACAACCCAAGCGCCACTGCCACGCTGAATCCGGCCCCGCGGCAGCGCAGGAGAACAGTCCCACCACGGCCCCGCTCAAGGGTTTGAGGCAGTTTTCCCCCACCTGCCCACACTCAACAGGGCCATGTGGGGCAGTTGTTGTGACAGTGACAGTGGCTGAAGTCCCAAGGACTCTTTTTAAATGTACTCATTATTCATGGTCAGTGTATCTTTCCTTCTGCCATCTGTATGGAATTATTGGCCCTTTCAAATTTGAAATTTAGTACATTTTACATTACGATGACTTTACAAGTCTTTCCGTGTGATATTCATTTCAACAACACTGTAATATTGCACAACAGTCATATGATGCAGTGTGTGTGCTTTATGAGACAGACATGACACATGAAAATTAAAACCAGGTTCCTCGTCTGGAACAGAGAGAGAAACTGCAGGGGAAAAAAAGAAAAAAAACCAATGAGCGCACGCCCAGAGATCAGGGTGGAGGAAAAAGGGGAGGAAAAAACAGGATGAGACATCAGAGTCATCTCATCCTGCCTAGAGTGAAAACAGCTTTCATCAGTATGAAAGAAGATTCATTTGCATAAAATTACTGCAGAATACAACTGAACTGTGCTGCTGTGTTTCAGGACTGGCACTGAAAATAAGGGTTGCTATACCTGTAGCCCAGGCATTTATCAATAATTTACAATATTCCCTTCTGGGAGAAAAGCTTTTCAATTGCCCTTGTACTTCAAATGGCATTTTCTGCAGACATTGCATCCAGGGAGAAATACAGAGAATCAGACTTTAAATGCACAAGATTTGCTGTTTGTTTTGCAGCCCACGATTTAAGCACACAGTGAAAACCTGGAGGTATTTCCTATGGTTAACAATATCCTGCCAAATGTTGATGGAGGATTCGGAGGCATTTCAAATGTCTCAACGCACTTCTCATTCAGACACCCTCCAGACTGCATGACTGAACCATTTAGAAGACCACCAGTAGGTACAGTCATTCTGGTCTGTTTAACTTTGAATACATTCGTATTATCGCGTATGCATCATATATTATACCAGGAAAAGCACAGGCAGAGCAGGACACGTCCACTCGAGGCGCAACGTGTAGCAGATGTAGTCTGTGAGCTTTTGCAGAGGTCACAGTTGGAAAAATCATTTTTACTTTCTCTGGCCTGATGTTACTGGCTGCAATAGGTGCTCCCTCTTTTAACCTTTATTAAAGGGTTATAAAACGAGGTAGTTTTATACAGTTAGGTAACACAGCAGGTGTTATATTCACAGCTATGTGAGCACAAACAGAAAGACCTGAAGTAATCAAATCTCATGCCTGAAGGATAAGAGGAACCATAAGATGATCACCAGCTGAGATCAGGCACAAGCTACTTCATCCCACACCCTTTTAAACACTGAACAACAGGCCAGGTGCAGGCACTGTCTTCTTGCTTACTTCTCAGTTTCTCCTCCTTCAAGGCATCCTCTATTGGAGGTCAAATACAGAACAAGATGATGATTCAGCTCCATTCGCTCCACCCCATCTAAGCAAGGTGCAGATTAGACACAAACATCTCAGCACACAGGGGCAGGAGGCAAGCCCAGAGAAGCCCAAACGCTCGCCCTTCTCCATGTATCTCAAGCACGTACCACAGGATTACAGGAAACAAAAACCATCCCTCCAAGCATGTGAATGATCCTTCACTCTGGTGCCTCTCCCATTGGTAACATCCCTAGAGATGGTTACTAATACTCTTTAGGTAAACATATGTTCTGCTGCATGTTTCTCAACTGAGTCCACCTCTGGGGGCTTCTTTGGAACACTTAATTTTAAATTACTACCATCATACCCATTGGCATTTTATGATGGCCTGCCTTTAAAAAATATTTCTAAACATAGATGTTGATTTTCTGGGGAACTGAATGCCAAGAAGCGCATAAGTATAAAAACACACAACAAAAGAAGGAAAATATTTCCTTATAGTGAGAAAAGCCGTTGGAAACAAACTGCTAGGAAGTAGTTCTAACAGCTTCTGTTCTACAGACTACTCAGGACATGCAACACACAGAACACCAATGGGCTCTGCCTGTACATGTTGTTACCCCGGCTGTGCTTACAAAGGAGTATTTCTGCCACTGAACAACCACTACTGTGCCCGCCGGGCTTCTTTGCATAAGCAAATATCAAACAATACACAAGTACCACAAGAAGCGTCTTATCACTGTGAATTTTCAAATTGTCTTAACAGCTTTAATGAGCATTTTATCTTTGTTTCTTCTAGTATCCGTGTGTCTACAAAAGGTCAAGGGTGGCATCTGCTTGTCAAAGGTAAGCTACTAAATGGACAGAAAGGGAGAAAAATAAACAGGAGTCATAAAATGCAGTAGTCCTCCCTTCAGTCACATCTAACTACTACCAACATCAAAGGGAGATTCATCGTCAGCTTCAAACAGGACTAAAAACTGTATCTAAAATTATGATAAAAGCAGCTTCCAGACAATGAGAGCTGAAGAACTGACTGTAGGAACAGGAAATAATATATGTAAATTGACTTAATTGAATCTACATTCATTGATAATCAAGATCACCACTAAACTGCTTGCTTCATACTCTCCGCTGCTGCGAGCATCCAGTATCATGGAATGACACAGCCTGTTTCTTCTTATCCCAGAAAAGCAATCAATCTCTATTCAATCTAAAGAAAATGATAGAGAAAAAAAGCAATAACCAATTTTCTTCACGGCACTCTGCAAAGAGGAACAAAAGGGCCCCAAGATGGAATTATTTCTGTGGGCTTCAAAAGAAAAATGGAAAATTACCCTTATAATGTTCATTATTTCTTTTCTTTGTTTTTAAAGAACAAAATAAATGGGAAAATTGTTTGTTTAACCAATCTTTGGGATAATTTGTTAAAAGAATGTTTATAAATGTCAAATAACATCTCTAGTCAATGCTGCTCATCTAAGACAAATCCATACTGCTCACAGTCTTGCGAAACTGCCTTGATCTGCTTTAAGGCAGGTGTCCATTTTAGTTGTCTTGAAGGATGCTAAAAATATCACATAGTAAACTGGAATTGTTCTTGTGTGCACATAACCTTTCGTATGTATATCTTACTCCCAGGAAATACATGAAACCTGATTAAATTTTGCACCTAACTGTAGCCAAAGGTAAGTAATATACCAGGGTCTTCTTAGAAAAAAAAGAGGGGGAGGGCAGAGGAGAGAGAGACACAATGTCCATTTCTGTCATCCCTACATGTCGAAGTGAATCATGTAAATCAATTTTGATCCTCCAAAACTCTGATAAAACAAAGTCACTTGATTTCTTTCCAGAAGGAATCCATGAGAATTTAGTGATGGTACTGATACCAGAGGGAACTGCTATACATCCAACATAAACACCCCCCTACATTTCTGTATAGCCTCTACAAAGTAATTCAGGGACGGACAGTAACATAAACGGCCAAGGACTGTATCCTCAATGCAAAATCTGAAATCTAAAGTGAAGCTGCCTGCTCTTACCAAGAAGTGGTCAGAACAGAAGATGCTTGGGGACACACATTTTTAATGAAGTGAAACGTGAAACCACGCTCGTACCCATCTCCTGCCTAAATCCATTCATTGGGTGTGCAACTGGGCACAGGGATGATCAGAGCCAAGATCTGGGCACTGTTCACACTTTGTAAGGTGATCAGGACAACAGTGGCCAATGCTCTCTTACTCTTCTGTTGAGAAAGGGAGAATGAAACACTGGATTAAGTTAATGGCAACACATACATACACTGGAGTGTCCAGAAGAGAGCGACGAGGATGGGGAAGGGGCTGGAGCACAAGCCCTGTGAGGAGCGACTGAGGGAGCTGGGGTTGTTCAGCCTGGAGAAGAGGAGGCTCAGGGGAGACCTTATTGCTCTCTACAACTGCCTGAAAGGAGGTTGTAGTCAGGCAGGGGTTGGTCTCTTCTCTCAGGTGACCGGCGACAGAACAAGAGGACACGGTCTCAAGCTTCGCCAGGGGAGGTTTAGGCTCGACATTAGGAAGAAGTTCTTTACTGAGAGGGTGATTGGCCATTGGAATGCGCTGCCCGGGGAGGTGGTGGAGTCATCATCCCTGGAGGTGTTTAAGGAGAGATTGGATGAGGCACTTAGTGCCAGGGTTTAGATGATGAGTAGGTGTAGGTGTTGTGTCATAGGTTGGACTCGATGATCTCAAAGGTCTTTTCCAGCCTTTTGAAACTGTGATACTGTAATTTGTTAGGAATGCATGGCTTTTAGGGGGGTGCCTCATTTTGTACTAAAGATCCATGAATTTTACAATTGGAAATAGCAGCTTGATCCACTGGGTTTTTTAGATACTGTATAAGCATCTTAAATATCTTAGATACATGTCGATTAGGCCAAACTGTTTCAGACATGAAAAGCCTACGGATTGCTTTGTGCTATACAGCAATGGCCGCAATCATTTATATGATCTGGACACAAAAAGAAATACAAAACAGATTTCACATAGTAGAATATGAACAATATGTCCCCTAAATTATACAATATGCCACGGGTTTTTTATACAACACTCCCTTCATTTTGAAGAACTTAAAAGTAGTGCTTTATATTGCAGTGGTGGGATAGCAGTTTAGTGTCGTTGCCGTGGAGTTATATTGCTATAAAATGACTAGGGAATTGCTTATGAATATACAGTGCTCCATTAAAAAATACTTTTCATATCTGTATAACCAAGCAGCACTTCCACCATCCCCTGAGACACACACCCTAATACACTTCATGATATTCAGCACATCAGCTTTTGGAGAATTAATTGGAAAGATAGCCCTGAGACGTGAATCAACACACCAGCTTAACCAGACTTGAGGATTAAACCACAAGGCATTTCCAGCTCATTCACGATGATGATCCTCAATTATACCATCAGTCATACCTCCTGTCAGCTGGAAATAAAGCAGCACTGTTCATATCTTGAGCCTACAGTCAAGCATGACTGCAGGATAATTCGCCTATATATACTGTCTGATTTCACATGAGATACTACGGAACTAGGCAGGGTTTTTTATGAATTCCCTGCACTTCAGGGGTGGGGGAGATGGGGCAAAAGTAAAACTCCTCCTTACCACCCTGGAAACTTATATGGAAAGGCGCTGTGCTGTGGGCGTGAGGTTTCTGACACCTCCCTCTCAACTGCAGTCTGCAGTCTCTCCTATTTCTTCCACACCCCATGTTCAACGTGGTCAGGTAACCCAAGCACCATAAAGTCATAAAGCAAGGTCCTGAGCTGGCATCCAAGGAACAGACCAGGCTCCTGAAGAACTAGCAAATTAGCCACACATTTGCATGTTTTAATTGCATCTTCTTGCTCTTTGAAAACTACTGTGGAAAACAGACTGAAGCCCGTTTTAATGGCTGCAAACTTCAGAGAAAGTAGTGAAGGACATTTGCTCACTTCACACATGGGGTAGAATCTGGCACGCCTCCATTTTTGCATAGTCACGCTCTTAGAAGAAGAAAACATTTATTAAAAAAAATTTTCCAGTCTCTCTTTTTTTTTCCTTGAGAAGGCAAGGCTTCCTTTCATGTACTGGAAATGCCATTCTTTGTCTGTGCAATTATCCTGGTACATCAACAACGCACTTGAAGTAGAGAAGTCAACTAATGTACAAATCACTTAATCCTTTCTAGTTCATGTAGTAAACAATCTTATTTCTATCCTGTACACTGTTTAAAGCCATCGCTTCATGAAAGATGTCCTTAAAATATGCCACATAATCCTTGCCGTAACTTTTACAATGCATTCTTGTTTCCTTTCCGAGTGAAGGTAGTGCTGCATTGCAAAGACAGAAAGGAGAGGATGGAAATGAACTACCTTTGATTCACTGTGCAACTACAGATTAGTCACTTAACCTCCCCAATTTCCAGTCTGCCCATGGGTATAATCATGCAGCTCTGCACAGGATTGTTATGAAGATTAACTAATTGACACTAAAACGCTTTGAGACCTGCCCAGTAAAGATTATTTCACTAAAAGTGCATATGCATAAAATGCTAATTGATGCCAGCTGGCCTTTCATCCCAGGCAGCAAAACAAGCTTCTTGCCACACACGTTTCCTTTAGTGGGCAGCAGCAGCATATATTTTTATTTCTGAATTCCTGGGGTTTGCCTTAAAACATACAAACCATTTGATTTTCAGGAATACTCCAGTTAGGAGATTGATGCAGCGATGTATTTCAGTGATTACCTTGATTAACCCTGCACTGGCACAAAAGGGAAACATTTTATCACGCTTCAAACTGAGAAATGAGCCCTATTTGCAGAGCACAGCTGTAGATTCAGGAATTTACATCTCAGAGGGTCTGCAGTGTCCTATCCATTTCCTATACAAAGCTGGCAATCGCATCACAATGACCCCTGAAATGAAGCTGAAAGCCGCTGTCCCTGCACTGGCCCTGTATGACTCGGTACCATCAAATTAAGGTATACAAGTAATTATTTTTCTTTTGATTTTCCCTCTGTGCTGCAAAGGACTGGTTTTTGGAGCCCCTCCCTCAGTTGCACAAACTTGGATGTGTTCCACCTGCTTATGTTTGCTGATAGACGCCAGAGGAATTTGCACTTCATCTGTTTCGCAGATGCTCAGACTCTTTTCTCAAGACGCGTCATACAAAAATGTCTCCAAAATAATTAGCAGGCTTTCAGTCGGCATGGCTATGATGGCTGCACGTAAGGTAAAGCTCAGACAGCTCTTAAGAAACTGCAGCTCTGGAATGAGTGTCTGGAACCTTAACAGCACTGATTTAAATCTTCCTGCATGACAGATTTATAGTTTTCCATGTAGTCAAAAGGGCAAAGGGGTTGGTATGCAGAAAGCTGCTACAATGTGAGAAACATCATGCACTTGTATTACCTCTTGCACTCATGCTGACATGAAGGTAATTACTAGCGCGGAGCAAATATGCACCCTAATTCAAAGATAGGGGCAGTGGGGGGGAATTACCGGAGGATCTCTGTAGTCATAATCAAAACAAAATTTGCCACTTTACTGAAGAACTAACTGGAATAAAAATAATCTTATGAAATGTCTTGCAAAGTAGGATTTTAATATTTAATTGAAAGACGTACCTCCCTTGGCCATTTGCCTTGCAGTGTAAATGTCAAGCAGGGCTCTCACCCATCACAAGCCTGCCCTTGCCTTGCTGCTCTTCACTCACCCCCAGCAAGAAACCCATTAGCCGTGCCACACTGAGTCACACAGCACAAGATGACAACTGGACTGCAAAATGAGGGCACGCCAACGCATTTAAAGAGACAGCAGGAGTGCCTCGCAATTGCTCCCAAGGCTGCGCAACAAAGTCAAGGCGCTGTATTACCTAAACTTCTCTCCTCTGGTCACACACTAGTCTTTCAGAGTCCTCTGGTGTCACAGTGGATTACTCAGCTTGAAACTCTTTCCTCTGAAATGACAGGAATTTAATTCCCACTGCATAGATTCTTGATGAGGGCATTTCAAATGGCCATGAGTTACCAAAGTCTGATTTCAGGCCTGCAACAACGATGCAAAGGGGCTGACAAGTGCATCTTAAGGAAAGATACGGCTGCTCTGGCCTTCCCTCCACCCAAAGACAACCCAGAGGACACTCTTGTTTCTTTTCTTTGCATGGGGGAGGGTGGGGTAGGAAAGCTTTACTGCTGTTGACTACAAGTTAGGAAGATGGCAGAGGATGCAGAAAAGCGGCCGGTGCTCGCACTGCAGCCCTCGGGTACAGGCCCTTTCGAAGATGGGGAGATCTTTTGCAGCGCACGTGGGAGCCTCAGGACTTGTCTCGTAGCAGCCCCTGCTCCTTGCTGTAGGACACTGTCAGGGCCTGAAGAAACCTGAGTCAGGGCATCCCGGGGTCGCACACAGAAAGCCCAGGTCTGGGGTCTGTTCGGTTCCCATTTCTTTATTTACTTATTTAAACCCAGGCTCACTCACCCGTGACATTACCGCACACGGAACTCTAAAAGCTGACACAACCACAGCTGCTGAGCAGGACCAAGACACAGAAAACCCACTGTATGTTTTCCTTGGAGTTTTTCTTTAGTGCTGTGTGCCTTCCATCCTCTCCCCCCAGAAAAGCCCACGTTTGCACCTTATGTAAATACGCACAAGAGTATCACAGTATCATAAGGTTGGAAGAGACCTCTGAGTCTGTATGAACCCCCCTTCAGAGCACAGCTACAGCAATAGCTGTATGCTCATCCCTGGCTCTGGGACGCCTTCACCCTAGAGACACACAATGTCTGCGTAAAAGCAGTAACATGAAACTGAAAACTATATACACAGATAAGGAAAGTCTTGCAGAACAAAAACCTTAGAGCAGTTCATCAGTAAGCCACTGGTAATTAAAGACATTCAGTTTATCCTCAGTATTTCTAAGGAAGTGCTGTAAACTATTCCAAACACAAATTATATACACAATATACTTATTAGATGCATATCACATTGCCCACTTGAGAATTGCAGAGGCACACGGTTTGGCCTTGTATGAAGACCTTTGAATGCCACACAAGGCAAAGTTCATCATCATGTTTTCATCATACCTTTCTTTAAATGCCTATCAAGCTATTTCATAAAAATCATTTGAAGAATTACTTAATATTTTTAACACTTCAGCCTAACAACAAGTGGCGCGTTCACATATGCTGTACTCAATTACTTTTATTTCATTAACAGTCTGCTTTCAATCATCAGGAATTCCAAGCCACACGTCAAACTAAAAGGCCAAATTCTTAGATGATATAACTTAGCCTGGCAGGCAAGTCAAAGGAAACACACGGATTTATACCACAGACAACCCAAGAAATCCATCCCATTAACTATGATCCCCATAGGGATTCTGGCCACTGTGGTTACAAACAGCTGACGAAGCTGAAGTGTATTACTGCACTATTTGTAAGAATGAGTCAGATGAGCACAAGGGAATTACTCGCAGCCTACAGATAATTCAGGAAAAAATGCAGCTTCCATAAAGAACTAAAACCAGTTTGGTTTCTGCCCATCGTGTCCCACAGAATCAATTTCAGTGACATTCTCAAAATATTCATGGCACACGTACTGTCTTTCCTTGTTTTATTTGGTCCCTTTCTCATCACCTCTACCCATTTAGCACTCAGCTATACCAATCTTTACACAGATCTTCCTCTGATCTTGGAGATATTAATTTAAATCTGTTTCTGACTTGAAGCTTGCTTTTTCCCCTCCTGTTTTCTCTCTGGTACTGAAAAATAAATTGAGGAACAGGGTGAATAGGTCCCTGAAGATTAAAATGATGTCATCAAATGACCACTTATTGACAAATCTTTCACAGTACGCAGTTCGATGACTCTTCAGTGAATTTTATACATTGCAGGCATAAAGACACTTTCAACTTACTCTCCTTTCAAAATTTGTTCCTTTAACTTAAAGGAGTTTCATTCCATTTGAAATGTTAGTGTATGGGCAACTATCAAATGTAAGGTTATTCATGTCCCAGGTTTGTTACTATCAAAAGTGCAGGTCACTGCCATGCCATTTAAATCTTGAGAACACTTTAATAAGATCATGTCATTATGACCTTACAGGTGAAAAAAAACCAGGAGAACATAATGAAATCAGATCTTCCAGCTGATTAACTTGTTAATTTTTTTTCCACGGTATGCTGCGCTCTGGCAACCAGAAAGAAACCCTGATATCTAACAGGCAAATGAACGACAGACCATACTCTCAGTGGGTGTAAAGCAGTATTCTCTTCTATATCAGAATTAACAGGGCACAACCGATTCAACATTAGTTTTTCATTCACTGATAGAACTTGATAAACTTAATGCCAAATTTACATTGCTGTGAAATTCTGTATCTTCTTTCTGTGACAATATCTATCATTTAATAGGATCTTGCTATGAAATGAGTAAAGGTAAATACCAGAAATTCTTAGGTTAGTGGTACAAGGGAAGCTCTTAACCAAACAGTGCTTAGTGATTTTCCAAACTAGGCTGCAAACTTTAAGAAAGGAGACAGGTGAATTTTAATGAAGGAAAAAAATAATAGCAAGAATCATACCTCTGTTGCATTTGTTACTCCTAGAATCTCAGCGAGGAAAGCTTACTGAATTACCACAAGCCTGAAGTCAAATATTTGTAATAGATTACAATGCCAGTGGTTGATCAGCAATAGATAACATACCTCAAGCCTCAAAATTGCTCTGAATTATTGCCTAAAGATGGTTATTGTTATGAACTTTTAATTAACTAGGCAAAAAAAAATCTTTTCATGAAATAAAAAAAAATGTTATTAGTCTCCAACACTGACATCCAACCTCAAGAATGGAAAAATTACTTTTCTCTTCCAAGATAACATATTCATACATCACCCTGCACTGTAGACTATATTACAATAGTACAGCAATAGGACTACACCGGGGACCAACAGAAATCGGGGTGGCACACACAGACCTTCTCTTCCTTGATGACACAATATTTTTTTGTGATTGCAACATTAATCTACATTCCCGCAGCCTGTGCATCTATGAACATGGCCAATGGTTCATCTAAAGAAGAACGGATCTGAAATCTACTTTCAGCCTCCTCTTTTGCCAACGTCATTCGCTTCAGTGGGAAGCTTTCGGCACACAGGATGGCCTCGAAATAAGAGCTGATGGTTTGGGGCACGGTACAGCTGTAAGCAGAGATTATGAATTCCTGAGAAGGCTTATGTTGGCTCAAACTAGTGTGAGCCTGGTACCCAGTGCCAAATGCAAATTTTGCGGTATTCTAATGGAAATCAAAGAAACAATATCCATGGCTTCAGGGGAAGAGCCACACGGAATACCTTCACAGAGCAAGCATGCATGTCTTTGTGGGAAAAGGCAGCCCTAAAAAGATCTGCCAACACGTCTCCCAGCATGTTTCGTGCTGCTGAGTGGGGAGGTGCCCACTGCAACGGACAAAGAACCACAAGCTCTTTGATTTTGGTAAAGAATAACTTCGCGTGCTATGATGGAAGGATGCCTCCTCCTCTTGAGAGCCGGCTCACAGCGATGCCCACATGCCCTAGGGGTCACGGAGCCGTACCACCTTTCCTGTGCTTTCCAGCAACACAAATTGCAGCTTCACCAAAAAGGAAATATTTCTCAAGGGCACAGTGGAACAAAACAATCTACAGTGACTGCAGCATCTGCTTGGCGCAAACACGATAATAAATTTCAATTTCACTTTAATTTTTATGTGTCAAAAGCTATTAGGTCTTAGATATTTGATCCTTAGTTATTATGGAACAAATTAGCTTCTATAACCAGAAGGCTTTGCCTGAGCAATCGTGATGAGCACAACATTTTCTACAAGGAAAAAAATAACTATCCTAACACATCTATAGCTATATAGGACTTGACAGTTGTCACCGTGCTTCATACTGGTATCTTGGCTTTCAGTCAGATGGCAAAAGATAGAATTTACTGGTGTGCAATATATAGCATTATATGTTTGTGTAATTCAAGATTATCGCCTAAGGAATTCTGGAAATTTAGAAGTTCAAAATTTAAACATTTCCTACTGTAGAGAGATTAAACCGTTTAAACACTTAAAGAGTCTTTCAGAGAACACTATTTTGGCAAGCTATCTCCTACAAAGACATCTATAATTAGACAACAGCTCCAAGTACCCCGAAAAGTAGGATTTCTAGAACTGACAAAACGCCCCCGTATCTGTGTTTCAACATCACAAAAATATTCCGTGGAGTTTTATTCATCAAAGGGCTTTCATTAATATATATTGCTTTTTAGGACCTTTTTTCAATGTTTTACTTTTAAACAGAAGCATGCATTTTAATTCTCAGCGTCCTTTTTAGTTTTCCCCTAGCATAATTTATCTGCAGCACCGCATGCCCACGCAGCCTTCCCCCGAGCTTTCGCGAGCTGGTGTGACCTCTGCAAACAGGGCTGCTGGCCACGAATGGCGGCCAAACAGCAGGGGACAACAGAGCAGGCTTAGAAAGCGTTTGAGGATCCTTCTGAGCGAGAAATACGACAGACGTACAAATGATACACAGTAAAGAACTATTGAGCTTACACCAGCACACAGTGCCCGGCCCCCTTGGTCCCTCACAAGTTTCCCAGTTGCTTTTACAAGCAAGAGTGAAGTTCAGGAATGGTTGGTGCTCATTCTCAACCAAGTCAACAGGGAGCATTTTCAGTTCGGACATATTTGCATTTTACACAGTGCTCTTTGAACGTCAATCACGATCTCTTCCATAACCAACATAGAAACTGTTTAGTGCCTTGGTTTACATTGTTTGATTTAGATTCCTTCGGCTGATAAACATCATTTGCTAAAAAAATTAAGGGCTGATGACTTCCAATTTAAGCTTTGTTGAATCAAAGGCAACTTACAACATCAAAGCTCGGAAGCCAAAGGAAGTGTTTGTTTCCAACCAAAGGCATTTCTGTTTATGTTAGAAACTCTTTTTCCCAGGCGCTGTATCATGCGTTGTCTCCCATTTTCTTCGCTAGGACTCACTGCATCCACTACAGGGACAGAACTACAGTGATGAGATGAAATGTAAAGTACACAACAGTCGTGCAAGCAACACAACGCATGCACCAACGGGAGGATTAAAGTACAATGTGCTAATGGATGATCTGACTTAATTACCTGCATTTTTTAAGTTTTTTTAATGTTTAGGGGATATTTTCTGCAACCTACTGCCAAGGAAATGGGCTTGAACATATATATATATATCTGAACAAAGTCTATCTTGCCTGGTGTGACATTTCTGTTCCTATGTCTTCATGCAAGACAAAGTAGTGCTGAGAACAGGTGACTCCACACACAAAGCCAGGGACCCTGGGTCTAAGTCCCAGGAACAGCTGAGGAGACGCCCAACACAGTAATTTTCAGGACTTGGAGAGGTGACCTCTCTTTCTAGATGACCAGTATGGACATGGGCTGCACGGTCCACAATGATTGGAAGTCTTCCCACCCAGTCCAAGGAGTAGGGGGTCATAATTCTCTGGTCCTCCTGAGAGTGTGCACATAAACATGACTGTTTTTATCGCAAATCTCTCTATCAAACCTAGCTCACTCCCTAATTTTCATAGAATCATAGAATCAGAAGGTTGGAAGAGACCTCTGAGATCATTGAGTCCAACCGTGCCTGTCTCCCCAATAAACCCTGTCCCTAAGGAACTTACCCACCCGTCTTTTAAACATCTCCAGGGATGGCGACTCCACCACCTCCCTGGGCAGCTGTGCCAATTCCTGAACCCCCATTCAGTGAAGAAATTCTTTCCAATGTCCAGTCTAAACCTCCCCTGGCACAACTTGTTGCCATTTCCTCTCGTCCTATCGCTGTCACTGTGAGAAGAGCCCAGCACCCACCCCGTCACAGCCTCCTTTCAGGCAGTTGTAGACAGGGATGAGGTCTCTCCTCAGCCTCCTCTTCTCTGAGCTAAACAACCCCAGGTCCCTCAGCCACTCCTCACAGGGCTTGTTCTCCAGCCCCTCCCCAGCCTCGTTGCCCTTCTCTGGACGCGCTCCAGCCCCTCAATGTCCTTCTTGGAGTGAGGGGCTCAAACTGAATCCAGTATTCGAGGTGCGGCCTCCCCAGCGCTGAGCACAGGGGCACAATCCCCTTCCTGCTCCGGCTGGCCACGCTGGGTCTGACACAGGCCAAGATGAGCTCCCTCCCTCTTAAAGCAACTCCAAGGAGAACCACAGGAAAAGGCCGTGCACCCAGGTTATTTCAAGCCCTGTGCTGGTCATCAACGTGCAAGACAGCTCCCTGAAATCTTCCTGTCCTTCCTGTCATCAGCGCTCTCCTCCCAACACAGTGTTCTTAATCTTCTTAGGTAACCCTTTAAATTGGTTGGAAACACACGATCTTAATGAACATCCAAAACCAAACAGAAATAGGAAGAACTGTTTTCCTTTAATTAATATACATGTATTCAAAGCAAAGTTACTCTATCTTATGTAGAAATATAGCCACGTACTTTCTCTGATAAAGGCAGTTAAAGCAGAAACATGAAGCGGACTGAACTACACGACCATTTTTAGACAGGATGTAACAACTTCCTGAATAACAAGATGCCCTTTACTTGAACCATGGCTTCAAAAATGTCACTGGTGCAAATGCTAAGGAAAAAAAGAGTATTGCCAACATATCTGACAGGACGTCACTTCCATCGCTCTCAGAATACATTCGTCTTACAATGCCACTTTACCAGTAAGCAAATAAAATTATGCCAGAATACATCCAACACAGCAAAACCGAAGGTACTATTTAAAGCAGGCTCAATTTAAGATTAATTCAATTGCTTTAGCCAGTTTATATTTTCCACCTAGGACTCCTGGACTTCAGGAAGCGAAGCATTACAAGACTTTCACAACATTCTCCCCTTGCATCTGTCCTTCATATTTCTGTGAGCTCCTCTGCAGTGATTTAAAGCATAAATCCTCACTGACATAAAAGAGCTTTCCATGCGTGCAATAAATAAAATCATCTGCGAAAGAGATGCTCTCTGAAGCTCAGAGCTGAGAGCAGCCAGTGCCAAACACCATGCAGCGTGTGCTGCGTGAAGGCAGCTGCCGTCCTGCATGGTTGCATCCCACCGTGCTCACGGTGAAGCTGACAGCAATGCTCACCAGCTTCAGAGGTGCAGGACACAACCATAGCATTTGGTCCTGCTTCAAAAAAGAAATGAGCACATTGTCTCAGTTTAGATGAAAACTAAGATAACAACACTCCAGTTTCAATATTAGAACAAGACTTGGACAAATACTGTAGAGCACTCTGGGATACAATCACGTGTAAGGCTTCTCTAAGCCATTGCCTCTTCCCTAACTCCAGTATTAAGCTTTTTTTTTTTTTCTGTAACACTACATGAAGAGAAAGTAAACAAAATACTTCATCCTCACACAGCATACTTGTAAAACACATCGTTAAAGCCTCTATCTTTCACCAACAAGAACTACTCCAGAATATTCTGAATCTATTAAGATTTGTCCCATGCAAGAGTTCACAAAGGTCCTTTTGGCTTACTTGGTGAGGGGAGAAAGAAGTAGAAAAACAAGCTCTCAATTCACAGTACAAAATAGGTAATGCTTAAGGTTGACAACATAAGGCCTTTAATGAAGCAAGAAGAAAATAAGCTCTGTGCTTCACACTCACATTAAACATGGTGGAAAATAGTAGGCTGGGGAATGACAGTACAGTTTAGCTTGTCTCACTTGTTTAATTTGTTTCTTTATTAAAGTTAATGACCATCTTAATATTACAGGCTTACAAGACAGTAATGCAGACCAGGCAGCTAGCTGGACTTTTTATTTACAACTGGATAAACCTGCTCTCAAAACAATCATTCCTGACCTTGCTATAGCAAAGAGGACATTTTTATTAAACTGGGATAAAATGGGATGGTTTTAACTCTATATGTGCATCTTCCAACTACCTATGGTTTCAGTAGCCAAAATAGCAATAAATGTTCAAGAAGAGTAGGGTTTTTAAAGAATCTATGGAAATTTCAGTAGAGCACTAGATTGTTAGCCACCCATTCATGTCATCTGGTTTTCCACACCTCAGAAAGTCTTAGGGCACCTTTTCAGCCCTTTTGAGCCAACAGGACAGTGCAAACAGGAAAGAGCACCTCAGTCTCTGGGTACTGAAACGAGAGACGATGTTCTCTTCGCATTGACTGTGATTGACTCGGAATGAAGACACACAAACCCAACTCACACGCACCAGAGGGGAATCATTTGTCTACTCTTCAGCTGGCTAGAGTAAAAGCTGGTCTTTGGGGAGCAATGACAGGGAAAAGACATGAGGCAGGGGTTGCCACCCCCAAAACTACGCTGTGTGGGCTGCCAGGGTGCATGAACTGGGAGGATGATTCATCAATGTGGGAAATTTCTGAACGCCACGGAGCCCCCAGCCCCAGGAGATGGGGAGCACACTGTCTCCTGAAAGCTAAAGCAATAATGTATTTGGCCACCACCATGGGTGAGCCCATTAGGATGGCAAAAAAGTGGCAGAGGTTGCTCGGCAAAACAGCTTGGGAAAGCCTGATCTAGAGGGGGAAAAACCCCAAACGAACAAAGGAAGTACAACACTAAGTTTTATAAGTGCAATGGCCAATAAAAACAGCAACACAGCATTAATAAGGTTGTTGTAGAGGCATCTAGGGTAGAGTGGAAATGGGACATTTTACAAGCACGTGGTAAGAGACAGTCCTGCTGCAAGGCCTTTGCAATCAAAATTAACAAGGCAGAAAGCCAAAAATAGGCAGCAATATCTGAGCAAACATTATTCCTAAATGACTCTCTTACACAAGGAATTAGAATCAGGCCCAGTAGGGCAATTTTAAGGGAACATTTTATTTATTTAATAAGTATTCCAATGAGAAACATTTTATTTCTATGGTTCATAATGGGATCACGTTTAATATTACTCAATATTCGTCCTATAAACTTATCATGAGCTCTTCCTTTCCGCTCTCTGTTGCTCAGAGCATGTCGAGACAGTGTCACGTACACAGAGATTTATTAGGAGGGCCCACAGTTAACAGCACACATCTTCTGCAATGGTGAAAGTTGCTTTTGGGACAAGAATTAAAAAGGAGAAAGACGGAGCAACAAAAGGGAAAATGGAAACTCTCGCAGTAGCAAGGCCAGGAGAAGATCAGCAGCAAGGACTGCTGATCTCGATGAAAGCATCGAGTGCACCCTCAGCAAGTCTGCAGATGGCACCAAGCTGGGTGCAAGTGTGGATCTGCTTGAAGGCAGGGAGGCTCTGCAGAGGAATCTGAACGGCTGGATCGATGGGCTGAGACCAACAGGATGAGGTTCAACAAGGCCAAAGGCAGAGTCCTCCATTTGGGTCACAACAACCCCGAGCAGCGTTCCAGGCTTGGGGAGGAGTTGCTGGAGAGCTGCCTGGCAGAGAAGGACCTGGGGCGCTGGTTGGCAGCAGCTGAACATGAGCCAGCAGTGGCCCAGGTGGCCAAGAGGGCCAATGGCATCTTGGCCTGTGTCAGACCCAGCGTGGCCAGCAGGAGCAGGGAGGCAATTGTGCCCCTGTGCTCAGCACTGGCGAGGCCGCACCTCGAGTGCTGGGTTCAGTTTTGGGTCCCTCACTCCAAGAAGGACATTGAGGGGCTGGAGCGCATCCAGAGAAGGGCAACGAGGCTGGGGAGGGGCTGGAGAACAAGCCCTACGAGAAGAAACTGAGGGAGCTGGGATTGTTTAGCTTGGAGAAGAGGAGGCTGAGGGGAGACCTCATCCATCTGCAACTGCCTGAAAGGAGGCTGCGACGGGGTGGGTGCTGGGCAAGCAATGAATATCATGCCTGCTAATACTGTATCTTTAATGTATATTAAATATTTAATAATCTAATATCTTAAGAATGGAATTATTTGCACTGTTTATGCTCCTCTCATCTCAGCCTCCGCAGCTGCTCAGAAAAGCTTGTCCACTGGTGGGAACTGGAGGAATAAGATCACCCGATGCAGGTGGATAACAATGACCTACTGATTATTCAGCGCTGACTTCACTTTGAAGAGCTTTCCAATAGGGAAAGAAAAAAAAGTTAAACCTATGACATCACTTCAAAAATCACAGGCAGCATTTTTAACCTGTGTCTTTTTGCATTAGTGCAGCAGAGCCTGGAAAAGCTACAGCAGAAGAGAGACAGTCATTTAGGCAGTTCCCTTCATGCCACCACTGTAGCTCAAAGGGATAGAAATCAAGAAATATTATGGTCAGTGTAAGCAGATAAAGAAGAATGAAAGATACAGAACCTAAAATCTATTAAAAGGCGCAGAGAAAGCACGCATTTATGAGTACAGAGCAACTTATTTTCTGGAGATAATCCAGATTTTCAGTTTCCGTCTGGTGGTACTTAGTGTTGTGATAAAGGAAGAGGAGGTTCTCAGTGAAGCACAAGAGTGCACAACCCTTGGCATGTAAGGGCTACACGCAGGACAGCTGCGGTCTAAGCAAAATCCTCAGGATCTGAACAAGGATGGACATGTTTCATATATACACATCTAAATCACAGTCATGCCTCTACACAAAAATATGTTCTATTTAAATAAAAGCAAATTAGGAACCTGTGATTGAAGTGGGGTCCAGCTAGGAAGAACAAAATACTTATTTTCATTCTTTTTTGCCCTTCCCCAGCTTAAGATGAGATTTTCCATTTACAGGCAATAAGTCAGTTGTTTTCTTTCACTCCTCAGAGCAGTTACTTAGCACTCGGTGCTCCAGTATTCACAAATGCCATGTTCGTCAGCCAGAAGGGGCAGGACACACATGGGTGCTCCACTGCATCTGCCAGAGAGATGACAGCCCTCCGGGTACGGCATCCTGCTGCCTCTGGTGGTCTCAGTTGGCAGAAGACAAGAAGATGCAGTTCCTCTGGGGCCAGAGACCTGCTTCTCACCCAACATTCACCATGGTTCAAACGAAAACAAGTGAACACCTAGGAAAACCCAGAGTCTGATTGCTTGGTTGTACCTAGAAATCCTGCTCTGGTTTAGGTTGTCCGCTGAGTGGGGCTGCGACAGTCCAACACCAGGGTGCAGGGCTCTCACCCTCAGTTTGAAAACAGGACTGGTGAGGAAAGGAATCACAGAATCATAGAATCATCAGGTTGGAAGAGACCTCAGAGATCACCGAGTCCAGCCGTGCCTGTCTCCCCAATAAACCCTGTCCCTAAGGAACTCATCCACCCGTCTGTTAAACACTTCCAGGGACGGCAACTCCACCACCTCCCTGGGCAGCTGTGCCAATCCCTGACCACCCTTTCAGTGAAGAAATTCTTCCCAATGTCCAGTCTAAACCTCCCCTGGCACAACTTGTGGCCATTTCCTCTCGTCCTATCGCTGTCACTTGTGAGCAGAGCCCAGCACCCACCCCATCACAGCCTCCTTTCAGGCAGTTGTAGACAGGGATGAGGTCTCCCAAAATGCACCCCTTGGGGAACTACAGCCTTCAAGCCAACCTCTGCCTCAATGACCAACCCACACCACAAAGTCCAAAACATGTGCACCTAAAGCTCTGTCCTGTAAATCAATGCAAATACTTTCTGTTTCTCCTGTTTGGTGAAATCACGTCCATGAGTCAAGAAAGGCATGAACAGTGACAGCGCAGCCAGGTGTAGACATGCAGTAACGTGAGGAATGAGCTTTAAGCCCTCTGATCTAAGCAAAAAAACATATTTTAGGAAATAGACTGGAAACATACTTGCACCAGATCTGGAATAGAGCAGGAAAGAGAAGTTCTCTGAATTTGTTCAATTATTTAACTATCCAGATTTTGTGGGGCTTCCCCCTAGAATATTTCAAGCTAGACATTTATCTGCTGTTCTTAAAACCATCCCATTCAATCACAGAACGAGACTGGATATCAGCAGACGAGTTGTTTCTCTAGGATCCAGCAGCTAATGCCAAATGAAAGAGAAAAGAGAAGCCTGTTTTGTGATGAAAGGACAAGGAAAAGAACAATCACATAAGAAAACTAATGCCCAGACCTCTGAACAGCAAAGCGATTGCATGTGTCGAGTACCCATAACACGATGGTGCCAGCTGAGACTTCTGTTAAAACTGTGCAATAAAATTAGATGTCCGGAGCCTCTGTCAGAAAAACGATGTTATCTCATTAATGGGATTACATAGAAAAATTGAACGGTTCCAGTCAAGAGGAATAAAACTATTAAGGATCAAAAGAGTGTCACTCATGGAAGAAAGTAAAACCTGGGTGTTGTGCTCTTGCCTGCAAAGCTCACATCTCAGAACCGGAGAGGCTTGGTGGTACCAGCAACACCACAGCACCATTCCTTAAACCTGGAATAATAGATCAGACCCCGAAGAGGAAAAACTCATACTATCATGTATAGGCTTTGTAATGGCAACACTAGTATTGTATTATCCAGCAAGAAACTAATAATCAGAGGGGGAAGAGAAGATGAAGGCTAATTACCTATAAACCGCTGGAAGATAGAAGCCCTGTAAAAGAAGAATACATTTAGTCAGGGGAAGGGGGGGGAAATAGAGAGAGATTTTGACTAGAGAGACTGGATAAAATCAGAACACTTCGGTTCATGACTGGAGAGGATTTATTAGCCATAAGAACAGAAATATATTCCCAACGGGGTACTGGAAATCACAACTGCTGAAATGTCTGAAGGGAGGCTGGCCACCACCCCAAAAACACCACCGTAAGAGTCCGGCACTGGCAGGAGGTGAACTGGCTGCAAGGGAAAGGGAAGGAGGAGAAACAAGGCAAGCAGGAAAAGAGGAGCATTTTGGCAGCAGATGTTCCCTAGTCACCACTGTGTAACATTGCAGGAAAAATAAATGAATAAATAAAAGAGATCTCTAAATATAGAATGAGATTCTCTTCACTGATGGGTTCAACATCTCTCTGCAAACCATCTTTTCGAGTTGAAGGACCGTAGGTTAAGTAAAAAGGTTCATTTAAATTCTACACACATTCACAGAGATAAACTGATTTCAGAAAGCGTTATTATGTCTGAACTCTCTCTTACTGGGGTGAAAGCCAGATACTTTGAGAACCATTTTTATGATAGCTAATATTCTCTAAAAATTCATTAGATGTCAACAGAAAGGACAAAAGCCATCTCCGCAGAAAAGCAGATGCTACAAGCTACTGCACAAATCGTATTAGGGTCACTTGCCCTGCGTTCCTCTGCAACAGCACGAGGCAGCACCGCTTCAATATCCTATGGTGGTCTTGTTTCTTGGCTGTTGTGACAGTCAAAAAGTCAAAGAAATGATACGTCACCAAAAGAAACTTTGCTGAGGAAGGGCCAGACCCGGAGGTGCCCAAGCCAAGCCCTCTACAGCACACCCATAGCCCGTGCCAACTGCACAGCCCGCCACGAGAAGCAGGGGAACACACCATGAAACAGCCTCCTCCAACCACATTTCGCTCACATCAGATCTTCCAATAAGGAAGCGTGCGGGTGCACGCGTGTGTGTACAACACCAGCAGGGGATGAGGGCAGGCCATTTAATTGCATTTGCAGTACACGTGGCATCAGACAACAGCTCTTCTAGAGGTGACACTTTACTGAGCAGTGGAGACCGAAGCCCAGTTCTCTGCATTTTCACCGAGACGCTCAAGGGCAGGTGGATACTCCCTCCATCTGCCAGCTGGGCTGGGTGAATGGGACTTGGCTGCCAAGCCCCGACTGGAGGCACAGGCCAGACTGGTACCCAGCTCAGTCTGAAAGGCTGCCCATGGCTGTGCAAGCCTAGGCAACCTCTGCGACCAAGGGAAATGGCAACAGAAGATGCAAACAGGGCAGATTTGTTTGCTATTTTTGTAGGGTTTCTTACCACAGACAAACACGCTTGAAGCTCTTAAGCCATAACTTTAAAGAGCAGCTTTTTCAGAAGCTTTGCTCTGATGTAACTGAGCAAATTCATCTTGTTGCTTCAGCAAATGAAGATCTAAGTCTCCTCCCCACCCCTTTTTTTCCCTCTCTAAAAAAAAATACCCATACCAACCTTAAGTTTCAGGCTGCAACCCTATTTCAATACGTACGTAGCTCTGTTTGTACAGAGTGCTAAATGGAAATATACAGCATTTGGCCCTTCATCTCTCATCTCAGCTCAAGCACTTAACAAAGCAAAGGCAGTGTTTACAATGAGCTATATTCACTGCAGGCTGTCAGCAGTCCTCCACAATTTGCTTTGTGCCACACAACCCAAACCTTTTTTTTCCTGAAGCCCAAAATTTCTGCTCAGAAATGCCCAATGACTTTTTTGATTTATAAACTTTATAGTAATAGTGGCAGTTAGTGGGGTTTCCAGAACAACCACCACCATGTCGGTTACTTTGGGCTCTCTAGAGTCCTCACGCATACATGGAACACCTCCAAAGTGGTCTCATTCCTTATTTTTATATTCCTGAGTACCTTGCATCCAGTGTGAGTCCGGGTCTTCATGAGGGGAGTTGTGGTGCACAGCTCAATGGCTTCTGGTTCATGGAAGATCACTGTTGGGAGAGGCTCTTTCCGAAGTGTTAGGACATTCAATTTAGTCTTTATCATGGTCTGAAAGTGCTAAACAGAAAAAGAAAAGCAATTATCTCCAGTTTTCGGGCAGAAAAACGAGAGTTAATAGTTGAACGTGTCTGCGTGTTTCACTTGCTCTGCCGTGCCTTGGAAGTTTCCATGGAGAGAGCTAACAAGTTTTATAACTTAAGATGGTGAACATCCATTATTACTATTAGCAACTTGGAAACCATTTTTAATTAAAAATTATATCCACACACAAAATAAGAGGCTCCATTAGGACTCATGCATGTCCCAAAAAGGGTCTAAATTCAACCTGTGATCACTCCCAGGCATACTACAAAACTGATCATAGACCCAGTTCCTCTACCGATGAGCATATGGAGGGAAGAACAGAGGAGCAAAAACCATTCAAAGAACTATGGCTTAATCTATTCTTGTTTTCTTTCCTCTGTACTTAAATCACATCCCATTGACCTTTGTAGATGTTCCCACGGAGCTGAATGCCTCATCGCTTTGCCTCTAGCAGGTGACTTTTAAATTCCCCTCCTTTGTAAGCAATAGTTCCTCTACTCTCCAATGTAAATGCCACTGCTGGTACTAACCGAGAGGTGCCGTTCAAAACTTGTCACTTGCTATAACAAACAAGAAATAACTTGAAACAACAAGAATAATCCCAGGCAGCAGTGAAGAACTATCCAAGTGGACAGTAATGATGTTGTTGAATGGAAATTTTTTTAGAATTGGCTTAGAGAGACAAAAGCCAATTCTTGAAAGATTTCAAATCAATTTTGTGGAATCAGAGGAGACAAAGAAATTTTTCAACATCTAAATGTCTCTTTGAACTGAATTTCATTTGAGAAACTAAACATTTTCACTTGGTACTAAGTGTCTAAGGGTGAAAATATGCAGATAAGAAGCAAATCAAGGTAGTATTCCCAGCTAGTATTGCAGCCCTGTCTAAAGAAATACGTGTTTATAAAAGCTTCATAACTCGACTCTTATAAATCAGCAGTTATTAGACACATGTGCGATGACTCTGACTTACTTTTACTAAAACCAAACCATTTGTTCTGACTTCTGATGGGAGATTCTTAACTTATTTCACAGCCACCCCTTTCCTGAGCCTCCCCTTCACCTCTGCAAGGCAGACAGACGTTACGGGGTCTGGCTTGCAGAGAGAGAGATGCTAAGTGATTTCCCAGAACCATACGAGAAGTCTCTATCAGAGTTAGGAAATCAACTCCGGTCCTTGCTTTTCAGTCCTGTGTTTTAGGTGAGGAGAGTGCCTATTAAACATTTTATTGATACACAGGGGACCAATCAGTTATGCAGACACTATGCTGGTTTCATATGGACTTTTGTGGATTCGAGTATTCCATTGAAAATGCATCAGAATTTCTTGGAAATAAACTTCCTCCTTAATTCATAAATACTTTATCATTCGCTAACTGAAAGCCTGTTAATAGACTTCTAAACCAGCTCAATCCTTAGCTCAGTGTTTATGTCTAATAACTGTTACGATACTGGATCTACAGCACCTCAGAAGAGTATTCAAGGCATAAACAGTAACAGCCTGTGAAAATAGTATTTGTTTTCCTACCTCACGCATGAAGCTACAGCCTGTTAGAGCAATACTTCACAGCCTCTGTGCTGCCTGTGCAAGCATTCAAGTTTCCAACCCAGTGAAAAAAATCTACTCATATTATTTTTCATATGGGTCATATTATGCATTATCCCATTTACTCTCCTGAACACCGCTTCAGCAGAAGAGTACTCCATTTAAGATAATTATACGTTGACGAATCTTCTTCGACACGTGTTTCTGAAGACAACAGAGCTCTTTGCCAGCCAGGATTACTAAAACCACTGAGAAAACCTATTTCATTTTACCCTTCAGTTGCGATTAACAACCTTTTGTTTGGCATTTCCTAGGCTTCTCTGGTAAAGTTGTTAGCAAAGGCTCAACAGCAGATAACCAGCCATGAGCGTAAAGCAGGCTCTAAGTTTGAGAACCTGAGTCTGAAGGAGCACCACTAATTACCAAACAAAGCACGCTGGGCTTGGGGGTCCCTTTACTACAACTGTAGTTCTCTCTTTTAGCTTGACTCGTTTTTGTATATAGGCTGGCTAAGTTGCTGCAGAGGTTGTATTTCTGGAAGAGAAAACACGCAGAAGGGAGAGGATGCAGGTTCCCCACCTGTGACTGGGAAATGCTGTCTCCGGGGTTATCTGCTGCCTTTGCACACAGGCAGTGGGAGAGGAAGACAGAAGTGGAAAATATACCTAAATGTATTTTTAACCTGAAGTTGTACTATTTTGCTCGTGGACCAATTTTGGATCAAACCAGAGATAATGGTTGGGAAATATCAGGTTGAAGAAGATCCTGTCCTAGCATTTAATTTCTCCTTCCCTGCGTGCTGAAAGAGCCCATAGATGATCTGTTTACAAAGGTTCTCAAATAAAGAACGGTGCTTCCTTTAGATACTCAATAGATAAAAATCTCCCTCTGAATACTGAGCTTGCACCTCCAAAATGCTGGTTCTCTTCCACAAGCATCTCTATCAAATTCAGTGGGACTACTGACAGAGTACAATTTGACCAAAATGAGGAAAACTATGACCACGATCTACTTTTTTCTGCATGTTTCAGCAAGTACATACACAGTCTTCAACAAGGACAAGACTACTCTCTGCCTTTCAAAGGCAAATTCAATACTTGCATGAGTAGCAAGTTGGAGCAGTTGGGTGCCAAAAACACTAGAGCCCAATTGGCAGCAGGCAGATAATAAGTTGCCAGAGAAGTGCAGGACAGATTGGGGGTGGACACAGAAATAGCCTTTTGCTTTGGATTGCATGGCTAGCGCAGACACTGCTGCGCTTCCCGCGCGCAGGTCGTATGACGGCTGCCATAAGAAAAGCAAGTGTCTGCCAGGAGACATCATGCAGTAAGCCCTCAAATAAGCAAGCAATTTAAACACATGCCTAACTTTCACTATGAGAGCAGTCTCAGGAAAGCACACGTGGGTAGTCAATGGAATTATTCATGTACTTTAAGCCAAGAACAGGATAAAGTGCTTCACTGAACCTATTTCTTAGTTTCCACTCCAAACTGGCATCTCCTGCAGCAACTGCTGGCAAATGCTGACCTATAACAGCAGCCAATGTATTTATTGAGTAAAGACATTAACTCTCCACTGCTATGAACCCAGACTATTTCTTCAAATTGCTTTAAGTTCACAAAGTTCTTGAAAAGCATGACTTTGGCAATCCAGTAAATAAAGACTCAGGGAACACTATACCGTTCACGTTTCGTGTGCCAGAACCACTAGGTTCATATGGCAGCTCTTATACAGAAAATCATCAAAAGAAGATGTTCCTAACAGGCATGACTATAACAAAACTGCACATCTTTCATCCGTTATCCATTTAGATGGGGCTACTGATACAGATTTTATGTTTGAAAGAGATACAAGAACAGTAAGAAATCAGCAGCAAGTTTTCAAATTCCTTGAGAAAAATAGCTTAATTGCCAAATAAAGGATCAGAGCTGTAATTAGCACTGTATATTCCTATTTGCTGAATGTGAAATCATTCAGAGTAAAATTTTAAGTCTCTAATTACACAAGAAAATTATCTTAATACAAAAATATAGTTTTTCTTATTAAAGGATTCAAGTTCCATGAATTTCTTTTGCTTCGTTTACCAGTCCTAATGGTATCCTTTCTACCATAGAAAAAAACCTGAAGGGTGTATAACTAGTAGCTCAAACTGGTAGCAGGCAAAGACTGTCACGACCAAGGTACAATATACACTTGCCTCCTTGGTCACCTTCAAAATGCTCCCTATTTCAATGAAAACCCTGTCTTCACTAACGCTCTTAGCTACAGGCTAATTGGACACGAGAATCAAGAACCGCTAAATTGTTTTCAACATATATTTTGTTATCAGCTCAGCAGTTAGACATTAGCTCTGGATTAACTATTTCATTTTGCAAATTTTAGGTGCTAAGTATACACTACAACCACAATTTCTGATACGGTTAAACTTAAAAACTAACAGCAATTGAGGTTTGGTTCAGTTTTTCAGCAAAGATATGTCACTTCCACAACTCAGGCCAAATGTCTTGAAGAAAACAACTGCGACTCTACACAATTAAACACGCCTTAGAAGAAAAGAACGCACTGAAAATTTGTAATAATAATGCTTAACGCTTGTGCACAGCTCTTCATCCCCAGTTCTTAACTAAACAATCACTGCTGTTCACAATATTGAGTGCTCACCAGTCAAGCCTGGGCTAGTGGACCTTTTAATTTTCACAATGCAAATATAACAAAGATGCAAATTCAATAAATTTAAGAAAGGGTTATATATCAGATGTGAATATAAAAATAAATGCCAAGAAAGAGAGGACTATAACTTACTGTAATCTGTAATGCAGCAGCCGTGGATGAGCAAAATAAACACAATTTACAGGTTGCGACATGGTAAAGGTAAGCAAGAAAGTGTTCAGCAGCTTATCCTTCAGCCACCTTTATCTTTGTACAACCAACACACCTGTATAAACTGGCATCATGTTTCCAGATGACCTCTATTACACCAAATTTTGCCCAAGACACACATTAAGTGTAAACCCCAGAAAGACAGGACGTTTACTTGTGAAAAAAGAGTTATTCTAAAAGTTCAAAGCCTCTGAAAGAGGGGTTTGCCCGAGTGAGAAGCAATCGTCCCTGCAATTCATCCTTCCACAGCACCTACAGAGGAATTTCCAGACAAAATCCATATTAAAGCATCAGCAAAAGATCAGTCCCTGGGAAATTAAAAAATAACATCTATAATTTACTACTTCAGTGCAATTACTTCCACTACCTTCGAAATCCATTTAGTTCTGGAATGAAACCAAAGCTTTCCAACAGGATCTCACAGTAAGACACAGCAGTCTGGGAGGGGAAAGACACAACCAAGTGCAACGAACTGCAAGAGAATTTTAGAAAGTCCAAATGTCCCTTCTTCCCTATTCCCAGTGGAATTCAACTACCAACATATGCAGTCTGTAGACACAAGACTCCAGTCTCTTACGGTCAGAGGAGATGACACGGTAGTCCTTTAGCAATATGGTTACACCGCACGTGAGATGAGCACAGCTGTGACCTGAGGACCACCCCGTGCCAAGCCTTCAGCTTTTCAGTAAGAAAAGAATTCTGATAGTGCTCATATGAAAACTAATCCATTTCAAGGTTTTGTTTTGTTTAAAGCAAATGCTATCCAGTACAGATAAATATCACAGCTGATCCATTTCTTGTTAAACAAATATTGCTTACACAGTTTAAATACTGTCCCCTCCCCCATATTAAACTTTACTATGCCGTATTTATTTGTCCTTTACTAGCAGTTCATATAAACATTGTCCTGAACACCGAAACAAAACCCTTTACAGAGAGGATGGGAGAACTTAAGTCAGAAATCATCCCACCAGCAGCCTGCTCTGTAGCACAAAGCTGACCGGCATGCACAAATCCCAGATCATGTCACGACTCTTTATACTCAAGCAGACCTGGCCCAAGTAATCTTCTTGAAACCGAGCCAACTCCAGAAATCTGGTTGTTAAAAGCATCTCATGTAGCATGTTGAGAGCTATATTTTGCCAGCCTATCAAACCAAATCCATTCAATCTCTTTCAGGTAACAGATGCTACTTAGGTGGTTCATCTCTGATGGAAAAACCTATAATATACAGAAAAAAACAGATAGATGAAGGGGTGGGGGGAACGGGACCCCAGATAGAAAAGTAGGCAAGCACCCATAGTTATTCTACCTCACTCTAATACCAGTTTCTTGGGGGATTCTTCTTCCTGCAGTGAATAGACGTCTCTCAAAAGCACACAACTACCAAGATTTCATAAATAAAACTCGCACTCCCTATAGTTGCCTGTGACGATGCTCACACTGCTTTGTTTTCTTACAAGTTTAAAGAATTTGTGTTTCCTCACAATTTAATTCATGCGAAACGTTTTGTTCTCAGACCTTGTGTACTTTGAGTTTGCTCTGGCTGGATGCCTCCTTTCTGCTGCCAAGTTCATGCGATTCCAATCAGCAGGATCACTGCCCAAACAAAACACAATCCCAGATACAAACACCTTCCAAACTGCAGGGAACTTGCAGAATCAGATGAGTATTTCATGATTGATCCTCAAACATCTCTCTGCACTCAGCCAAACTAAACCCCCCAATCTAATCAAATCTAAATATACAGTATATTCAGGGACTAAGTTCCCAGTTTAACCATAATTGCTCAAAACCCAAAGTCCCACTATAGAGACCCACATCATAGTAAGAAGGAGTCAATATTTCAGGACACTAATAATGATGAAAATAAAATAGGACCTCCCTAAAATGTCAGTGGAGGAAGTAAAAGAATTCACAGTACTACAATAAAAAGTTCTTTGATTGGTGTCTATTACAGTACCTAAATTCCCAGTCCATTATTTCAGTGGAAATTAGGCATGTGGATGGGAGATGAACATCTAAACAAGTCTGTATGGACTGGGGGGTTTCCAGTTTATAGTTTACCGATGACTGCTAAACACATTTTGAAACAAGTTGTAGTTTCCAATGCTCAGTGCTCACGGCATATATTTTATCCCAGAACAACATTTTGTAAAGCATATTTCCTTTCACTAACGTATCAACTGAGCTGCTCTCATAAATAACTACGTCCCAAACTTTTGGCCCCAGAAATCACTGTCAGCTCTCTAATTCTAATAACTTTGTCAGGACTGAACTAGCTCTCGTGCTACCCAAACCCAATTAAAAGATAGCTGTACTGTGTATTTAACTAACTGCAATCGTTGTGAATTACATTTACACTTGCAGTAACAAGTCTGCCTTTTTCCTTCACCCCATCCCTGATGCTGCTAGTATTCAAACTATGTTCAGAAGTCCAGCAAACAAAACCAGCCTGGGAACCACAGCTCCGTTACGCAGCACAGTAAGAAAATAAAGTCATCCTGTCATCTGCTGTTCAACTTCTCCCCAGAGCAGCACTACCTCCCCAAAAGCGCTGTGTCTGTGTGCAAGCCTGGAATTTTAAACAAGATTACAATTTCCAAAGGACCGGTATGCCAGACTTTCTCTGTGCAAGCATAAGTATTTATCAGCTCCAGCACTTTTCAGGACAAGTAGCAGTCAAAACACAAACCTAAGAAAATGGCTATTTAAAAAAATATAAAAGAGGGAGAGAGGAGGGTAAATAAATTAAGAAATAGGAGCTGACAAGAAGGGAAAGAACAAAATGGGACGCGCAGCAGCATAGATACGTCAAATTCATTCACTTTGATTTTGAGCTGACCCCTTAGCTGCTTTCCAGCATATTTTTCCCCTAACTTGAGTTGGCAGTAGATGTATTATTTGGTATAGTTGGCCCAATATTAAAACAATGGAATCCTGCAGCATGAAGGCGACTGTTGCTTTTTCAATTTGGTCTTGGAGGCTTTCCAATAATTTCTGTGTCAGAGGATGCTTTAGAGAGTTCTTTCTCCTCACTCTGTGCCTGGCAGAGGAAGCCCATCTCATACAATACCTGCCAGACAGCCACTGCATTCCCCTTGCAAAACCAGCATTTCTCCCTTTCACTCTTCTTTTTTTGCAAAGAATCAATAACTTGCTAAGCAGTTACGTCGTTCAGAGACCTCTCTCTTGCCTTTCTAAGACTTGTTGTCCGAGACAGATATATGGACTGGATGACATAGCTGCCTGCTATAAACAGGGAATTTGCCCCAGTTCTTCACTACAAGTAACGCTGTGCCTAACACTAGGCAGAAACAAAACGTACAAGTTCTGGCCAGAAAAGCTTATGCATTGCTTAAATATAAACCAAATGAACTTTTGGTCTAATGAATTCTTGTATTTACAGCCACAAGATAATAAGAATCCATTCCTTCCTCTTAAGCCTGTCCTTCCTTAGGGTCTCTGAGACACATCCTCTTACTTCCCACGGACACAAGCCATCTCCAAGGGAACAGACCTGCTTTTTCAGCAAGTCAGCCTTTTTTTGGAAAGCCTCCATCAGGGTGCATCTCCCCCCAGAACTTGTAGAAGGCAAAGAAAGAAACCAGGTGCCTTTAGCTTTCCTTCTCTCCACACATCTCCACAAGCATCACCAGTACACGTTTCGGAGCATCCCTGGGAAACCACATCTGGCCAGAACTGCTGTCCCATCACAATCACCTTCCCAAGGAGATTTCCCCGGCCCTAACTACACTCACAGGCATTTCATCTCCTGCAATATTACTCCTTTCGTGCCAGCACCAGAAAATTATTCACTGGGGGGAAACTCTTTCAGGATTCACGCCTATGTGAACCCTTGAGCAGATGATGCAGAATATAGACAAAATTTGGGTCCCACTGCAGTGCAAAACCATAACCCCTGTCCCCAGGGACACTTGACCCTGTAGGTCTTCCCATTTCTTAAAGCCGTGAATAAGAGTAGCAAACCAGCGAGCGAATAAGAGAGGCTACAGGAAGTGATCCAAAATACAAAGTATCTCATTAATTCAGCAGAGCTTTAGAGTATGATTGGCAGAATTTGCACTAAGAAAACTTTATAACAAAAAATCAAATCAACTCATTTACATTCCTGTTTCTCCTGCAACTACCTTGCTGGTTAAGCTGAGCCAAAAGAGCCAGATGCAAGATTACTCTGCTTTTTCCACTGCAGCATCGGTCAAGTAAAGTGGCTGAGGACAGCACTCCCCTGTGCTGGGGTTAACAGATGGCACCAGTGTCTTCCAGATATAAAACTTAAACCTGCATGGTGTTTTACAGTATCACAGTATCATACAGTTGGAAAAGACCTTTGAGATCATCGAGTCCAACCTATGACACAACACCTACACCTACTCCTACTCGTCAACTACACCATGGCACTAAGAGCCTCATCCAATCTCTCCTTAAACACCTCCAGGGACGGTGACTCCACCACCTCCCCGGGCAGCGCATTCCAATGGCCAATCACCCTCTCAGTAAAGAACTTCTTCCTAATGTCGAGCCTAAACCTCCCCTGGCGAAGCTTGAGACTATGTCCTCTTGTTCTGTCTCCGGTCACCTGAGAGAAGAGACCAACCCCTGCCTGACTACAACCTCCTTTCAGGCAGTTGTAGAGAGCAATAAGGTCTCCCCTGAGCCTCCTCTTCTCCAGGCTGAACAACCCCAGCTCCCTCAGTCGCTCCTCACAGGGCTTGTGCTCCAGCCCCTTCCCCATCTTTTCAAGGCTTTTCAAAAGTAATTCATCTTTTCCTACATTCCCATTTCCTGACTTTCAAAGGACAGGTCTTTAGTGCATGATGAGAAGAGAGATTAAGCTTCCGAGTTCTCCCAATATAAGCACCCAAGCCCAAAGTTACTCAAAAACTCCAGCTTCTCTGTAAAACCTCAGTTTCTTCTTTACTTGTCAGAAAAGTTCAGATAACTTTGCAGAAGCTTAACTAATCGCTCGACTGAGTATTAAGTTCCCAGTGCTAGTGATCATCAGCACATACACATATCTACAGTTCTTAGAACAAAGAAAAGAGAAAACAAACAAAAAAAGCAATTCCCTCTAGAAAAGAAACAAAATATGCACCATGAGATTCAACCAGATGCCCTTATCCCCCCGAGGCACGGCTAATATGCTATCTGCCAGCACATATGGGACCAATTAAAAAGAGCTAACTCCTCACACAGGCACTGCAGCGTCACTCTGGAGGAATCCACAATTGATTAAACAAACCCAAGTAATTCCATTCTAAGAAACACGTGCTCATTCATAACCAAATCCCAAGCTTTAGGATTCCCATATGCCATGAAAAAAACCCCCACCCCTGCTTCCACAGAAATCTGTGGCAAAACAAATCTCAAGTTCAACAGGAACAGAATTACCCTCATCTTTGTTGCTTTACACATGCTAAAATCACAGTATCACAGTATCACAAGGCTGGAAAAGACCTTTGAGATCATCGAGTCCAACCTATGACACAACACCTACACCTACTCCTACTTGTCAGTTACACCATGTCACTAAGAACCTCATCCAATCTCTCCTTAAACACCTCCAGGGACGATGACTCCATCACCTCCCCGGGCAGTGCATTCCAATGGCCAATCACAAATCACCCTCTCAGTGAAGAACTTCTTCCTATGCACCTACGTGAAGAATTATTACTACTTTTTAGAGTAGCAACTAAATTGCTATTTCAGTCTTAAAATTGAACATTGCCAATGAAATTAAGAGGAACAAATTATGGAAATATTAAATTGTTTAACAAAAGAACACAGAAGAGCTCAAATCTATTAAAAAGTTCCCTTTCAGCAAGACCAACGGAACTGGAAGATTTCAGGCCTGTATAAGGATCATTACGTTGTGAAGGCTACTTGCTCTTTTTCTAGTAATTATACTTCTGTTCAGTCTGCTCCAGATTTTGATACAGCGATGACTTGCATGTTTTCCACACAGAAAACAGCTGCAGAATAAACCATCCCGCAGAGCAACAAAGAGGAATATCCTTATCCTCAGTACAGCCTCAACTGTCTTCCCCCCTCCACTGAATGCTGACCACTTTAAACAACATCAATTCTCAGCCACCTCACAACTTCAGTAATTTGACATTGAAAAAAGCTAATTAATTTTGAATGTACAAGTTTTGACTCAACTTTGAGAAGGAACAGGAATGTATATGAGAGGGGTTATTTTTATTATTATTAAATGTTTCTTAGTAAAGACCCTGCCAGTTATTGCAAATAATATTTTAACATGTTTCCTGCTTATGGGAAATTAAATAATATAGAATATCAATATCCAGGGAAAAGGGTCTGTTAAAGCCCTGAGCTTCTTGCTTCTCTAGATGCAGATCTAATATATGTTCCTGTAATACAACATGATGGAAGTATTATGGCACAGGTCCTCGTCAAACCGCCTTCCCTCATCTCCCAGCAGTCCTGGCTGACTGGGGCAGTGCCGCTTGACTGGAGACTGGCAAACGTTCCACCCATTTAGAAGGGTCGAAGGGAGGATCCAGGGAACTCCAGGCCTGTCAGTCTGACCTCGCTACCAGGGAAGGTCATGGAGCAGATTGTCTTGAGTGCTGTCACACAGCACACGCGGGACAACCGGGTGATCAGGCCCAGTCAACATGGGTTCAGCAAAGGCAGGTCCTGCCAGATCAACCTGATCTCCTTCTATGACAAGGTGACCCGTTTAATGGACGAGGGAAAGGCTGTGGATGTGTTGTACCTGGACTTCAGTAAAGCCTTTGACACCGTTTCTCACAGTATCCTGCTGGAGAAACTGGCTGCCATCGGCGTGGACAGGCACAGCCTCTGCTGGGTTAAAAACTGGCTGGACAACCGGGCCCAATGGGTTGTGGTAAATGGAATTAAACCCAGTTGGAAACCGGTCATGAGCGGTGTTCCCCAGAGTTCAGTGCTGAGTCCAGTCCTGTTCAACATCTTTATCAATGATCTCCATGAAGGCATCGAGTGCATCCTCAGCATGTTTGCGGATGACACCAAGCTGGGTGCAAGTGTGGATCTGCTTGAAGGCAGGGAGGCTCTGCAGAGGAATCTGGACAGGCTGGATCCATGGGCTGAGACCAACGGGATGAGGTTCAACAAGGCCAAGGGCAGAGTCCTCCATTTGGGTCACAACAACCCCGAGCAGCGTTCCAGGCTTGGGGAGGAGTTGCTGGAGAGCTGCCTGGCAGAGAAGGCCCCGGGGGTGTTGGCTGACAGCTGAACATGAGCCAGCAGTGGCCCAGGTGGCCAAGAGGGCCAGTGGCACCTTGGCCTGTGTCAGACCCAGCATGGCCAGCAGGAGCAGGGAGGCAATTGTGCCCCTGTGCTCAGCGCTGGGGAGGCCACACCTCGAGTGCTGGGGTCAGTTTGGGCCCCTCACTCCAACAAGGACATTGAGGGGCTGGAGCGCTTCCAGAGAAGGGCAACGAGGTTGGGGAGGGGCTGGAGAACAAGTCCTATGAGGAGAGACTGAGGGACCTGGGGTTGTTTAGCTTGGAGAAGAGGAGGCTGAGGGGAGACCTCATCCTTGTCTGCAACTGCCTGAAAGGAGGCTGTGACGGGGTGGGTGCTGGGCTCTTCTCACAGTGACAGCGATGGGACGAGAGGAAATGGCTGCAAGTTGTGCTAGGGGAGGTTTAGACTGGACATTGGGAAGAATTTCTTCACTGAAAGGGTGATCAGGGATTGGCACAGCTGCCCAGGGAGGTGGTGGAGTCGCCATCCCTGGATGTGTTTAAAAGTCGGGTGGATGAGTTCCTTAGGGACAGGGTTTAGTGGGGAGACAGGACAGTTAGACTCGGTGACCTCAGAGGTCTCTTCCAACCTTCTGATTCTATGATTCTATGTTTCTGTTCTGAGTACTCATGACATCTACGGTCTCCAGTGTTCCTGTTTCAGGCAGCGAGTTAGACAAATGTGAAAGAACCAACAAAATTAAAATAAATTAACTGCCTGCCCAGCTTTTCCCTACTGTCTTCTTCCTTTGCCCCATTCAGTTAAAGTTAGAAGCATTACTGATGTAGCTACTCCAGCATCCCCAAAGCACACAGAGCTGTAATTCTACAGGAGATGTTAAGGTGGCTTTTATCAAACTTGATGCATCTGAAATCTAAACTATTTACCCTGAAAGAGAAGTTAGCGAAAGAATTTAGGGGGCTCTGATAAAATATTAAAGTGTCGAATCTTGTGAGTACCAATTAGTCATTCCTCTGGGGGAAAAAAGTTCCAAGGGAAATATTTCTATTAATCAAAAAAGGCATGTATTTGGCTGAAAAAAAACCCTAGACAATTGTGATACAAAATACTTAAGCAGCTTTAAAAATTCAGTGCTCTATAATTATGCCAAGACTGCTAAAAATGCCACTTTCACAACCACCACCATGGTAAATAAATAATTGTCAAAATAAATCCAGTGGATTGCCATGCAAAAATGTGTCTTCTACAGTTTAATCTTACAATAATGCTTTTTACAGCATGTCTTCCTGCCCAGATTTGCTTTTGTTATTTGCATTCTGACCATTAAGCACAATGGTTACAAATCATATAATTCATTTTTTTTATACCTGAAATACTTCATGTTGCAGCCCTACTGATGACTTCTCAACTGTGATTATCAAAGTTATTTGCATATATGATGCCCATATAGCTCTTCCAAAAAACCTCCAAGCCAAACCAAGTGATGTCAATGACAGTAATCTGAGTAAAAGAATTCTGAACATTTACTGATACGGTCGTAACCAGGCAGACTGCAGATGAAGTGGATCGATGCGTGCACACAGGGTTTCAGTACGAATCATAGAATCATGGAATGGTTTGGGTTGGAAGAGAGCTCAACACCCATCCAGTCCCATCCCCTGCCATGAGCAGGGACTCCTCCCACTGGGTCAGGGTGCTCCAAGCCCCATCCAACCTGGTCTTGAACACCTCCAGGGATGGGGCAGTCACCACTTCCCTGGGCAGCCTGGGCCAGGGCATACCCACCCTCATCAGGAAGAATTTCTTCCCAATGTCCAATCTAAATCTCCCCCCTTACAATTTAAAGCCGTTCCCCCTCATCCCGTCACTCCAGGCCCTTGTGAAAAGCCCCTCCCCAGCTTTCCTGGAGCCCTTTCAGTATTGGGAGCTGCTCTAAGGGCTCCCTGGAGTCTTCTCCTCTCCAGGCTGAACAATCCCAACTGTCCTCACAGCAGAGGGGTTCCAGCCCTCATATCACCTCCATGGCCTCCTCTGGACCCATTCCAACAACTCCATGTCCTTCTTATCTTGGGGATTCCAGAAATGGACACAATACTCCACCTTATGTGCTTTTGTATGAGTCAGTCAGTCCTGATTCTGCAATGGAAGAAGAATTCACAGAAGACGTTTTAAGGAAATCTGTCCAGTTTCCTGGCCTTTTCCAGAAATACGCCTAGGAAAAGGAACTATCCTGCTATGGTGTTTACTGCTGTTCCTACTTTTGGAAAGCAACGAGCATTTAGACAGCAATCAATGTAGACACCAACCCATGAGCTGGGACCATCAAGGCCAAATACTCTGATGGAGCATCATCATCAGAAGGGAACCGCAGCAGAGAGCTTCTACTGGCAAAGATTTACTTCTTACAGGGAACCATGTAACAGCTGTGCAAGACTTCTGTCTCATCACCACTCACTTCCATCAGAGTTGCCATTACAGCTGCTGAGATCTTCAAGACTGCCCACTGCAAAGCTCTTCTGCCTACACGCTAGTCAAGAACACGTAGCACAAAACGTTCCATGTAGACACCAAACTAGGCTTTGATTCTGGGTTTCCACTTGGGAAGTCAGAGCATGGTCAGAGTAGAACACTCAAAATGAACAGTGCTCTTCCCAAAGCTTGAGTCTGAGCTACATGACAGAGAATCGTTTGGTTACTTTCCAAGCGTTACCATTATTTAAAGGAAAGTCTGTGAAAATATTTGTACGGTCAGTAAGTTACTTGGGAGGCCACAGCAACTAAAATATTTTTTGGTTCTTATAAGAAAAAAAAAAAGTATGTAATTTCAGTCCAGAGGCAAAGATCATCTCAAAAGTGGAAAGTCTGGCCAAGCTGTTAACTGAAGTCACAGATTTTGAGAGGCAACTTTAACTCCACGTCAATTAACCATCGCTAGCTCCACTCCAATAAACCGACCTTTAATACAACTACACTATTTTCAGCCCTAGATGTTTTCAGGAGTAGAAGGCGTCCTTGCTTGATTTTTACTCAGTTTTGGATCCCAGGTTCTCTGCCTGTAACAGATTTTCAGACGACATTAGAAGAGCCTCTGAAATAACATCAGTCAAGTTTTGCGTGCACGGCTATTTGCACAAGCCAGTTCTCCATTTTTACAAGACAATCGGCTAGATAAACATCTGTCTGCTCCACTCCGAGCAGCTGATGAGTGCAGGAGACCTTTGATCATTCAACAAAGCTTGTTCCCTCCTGGGTAGAATCCAGCAACCACCATAAATGAAGCATTCCAAGTTTTGCTTTTTCCCAGTCTTCAAGCACTGGTTGAGTATCATACGCGTCTCAGTGCCATCCACACCACAACAAACACAACACAGACAATCGGAGGCTGAAGAGCTACAGCATCTCCTGCTGAAACAGAAACACAAACTACCAACATTTTCTGTTGTTCAAGCCAAGCAAGTGTATGCAGTAATTATCCATACAGGATGACCATGGGTTTTGACTGTGCCATGATGACAAAACTATACGACAAGTTCATTTACTCGAACATTGTTTTTTAAAAAGAATTCATTTGTAGAAATAAAGGTTAGAAATTATGTGAAAACCACGATATTCCACATAGTGCTCCATCACTAGTGTAAAGATTAAAAGGGTACCAGCTTCAACCAGCACGAAACAGAGCTGTCGTTATGATCTGTAGCATCTGTAGAAAAGTGATTAGTTCCAACTCCTGCCCTATGAGATTAGCACTTCTACTTTCATGTTTTATCACCGTTATAGTAAAAAATTAAGAGACTCTGGTGGCTATCACTGATATTTCCAACCCAGCAGAATAAAGTCACTCCTGAAGCAGATCTGCGATTGCTTTTTCTGCACGCACAGTAGAGAAATCACAAATGCAGTTTACTGTGAAGCTGCCAATATTTAATAGTGTTTAATGATGCGCTATGTATCTGAGTGGGAAAAGGGCATAAGCATCTATCTAGAGAACAAATTTGTTCATCAGGTTCAGTACAGTTTTCTTCCTTGCCTTCCTGCCTGAATGTGGGCTGCTGTACCGGAGAATGGGAGTAACACACAGCCTGTGGGCTATTTATTTGCTGAAATACCATCTCGGACGAGACAATCCTAGGGAAAAAACAGGAGGCAATTCTGAAAACAGCGAAAGCAACAAATGCACTGTAGAATAAATAACACACACACAGGACGCAGGAGTAATCTCAGTGGTAACTTGGCAGAGCTACCTATGGCAATCCATGCCACCTCTCCTAGGTTTCATAAAACACTCCTGGGGTGTTGCTGCCCCGTAGTAGCTCAGATTGTAGCTAGCCTGCCCCCCATGGCTGCTTCATCATCTTCATCAACTGTCACAGAGGGTGGTTATCTTTCCATTTATTTAGCTGTACATGTGCATGCGCAGCAGAAGGAACAAGCAATACAAGGCTCATTTTTCCCCAGCCCATTCAGTTTGGAAGAGATTCTTCTCTAGTTCAGTGCACGAAGTGCTCTGGCTTCAGTCTCTTTTCTATTTGGCACAAAATCAAATTGTATTTAAAACAAATCCAATTCTTCTATAAAAGTTGCATCTCAATAAATTGTGTCTTACCCCTTTTCCCTATCCACATTCAAAGGAAGAGAGCACTGCATGGCTTCCAGAGACACTCCCAGTTGAACATTACTTTCCATCTGTACATGTTTCAACTTTCAAAACTACAGTCAGTATGAAAAAAAGCTCAGCAAAGCAGCAAGGTTGTCTTACCATATTATATTCACTTAATAATCATAAGCAATTTCTCAGAGAAGTCCTCCAGGCACAGTTTTAATGTTAAAGCAATTCTTACTTCATTTTAAGCATCCACTGATGCAGAGCTGATAGCCCAGCTCATTAAAAAGTATAAGAAATACCACAATTTATCACGCAGAGTTTAGTCACGCTCCACCCAGTGGCCTGGACGCACAGCACTAACTGCCTCTGACGCTTCCCAAATCCAGAACTGACGTCCCTCAGTTTTAGGGTCAGCTGCCCATGGTTCATGGAGTCACATGGCAAAGCTTCTTGCTACAGCGACCAACGCATCACCTTCTACCTGCAGTTCTTCAAGAGGCTTAGCTACATTTAGAAAAGCATTAATCACACTTGAGTGATTACAGGAAGGGTGGTTAGAGAGAAGATAAATATTGTAATAATTTTTTTGAAACTTTACAATATTTACATAGCACAAAAATTCACACATTAATTCAAGGACTTGTGTCCGAAACATTGTCAGAGCTCTCCCTTCGTGCTGCTGGACATTGGTTGTTGGTCAGTTGATTTGATATGCCAGTGATTAGATTGCACACCTGGACCATGCAAAAAATAACAGGTAAATCAAAGAATCGTGACCTGGGTTGAGGTTCAATCCAGTCTCCAAATTATTCTTTTGAAGGACAGTGCTTCATTTCTTGCAAGTGTTCCCCAACAGACAGGACATATAGGTCTTTGGACTCACGTAAGATGGCAATGGACCACCTCTCCTACCCATCAGAAGGTATCCTTTCAAGAAAACAGGGATCAGAAGAAAGCAGTAAACTCTTCCCAAGCACTAATTAAGAAGATGCACATTTGGGACCATAAAACAATCATAAAAATCATTAAGGCTGGAAAAGACTTCTAAGATTGACAAGTCCAACCTTCAGCCCAACACCACCATGCCTACTAAACCGTGCCTGTCCAAAGTGCCACCTCTACATGTTTTTTGAACATCTCCAGGGATGGTGACTCAATCACTGCCCTGGGCAGTCTGTTCCAGTGCTTCACCACTCTTTCAGTAAAGAGATTTTACCTAATATCCAATCTGAAGCTCCCCTGACGCAACTTGTGGCCATTTCCTCTCGTCCCATCGCTGTCACTTGGGAGAAGAGCCCAGCACCCACCCCGTCACATCTTCTCCCAGCTAAACAACCCCAGTTCCCTCAGCCGCTCCTTGTAGGACTTGTTCTCCAGCCCCTCCCCAGCCTCGTTGCCCTTCTCTGGATGCGCTCCAGCGCCTCAATGTCCTTGTTGGAGTGAGGGGCCCAAACTGACCCCAGCACTCGAGGTGTGGCCTCACCAGCGCTGAGCACAGGGGCACAATCCCCTCCCTGCTCCTGCTGGCCACGCTGGGTCTGACACAGGCCAAGGTGCCACTGGCCCTCTTGGCCACCTGGGCCACTGCTGGCTTGTGTTCAGCCACTGTCGACCAGCAACCCCAGGCTCTTCTCTGCCAGACTGCTTCTCATATGCCAGTGGTGCCTCTGGTAACCTGGGTGCCACACCCAAGGTGCAGCACTAGGTGCTACACTGCAAGTCCAGAGTACATTCCCGACCCTCACTGACACTGCAAACATCCCATTGCTCTGCTTATGGCTTCAGGTTGCTTCCGGGAAGAAAAGCTTTTTAAAATAAAGTCCACTAGAAGGAGATTAACTGCCCTTAAAAAATACTTAACAATCTATTTGCTTATCGAGTGGCCCGTCCGTGTGCCAGATGAGCGCTGGAGAAGATGCTATGCATTAAATAAACAACGCTGTTTAAAATCCGTAAGCCTACTTATGACTAGTTTGAGACACACAAATATCTACAGCTTATTCAGTTCAAGGATCCTCTGCTCTCAAAATGTCCATTCAGCAGCCCTGCCAGATACTGTTTCACAATACTACAGGCTCACTTATTCATAAACAAATCATTAACATTCTTGACATAAATCCATAGCGTACAAACCTCAGCTATGATAGTGTTTTACTACATTTGCTCTGCCTATCATGAATGGGCCCTCTGTTTTCACCAAAAAAGCCACCCTCAAAAAATAAAAGGCAAATTATTCTGTGTGAGAAAACCACCAGGATGAGATGCTTATGTATCGATAACAAACTAATTATCAAGTTCATAGAGTAATAAACCTGGTGTGCATTTAGTGATAGGGACTGCCACAACTTATGCAAGAAATTTTCTTACTAGAACTGTAATAATTAAGAAACTCTGATGGTAAAATACTCCATTACAGATTGTTAACATTTCTTCAGCTACAATGGGAACCTTTTGCACGTGGCTGTTTCTCCACACAGGCACAAGAACCATCTGAAAAGGCCCTCTAAAGCCCTTCGGCATCCACTTACTGCCAGGGTTTTACTGACAGCCCTGAATCAGAGCTGTTTTCAGCCAAGCTCTGAAACAATCCAGGTCCATTTTTACACACATATATCACAGCTTAAATTAGGCTAATTAAAATGAATGGAGCAGCTTAACGAATGTATCAGGATCAGGCTGCTTACACCTGAATACGCTCTGCATAGACAGTAGCACAGAGCAACTGTTTAAATCAGGACTTCCCCAAAACCACCGCCCACAGGTACAACCTTCAAAGGTGCCCCGAAAAGGCTTTGGCACACTGGCAGCATCACCCTCACAGAGGGCATGGGATATGGCAGGATGGGATTCCCTGCCAAGGCTGGTCCACAGCAGGGAGATGCTCCTGTAGCACCTCTGGGTACAGCCCACGCATCACTGTATGGCAGCCAGCCACCAGCAAAGCTTTGGCCAGCACGGGGTTAAACCCTCCACTCTTCATTCACTACCGCCTGCCTCACTAGATCTGAAGCACTAAATGCCTCCTTGAACGGTCATATTTAAGTAATTCAAAAAAAAGAGAGAGTGGGAGATGGTTAAACTTGCTATTGACGCTCTTGGGAAATACGCTCCTAAGAGCTGGACTTCTCCCTAGCTGGATAAACAGTAAGCAGACTGCCTTTCTGTGCTGGCTGCCAGCTCAGCCCAGGGAATAAAAGATGTTTTCCATTCCGGAAAAGATACATGTGCATTGAAACACTGAATATTTAGCAAGGCCTCATTCCTGCCAGAAATCAGACCCTTACTTACTGTGCAGCGCACAGCCCTGTGGGCACCGGTAGCTGCTCCCAGTGGGGAAAAATAAGCACATGGAAGTTTTGCAGAGATAAGACCTTTGTTACAAAAGGGTGCACATATTTACAGTTACACTACAGAAGTTATTAGGGGCTTGCTCCCTCTTTTTCCTGTTTCAATTGGCGTGATTTCTCCACTTACAGCTTGCTTTCACTCCAGTTTTGTGATAATTCAACTGCAGCACACTCAGGCATTAATACATACATTAATATATTAATACCTACAGCATGAATAGCTGGCAGGCTTTAGGTCTGACCTTCTGATGGACATTCTGCAACGTAGGAAAGCAAGTTTACAGCATGTATTTACGGGTCTCACTCTGTACCCAGCCTTCCAAAACATTTCAAACCTGGCTTTGCCAGAGAACACAGCTACTGAGGTGTCAGTCGACTGACTTTTGGCACCACAGAGGTCACCAGCCCTACCAGTTCTTGCTTTCACCCCTAATCTCCTGAAGTTGTAACTCATCTGTTCGCATGGAAACAGTCACAGCTGAAAGAGTGTGAGGGATGAGAACATTTAAGAATCTTCTCGTTTGCCTGCAGGTTTCCTGAGCATCTCAGAATTACCATTTAAGATGTTGACCGCAACAGTAACAGATAAAAGCCAACTTAAAAAAAAAGCAACAACAGCTTAAGACAGGAAAAAATCACACATAATCACACATCTATAGAAAACAAAGCACCACAGAAATCCCAGATTCTGAGGATCAGGCTACATTGATGCATGATTTAAAAGAAGGCAAACAGCTCTGCTAGGAATCAGTAAGGAAATCAGACAAGTTAAGTAGTTGTTTGCTGTAGGATACAACAGCAAAATGACACTGCAACCTTAGTGTCAGGACACCCCAGAGATGACCACATAGCAGAGCTGCCCAGGAAGCACCCGGTTAGGAAAAACACATCGCACAGATTTGCTGAGCGGTGGCAAGGATAGGGCAGGAGTGAAAGCAACTAGAGAAGACTGGAAAAGTCTGAGGGAAGAGGGTACTCATGATTTGGGACAATTTCATCCTGAGTAACAGGCAGCTTGAGGCACACGCAGGGCAGCTTGCTAAGAGGGGGCAATACCAGCAGAACACTGTCGATAGAGCGTCAAAAGCTCCTACACTGGCCCATGTGGAAACGCAAGTGGCAAAGCCAGAAGACAACAGTGAAACTCCTACATTAATGGGGAGACTGAGCAGAAATCCCAAGGGCACACGTTTGCCACCTTTGATTTCTCATTTTCTGGAAACATCAGTATTGTCAACTTTCCTGGCATAAAAACCATCTTCCTAGGTCTGTAAACCAACAGCTGCACGTCACCTGGTACTCCTGGAAGTTGCTCACTGACCTAGTTGAGAAGCTTAAATAAACACTAAACTTGCGTTTCTAAAGGCAAAAGCTGGTCCTCAAAACCTGTCTCTCACTGACTGTGCCCTAAAACACGTCTCATGGCAAACTCCAGTGGTGCCTGCATGGCTGCGTGTGGTACACACCCCAGGCATGGTGCGCCAGCAGCCACACTTATCTCCTTCAATCATTAATGCTGGATTTTGCCCACTGATGTAGTTCTTAAAAAAAAAAAAAAAAAAGAAAAAGGGTGATTCTGCCCCTCTGCTCTGCTGTGGTGAGACCTCACCTGGAGTCCTATGCCAGTTCTGGAATCCTCAACGTAAGAAGAATATGGAACTGTTGGAGGGGGTGCAGAGGAGGCGCCCAGAGATGCTGTGAGGGCTGGAGCCCCTCTGCTGTGAGCACAGGCTGGGAGAGCTGGGGGTGTTCAGCCTGGAGAGGAGAAGGCTCTGGGGGCGACCTTAGAGCAGCTCCCAGTACTGAAAGGGCTCCAGGAAAGCTGGGGAGGGGCTTTGCACAAGGGCCTGGAGTGATAGGATGAGGGGGAACGGCTTTAAATTGGAAGGGGAAGGTTTAGATTGGACATTGGGAAGAAATTCTTCCTGGTGAGGGTGGGGAGGCCCTGGCCCAGGTTGCACAGGGAAGCTGTGGCTGCCCCATCCCTGGAGGTGTTCCAGGCCAGGTTGGATGGGGCTTGGAGCCCCCTGATTTGGAACCCCCTGATTTGGAACCGCATGGGCATTGAGTTCCCCTTCCAATGCAAACCATTCTATTGTTCTATGATTCTAAAAAACCCAAGGCACAATCCTCAGGCCCCCAACCCAGCAGCAAACACCATCAGTACCTTAACAGCAATTTCAAACAGGAGCAAAGCCAAGCCTGAATCCTTGGATTATCCTTTGCAAAATCCCAGCATCGGCATTCAAAAAAGAAAAGATCAAACAGGTCGGCTCAGACAGACTGTTACTTCTGTACCTATTTTTAATAACACAAGGTACATAAAACTGAGAAAAAATGAGGAAGTGCTAGAAAAACGTAGTGATCTTAACCACAACGGCAAACTAAAAGTATGAACCTATCCTTTTCTTCAGCCAGAAAATATTTTCAAGCTATTTCTTTTACAGCTGGTTACTGGGTAGGAAAAGCTTTATAGACAGAAAAATATTTTCTTTTCCAGACAAGTCCATAAAATCAAGCACAGAGCAGAGTGTACATTCTGATGAGAATTAATCACTTGTTTACTGTGGTAGTTCAATACACAGCTGATCCCTACACCTGGTCTAAACAACTTGTTTCCTCCAGTAAGTGAAGAACGGTCAACAGAAACAAAAACAGTTTGATTTTTAAAAAAGAAGGGGCAGAGCACTGGCAACACATCTGCAGGCTGTAAATAGCTGAACAACATTAGGGATACAGGAGGATGTCCTTTGTGCACCTTCAAGCTCTTTCGAAGTGAAGGCATTCCAGATTAAAACGCTACCAAACATAATGGTATCAAGATGCTCTAACATAGGAAAACTATGTCCTAGGCCCTGAGTTATTAATTCTAAGGAGCTGAGGGCTATAGCTTAGCATTATCATCTAGAAGGGAAGGATGGTTGTAACAGTCAATTCCATTTCTCCCCAGGGAGTAAATCATGTACTAGATAAATCATTTATTAATATCAAAGGCTGACATTTTCAATTAAGATAATGAGATTCTGGAGGCTCTGGCCATCTGAACCCCATTTGTGCATACTCGTTCACCAATTAAAAGAAAAGAAACACAAAAGGAAGCAGTCTGACAAACTGATTTTACTAACTTACTACTAAGTATTAACAATTCAGCATTAATCCAACCACGTATCTGTATCTACATACCAAGAATAAATATTTATACTAGGAACCATGTGGTGTTAGGGGTTACCATAGGGTTAACAAGATATTAATCGAAACGTGCACGTCATAAACTGAAATCATCTTGCTCCCTGCTGTAACCCCTCAGCTCCTCAGGCAAGGACCCAGCCTTTGCCCATCCAGCACCTCGGCAGCCAGACACACAGCACCCTAGGTCTGGCTGCTCTGGGAGACAAGGAAAAGGCAAAACAGCCACGAGAGGAAAGGCAACGCTCACTCACGTGGCAGGGAAGTGGGCAGCCTCCCCACCATCCAAAGTTCACTGCTGACCCTATGCCAGGTTCAAAGGAGAAGGATGCATCCATGCATCCCTTCAGCACCAAAAACTTCACAGGAATGGAGACAAATTACAGATCTCACTAAACACAGGCCCTGTAAGCGAGCATCCTGACCATTAGACCCTTCAGTGTTAACTTCCACAGGAGCATCTACAGTGTAAATCCTGGTAGCAAAAATCCTTGGTTTTATTTCCCCAGCTCCCCCACATGCACTGCTTAAAATTATTCTTTATATTGATCCATTCCCTTAGGGAAAAACAAAACAACAAAACCCCCCCAACAATCAAAAACACGCAGTGGAAGTTAAGATAAGCTACACAGAGTAAAACTTCAGAAGTCCACTTAAGTTCAGTAAATTCAAGCCTGAGAAATAACACAGCACTGGTAGACGGTTCAGACATTACTAAGAGCTGGCCAGACTCCACATGCTTTCTCTTTGCTTTATTTTACTTACAATTAGTTTGCGAGAGACGACGATTAGCTAGAAAAACCACATTCTCTTTTGACGTCCAGGTGTACAAAGCAGAACCACATTAAATATTTCCTAGAGCGAAGCTTGATCTGTAGGCAAGGAGCAGTAAATCACCACGTGGGACATCACCGTGCGGTGTCCACAGCAAACGCTCCCGCTAAGGAGCCCATCAGCTCCCGGCAGACAAGCAACTGGAGGCACCGAGTGACACAGCAGCCTCAGCCTCGTGCCTGCCTCTTGAACTGTCTTCTAAAGCCTTGTTCGAAGGCTGGACCCGTACAAACCATTGCACAAATGAGAATTTTACAAAGCACAAGATTACAGCCCAGTTTTTCATGACAGTGTGTGCTGCCAGCCCAACTTTGTGCTCTGCTGGAGATCTGGACTTCAGCATCTCTGTACCCTGTTTGTGCCCATACACAGGAAGGATTAGAAGGGCCAAAGAGGGTGATGACGATGCCAAGTGTTGTGAGTCACCCAGGCAAAGCAAGTGGTGTTATTCTGGTGCATACAACATCACACCCTCTCATCACCAGGGTAACGTCACTGCACAGCACAGAGGATCCAGTGCCCCACGTCACCTTGGCCCTGTTGGCACTGCAGTCACCTTCTTCCAAGTGGAAGGACTGATTACATTAAGGAGGTGATAATATGCTTGGAAGTCATTCCTCTACATTTCCAACAGATGGAGACGTGCTGGGTCAGTTTGTTCCCAATGCAAAATAGTCACTGAGTCCCCCGGCACGGTCCCACCAGCCCCATTGCCTCCCTGGGCATCCAATCCCGCTGGCATTGCCAAGGCAGCCTTCACCTGCGCCTTTAGCCACACAGCCCTAAGAAAAGGGCTTTAATAAAACTCTATCTTGGATAAAACCATACTGCTGCCCATTGACACCTACTAACTTGGATGTTACAAAGATTGTAATTTTTCTGGAAACTGTATTACACAGCTGGAACCGCTCTGCACTGACAGCTCTGCAGCACGGTTGCAATGATTAACAGTGACCAACTTCATTATCCAGCTCCTCAAACTCACAGCATGACTTCACTATCAGTATGGGAAGTTATGTAGAGCACTCTAAGGACCAGGTCATTTTAAAGCCAATGTTTCAATCTGATTTTATGCAGATTTATACCACCAAGTTGTAAGAAGACTGGATTTAATAACTTCCGAGAAAGCTGTTTAAAACTAAAACAAAAATAAGAAATCACCACATAGATTTGGGGCTAATAGGGAAGGACACGACAGCACTTTCCTTTTGTCCTACCTACGGATCCGAGATTGAGAAAATGTTGGAAACAATGTTTATTTTCCTAGGACAAGGCAGAATGCCTTCGGGTCTGTAATGACAGTTGCTGGGTAAGAAACACTTTTATGTTCCTGGGAAATGCTGGAGAAAACAAGAAAGAGTGAAGCAGGCATTTTAAACCCTTTGAAGAAGCAAATATATTAAGCTTTCATCAGAAAGTATGAAAATAAGAAAAGGTCTCAGAAACAAACTGGATTCATTAATAAGAAGTACGTTTTTTAGCTGAAAACCAAAAACATTTGCTGAAGCCCCAGGTCTGGGTGGCAGGCAGCACGCCATGCCAGGAGGTGGCTGCGGGCACTGTGGGGCTAACGGCCAGTGACGCTCTGAGCCTGCTGCCGAGGCAGCCACCACAGCCATGCTCCTTTTTCCCCTCGCAGTGCGAGAAACCATGCGACTGTGAGGCTTATTAACACTTCCATAAATATTTGGTAAAGCATTTTTCCCCTCACCCCAAAAGCAAGCGGGTGGCAAGCTCACAGCGTGACACAGACGTTCCTCTGTCCGTACGTAGCACCCCCTTATCCAAACAGCATCAGGGCTCCGTCCAAAAGGACCTTAACAACACATGCTTTCCAAAAAGAGTCGTACAGAGACACTGGGCTCAGCTCTCTTAGGCATTTAATCTTGTTACATGTATCGACCCTTTTTTTAAAAAAACAAAAAAAGAAAAGCAAGAAAAAATCAGATAAGATTCAGACTCTTAAAAACACCTGAAGTTCCTTCTCAATCAGAGTAAAAGAAACACAGCGTAACTCCACTGGCATCAGCAATGCCACTGAGATTCATAACAACCTTTTCAACGTCTGAATTTGGACCACAAAAAAGACAGGGGCAAAGTTTATCCCCAAGTGAACAAAATGACATCTCTTTAGCCATTAATGGCTTCTGAAATTTTCTAGCTTGACACAATGTTAGTGAGTTAAATGCCAAACCACATTCACTTCGTTTACCTTGGAAAGCTCCTCATCCACATAAGAACAGCCTCAGACCATAACAGAGGAACAAAAGGTCAGCCTGTTATTTGCAGAATCCGTGCAGTAAACTTCAGAACAAACAAGGTACAGGCATTCTCCTGCTCGCTGCTGCCCGCTACACATGCCTATTTTTCTAATATCACGGAAGCAGCACGAATACCTTCTGATGCTGAAAATCCTGAATTGGAAAAGACAATATAAATGTCCTCTGAAAATTACTTAAAATATTTAAGTTTCCTGTGAGCAAGCACAAGTGAGCTGTTCCAGTGCAAGGACTTCCACAGCCAGGGCTCCTGGGCTGTGCCCAAGATCACTCACGGACCCCTCTAGTCCCCAGCTGCAGGCCTGCTCCTCCTATCCTCAAAGCTCTACAAAGCATTTTACATTAGACCAAAGGCTCCTTAGATTCTGCCTTTTGGACAAACGTACCCAGATATCTCTACCGATGCAGACCTCACTGTCCTGCGAAGCTGGACCCCTGCTCTGACCTGCTGAAGCCCAATCCCAGGCTCAGAAAAACAGGAGGAGTTTGTCCAGCTATGGGAGTGAAATCCCTAAGCTGCAGCTCTGGGATGTCTCTCTACAACTGCCTGAAAGGAGGTTGTAGTCAGGCAGGGGTTGGTCTCTTCTCTCAGGTGACCGGCGACAGAACAAGAGGACACGGTCTCAAGCTTCGCCAGGGGAGGTTTAGGCTTCACGGAAAGGGTGATTGGCCATGGGAATGCACTGCCCGGGGAGGTGGTGGTATCACCGTCCCTGGAGGTGTTTAAGGAGAGATTGGATGATGCACTTAGTGCCAGGGTTTAGACGACGAGTAGGTGTAGGTGTTGGGTCATAAGTTGGACTTGATCTCAAAGGTCTTTTCCAACCTTGTGATGCTGTGATACTGTGAAAACTGTGATACTGTGATGTCCCTTTCTAGGTGAAGATCTTGCCATAATTCATTTCATCTATCACTTGCAGCTCACAATCTCTTCAAATGTGATTCTCCTGAGGGTAAATAAGCTCCACCACTTCTGCAGTCTGAAACTTGTCAGCATTTTAAGCGTAAGAAGGATGTGGGAGAATGGCTTCAGGAAATCAACAACTGAGCAGTGACTAACTAAAACTTCTGTGAGTATTTTTCACTGTTCTGAAATGCCAGGGCTTTTCATCACCCTGGACCAGAAAGGCACTCATCTCACTCATCCAGAGGCTGGTTGCAGGCTTGCTGGGATGCACAGAAAGGCTGCCCTTTGCCCCTCACACCCTTTCTGATGGGGCTGTTTCCTATACCCGGCAGCCCCATTCCCCACTGGACACCTCCAAGGAAACAATCTGAACTCTCTCCATGACAACTGTCGAGGAAAACAAAAGCCCAAGCCTTTGTAGAGAGCGTGTGTTCTGCTACAGGAAGAAGAAGCTGCAGGACTGCGAAGGGAAGGCACAAGGAGTTACACGCAAGCTTGAAGCTACAAGAAGGAGAAAGAACTGAGTATCGCAACACTGATCTGCAGGAAAAGGCAACAGTAGGACTTCTGTCTCCTGTAACCTTTAAAATTGCCCAACTGTTCCTCCTATGGCAACTCTGTATTTTAGAGGTACAAGATTAAAGGGTTGCCCTTTGAAAATGTTACACATCCTGGCACCGAGCTTCAGGCTCTTCAATGAAAAAAGTGCCTCTAAACACCAGATCAAAATAAAACAGTCACTCACAGACAAATGCTTCCTGACATTCCTTATAAACCACTGGAAAGTTATATTGCCATCTCAAATGGCAAGATAAAAGTTAATGGATTCAAAGGCGTGGAGATAAGACTGCATTCTTGAATCTGAGTGATTTAACACATATTTATTAAAGCGAACCGTCCGATATTGTGGAAAGTAACATCCCTTCTGCAGATCTCGGCACTGATGCTCCACCAACAAGAATGTGACAGAGTGGGCTCTGCTCCCTCCATCGTTCCAACCACGTTTGCTGACACGTTTGGTGGTGGTTGTGCTGCCCAGCCCGAGGGGAGGCAGGGTCACAAATCCACCCTTCCTGGGGACAGCCCAGCCCATGGCAGGGGCAGAGCCAGGGCCAACCCCTGTGCCTTGTCTTGTGTATCAGGCAGTTCAAATGAAACCACCGCTGAGTTCATTCTTTGTTGCCCACCAGAAAAATTAACCTTCAACAGCACGGTTCGTTTTAGCAGGAGGCACCAAAGCTGTCTCTGCTATCAGGACTTTCTCATACACACAGCACCAAGCTCAATAGGCCCTTTCAGCCAAACTGTCAAGAGGGCCAGCACAAAATTTCCAAAATATCCTTCCTTCTGATTCTAATCTAAACAACAGAGCACAGCTGTGAAAACCGAAGCCTGTGCAGATCCGTGCTGTACAGACTCCCTCTTAAAAGCACTGGGACAAAATTCAAGCTTCTACATTTTCTGATTCCAATTTATGGCCAGGGACAGAAAATTCCTGTGGATCGGGTGGGAGGAACAAAAAACCACCACGGAGTGAAAAAAAATCAGCCCACATTAAAACCGATTTCATACCAATCAACAATTCTGGAACTGGCAGGACAGAGAGGAGCATGGACACTACGGGATAAGCAAGGCAACCACAGAGATACCTCACTTCATCCTCTGCACATAAATGCAAAGGAATCCAGGTTTGGGTTCACCTCTGCCTTTAAAATACAAAAAATCTGTTAAACTGCCTCTTTCTATACCTGAAGTAATACTTCCTCAGATCCCTCACAACTAATCCCATGGAAAACATCACTCAGCCCACCAGACAACTGGAAATCTCCAGCTGCAAAGCAACACACAGCCAAAATCCTCTCTCCAACCTTTGTATTGACTTACTCCGGTTAATCCGACACTTAAACTGAGCATTTTCTGGAAGGTGACAGAAGTTCACCGCCGCCTTCCGCAGACACGCAGTGCAGCAAGCCCAGCCAGAGGGACACACTGTGCCCCAACACCCAGGCAGCTCCCGGAGCTGCAGCTTCCTGTTTGCCTAAGTCCCAAAAAGCACTTTTCTGGTAAAAAAAGGGGGAAAAAATAATAAATGCCAGGTGGAAAAGCTAAAAATGACTAAAGGTTTTGTTAAATAAATAGTCTAAAATCAGAGGGCGGTGAGAATAAAACCCCACTTTTGAAATCTGCTGTATTTTTTTCTAATGATTTTGCGGTTTGTCTTTATGCTCTCAACTCCAAGCTGGAGTCAGAAGAACAAGCACACCAAGACACAACTCTTTTCATGGTGTTCCTTTCCTCAGCAGAAGGAAATAATAGAAAGCGGAGAACGAGATTTCGCAACATCACACTAGAAACCAAGTTCAGTATATTGATTTGGACTGGATAGTTTTAATAAATAACAACAATTTTTGTTTGCCTGGTTTTTTTCAATCAGAATGACTGGAGGCAGGCATAACCACCCACCTCCACACACATACCAAGAAACTAAACCATTTTCAGGTCAGCATCATCGTCATCAGCTCAGAAAGCACAGATCAATCCTGACAGCGGGAAAGCTTGTCCTCAGCTACAGGAAAGCTGCAGAGCAGGTGAGATTTGCTCTGGAGAGCCTTCCTCTGCAGCCATTCGGAGAGGAAACGCCGCATCCACCCATCCCTTCTGTCTCTCTACACCCAGACTCAAGGAAGGAATGGACAGCTAGCAACTTGCAGGCTCAGATGATGTATTTGATGTTGCTGCCATCACCACAGAGGACCCATGCTCTTGGTCCCCTGCATGCCCCAAACTCCTCTGCCCTGGCTTCCAGCCAGCAACCACTCTCAGAAAGAAGCTCCAGAGCATGGAGAAATGTTTGCTTTAAATGAGACTATATAAACCTTCTGGATATCCTGTAACAGTCTGATGGGTGGGATTGCTGCCTTGCTCTACAATCCAGTCAGGCTCAAGGTTGGTGCTGACCTCAGTGGTGCTCGGACCAGATCACACTGCAAGGTCTTCAGAGCCGCTACTCCACCAGCAGGAGCAGATTCTGACCATCATTTCTGCTCTCCAGGCAGTGAAAGAGTGCGGAAGTTTTCAGAAGAGCTCAGTCCAGCAGGTAGAAAAAGCCTAGCGCTAAATGGGGGCTTTAAACACTTGGAAACTTACTCCAGGGCCATTCTGAAAGCATTGCGCAAAACACACGGAATAACCACCTCCCAAACCCGGAGGGAGCCTGGCACAGGAAGAAAGAGGTGGCCACAAATCTAAGCTTCAGGACACTTAATTAACTTTCTATCTGCTCTCAGTGTTCTTGGCAGTTCCTGTCAACTATATCTGAAGAAAATGTTTTCACACGAGGAGATGCCTAAAAATTGTCCAGCATGACACAGACCCTAGAGCACGCAGGGGTATGACTGCCCTGGCACTATGGCACAGAGATCCCAAACGGAACAGCACTGCACTTGCAGCATAAACCAGTCAGTAAAACTCATTATTAATAACTCAGGTCAGAAATCTGGCTGCTACCATTGCCTGGAAGCACAACCAGCCATTAAGCTGTGAGAGGGGAGTGAAAGTCCAAAATAAGCTCCGGACTTGATCAAGACCTCCCACCCCCTCCCTGGAAGTACTTGGCATGACAGAACAGGGGAGGTCTCCCAGGGAACAGAGGCAAACAACTGGAATGGCAAAATTTTTACCTTTCCAACTCAATATTGGAATTATCAACCCTGATAAGCATTTTGTCAGAAAAGCGGTTACTGTTTAAATGTTCCCATTGAAAACGTGCGTGGAGGGTCTTCAAAAAGACCAAAACTTCAGAAAGCATCACTGAATTGCTAAGGTGTAACGAGATCAACTTAATCAGTCTGAGGCTGTATATAATTTTGTTGAAGCACCATCACTAAAAGAACATCAAATACCAGCAATACAGAACTTCTGGTTTCTTTCTTAAGATGCTGTACCTCAAATATTTGTATTTTCCACTCCATACCTTCAGTATTTCAGCAGGAAAAACAAACCATAAAAGGCCATATTGGGTATTCTCAGGAGACATTTTAAATCACCCATACTTAAAAGCTTTGCTCCAAGAGTTGTGGTGCACTACTCCGAAACAGCCCAGAAGACTGACACTACTGTCACCTGTAACTTTTCCAGCTTTTATTTGAAGTGCAAATAAGTTCAATTATTATATATGAAAGTGCTGTGGAGAAAAAAAAACAAAGGCAAGCACGAATGTTTAGTAACACTGCTTAAAGCAACTTTTCAGCTACGCATTTCCACGTTTTCAGGCCAGACTCTCATCTCGCACGCACAAAGAGCCAAATCACAAATGAAGCCTCCACTGCTCTGTGTGGGAGGATGCGAGCACAAAGCCTGGGCAGCTCAGCACACGTCCCATCACCCAGGCAAAGGTCTGTCTGCTGTGAAAACAACCGTGCTTGGAAGGAAACAGCAATGCTCCGGACACAGCACTGCCGACTGTCCTGCCAGCTGCCACCAGGGACAGAGAGAAAATAAGAAACAGACAGTTAAAATTCCGAACTACTTAGACTGAATGCTTTCGTTTATCTTCCTTCAAGGAAATAACTGCTTTATTTTTTTTTATTATTTTTCTTAGTCATCAAACAGGCTGTCAGCTTCACAAATAGAAACTAGTAGTACACTATAAACGAACTCTTAGAACCATTTCCCAGGGGGCTTTCCACAAGGCAGTCACTGATTTTGATTTTCTTTCGGTCATAGAATGCTTCCCAAAATTAGCATTTTTCCAGAGCCCTTCATTTTCTACAAAGAACATATAATGTAGAAAAAAGGAACTGCCCAAGCTAAGTGGTGCCAGATGAGCTTGCTGGAATCCCAGAGCTTTGCTTTAACGATTTCTGAGTGCTGTAAAGTCACAGCAGCAAACGAGTGCAAAAACTCGGATGCCTGGAAAGACATCCTGGAGCTACGCAGTGCCAAAACACAGAGCTGTAGGAATTCCTGGACGTTTGTATCCACATGACTCAAGCTTCAGTTTCAAATACTTTTCACTTTTTCCTTCTGACATAATAGTTAACAAAACCAGAGCCCAGCCGTGCTCTCAGCCCTGCCACACGTCTTGCAGCGCTCGCCGCCTGGGCAGCTGCTCGGGTGCTTTGCACTCACCGCCTGCTTGCGTTCGCATTTGCGTTCAAGAAGAGGTTTTCCCAACGCTTTTAGAAATTGGAAAACTCCTGTTTCCGCTGCCTGTAAACACATTTTTAATAGATGAATGCACCTCAGCAGCAGGCAGAGAACGCAAAAATGAGTTCAACTTGAAAGCACCTAAACCCCCATTGCATCTGGATGGATGCAAACAAGCAAAGTCAGCAAACCACTGCATCCACGATGACCTCGAAGCCATCGCACAGGTAGTGCTGGCCAGAGCTGACTTCTCTTTAGGGAAGAGTTTCGGTGTTCCTGGCATGGCAAAGGCGTTCAGTGTGCGTACTCGGTGGCAGTGGATGCACGCAACATGCATGCATTTAGCAACAAAGTCTGTCAGCCCCAAAATCCCAAAGTATCAGCAGATTTAAAATCATAGAATCATAGAATGATCTGGGTCGGCAGGGGCCTTGAAGATCATCCAGTTCCAACACCCCTTCCATGAATCTGCACCTTCCACTGGATCAGGGGGCTCCAAGCCCCATCCATTCTGGCCTGGAACACCTCCACGGATGGAATGCTACAGTGCACAGTAACAAATCCCAGCAAAACAGGTGATGTGTTTAGGAAGTCTCGGAGGGCAGCGCTCATAGGCAGGCCAGAAGGTGAGCAACAACACCACAATGTTCTGCTCTCACGTTTTTCACCTCATCAACACCTGCACTGTGTTTTTACTGCTAAATCTTAATCATGCAGGGGTAAAGTACACCAACAACTCAAAGACTACGATAAAGCAACCTTACACAAACGTATTTCCCCTGGACTTCACAGGGGTTGCACAAGTTACATGATGGCAAAATTAAACTTTTGCATTCAGGGAATCAAACTTCCCCCAGTAAAGGAGGATCTGGAGCTTCCTGCGCTCCATCACCCACTTCGCTTCCTCACATCTCGCCCACCTGCAGCTCTCCCCCACAGTATCTGACAGCACATTAGAAAAGATGTGGAACTGTATTTTATGAAATAAGTAAATTCTAGCAATATGAGAGTACACCACAGCCGTCCGCTATTAAATCCTTGCCCAGAAATGGCCCCAAAGTGTGGGTATAGGTAAGAACATGGAATTTCCAGATGAGCAGACAGAGAATCACTAAAGCCCTACTGTGAAGCCTTGGCTTATTGCATGTCCTTACAAAGCCACTTCACCAAATGATACCCAGCCCCAAAGCAGGGAGGCAGCTGGCCTGACTGGGAAGAGATCCTCTTGCTGCCCTCCAGTGGTTTGGGGCAGTCCCAGATGACGGCAAAAAACAGGCAACTGCTTGGCAATAGGCAACTGCACTCCTAAGAAAAGCATCCAAACCAGCAGTGCTTCCCACCTGGGCTGGCAGGCAGGGGCAGCACACAGGAGCAGGCTCCGCAACACGGCCCCCGTCTGCTCCCCAGTACCTGACCACCGCTTGTGTGAGCCCACGGCCATGTCACTTGCAGAAGAGAAGTGAGATCTCCTCCAGAACAAGGGCTCGTGGGCACAGCTCAGCTCAGGGCTGCCCAGCATCACAGCACGAGGCCAGGCAGCACCAGCATCTCTGCATCTCCCACTCCAGGAGAAAATGTATTTGGATGCAACCCCCATTACCCACAGGTGTTAAGGGAAGCAGGAAAACTTATAAACAGGGCTTATAAACAGCGTGACCTTGGAAAATAGGCATCCACTGAGATTTATTATCTAGAAACAATGTCTGGCATCAAGGTTCCAGGAAAACTTAGGTTTCAGAGCAAATAGCAATCATTTCTCAGGCAGGCACACAGAACTGCATGGAGACCTTGTTTTCAAAAACCACCGCAGAGACCTCACGGGAGCATGACCAAGGCCAGCAGCTCCAAAGTCCCAGCTGCACCTCCGAGAGCTCCCAAGCTTCATGTCCCAAACCAGGCACAAAGGATACATTTGGAAAGGATTTGAAAGAAAGATTCCAGAATATTTTTGTCATTGTTTCAACCAGTGCCACTGCTACAAACGTTGAGACAAAAATCAAAGCACACTGCTTATAACCATCTATAAGCTCTGCTGCGAACACAGCAACAAAAAACATACCCAGAAGGTTCAGCAAGCCCTTGGCTGGAGCCCTAGGCCTTTCCAGCAGGGATAACAACCCTTAAAACCTGAAGCACGTCCTGGTGTCCAGCAGAGGAGACCAAGAGGCACCTGTGTATTTGGTATGTTTGCCCACATTTTACTGAACACAAACCAGGAACACTGCCACAGAAGTTAGAGGGGAAAGAGTCTTCAGAAAAGACACAGTCCTAGATCATCTCTTACACTAAGCATAAATAATGCTAATGCCCGAATTACTTGCAAAATCACAATAATCTTAAGTACAGCACCAGGGCATCGCTGATCACTATGGTGTGTTCCTGCAACACCCCCAACGGGCCATCTCCTGTGTAACTGCGTGTCCCACTAACTCTGGAGAAAATGCACATAACTCTGACATGGCTATAGGTGAATCAATAACAAAAGGGGAAAGGGAGGTTTAGGCTTGACATTAGGAAGAAGTTCTTCACTGAGAGGGTGATTGGCCATTGGAATGCGCTGCCCAGGGAGGTGGTGGAGTCACCGTCCCTGGAGGTGTTTAAGGAGAGATTGGATGAAGCACTTAGTGCCAGGGTTTAGATGATGAGTAGGTGTTGGTGTTGGGTCATAGGCTGGACTCGATGATCTCAAAGCTCTTTTCCAACCTTTAGATACTGTGATACTGTGTGATACTGTGTGATACTGTGAAAGGAACAGTAGAAGAAAAAGGAGGCTTCATATTTTCAAGGAAATTCCAGCAACTTGGATATTTACATTTTTCTAGCTTATTCCCCTAAAACATAGAATTCAATTCAATATATCTTACAGAAACAGCAAGGCTTCTTCATTAAGCAGCAGGATAAGAGGAAAAGCTTCCATCAAAGAGAAGTGGAGTGGAGAACAAAGCTCATTCTAGCAAAGCCAGAAACCAGTGCCCCCAACAGGCGGGGGCATTTCTGCAGCAAGTGGGGAGATTTCTACCTCATGCCCCAGCTCACCACATTTTGTAACCCAGCTGGTGCTGGCACCTCATCCCTATAGCGTATGCATGAGCTCTGCTGCTGACCTCACTACTGGAATTGTACCCATCTAGTTAATGCCAAATATTTCAGCACAAACTGAAGCGACAGGACCAACCACATTTGGAACAAAAGCAGCATCTACATGAACGGCCGCCGACCAGGAACATGCAGCTTCATTACACACTGCGTAAAACTGGGAGAGGAGACCTGCAAGTCATCGATGACTGCGTCAGAACACGACAGAAGTCTTCACCCCACAATGCCTGCTCCCGTTTCCGTTAAATGTAGGCAGCTCCCTTTAGCAATGAGGGCAGGACTGACCCGCACCAACAGGCAGTCACTGCTAAAGTCATCTCATACTTTCCCTGACTGAACTAGGCCAAAAGAAATATTCTGAAAGATGAGAATATTTTCATTGCTGTTTTACTTAGGATGGAACTGCACTTCACCGTAGCTGGATATAAAAACAAGATGCATCTGGGTCAAAGTTACGCCACATACAACTCACACATAAAAACATTAAGGAGACAGGGTTGGACCTGCCATTATGCATCCCCCAGATAGGCTGCGGTGGTGACTTGGCCTAACCCATAACCACAGAAGACGTGAACAGAGTATGCAAGAGGTCATCTACTCTACCCAGAGACCAGATAAGCCCCTGCTACAATCAAAATCCCGTGCCCAGCACCCTTCCAATTCATGCTTGCCAGCCAAGGTGAGCACTCCTAATGACAGCAGTGGGCTCCCTTCAACACCCTGGTGGTACCGGGGTTTGTTTCACAGCAGCTGGATGCCAGGAGGGAGGGAGCCTGAGACAAAGGGAGACGTAGGACACCTGAAACTGAATTAAGATGTTAAGGGGAAAAAAGGGAAAAGCCATCTATTTATTGCCTTGCACAACCCCTCCTGGGGGGTGCGTTGAGGGGAAGCAGTGCTGCCAGCAGCTCCGGCCAGGCTGGTGATGCACAACACGTAGTTCTCGGAGACAGAAGGAGAGATCAGGTTACTTGAAGCAACTGGGCTTCAAAGTTCCTTTGGAGAAAAAAAATTCAGAGTTGGGGATATGGATAGTCTATAGCCCGTGCAACTCTGGCTGTTGTGTGTATATGGATTACGATCCAGCTTTCAATTACAGGATCACATCCTAGTTACTCCCAGCATCCATCCACTCACTGCACTCATTTTGCCACTGTTCACTGTGCTGTTATTTAACCTCTTGTGTGAACACAAAATTATTACGGGCTTCTTGTGCCTTTTCCAAGGCTTTCGCCTTCTCGTTTTTAGGAGCTGGTACAAGTCGTAAGCATTATTTAATTCTGCAATTCTGGATCCCTCTGCCTTGTTTTTTTAGAGCACCTACAGCTCTTCATGCACTTCCCCAGCAACTCCTGTTGGCAAGACCTGCATTCACAGGCACTCGGCATTTTGGGAGCCCTAGGCTGCCTGGAGCCTCCACCTACAGGGAATCAGCAGAAGGCTGCACAAAGCCAGTGGCCACTGCTGAGAACGCCAGTGCTCATGGCTCCTCTCCAGCAAAAGGAAGAAGCAGGGGCTCCTCTCAGCACAGGCCTGTGTTGTGCTGCAACGGGTAAGTGAGAGGCCCAGTCAGCATCCCCTCTCTGGGCACTCCTGGATCCCCACAGCACCTGGGCTTTCCCACCACCAAGGGCCGTACCCCACATGAGGCAGCTAAAGAAGGTTACACTCACAAACTTGTTTGGCAAAACATGAGCACTTGGTTCTCTTTAGCCTTGCATGCTCTCGTAGGCAGTATCAAATATTCGTGATATCCATATCTCGTTATTTTTAACATCGCCTAATTCCACCAAGGGGGCACACAGCCAGTCCCACAAACCCCACCAGCACTCCAAGATTAACCTCAGCTTTTCCCTTCCCTCACCTCCTCCTTTCCCTCTAGCATTTTGGTAGAGCCTCATCTCAGGTCCTTCTACTGCAGCAGCATCCCCAAAGGGGATACCACCCGTCCAGAGCACAGGTGATGCAGACACTCCCGGCCCAAGATCATGAACTCCTAAACACAAGGGAGCTCGCTCTTTGTGTTTAGTACAGACACATTTCTGCTAATAGAGGGGAAAAAATAAGTAATAACAGACTCACATAGTTTTTAGCCTGGAATCCATAAACTACAGATACGGCACATCATTCCCACTCACTAAAATAAAGTTTCTCTTTGTAGAGAAACGTATGTCTTTTTAAGAACAGGAATTACTCCCATTACTGGCTCGTGTGGGTTAAAGCTCACAGATCCGCTCAGCTTGGCTTTACTATCAACTTAAATCAAACCTCTGAAATTTCTGCTTGGTGGTACCAAAACTAATTCTCACTCTCACTTGCAAGAGCAGTAATAACCTTTTCTTCTCATCAGCTCTAGATCACTGACCCTTACTTAGGGTGTCCAGTTGTCTCACTAGACACTTGCTTTGGATGAAGTCAACACAGAGGAACTACCGAGTGCATTCTGTTTCATCGTGCTCTCTGCCTGACTCGGATTTCTCTCTGAATATGAAAAATGCAGAAAAGCACATATTCAAAAACCACAGAGCCCGGGGGAGCAGAGCCCGACCCGCTCTGCGAGGCTGCGGGGAGATCCAGGTTCTGCCGGGTGACAAACGGCTCTTGTGTCCCCTCTGCCCCGCTCTGCGGCTCCCACGGGGGGACCCGTCCCACAGCGCCCCGCACAGCGCAGCCAGACGGCTCCAAGAGGTGCCCGCAACCGGCGCCCCCGGGGCAGCGGTGCGAGGGGAGCCGGGGATGCCCCCGAGGCAGCGGGGATCAGCAGTGGCAGTGGGGGGAAATGCGGGGATGCCCCGGGGCAGCGGCTCCCTCCTCCGCTCCCGTCGCGTCCCCCCCGCACACATCATCCTCAACTCCGTGCGTCGCCCCCCCTGCTCCCTGCTTGCCCCCCCCCGCGCACCCACCCTTAACTACGTGCGCATCCTCCCCGCTCCGTGCCTGTTCCCCCGCACATCAACCCCCGATCCGTCCTTATGTTCCTCAGCTCCGCGCCCGTCCCCTCCCGCACGCATCACCCCCCAGCTCCGTGCGGGTCGCCCCCCGCACACCCCCATCCGCTCCGCGCGTGGCCCTCCCGCACCCCCTCCCCACCTCCTTGCGCGTCCCACACACACACAGACACACCTTCACCCCCGTTCGTGTCCCCCCGCCGCTCCGTGTCCCTCCCCGCACCCCCCTCCCCGGTGGCGGGGGGAGCAGTCGCTCCGCTCTCGGGGTGCGGGGAGCGATGCTCCGCCGGCCCCGCTCCCCTCCACCCCGCAGCCCCGAGTGGCCCCGCGGAGCTTCCCCTCCCCGGCCCGGCCGTACCTGCAGCCGCTCCGTGGCCGGCTGCCACATGGCGCGGGGCGGCGGGAGGTGCTGCGGGCCGGGCTGCGGCGCGGGGCTCTGTGCGGGTGCGCTCCGCTCCGCGCCGCCCGCCTCGCGCCCCGCCCACCGCCCGCCCACCGGGGCCACGCGCGGAGCCGCTCCCGCCGCGGGCAGCGGGGCGGTGCAGCATCCCCCGCGGGGCGGGGTGGCAGCCGTGCGCGTGTCCCCCGCACACCCGCCCTCCGCTCTGTGCGTGTCCTCCTCCCCGCACACCCACCCTCCGCTCCGTGCGTGTTCCCCCCTTCGCACACCCACCCTCCGCTCCGTGCGTGTCCCCCTTCCGCACACCCACCCTTCGCTCCGTGCGTGTGTCCCTCCCCGCACCCCCACCCTCCGCTCTGTGCGTGTGTCCCTCCCCTCACCCCCACCCTCCGCTCCGTGCATATCGCCCCTGCACGGGAGTCCCTAGCGGGCTGCCCTCCCCACGGTGCAGCATCCCCTGCAGGGTGACATCCCCACGGCGTGGGGTGGCGTGAACGCGTGTGTGTCCCACACACCCCCCCCTCCACTCTGTGCGTGTCCCCCCCCCCGCACAGGCATCCCCGCGGGGCAGCATCCCTGCAGCACAGCATCCCTTATGGGGCCACATCCCCACGGTGCAGCATCCCCCAAGGAGTGGCCTCTCCACGACGCAGCATCCCCTGCCCTCACAGGGTGACATTCCCACGGCACAGCATCCCCATGGCACAGCATCTCCCATGGGGTGGGATCCCCTTCATGGCATCTCCCCGGGAAGTTGCAAAGGTGGTACCGAAAATACTGGCAAATCATAGAATCATGGAATGCTTTGGGTTAGAAGGGACCTTAAAGAGTTCATTTGGAAAGCACCAACATCACCTAAAACCAGATACCAGTTGATGGTGGTGCATCCCTCATGGAATGGCATCCCCATGGCACAGTATCCCCCACAGGGTAGTATCCCTACAGCGCAGCATCCCCGCAACACATAATCCCCACGATGCAGCATCCCAACAGCACAGCATCCCTCACGGGGTGGCATTCCCATGGCACAGCATCTCCCATAGGGTGGCATCCCCTCCATGGCATACCCCTGCAGCCACTCACTGGGGTCTCGTGAGGGCAATACTGAAAATGCCAGCGCATCATAGAATCATGGAATGGTTTGGGCTGTAAGGGACTGTAAAGAGTTCATTTTGAAGGCTCCAACAGCACCTGAGACCAGATGCCAGGTGGTGATGCCACATGAGTTTGCTTTGCTTTAACAATTCCTGAGTGCTGTAAAGTCACAGCAGCAAACGAGTGCAAAAACTCGGATGCCTGGAAAGACATTCTGGAGCTACGCAGTGCCAAAACACAGAGCTGTAGGAATTCCTGGACGTTTGTATCCACATGACTCAAGCTTCAATTTCAAATACTTTTCACTTTTTCCTTCTGACATAATAGTTAACAAAACCAGAGCCCAGCCGTGCTCTCAGCCCTGCCACACGTCTTGCAGCGCTCGCCGCCTGGGCAGCTGCTCGGGTGCTTTGCACTCACCGCCTGCTTGCGTTCGCATTTGCGTTCAAGAAGAGGTTTTCCCAACGCTTTTAGAAATTGGAAAACTCCTGTTTCCGCTGCCTGTAAACACATTTTTAATAGATGAATGCACCTCAGCAGCAGGCAGAGAACGCAAAAATGAGTTCATCTTGAAAGCACCTAAACCCCCATTGCATCTGGATGGATGCAAACAAGCAAAGTCAGCAAACCACTGCATCCACGATGACCTCGAAGCCATCGCACAGGTAGTGCTGGCCAGAGCTGACTTCTCTTTAGGGAAGAGTTTCGGTGTTCCTGGCATGGCAAAGGCGTTCAGTGTGCGTACTCGGTAGCAGTGGATGCACGCAACATGCATGCATTTAGCAACAAAGTCTGTCAGCCCCAAAATCCCAAAGTATCAGCAGATTTAAAATCATAGAATCATAGAATGATCTGGGTCGGCAGGGGCCTTGAAGATCATCCAGTTCCAACACCCCTTCCATGAATCTGCACCTTCCACTGAATCAGGGGGCTCCAAGCCCCATCCAACCTGGCCTTGAACATCTCCAGGGATGGGGCAGCCACCACTGCTCTGGGCAACCTGGGCCAGGGCCTCCCCACCCTCATCAGGAAGAATTTGTACCTGGTGTCTGATCTAAATCTTCGCCCTTCCAATTTAAAGCCGTTCCCCCTCATCCTGTCACTCCAGGCCCTTGTAAAATCCCCTCCCCAGCTTTCCTGGAGCCCTTTCAGTACTGGGAGCTGCTCTAAGGTCCCCCCGGAGCCTTCTCCTCTCCAGGCTGAACAACCCCAGCTCTCCCAGCCTGTGCTCACAGCAGAGGGGCTCCCGCCCTGGCAGCATCTTCGTGGCCTCCTCTGGACCCCCTCCAACAGTTCCATCTCCTTCTTATGCTGGGAATTCCAGAACTGGACACAGGACTCCAGGTGGGGTCTCACTCTCTAAGACTTGTTTTGGAGTTTTGGAAAACAGCATCTTTTATTTCAGCACCCGACACACGAGGGAATGTTTCCTACCAAGACAAGAACTGGGACAGAATCATAGAATCATAGAATGACCCGAGTTGGAAGGGACCCAAAAGGATCACTGAGTCCAACTCCTGTCCCTACAGAGGACACCCCAACATTCACACTGTGTGACTCAGGGCATTGGCCAAATTCTTCTGGAATGCTGGCAGACTGGGTGCCGTGACTGCTTCCCTGGGAGTTGTTCCCGTGCTCCACCACCCACTGGGGGAGGAACGCCTTCCTAACATCCAATCTAAACCTCCCCTGGCATCTTCCTGTTATTCCCCCAGGTCCTATCATAGGTCACCAGAGAGAAGACCTCAGCACCTGTTTCCCCTCCCTCCCCTGTGAGAAGGCAGCAAACAGCTATGAGATCCCCTGTCAGTCTCCTCTTCTCCAGGCTGAGCAGACCCAGTGACTTCAGCCACTCCACATACAACTTTCCCTCCAGACCCTTCCCCAGCTTCGTGGCCTCCTCTGAACGCTTTCCAGTGGTTTTATGTTCTTTTTATACTGTGGTGCCCATAACTGCCCCCAACACTCAAGGTGACGCCGCACCAGTGCTCATTGGAGCTTTGGAGCCAGCTCTGTCCGAGAAAGACTGCAAACAGAGGTGATTACAGGTGAAGACCTGTTCAGCACAGACCACACTGAACACAAGACATTATCATTTCTCAAGGAACAGTGTCTGGACAAACAGTGTTGGGGAAAAAAACATGCTTTAAAAAACCCATGCTATCAGAAGGACGTTCTGTCTAACTTTCAAAAAATAGTCAGTTAAGTGAAACTTGACTGCAGTTGGTTAGAAAACGAATTCCATAGAAAACTAATTCTACTTTAGCTTAACTCAAAATATCCCCGTTTTTGCAGTAGTAACTACTGCTTGTATGAAGGGAAGGGGAGCAACATCGGCCGGCCCAGCACCCTCACAGCAGCTGAAACGTTTCCCTCCTCTTCTTCAAGAGGTTTTCACTACTTCCAAATCAGCAGGAGACTGCCCTGCCCCATAAGGCCCTGCCTGTACGAGTGCCCAGGATGCTCCTGACACTGAAGGAGCACATGAAGCCGGCGGTTGTGGTCACGATCCCTCCTGTGCTGTCAGCCCTGTGGTGACCGTGGAGCCCACAGCATGCCAGCATCAAGCCCGTGCTCAACAGTTTCACAGCACCAGCACCAACAGCTCAAGCAAAACAAGGACAGACTTTGGGATCTGCCTGCTCCTGCTCTGGAGCAGTAAAATACCCTGCGGCACATCCAGGCCAGCTTTCCCCACAAACAACCCCAACAACTCGTGCTGCCTTTGGGCTCAGACAGAGGAGTGGGGGCACAGTGCTGTGGGCAGTTGCCCCAGCCCTGCCAAAGCCACACTTGCCCTCACCTCCAAGCCCACTCCAGGACCCTACTGCACTTCTTGCTCGTCCTGCCCCCCCAGCCCTGCATGAGTCCTGAGCCACAGGAGTGACAGAAATATGACCATTTCCACCCTCTCAGCCTTGCAGCTGTACCTACAGCATGTACCCACCCTGCTACGTCCCAGACCTGCTCAGATACACCCAGAGTGCAGCTTACGCGGGTGGCACCACGGCAGCAGCACCACTCACAGCTCCAACTGCCACATGGGCGTATAAGGAAAATTGTTGCAATGTTATTAAAATAATGTATGAATCGCAACGAACACGTCACCCTCACAATTATCTGACTTGATGTTTCCATCTCCTTAGACGGATCCACACTGTGGCGCATGCCAGGGGAGGGCTTGTTGCTGTTACTGGCCCCAAACAAGCTGTATGCTGGCATGGGACATCCCTTTACGCAGTAAAAGGCAGAAAACCCAGACTTGAGTCCTCTTTTTGGTATTTGGGAGATTAGTGGAAGAAAACTCAGAAGTACCTAAATGACTTTGATGCTTGGGATGCATTTTAAGACCTAGCAGAGCTGCTTCCTGGTCACCGCTCATGATGGTGGGAGCAGTGCCAGGTGCAGTCACTCACACTGGGGAAGCAGTGGAGGTGACAGGGTGGGGCTTTCCCATTGCTCTGCCTCTGCGCTCCCAAGGACGTGGGCACACTCGCCCTCTGCTCTGTGCAGGGACACGCAGGCACTGCTCTTCCCCACGGAGATCAGAAACACCACAGAAAAGGGAAGGTCGCTGCAGGCCCCAGGACTGCACCTAAGGGCACTTTTTTCAGGCATAAAAGCTGCCCTCAGCCCTCCTGCTGACCCAGGGCCACCAGACAGCACCTCACGCTTGGATGCTGGGAGCATTTGATAAAAATCCAGAGTGTGTGCCATGCTTGTCCCAAACACTGACCCCCACACCCCACCGCCTGCAAGCAAGGCTCCCAATCCCCCTGTGGGAGCGCAAGCCCCAGGGGCAAGCGTGGCATCGTTACAGCATAAGTGCATTAAATAACAAATCAAAAAACCATTTAAGGGCATCTTCCTCAAAAGCCAGGGCTTGCCATGGCAACAGATTTGCCAGCAAAAAAGTGCTGTCCCTTGCAGGGCTGCATGGCCTGCAAGGGACAAGAAGAGGAGGCTCAGGGGAGACCTTATTGCTCTCTACAACTGCCTGAAAGGAGGTTGTAGTCAGGCAGGGGTTGGTCTCTTCTCTCAGGTGACCGGAGACAGAACAAGAGGACACGGTCTCAAGCTTCGCCAGGGGAGGTTTAGGCTTGACATTAGGAAGAAGTTCTTTACTGAGAGGGTGATTGTCCATTGGAATGCGCTGCCTGGGGAGGTGGTGGAGTCACCGTCCCTGGAGGTGTTTAAGGAGAGATTGGATGAGGCACTTAGTGCCATGGTGTAGTTGACAAGTAGGAGTAGGTGTAGGTGTTGTGTCATAGGTTGGACTCGATGATCTCAAAGGTCTTTTCCAACCTTATGATACTATGATGGCTGGTGCGGTGGTCTCGGGGACCACCACCCTGAGACATGTGGCAGAATCTGGGCAAGGCTGCGTCTGGTCAGAGTGAGGCCTCAGTGAGCATAAACTTTCAGTTTGTTTCTGAAAACACCTCACTAGCACATCCCTTAGAAGTCACCTAATTAAAGCCATTCAAGCGTAGCGGTTTCCCTTACTGATGCGTCACTGTCCCCCCTCCATGAGGGGAAGCACTAACCTCGCATCTGCTCCTGACCAAGACACCCACCAGAGCTCTCCCCTTCCCGCTCACGGAAGAAGCAGTGCATTCCTGCCACCCTTTTGTTTCTTCCAGCTGATGCTCACCTTCCTGTGCGTGGGAGGCATTTTCTGAAAGTCTCGTTCTTCCTTGAATGAGCCTTGGAGCAGTTCCATTGATCCTTTCCATATGGGTAAATCCACCCACCATTGCTGCCTGAACCAGCTGCGAGCAGGCACAACCCAGGCTGGCAGCAGCAGCATGGCATGAAGAAAATTCCGGATCTGCACTTAACAGAAGGAGACCAACCCTGAGGTTGAAGGCTGCTTCTTTCTTAGTTTATGTGACTTTTATACAACCTGAAACACTTAAAGGGGAATCTGTGTTCACTGCTAAAAGGGTGGCATGCAAGAACAAACAAGCAGAAACAGTTGCTTAGTCCATTTCCAAAAGGATGTGAAAGCAGAGGAAATGAGTGCTGTAGGCTGCAGGCTGAGGCTGGAGGAGAGGAAGGTAGGAATGTGCTTATGGGTAGAAATCCAACTGTTTGGTTAAAAGGAGTCTGTGAGCACCTGGAGCCTCACCAAGCCACCTCAAGCCTCGCTCCTCACCGAGACAGCAAGCAGTGCTGCAGGGACATGACAGCTACAGAGCCACCCTGCTTGGGTTTGGTTTGAGTCCAGGAGTACTGGAGCATTACGTGGGTTCTGTCTCTGTCAGAAAACTCAGCCTCACTTTTGCCCCTTTGGTCGTGCCCCGCGATGCCTCTACAGGGAATTCGCTTTTTGACTGGACCAGGCGCTGCCAGAGTGGCCAGAGCCCAGCTCAGGAAACAATCAGTTAAACTTGGGTGACTTCCTGTCACAGTCTCACAAAGATGAGGTCATTTTTACCTAGACTTCCTAATATTTAATCCAAGCATCACTTTTTATGGGTATCTAAGCTGTTCTGCATTGGGTAAGTTCTGCTCACAGAAAGCCAGAGATCTTTTTCTTTGGCTTAAATAAATAGTGTGAATTCATATTTCCAGGATGTGCTGTGTTCCAGAACATGCCTGTAAGAAGACACACACATTTTTTCTATTAATTTTCCTTTTACTGTGCCAACTTGTGGAGTTTCTCTTCTTGTAATGAGTTAATATTACAACAATTCTTTCCAAAGACCGCAATACATTACAGGTTGGTCCTGCTTCTCTCAGCCTCCTTCGCTTCTGTGGTCACAGGACAGAAATACTGGAGCCAGGGGAGCTCTCTCATTTCAAGGGGGAGTATTTGATGCGATAGGACCAATTTACTCCTATTCACACAGTAATGTTAAAGTGTTTCCCGTGACTCCAGGACATTTCCTCCCTGTTAATGGCTCCTAATTATTTAGTCTTCCTTTTGCACCATCTCATGCCCTAACATAAGGTGTTTATAGCAACATGACTCCTCTGCATTTGAAAACAAAAATAAACTCACTATTTTTTTAACAGTAGACATTGCCTTTTTAATTAACTAAAATCGTCTAATCACTGATCCCAATGAATTATTTGACTCATAAGCTCCATTTAGCTTTGGGAGTACTATTACTTCTCATGGAAACATCACTAGAAGAGTCATTCAGCTATTTAAATTCTACTTCCCCAATTATTTTGCAGACTTTGCAAGTCCAAGGTCCTCTTTTTGATTACACAAGTTTACAAAGCGTACACGACTCATTAAATGCATCTTTTTTTTTCCCTTAGGAATCCAGTTTACCTTGGGTTTGCTTTTGCAGAGTAAGAGTTTGCCTAATTAGCAAATGTAATGTTCTGTAAAGTGCTGTAATTAATTACATACTTCCAAAACCTAAATACGCTTGTTAAACATGTTGTCAGCTTGCTCCAAGCAAATGCAGCATCCTTGCACAGGACACCAGATATCTTCTATGGATATCTTGTGCCTAAGCAAGTCATTCCAAGTCATTCAAACTGTTTTCTGTGACAACTTTCATATTTTAGCATTCGAGTTAACAATGTGTACTTTTTATGTAGAACTCCATCTCTTGCAAAAGGCAAAGCTAGATAGGATGCCATGAGCTCAACTTTATATAGAACGGGTATAAATTCGGCAGAGTGAGAACTCAAGCTGGAGATTTCTGGTTCCTGGGGCAGTGTGTGCTTTGGAGACTCAGTGTTGGGGAGCTGCAACATGGACATTGCTTGCAGAGGACGTGGCCAGGCAGGGTCTCCAGCACCTTGTGAGATGCAAGCAAGGGTTAGCTGGGGGCAGTGTCACAGCATTGGCAGTTTGCAAGTGCTGACAACAGAAACCTGGATTTTGAGGGGTCTCAGTCATCTACAGGGCTCAGGGACTACCGAGAAGCAACATTTAAATGGCAGATACAAGCCCTTTGGTTGGTACAGCAGCATCTAAAGATCTAGCTCTGTATTCCTTACACAGGAGCTGCCTAAAGTGTGGTTCTGTTACAGCAGCAGCAATTCCACAGCAAAGACGTATAATTCAAATACTGGCAAAATGCAGACCACATACCTCCAAAGGTATCACAGTATCATAAGGTTGGAAAAGACCTTTGAGATCATCGAGTCCAACCTATGACACAACACCTACACCTACTCCTACTTGTCAACTACACCATGGCACTAAGAGTCTCATCCAATCTCCAGGGACGGTGACTCCACCACCTTCCCGGGCAGCACATTCCAATGGCCAATCACCCTCTCAGTGAAGAACTTCTTCCTAATGTCAAGCCTAAACCTCCCCTGGCGAAGCTTGAGACCGTGTCCTCTTGTTCTGTCGCCGCTCACCTGAGAGAAGAGACCAACCCCTGCCTGACTACAGCCTCCTTTCAGGCAGTTGTAGAGAGCAATAAGGTCTCCCCTGAGCCTCCTCTTCTCCAGGCTGAACAACCCCAGCTCCCTCAGTCGCTCCTCACAGGGCTTGTGCTCCAGCCCCTTCCCCATCCTCGTCGCTCTCCTCTGGACACACTCCAGCATCTCAACATCTTTCTTAAACTGAGGGCCCAGAACTGGACACAGCACTCGAGGTGCGGCCTGACCAGTGCCGAGTATAAGGGGATGATGACCTCCCTAGTCCTGCTGGCCACACTATTCCTGATGCAGGTCCTTGATTTCCTTTCAGCTTCGTGTTTTGGTAAATTGAAAGGGAAATTCGTTTACATACTGTCTTACTGTATAATCCCAGTGGTGCAGCACCATGATTTAGTGGTCATTTTTATTCTGATTATGTAGGAGCCTTGGGACAGTTGCACAGACATGGGAGTGTAGTTCTACCAAAGATGGTTCAGCAAGGCCAGTTCTGCCTGTAGTGCATCTGGCTCATTATCCCCTTTGCAAGTATTTTAAAATGGCATCAGGAGATGCTATAAACCCGAAGCAATATGGTGTTAATGATTTGTGAAATTGAGACACCAGTTAGTATCCCAGGGAAGGAGATTATTCAGGTTTGGATATGCCATATTCTCTCACCAATTCAGGCTGGGCTTGCCAGGTGTAATGAAGTCCTGATTTCCAATTTGTTTGAGAAGCTCTTGCTGGGGTTCCCATAGCAATCAGGTGTCTTTGATGACCTGCGTTAGTGCCGAAAGACATTGTGTTTCTGATTACCTCTTAAGTTATAACTACCCCACCGCCTCGCGGAGTACCAGGATAGCTACTTCTCTTCCTTTACCAAAAATAACCTGAAGGATGATTTTGAAGTTGCCTGGACCACATAAATGCATGCAATGCACAGGCAGTGAGATATATGGCCATATTTATGTGATATCTCTTTTTTCTTCTCACTTTTTGGCCTCATCTTCAGAAAGGCAGGTGTTTGGTCTTACCGCTCCCTCATGTGGGTACGATACCAGTCCTCACAGCAGCAGTGAAAATAAACCGCCAAAGTTAAGGTAGGTCAACAAGTGCAGATGGGAGGTTGCTGCAAAGCAATTGCATGGGTTGAAAGGCGGCATCAGGTCTGCACAGGACAAAATACGTGATAAGAAAGGGCAAATCAAGTTTCATTCTTAGTATTTTCACCATCTCTCGCAGGCAGCATCTCACAGCATCACAGAGTGACCTGAGCTGGAAGGGACCCACAAGGACCATCGAGCCCAACTCCTGTCCCTGCACAGGACACCCCAACACTCACACTGTGTAACTGAGGGCGTTGGCCAAAGACTGCTGGAATATTGTCAGGCTGTGACTGCTTCCCTGGGAGCTGTTCCCGTGCTCCACCACCCTCTGGGGGAAGAACCTTCTCCTCACGTCCAACCTAACCCTCTCCTGGCATCTTCCTGCCATTCCCTGGGGTCCTGTCCTTGGTCACCAGAGAGAAGAGCTCAGTGCCTGCTCCTCCTCCTCCAGTTGTGAGGGAGCAGTAGATGGTCTAAGTTCCCCCCTCAGTCTCCTCCAGGCTGAACAGACCCAGTGACCTCAGCTGCTCCACACAACTCCCCCTCCAGACCCTCCACCAGCATCGTGGCCGGAGCGCGTGGAGCAGGGGTGTCGTCTCCCAGCAAGGACAAAGCCAATCTTTCAGAGGTGCCAGCACTCTCAAATCAGTACAGACGGCGTTCCTGTGTTTCTTAGCCCCCACGTCTGCGGGTTTTCGCAGCAGCAGTGCGCTGGGGGTAGGGCTCGGGCTCAGGGGCTGAGGCTGCACCAGCTCCCAGGCGCAGGCGGCCTCCTGGCTCCGTGCCCCCGCGGCCTCATGCCAGCCGGCAGCAAGGCCTGGCCCAGGGAATTCAGGCCAACCAAATCTGGGCCATGAAGGCAGCCAGAGGAGAAAAGCGCCCGAGAGAGCCGGAGGAGGCGATGCAGCCCAGGTGGAAGACGGGGTGTGTACGGCGACAAGGGGAAAGGCAGGGTAGGGAGTGTTAATTTTGGCAATCCCCAGTCTCCAGCCATGGTGCCGGGTGAGGCTGAGCTGGCCAAGGGCACAGAGAGGGCAAGTGCAGGATGTGGCCTGAGCAATCCCTGCAGAGGAAACGGGGCTGGGAGGGAGGAGGCAGCAAGGGTGAGAAAGGAGAAAACCCGAGGCTCAGAGCCTGAGGAAGCCAAAGGACCTCCTTTGGGTTTTGGGGTGGTGATGGCATGCGGGGTGCAGAGGAAACACCAAGGAGGTGGGACAGGATGAGAAGTCTTCACCTCTCCAGGGAGTGCTCCCACCGCTGCAGCAGTGACACAGCTGGCGGCCAGACACCTCCCTGCAGGGACAATGACGTTTTCCAGCCAGCCTTTAGCAGCAAAACTTGTATGAACCTACGCAAAGAAGCTCAAGTGCAGCTCTTAATGCAGCAATTCATCTTGTAAGCAGCAGCAAATGACCTGCATCAAATCTTCAGGTCGACATGTGCCACTGGGTCCAGAAGAACTCGAAACAAGACCTGTTAAGACCCTTGTCAGCTCTGTGCATCTTTGACCATGTTGTCTTTACTTGTGAATTACCCCTGATGATTATTACACACATATTTGTCTGTGGCAAACAGAAATACATACCTCCACAAATCCGTACAGAGGTCATGATCACCCTACACCAGTTTTACACCAAGCTAAATCCACGGCATCTCCATAGGTCCCATCTATGGCTCGTTTCTGAGATGCACAGATGAGACTCTGTGAACTTAATTTAAATTATTTATGATTTTTAAAAGCATAAATGAGAAGAGGATTGTGTCTATATAGATAAGCTAGTTTTAGAGACAGCACAGAAGAAAATGGAATTATAAAAAGGAATGAAGAATCATCGGTGATAAATAAATACATGGGCAATTTTATATGCACTGGATATTCCCTCAGAATAAGAAAACTTACCAAGAAAAGAGACTTTTGAAGGTATACAATCAAATTTTTTGTTTGCAGAGTATCATTACCGCAAGAAAAAGGTTTGGCAATCTATCTAGATTTCACAATTTCCAACTGCTTAAGTTTATCTGTGAAAATAGGAAGTTTATCTGAAGCCACACTTCCTATTTCAGTGACATGTACTGAGTTATTCATGGACATAAGAAGACTGGTCAGCTATGTGGCAATCTGGGAGATGTTTCTCCTTCCCTCAGCTGAGCACAGGGAAGAAAAGAGTACTGTTATAGCAGCCCAGATTCTCCTGGAAGCACTTGTGTGTACAAATGTCTTTCACAGGTAAAACCAGGCAGAAAAGGGGCAGAAGTATGTCATAAAGGGGCAGATATATGTCATAAAGGGGCAGAAAACCAAAAGCATTGTAGGACAAGGGACACATATTCTCTCTTCTCCAGTGGTTATAGACAACAAAATGTGTAAGACAGGAAATAGAGCAGAGTTCAGGGATGAAACCATGCTCCAAGTCACTCGAGTCCTAGTTAAGAAAAGACAGATGAGTAAGCCGGCTGTGGAGGGCCTTTCTTTTGTCCATAACCCGGGCACTGCACTGATTATCAGGAAGGTTTCTGACACCCACACTGCTGGGTGGATGTGAACTGATTTGCTGGCAAATACTTATAGAGGTTGTAAATGTAAATATACAAATCATACAGAGAAGTCCAAGTATTACCCTCTTGCGTACAATAATTAAGTGGGACTCAAGTGCCTTCTAGGTTTCTGGGAACCGGTGAATGCAGAGCCCTCACTGCAGGCATAAAGGAGATGCCATCAACATTTCACAAAGATTTTACCGAGTTTTACAACTGAAAGAACTCTATGAACATGTAAAATATCTCCAACCCTAGAAAATAAAAAATACATAACAGAAAACTAACAAATCACAGAAGTCCTGCATTAAGCTCATGCTTAAATTTCAGCATGAGCAGTCCCCAGTATAGCAGTCCTCAGGGCAGGTGGACTCACACGCTTTGCTCAGCACCGTCTGGCAACTTCTTTTGAGCTAAAAGCAAGAGACAGGTTAAACACACTGGCCCTTGGCAGTCAGAAGGGCTCGGTGGATCCATCACACAAAATGCCAGTGCCATGTGGCTGCAGCAGTTTTTGTACAAGTAACACACCTAATTATGAGATGAGTTATTATGAGATTGGATTTGCATTTTCCTGTCAAAAAGCTTATTAAGCATTGTCTTTTTAAAGAAATGTAAGGGTCGTGTGCCTCTTTGGTGTGTAACAAAGGATTTGCCAGCTATTGCTGCAGAATATTACCCAGAAAATTGCACTCATAAATCACCCCTGGCACTGAAGTCTGAAGAAGAGGGATGTAAATCAGAGGCGACTCATAAACGAAAAAGAGAGGGAGACAATGAATTCTCAGAAATCTCAAGGCTGAGCTGCTTTTGAATGAAGAGCACACTTAACTGTTAATTTGAAGTCTGATATTATTTCTGTGCCCACAATTTCTGCCATTCTTGAGAGGTACTGCCAGATGGAAAAAAGAGAAGGTGACCATATTTCTTATGGCTTCATTAAAAACAACTGAAAAATATGGATAGGGCCAGCCCTACTGCCAGGGCAGGGCAGTAGTTTTGTTGGGATTTTCTGTTTTTCTTTGCAAACAGATGTCCCCTGAAGCAGAGGAAAAATAGAAAATATTAACCAATTTCTACAGAGATTTTGTACAATATTGCATGCGAATTTAAAATGTCATCAAAGCATTTACCATTCAATAATCTATTCCAAGTGATATCTTTCAAAACTCAGCAACATATACCACTAGGTAAGTCACGGCTGCAAGACGTTTTGATTTCAACCTGACACGTCTGTCAATACCGCTAGCTTACTCCCCCTGTTTTAATCTCATATGTATGAAAATATAATAACTCTTCAAAGCTATTAGGAATTAAGGCATCTCCACAGAACTGTAAAATATTTTCTCTGTGGAAATGAAACAAGTGAAAGACAGATGAAAACTGATAAACTCGGCACCTAATTCAGCACAAACAAAATCTCCTGCAGGCCTTGTCCTTATCTTACACCGGACAACACAGGACCTGGGGAAAGAGGGGAAGCAGCATGCTGAGTACTGCAGATAAAAATAACTGGTCATCATCTTTTATATGTAGAACAATCTCCATTTCAAATTCATGGCAAGGTGGAAGTGGAGTGGCATAATAGGCACAGGCTAAAGTAAATCTTCTCATATTTACATTTGTTTTGACAGACCATTCTAGCAATTGCCATGCAAAGGGAAAGCAACTGAAACAGGTGTTTAAATTAAAATAATAGGAGATATGGGTGTCACATGCAGACCACAAATAAGATATTATGGACAGCACACCTTAGGTACAAAATCCTTGAAAAAAACTATTCTGCATCATGACAGTTGTTGCCTGGTTAGTCTTCTTCACACGACAGATGTTATATAGTGAGTCAAACAACTACGGGCTGTCCTGCAGAATAAATATCAAAGCTACACAACAGGATCTACAAACACATAGCTTCCAGCAAGTTAATACTGATTTAAGCACTCTTTAACCTATCCATGTGTTGCACTGTCCTCTTGGAGAAAGAACCAGAACTGGAACCTGCTGTATGTGCTCTCTCTGTCTCAATACAGAGGAAAAATAGGAAATATAGGATAGGAAATAAGCTGACTTCTAGGAGGCTGAAGAAACTGTACAATCGAGCCATTAGTTTTCTAAAAAAGAAGCTAAAGCCAAACTTCTTGGAAGGTGGCTGGGGTAAATGAAGCTTTATTATGTGTGAAGTTGCCCTCATGGCCTGTACGCTCATTACCCAAGAGACCTCTTGAAGCTTGTAGCGGTCAGATGTGCAGATGAAAGAGAATAAGGACAGAGGTTCAATGTGTTAGTCTCATAGGCTTGAGGACACAAGACATAATTCCCCTAAAGATGTTGCTAGTAAATACACTCTTATATTTCAGTTCTTTTAATTCAAGATATGTGCTAAGCCATCAGATGGGACAGTTATTTTTAGCAGCCTTCCTGATGGCATTTTCACAAACTGGTATTTGCCCAGAGGCAGATACACTGAGCAAAGAGTATGTAAGAGCTGGCAGTGGAGCTCAGTCAAAAATATTGTTTCCACATTGAACAACACAATGATCACATTTTTCAACCTGGCTGGGATTTTATTTGTTAGGTTTGGTACAGATTCATACAGATTCAACATCTTTATCAATGATCTCGATGAAGGCATCGAGTGCATCCTCAGCATGTTTGCAGATGACACCAAGCTGGGTGCAAGTGTGGATCTGCTTGAAGGAAGGGAGGCTCTGCAGAGGGATCTGGACAGGCTGGATCCATGGGCTGAGACCAACGGGATGAGGTTCAACAAGGCCAAGGGCAGAGTCCTCCATTTGGGTCACAACAACCCCGAGCAGTGTCACAGGCTTGGGGAGGAGTGGCTGGAGAGCTGCCTGGCAGAGAAGGAACTGGGGGTGTTGGTTGACAGCGGCTGAACACGAGCCAGCAGTGGCCCAGGTGGCCAAGAGGGCCAGTGGCACCTTGGCCTGTGTCAGACCCAGCGTGGCCAGCAGGAGCAGGGAGGGGATTGTGCCCCTGTGCTCAGCGCTGGGGAGGCCACACCTCGAGTGCTGGGGTCAGTTTGGGCCCCTCACTCCAAGAAGGACATTGAGGGGCTGGAGCGCGTCCAGAGAAGGCAACGAGGCTGGGGAGGGGCTGGAGAACAAGTCCTACGAGGAGAGATGGAGGGACCTGGGGTTGTTTAGCTTGGAGAAGAGGAGGCTGAGGGGAGACCTCATCCTTGTCTACAACTGCCTGAAAGGAGGCTGTGACGGGGTGGGTGCTGGGCTCTGCTCACAGTGACAGCGATGGGACAAGAGGAAATGGCCACAAGTTGTGCCAGGGGAGGTTTAGACTGGACATTGGGAAGAATTTCTTCACTGAAAGGGTGATCAGGGATTGGCACAGCTGCCCAGGGAGGGGGTGGAGTCACCATTCCTGGAGGTGTTTAAAAGTCGGGTGGATGAGTTCCTTAGGGACAGGGTTTAGTGGGGAGACAGACACGGTTGGACTCAGTGATCTCAGAGGTCTCTTCCAACCTTACACTAGAACACATTGTAAATCGTTAGATAAATGGGAAGTTTGGAAACCCTTTCTTTTCTGAATCATGAACACATAAAAGCCTTTCAGAGACATTGACTAGGTTTTCTAGTGAAAAGGAGATTAATTTAATTACATGCAATTATTTGAATTTAGAATAGATTGCTACCCTGTGAACTTAAGAGCTGTGCTTATAGTCAGTAGGAGATTCACGGTGAGAACCCAGGAATCTCTTGTGGGTTCCTCCTGCTATGGCTGTAGGACACCACTCACAATGCCATTGCTGCATTTCCAAAGGCTTTTATTCTAACCTTGGAAATATACCAGGCCACCAGCCTGAGGACCAAGGCTCTGCTTCTTTTCTTGTCGATACATTCACAGGTTGAATCCATGTGGTCTGAGTGTCATCAGAAGCAGCTCGTGCTGATACTTTGACATAAGCACATCCTATCTTTTTTGCTATGAAAGGTTGTGGATATTTTCCTCTAAGAGTCCCAAGCAATCTTCACTTTGTATTTAAGACAAACATAAACAGGCAAACTGCAACTATGCTGAAATGCTGAGACTTGAAACAAGGAAATAATACAAGGCCATGGCTTGAGGACAAACAACAGCATTCACGTGGGCTGCAGGCCGCTACCTCTATTGATGCATCACGTAGGTGCTGAACACTACAGTGCTGGCTGAGCAACATCATGCTGAGATATTGCTGTCCTGATGCAATACCATATGCAGTCTTTCAACAACCAAAGCATTGTGAGAAGGGAGGAAGAGGACATCTAACCCATGAAAGATTTACAGAGACAGACGAGTCAAGAGTGTCCTAGGTTCATCCTGATCTGACTTGCCAAAGAGATTCACAACCTAAATCTCTTCGTTGACCAGTTTTCATCTGTTCTTCTTGCTTGTCTTCACCTATAATGCCAATGGTCAAATTTCTCCGTAAGATGCTAATGTCCTGGAGTGGCAAGGCAGAAGATACGGCATAAGCAAAGGGACAAAGGAAAGGATGATTCGGCAATGATCACCCCTCAAACCATTACAACCCGAGCTGAGAACCAAAATCTCCTGTTGACAAACTAATCACAACCTCAGCTGCTACATGCCAAAATCATCTGAACTGCATTCGGCTATTTTCTCTTTCCACAGCAGCTACACACATTTTTGTTGACTTGTGCAACTTGTATCTGCCTGACAGACTCAAATTCCAGGCAGATTTATTTCAGACTAGCTCAAATCCTCATAAGTCAATAAAAAGCTGATGTGAAGATCAGAACAGTCATACTCCCATTTTTTTTGAGCACTGGTTGACTGACAACCATGTGTTATCACACGCATATGCACACGAACTTGCTCACATAGAAACAGGAATGGAGTCCAAAGTTTAAGAGATTACACAGTCAAGTTTGAAGACACTGCCCGTTCAGACTATTGTGTGTGCCACTCCCAAGGGCTGGAAGAGAAGTAGCAGCTGGCTTCCTAAGAGATCTCTGTTCTGCTGCAAGGAGCTACCTCTGAAGGGAAGTAGACTAGGCCACAGGAAAACAAAAAAAAAAAAAATAGACTGAAGGGCATCTCCTTGAGGAGATAGCGTTGCTTCCAGACTGATAAACATGATCTCTCTTGGTCCGTGGGACGCTAGCGAGAAGTCTAGGGTCAGCAAGCTAGAGCAGATTTTTTCCCTTCGACTCTTCCTGGTCTATTATTGAAGCAAGCACAACAGACAAGCTTATTTTCCTAAATGATTAACTTTACTGCTTTTTCTGCTCAGCACAACAGATAAAGAAGTTTATTCAGTTAGCTTATTTATTTACATTCCTTCAGCAAAGATCTCACCAAACAAAGCCTATTTGATGATTTATTCTGTGCTAAACGGAAAGCTTATTTACAATATCATCTTAACATAAACTTCTTAAAAGGAGGATTTGGAAATGGAATTCATAATAACAAAGAATCTGACTTTTCCGGAGAGGTCATTTTTGTTATCCATTTTGCACTGTAGAAAGGGGAACATGGATGTGGCAAAACAACTTTGAAGTTTTGTTTGTTTTTGCAGGTTGACCCACTTCCCATGAGAAGGAGTCACCCTCACCTAATTGGAGCTCTTCCAGAATATGGGGGGGGGGAAGGATATATGAAAGATTCAGAGACTGGGTCCCACAGAGGGTGCTCTGTAGCAAAGAAGTTGCACAAAAAGGATCACCTCTAGTGCAAGGAGAGAGGAAAGAGTAAAAAAAGGACAAGGACAAGGACAACTTCTGAGTGAGGCTCTTCAGTGACCAGCACGTAAGACTGAGAAGGAGCTGCTGGGAGCTGAGAGCACGTTGTACTCTGCCCATATTCATAACAACCTCCAGCTATTTCAGGTAGCAGCAGTATTCTGATTGCTCTGATTTCAGACACATCTCTCTGATGAGACATTTAAGACAGACATAAAGGTGGCTTAGCTTCAAATTTGCCTTGTGGCATCCCTCCTGACCCCACACAACTGCAGAGTTTTGGCGCCTCAGGCAAAGTCTCAGGAAACGGAGGACAAACTCACAAAGAGGAGATAAAGGAGATCAGCTCCACGTCTCTCATTTGGCTCTGAGTGCTTTGTCCTTCTCTCACCACTAACCTGCTTTTGTAGAGCATTTCACAGGGGTAACAGACTCTGAGAGAGAAAATGTATTTTAAACAAACAAACAAGCAAACAAACGGTCCCTCACACTCTTTTGTTATAAAATAAAAGGTGCCTGAAAGCCATAACCTGGTATAGCTGTCTCATAGTAGCCAACACGTTTGAAGAGATGATTTGGGCACACACTGGACTTCCCCAACATTCCTGTTTCATATATTTGGAACACGTCTGAACTCATTAACTCTTCATAACACACTCATTATTTTAACTATCCATAGCACAGAACGACCTGAAAGAATAAATCCTTCCCTGAATTAAGCCAGTGTCCATCTGCCTCCAATGTTCAAGCAAGGAGAAGAGGTCCATGGGAGGCCTGTACTTCTACTTCCCTTCTGAGGTCAAGAATACGAGAGCCGAGTAACATCGCAATTTCAGCCCAGCCACTCCTGAGCAGCACACAAAGCCTGGAAACATGGCAGTAGGAAAAGAAAGAGATTCCCAAAGCTGGCTGGGCAGCAAACAGCTCACACAGAAACCAGGCTGGAGGCACCCAGAGGGACAGTGGGCGGGACTGGCTCAGCTGTAAGGATGGGGTACAGCTCTGCGGTGTGCTGGTCTGGTCTGCAAAAGCTGAGTGGTTGTGGGCAAAATGAGAAGGGAATCTCAGATCAGCCTTGGACACATGAAGAGGCAAAGCAGTTCCCTGCAGGCACAACACTCACAACACAAGTGAGGAAGTACTGTTCAATTCCTCTCAGCCATCCACAGAGAATAATATTCAGAGGTGTTGAATTTATTCCTCAGCAGGTGTCTGTTGCTATCAAAAGAGAAACTATACACCTTCAGGAATGTCATTTCTGCTCAGACATTTCTCAACAAAGCCCCTGCTGGAGAAAAGCCAACTCGATTCCAGAAATGAAGCTGCGATAGGATGAAAACATCAATGCTATGATTGAAGTTTCACAACATGAGACCTCACTGGAGCAAGCAGTGTTTACTGTAGGGCTCTACACCCATGGTCAGATGGTTTTTATATTTTTAGATGCAGAGAGACACAAAACTAGTTTCCCCCAAACCCATCATAAATGCCATCTTCAAACTCTCATTGTTTTCAAAGGGATTAGCCACATAGAGACTTTTTCCATTTGAAGACACACTTTATCGAGCTTAGACCTCTCCTCAGTCCTCCTTCCCTTCGCACCAGTGTACCAGTTGCCTACATTTGCAGCGAAGGGAAAACAGCAAAGTCAGGCTGATGGGTTTGGTGCAGGACGTTACCCAGCATGGACTGGCAACACACAGGGTTAATCATAGCAATGGTTGCTTCAGCTTTCCTTCCAACTACTCATAAAACCCCCCGTGCCTCCCCTGAGCTCTTCCCAAGTCCCTGGCTGCCAGGCTCACGCCAAGCCCACCATTTGACTGAGCTGCTAACAGAAAGAGCGTAAGCCGAGAATAAAGAGAGCTCCTGCAGGATTGCACCAGCCACTCACCCAGGACCCAGCTAGGTCAGGACCACGTCCCCCGGCCTTTGCTCCTCCAGCTGCTTCACCAGAATGGCAGGAGAGTGAGAGCTTAGGGAGGATCAAGATTCAAGTACAAGGTCCGCTGCTGAAAACAGGTCAAGGGGAGGGACCAAGGCTTCTCACCCAAGGGTTCAGGTACACTTCACCTCTGAAACTCTCACAGGCGGCATGTAAATGCCCAAAGCACCTCTTAGAGACAAGATACAGAGAGGCTGAAGCTGTGGCAACGGTCTAAGTTTCCTCAGCTAAAGTTGGCTTTACCTCTGTAGGATTTAATGGGGATAATTTGTATATTTTTAGTCAACAGGTGTTTTCTAGCTGTTGTGCTCAACTGGTACCTCAGGTTTTCTATTTCTATCATACTGCAACTAGTCCAACCACATGGGCAGGGATGCTATCGTCGTCATTTTGGACTGACTTCATCCAGGAGCCATGTAAATCACGACATTTTCCTGTTAGCACACGTGTCACAGCTCTGAGCTGAAACTGCAAGTTTCATACCACCCAAAGAAGACCACAAGGGTAGAGAGATGTCCATGCTGCTGAGGGAAAAACACTCAGGGATGGTCTCTATTTCCAGAGGGAAGAGGAAGAAAAAAGGACAAAGCTTGCGGTGTGCACTGGAGGTTAAAGACAAGTCCAGAGACTTGTTCTCATTTGCAGGAGGAGCTGGAGGCTATTAGCTCATCACCAGGGAGGAGAACACATACAATCACCCCTTTCTGCCTGTGGGGAGTTACAGAAAAAAAACTCCATGTGTAGTGTATTAATAGCAGGTGGTACTTGCTATACATCTATATTTGCTCTCTATACAGAACAAAACCTCTCTGGTTTGGGAAAAGGATATGGAATAACCAGTGCCCTTTGTCCACATTCATGTATACCCTCAGAAAGACACAATCTGGCATATAAAGACAGTAACTGACTTGTTCTAATAGCTTCAGAGCTGGGGTGAAAACTCAGTCTGGATTTGTTCCCTCCAGGTCTGAGGGCTGGTCCATCTGGCAGGCAGTGCAGTGCCTCACAAATATCTCAGAAGCACATGGACACAAGCACACAGCATGCAGAACGTGCCATCAGAGTTCAATAAACAAAATTGGAAGAAGTAAAAGTAATTTTAAAAGCACAATTCAGAGGAAGCACAGGATGATTTACAGAAGCCAGAGGCTGCAAACTGACAGGAAAATAGCTCCTCACAAATTGCTTAGCTTTCAGGTCAGTCACTTGAGAGAAATATAGGATGGTCAAGAATCATTACTAAGGTGTGATTTGCATGCAGAAGGGCTGCTACTCACTGCAGCAGCTCCTTTACAAAATATGAACTATGAATATGTATGTTCCCTAGAACAACACGGTTGCTTGTTTCCCTACTTTCTGTACATTTGCAGTTCTTCAAAGATAAACCAATACTTTGTGACTGAAAAGGCTGAAAACGCTGAAGAATGAGCATTTTCTTTCCAGCTGAATAATGAATCAATTCTAACACCAATGTATTTGCCCCTGTTCCATAGAAGTTAAAAAAAAGGCATAGGTTATAGCTTCTTCTTAACTCCTCCATCTAAAGGGTTCTTTAAACATTCCTGGACATCACCATCAATAAAAAATTCCATACCTGGAATAAAGCAGTAGCAAAATGTAGCAATGAAAAAAGCCAGTCTGACAGCCACCAGGTGCGAATGCGCAACCTTTGCCATAGAAAACTGCGCGTGAAGAATGAAAAGGAGGCTTGAATCCAGTTTCTTTGGGTCCCTTACTAGTGATTATTGTCCTGGGTCATCATCACTGAAATCCCATGGCAGCAGATACAGGGTGTAAGGAAAGCTATTCTGGATTTCTGAAATACATTTGGCATTTCCAGCATGGTGTTACCAATCTGCATATTCACCATATACCCATTCCAAACACAGAATCTTTTGAGGACTTCTTCTCTTTAACAGGTAACAGTTTTACTAAACTATATTTTCATTTGTTTGGCTTTACAAAATTTCTAATTTGGCTGCCAGAATTCAAAGGTTATTTGTGGGTTACAAACTACAACTAGAAAACACTTAGGACTTACGGCTATTCCACTCAGGGAAGAGGTGGAAACCACAGCCCAACTGAAGTGCATTTATACTAATCCACACGACAAACGGGGAGCTGGAAGCTGTAGCAAGGCAAGAAAACTGTGACATAAATGCCATCACGGAACCATGGTGGGATGATTCACACAACTGGAGTGCTGTCATTGCTGACTACAAACTCTTCAGACAGGATAGGCTGCGAAAGAGAGACGGTGGTTGCTACCTATGCCAGAACATGTTCTGACTGCGTGGACCTTAATAACAGTAATGATAGGGTTGAGTGCTTAAGGGTTAAAATCAGTGCAACATGCAGTAAGCCACATAGAGTGGTGGGAGTCTGTTATCGGCCACCCAGCCAAGGTGGAGAAACTGATGAGCTCTTCTACAGGCAACTGCAAAAAGTCTCCCGATCACCAGTCCTTGTTCTTGGGGGGGATTTCAACCTTCTGGATGTCTGCTGGAAGTATAATTAGGCAGAAAAGAAGCAGTCTGGGACAATCATAGAGTGTACGGAAGACAACTTCCTAACACAACTGGTGAGTGACCCAACTAGCGAAGGTGCCCCACAGGACCTCCTGTTTGTCAAGAGAGAAAGCCTTGTGGGAGAGGTGATGGTTGGAGGACACCTGCGGCACAGCGATCACGAGATGGTACAATTCTCAATTCTTGGAGGAATAAGGAAAGGAGTCAGCAGAACTGCCACCCTGGGCTTCCGGAGGGCAGGTTTCAAACTGTTTAGAAGGCTGCTTGATAAAGTTCACTAGGAGGCAGTTCTAAAGGACAAAGGGGCACAAGAGGTCTAGATGCTCCTCAAGAAGGAAATCCTGGTAGCACAGAAGCAGCCCATCCCATCCCCTCCCCGTGCACCGTGAAACGAGTTGTTGGGGAAGAAAACCAGCTTGGCTGAGTGGAGAGATTTCTATCGATCTCAGGAAGAAGTGAGTTTATGAGCTTTGGAAGAGGGCAGGCATCCCAGGAGGACTATAAGGGCAAGGTGAGATCATGTAGAGAGAAAATTAGGAGGACTAAAGCCCAACGAGAATTTCAACTGACCAGTTAGGTGAAAGACAATAAAACATGTTTCTTCAAATATATTTACAACAACAGGAGGACCAAGGAGAATCTCCCATCTTTACTGGATGTAGGGGGAACAGTAGTGTCAAGGGATGAGGACAAGGCAGAGGTAGTTAATGCCTTCTTTGCCTTGGTCTTTAATAGTAAGGTGAGATGTTCTTGGGATACTCAGCCCCCTGAGTCAGAAGACAGTGAGAATGAAGCACCAACAATTCAGGAAGATCTGGTTAGAGACCTGCTTGGCCAATTAGATGCACACAAGTCTATGGGGCCAGACCGGATCCACCCGAGGGTTTTCAGGGAGGTGGCAGGGGTCCTCAGCAGTCCTGGCTGACTGGGGAAGGGACACTGGACTGGAGACTGGCAAACGTTCCACCCATTTAAAAGAAGGGTCGAAGGGAGGATCCAGGGAACTCCAGGCCTGTCAGTCTGACCTCGGTAGCAGGGAAGGTCATGGAGCAGATTGTCTTGAGTGCTTTCACACAGCACAGGCGGGACAACCGGGTGATCAGGCCCAGCCAACATGGGTTCAGCAAAGGCAGGTCCTGCCAGACCAATCTGATCTCCTTCTATGACAAGGTGACCTGTTTAATGGATGAGGGAAAGGCTGTGGATATGTTGTACCTGGACTTTGACACTGTTTCTCACAGTATCCTGCTGGAGAAACTGGCTGCCATCGGTGTGGACGGACACAGCCTCTGCTGGGTTAAAAACTGGCTGGATGGTCGGGCCCAAAGGGTTATGGGAAATGGAATTAAATCCAGTTGGAAATCGGTCATGAGCGGTGTTCCCCAGGGTTCAGTGCTGGGTTCAGTCCTGTTCAACATCTTTATCAATGATCTTGATGAAGGCATCGATTGCACCCTCAGCAAGTTTGCAGGTGACACCAAGCTGGGTGCAAGTGTGGATCTGCTTGAAGGAAGGGAGGCTCTGCAGAGGGATCTGGACAGGCTGGATCCATGGGCTGAGACCAACGGGATGAGGTTCAACAAGGCCAAGGGCAGAGTCCTCCATTTGGGTCACAACAACCCCGTGCAGCGTTCCAGGCTTGGGGAGGAGTGGCTGGAGAGCTGCCTGGCAGAGAAGGAACTGGGGGTGTTGGTTGACAGCGGCTGAACACGAGCCAGCAGTGTCCCAGGTGGCCAAGAGGGCCAATGGCATCTTGGCCTGTGTCAGACCCAGCGTGGCCAGCAGGAGCAGGGAATTTCTTCACTGAAAGGGTGGTCAGGGATAGGCACAGCTGCCCAGGGAGGTGGTGGAGTCGCCATCCCTGGAGGTGTTTAAAGGACAAGTAGGTGAGTTCCTTAGCAACATGGCTTAGTAAGGCAACACATATAGTTGGACTTGATCACAGACGTCTTTTCCAACCAGACGATTCTATGTTTCTATATCTGCTACACTTACCTTATTCGTGAGTGTGTGTGTGTAGAACTAGATGGTACTCTCACAATAAAAGTACATTTTAGTAACTCTAGTAGTTTTATAGGCAATAATTTGCCTACCTCTTGTCCCCACTTATTGTGCAAGACGTGGAAAATAATTCAGTTGCTATGACTGTAACCAGAAGGTGTAATAATAACAAAATTAAAAGTAATATACCAGATGCATTCTGCCCACCGAAACAAGACAGTAAAAAAGAGTGACAGCTTTTTTTATCTTTACTTTTCTTAAGTACATTTTTCTTTAGTAGCTGGTCTGAAGTGTGAAGATGCCAAGGGAGAACTGCCTGAGACAACAACTGTCCTCACACGGACAATCAAGTTCCTGATGACATCTGGAAATGTTATTTATGTGAAATTATAAAGATTTTGGAGACATTCCAAGCTCTCCCAATATTAAGAGGTCAACCAGAGCTTAGCCCTTCAGTGCTTACCAGCCTCTAACGGAGCAGCATTGCCTAGACCTGACACAGCACCACGCAGCAGGATCTAGAGGTGGGCTTCTATGAAACACAAAGTCACATCAACCCTAACTCACATAAGCAAGTTGTTCTGTGACAAAACCTTACTCTTGCTATAGCTGAGAGCCCAGATTTGCAGTCGAATGCACTCAGGAACAGGTTTTGGTGCATATGGTTTGGACTGCAGGACCACATCTTTACTCCGATAGGTTATTTATCTCACTTTTGAGAGATTACCTTGACAATAAAACCCATTTTTTTCCTTTTCAAATTATCAACTGGAAAATCTTCTTTCAACATTATTTATAGCACATTATACGCTCATGTCCTTTCAAATTTATAAGACAACACTGCACTTCCAAATGAAGAAAAACAAAGAAACAGCTGCAACCTTCACTTGATAACATTTATTCAATATTATTTTCTGAAATAAGCAAGAATTTTAAGAAGCCCATAAGCAATCGAATACAGCCACTAAACCCCCGTACTGATCCTAAAGAAGAAGCACTATGAGAAATACACAATATTTCATGAAACAATACTGTACATCAACAACCTTTAGGAAACAAACAACGCAAACCATATGCTTAGTTTACTCACAATATAAAAAAATTTAACCTTTAAAGAAAAATATAGATTCAGTCCAATTGCAGGATCCAATCCCATGCCCACTGAAGTCAATGGAAGGTTTGTCATTGATTTCAATGTGTAGAGGACCACGCCCTTACTTTGCCTCAAGAAGGACTTAAATTATTATACAAGGCCTAGCCTGAATACTATTACAAAAATGTCAAACATCAACTCAAGAGTATGTTTCAGCAACTTTCAGGAAATAATGGAGAAATAGGTTAGCTATCCATGCATGGAATAAGGCAAAAGCTAATTCATTCAGATTAGGAACAATAATTTTTACTAGTTTCTTTTTCACAACACAAACATTTTAGACTTTTGTAATTAATGGATGTATTATATATCATATTATGCTTCACATTTTTCCTACCTCTACTGAGAAAGCTGGCACTGACATGTCATAAAGAACTCCTCATTAATTATTGTTTTCTGTTCTGTAACAACCACAAGAAACTCATCTGGGTTTAGTAATAGTGTCTACCAAGAAAAAAGCACACACTATCATAAGCTTATAGTTTATAGAGCTCAAGGTACATTAAAATGTAATTAATGAAGTTTGCAAATTCTGGTTTAAAATATTTTTCCAAACTAAAAGCTGCAGAAAATTGGTTCTTAAATGTTCTACAGAAAATCCTGAAGCATCTAATGATTTAAATTACTTACGCTTTCTTCTTAAAAATATTTAAATTAGGTTAGTAGCCCATCCTTTTCAAAAATAATGCAAAAAAGATACACTAGTTACAAATCTTTTGTCTTAATCAGTGTAACCAAAGGTTTGTCATCTGGGCTGTAATCTTCATAAGCAATGGGGGTTGCATCATACATTGCAGGCCGGGATTTCTTGCCAAACCTGGAAATACAAGAAAACTTTGGGTGACAAACAGAAGTACAAATGAGCTAACGACAACAGCCCACTGAGTCACAGCATGCTGTCAGAAACAAACCCAGAGAGCCCAGAAAAACTCTGAATTGTACTGCAACATGACAGAAGTACAAAAATTTAAATATCTGAGCTGCAACGTTCGAAATACACGTACCTAATAAAAAAAACTTATTGCAAACAAGAAGGAGGTTCCATACCAAAGGCTACAGGAATTCTGCTGCAGCATTCAGCAGCACCAGAATATGGGAAGACTGTGGAAGGCTCGAGTGAAACTCAAGGAGGCCAAAATTTTATTTTAGAGTCTACTCTAACAACCCACCTTGACCTCAGGTCATGTATATTGCCTCACAAAAACCATCACATTTGCATTTGGAAGTGCAACACTTGCACACTGAATCGAGTTGCAAGTTGTAGACGAAGCACTTAAAAATGAAGTCTTTGCTCATCTGACATCCACTTGAGAAGCACATTTAAATTACCAACACGCCGCACACTGTTTGCAACCCCGAATAAATGAATGGCAGGTGCAATGCCACACAAACGCACCAGCCCAGCGAAGGTTCACAAGCAACGGAATCGCATCCACAGGGTGCCCTTCCTGGGCAACCACCACTGCCAAGAACCAGGCTGTATCTGCCTATGCTGAGAACCCCTGCAGCTGCACTGTTGCGGCCCCAGGACTGGCAGGTCCAGAACTCCTTTAGCTGCCTTTGCACAGCACAGACAATTTGCCAGCCTTTAGATTATTTATTAAGATGCAAAAATAGTGCTAAAAATGCCATCCAGAAGTGGGGAAATTACTAACGTGGTCTGAATACAATTGCGGGATCTTTAAATAACAAAACAGATCATGGGAAAATTAGGCAAAACACGGTCTGCTTTCCTTATGGACCCAATGCAGAGCAAATACTCACACAGAAACACAGCTTGTTTGCGCACAAGGGATTTTGTCTTCTCCTTATGTACCATATTAAGTCTATATTAATTGAAGCTGTGCACACTGGAAGGTCAGATTCAGAAAATTTTGAGGATAATATTTGGACAAAAATTAACTTGAAGTTCTTTCAAGATTTTGATGCAGCTTTCTGACTCTTTCAATTTAATTCTTGGCTGTTTTCAGTGATCTAGAATTGTTGACAAAACTATCATGGCTGGAAGCATTACGATCCGTCTGATGGAGTTTTCATTTTTCAAAGTACTTCAGCTGTCAATAAGGCCACACTATATACATTTCCATGCATGAACGTATGATCTCTGCTATAATTTACTTTAACAGACTGTTCCCTCTTGCTTATCAGCTTCATGATGGATAAACCTGATTTTCTGAAAATGAGATAAAATTGCAAGAATCGAATGAAGGTAGCAAGTTATGGCATCTTATTGAATCAGAGGCAGCAATTAATTCTAAATCACCTTTTTTTTTTTCCATCAGCCTTACGGGCTTAAAGGAAATGGAGCTTTTTCACAGATACAACCGATGATGAACATTGTCCAGTGATTTAAGTCAAATTTTATCCTTTCTGATAGGTAAAGAACACAAGGCTTCTTGCACGTGGTGAAACAGTACAGAATCTATTCTTTTGTGTAGGTCAGGGTTGACATGTGCCCCTAATTGGAATATGCTGAGAGAAGACCACAGCACATGTGCTAATTGTTTGTGGCCTGGCTGAGCCATCTAGCTGGTTGACCACATTGCTTTGATCAGGCGGTTCAGAAGCCAGTCCCTGCTACTAACACTAAACAGAGTTAGCACAAACCTCGGAGGTCTCAAACCAGAATTGTTAAACAGGAAATCTTAGTTCAGTGGGCGTGTATCTAGTAGGATTGCATAAGAATCTTAAGCTACCCGATTGTTTAAATGATGACTTAAAAAGAAAATATGAAGCAATTGTCAATACAATCTACAAGAGACAATGATTCAAGGGGTAATAACTAATGAAAAGATGCAGGTCCCTGCTACAGAGCGTGCTGGATCAATTAGTAGGATGCTTACAGCAAAAGCACACAAACAAATGAAAAAAGATTTCTTCCAGTGCAACCAAATAAAAGATTACTCATCTAACAAAGATTGTACGCTGAGTGGGGAAATCTCAGTCCTAGGAAGGGCTGAGTTTGGAAAAAGACACGACGGATAATCAGTTTGACATAAGCTTTAATGCCGTACTGCATCTGAGAAGCAATTATGTGCTTAGATCTGTAAAGATCTTCCATACTTCTGTGACCTCTACATTCAGCACTGACATGTCCATTCCTGAGTGATGATAGTATTCCAACATGTGTATCACAGATACTTACCAATGGCATAGGGATCATCACAAAGTCATGTAAGCGACATAAGAATTAGCAAAAATAGTTTGTAATGAAACACAGAATAAGAGCAACCCGTGTAACTTGACAAAGAGAGACGGGGGGTTTGATGAAAATTTTGGGGACGTTATATATTTAATGTAGGAATTCTTCTTGGCACAAACAGCTCCGTGCATGTGTATATACATATGTGTGACAGAGATTGCAAATTCTGCTCAGATGCAGAACGGGGTGCCCCTCTACTTCATTAGAAGGACATTTCTAAAGTTGGCTAACATAGACAGTCATTCATCTCAATAATTCCATTCAAGTAATGACTTTTGAGAACACTGGACAGCTGAACCCCAAGGAAAGAATATCTTCTAACTTCAGTGAGACTGGCTGAAGTTCAGTCTCCCCAGAAGCAGAAGAAAGAAACTGTCGCTACGCTGTTCAAAACAAGTAACTGGTATAAGGAGCCCACAAATACAGTTTAAACAAGGGAAGGAAAAGAGACCAGAATTTTAAAAAAGGGAAAAAAAAGCATACCCAGAAGAAGAAGGGATTATCTTTGCCTCCACAGAAGGAGAATAATGAAAATTTCTTCTGCATTATTCAGAGAAAGGGTCATATGCACAAGTGGTATTTTGCATTCCTTAGTATAATCGAACTGTAACCCTAGAGTTCCCACAAGCAGAGACTCTGGCAGAGGACCAAGCAATTGGCACGTGCTTTAGAGACCTGAGTACTTGTGCACATGATCTTACTTTGCCAAAGAGGTAGCTGACTGAAACTCATCACTGAAACCTGTGTCAGGAAATGGCAAGAAACAAGCATGTGTTGAAGCTCATCAGCATCAGGAAGATCAGGGTGTTGCAGTCTAACACAGCCAACTCAAACACAGGAACGCGGAGGATGCAGTGGAGAGAAGGTTGCCCTGCTGTCACAATATGACTTCATCAATCTGATGGACCAGACTCCTCAACCCACACATACAGAGAACAGGAGTCAGCAGGTGAAAGTTATAATTAAAGAAACTACACTGTAAGTTGTGCATGAGGTCTACTGCTAATGAAACCTAAACACACAAGAAATTCACAGTTTCCACTAGCAGGTATTTTATGAATTCACTGGGGATGTTTTCCAAAGTGAACAACACGGATGATTTCAACAACAGTCCCTGGTTCCAACTCAAAAGTCTTCTGGCTGCAGTAGCCAGTGGCCAACTATTTCTTTACAGTCTTCTCGCTTTAAAATGTGTAATCTTCAATATAATAGGAGTATTTCTTTACACTCTGCATAATGAATACGAGAGTTGTGCTTCACCTTGTTAGAAAACTATCTAGTTCTGATCTGCTAAAACTAAGAACATTCACCAGAAGCAGACATTTATTAGGAATGATTCCTGAGCACATTCATTTTCTCTTACAGCAAGTACCTTGATTAGCAAAGATCAAATGATAAAAAAAGATCAAGAAAAAGACCTGCTGAGAAACATCAATGAATAATTTTAAAATAATTTACTGAATATGCAACAGGCATCCACACTCCCTGGACACCTACTGACTTTAACATAAACTTTATGTTAAAGAAAATAATCTACTCACTTTTCCTTAGGCCTCCATTTTCCAAAATTAGTAATAAATTTAAGTATCTAATTGCAAAAGGGAATGATTTTCAGAAAATGCTGAGAATCTGTTATTTGAAAGTAGGTCTCTTAAATACAGCAATTCTGAAAATTCAGACCTTGGTATTTTTAACATGCAGATTTAAGAGTTTATGCAAAACTAACTATAAAAATTGTGCTCTTTTCCAGGATCTAAATCACCAAAGCAATGGTTTATATCCTCCTGCAATCAAAATAAACACAATAATCTTCACACTAAACCGCTGTGAATTACCTGACTTGGCAGCTCTATCTTGGATTTTTATAAGGCATCCACACTCTTGAGAGGCACAGAGAATTATTTGGAATGAAAACATTTATCTTCATTTCCATTAAGCAGAAAAACCTTTCCCAATATAGGAAACCCCTTTATTGACAGGTCCCAGTAATGTAATTTTTAACTGCATAATATGGATCTGAAAACCCAACATGAATATATCCCAGTCTAAGAACTTCTTCAGAGGCTATTTAACTCTGACACAAACTTGTTTTTCTAAACTTCTGCCTGCAGTAATAAACAGAGATTCCTTTGGAGTGATCCAGACAGTAGCAATAAAGACCTAAAGTAGCTCAGCTTCCAAGATTTGAAAGGTTTCCTACAGGAAATCTTTTACCATTTCCATGACCTGCCAGTGAAACTGTAAAAGGCAGGGGAAACGCAAATTAAAAAGATCCTGGTGCACTTTTCCTTTGTACCTTTAGACAGCTGCCAGATTCCCTTTAACATGCAAGAAAGAAAATCCAGGTGTTTCACACTATTCCCCAGAGACCAGTTCCCTGGGGAAGTAAAAAGTACCACTGCAGTCAGTACTAATGGAACAGGACTGACGCATTCATCACCGCTGCAGTAGCAGGAGGGAGGTGTTAAATTTGAAAGATTAACTGTATCGTTTTGGATCTCGCTCTCCACCTTTGCAGATGTGCAGCGCACAACAGTAGACATCCTGAAAGCCAAATAATAAAAAACTGCAAAGCTCTTTATGGGCCATAAAGTAATTTCCTCCACTCCCAACACACTACTAAAGGAAAAAGGGAGTTCTTGGAGTGAGGAGATGTAAGAGATGTAAGGCTACGTGGCAAAGGAGACTTCAAGGGGAGGCTTAAAATAAAACACTGATTTTATTGCCATGCTAAATCAACTACACACATCTTCTTTTCAAAATATTTACTGACTAATACATTTTGACAATGAACAAATGTTTTATTGCAAATCTAGCTGGAACACTTGAAAGAGTTACTGCCCAAAGCTACCATGTGATTAACTGAGTCTGCGGGAACTCCCCATCCATTTCGGATAACTTTGATGACTTCAGTGGCGGTATAAATGAACCTATTTAATTTGCACTGAAACAGAACTGGAGTTTTCAGAAAATTAATTACCAGCAATCACCAACCAATATGGATGCATTTCTCCACCTCAGTGCACAGGAATAAATCTCCTACCATTGTTTTAAAAGCATCTTAATGGTAACATACGTAAATGCTCTTGTTGAAATTTGAAGCTATTTTGACAAATTGAAGAAATGGGAAAAAGAAACAACAAAATTAAAGTTCTACCCTATTAAGAGAAATGTCAAATACAGAAGAAAGAATACTGGCTAGGAGGCAAAATGGCACAAAGGATCTTGGGAAGAGGAAAAGATCTAATGGGTCACAAAATTAAATTGTCAGACACTACTGTAATGCAAATTCAAAAGAAAGAAAGCAGATTTCACTTTCAGATGTATGAACAGGAGTGCCATAAATAAGATACACCTGATGGACACAATTACTATAAAGGGAACAGTGATAAATTATTCTTCATGACAACCCAAAGAGCACTAAGAAAGAAGTGCCCTAATTCAAAGCAAAGAAAATCTAGGTTCGGTTTTAGGAAAGCCCTTTCTAACTTCTATGCAACTCCTTTGGAGGTTTTAAAACACAGTTGTTGGCAGGGAGCTAAGTCTATTTAATACTGTATCAGTGCAATGGCTTAGACTTGAGCTCTTGAGTCCCTTCCAGCCCTGCTTTTGGATTATTCTGACACCTAATGCCCTGGCTGGCAAGTGCTCTATTAAAATTCAGTAAGAACATTACTATCTCTAGAAAAGCAATAAGAAAGATCCTCATTTGGAGGCAAACAGGAGCACAAAAGTGACTGATTTGAAGAGCATCTCACTAAATGATCCAGTAAATTAGTCATAAAAAATCAGCGTGCTGTGCTGTTTAATCAAATTACTTGTGTGTATCAGTCAGAGAATATATACATCCCAAACAGAGGATCTTACAGGCTAAGAACTCTGCATTGTCCCTCTTCACCAGTTACATCAAATAAATTCAAGGACTTGTGCTGGATTATGGCGCTTCAGATGAGAACAGACTAGGAATCAAAAAAAGAATACTGTTCTTTTTAAGGATGTTAAAGAACGAGCAATGCCAGTGACCGTGTTTTTTTCATGCCGAAGCAGTCTATTCTCTGCCAACAGCAGCCAGATGCACTGCACATGGACCGAAATTACACATCATAACAGATTTCTTTTAAATTATCATCCCCAGAACGAACCTGGCGTGTCGGATGGAAGCAATTGCACTACTGAATTCACTGTCAATGCTTCTACAGTTGTAAAATTCTTCATAGGCTGGCCTGGAAGAGCCTTGATATTCAATGCGGCTGATGCGACATATTCCCACAATCAGAATGATCAACATCAGAACAAATGCTACGCAGAGAGCCCCAATTATGATGTACAGAGAGTGACGAGGCATATTTGTTAGACTCTCCGCCATATGCCCAGATTTCCACTGCAGATCTGCCAATAAGAAATAAAAGGTTATCATTAATTAGTATTTTGCATCTTTCCTGCTGAACAGAATTATTTTATGATATTCACTTCCAGTATTTCTGTGGAGACCTGTGAAGGTAGTATTCATAATTTGAACCTTCCCATGCTCCATTATAGATATGTTACCATGCTTAACACGCAACAAATTTGAATAGCACTATTTTGATTGTTCACCCACCTTTTTTGTAGATTTTTAAGGCCATATAGGAAAACTTAACTAGTTTGATCTCCTCTACAATCCAAGTCATAGAAAGTCATCAAGTTATCCTTGCATTACATTATAATATAATACACATTCTTTAAAGGCAGGCACGTTTAATGCAAAAGCTTCTCGTAAACCACTAGTTCTTTTTCATTTTGTTCTAAGAATTAGTGAACCTGTCTGTTAAAATGTGTGATTTAATATGTATGAAACATGCTTGGTTTTTAACTTGAAACAGAAGCTTCTGTTATGCCTATCTCCACCAGCCTGCAAGGCTTCAGAATCAGCATTTCAAGGACAAAAAGGACATCTCATCAACTGCTACAGTACTGAGACCGCAAGAGTCTTCTCTCAAGTATAATTTCTCCAAGAGCCCTCAAAGTAGACCTTAAAGCCATGGCAATCTGGAAGAGACTTCTTGTATTTATGTATTGCAGATCTTCTTTATAAGTATTCTTGATGCCCCAACTGTTGTCCATCAATGCCAAACAGACTGTCTATCAACTGCCTACACCCTCAGGTCTGTTTGCGTCTAGCATGGGTCACAGTATTTCTAATTAACCTGTACTTCCCTCGAGTTCATTTTTGGCAGCCTTTACAGTCTCATAAATTATTCCAAAGGAGGAAAAGATCTGAATCATTCTGACTACAGAATCTGACACTGCAAAATCAATTTCTAGCAGGTGACTTTTCAAATGTAATTCTGCTTTGCACTGTTCTAGAAACTCAGTTTACTGAATCAGTGTGGGAACAGGGCTATCAAGCTTATGCTTTGGGCATCTAAGATATTCTTAGAAGCCAACTCTTGACAATGTTGATCATGGCAGGTAACTGATTTGAGGACCTGAGCTGAAATTACAAGTTTAGTGTCACCTGTGGATATAATCTCCATTTGTGTTAGAAATACAAGGGAACATATAAGTAGAGGGGAGAAAAACCCAGCAATTTTAGAGGAAGGCATGGAGAAAGCCTGAAGCTGTAACATGTGGGATTCACCTGGGCAGAGTCTGAAAAAAAATGGTTGCTCTTTGTTTGCAGTAGTAAAGGCTGTTCTGGAGCATCTCTGAGCTTGGGCTTGCTTAGACTTTATGTCCACAAATGTAACTTGAGCTTACAGGACTGCTTGTTTGTGTTACCTTCTTCAGAGATCAGTAGAGTTTTGATCAGCCTGAGGCACTCAGTGACTTGATGTCTCTAAAGTGCTGTTACCACAATTTGGCCAGTTGGGATATGAGGGAGAAGATAGAGCTGTGCTCCGTGCAGTTTGAGATGGGTTTCTGTTTCTGTTCTGGAGCACATTCACCATATGCAGTGGTTTGTATGTCACAGTGTCACAGTATCACAAGGTTGGAAAAGACCTTTCAGATCATCGAGTCCAACCTATGACCCAAAACCTAAACCTAATCCTCATCTAAACCCTGGCACTAAGTGCCTCGTCCGATCTCCCTTTAAACACCTCCAGGGACGGTGACTCCACCACCTCCCCAGGCAGCACATTCCAATGACGAATCACCCTCTCAGTGAAGAACTTCTTCCTAATGTCGAGCCTAAACCTCCCCTGGCGAAGCTTGAGACCGTGTCCTCTTGTTCTGTCGCCGGTCGCCTGAGAGAAGAGACCAACCCCTGCCTGACTACAACCTCCTTTCAGGCAGTTGTAGAGAGCAATAAGGTCTCCCTTGAGCTTCCTCTTCTCCAGGCTGAACAACCCCAGCTCCCTCAGACTCCAGTTGTCAAACTTGCCAAATTCAGATCTAATGTGTGCAGATAAATGGCAAGATAGTTCTCATTTAGACTCTGTGTCTTCCATCTCTGGATGATAAAGATGAGAGAAATTTCCTCCTTTCTTCCTCACCAGATAAAAATATCAAGATTAACATTTTATACTCCAAAGATTAGAAAGAACCTATGACAGCTCAAAATCACAGTATTCTCACGTGTCATAGAATCAGATTTCAATGTGCACCACACAGTCTGCACTACAAATACTTCATAATATTAGTTTGCCAGTAATCGCATGGCGTGGCTTTCCTTGGCAACTAATTAATAATTACAGAAGTGGCAAAATTAATAATGATATTAGCAGATAACCAGCAGGCATTAGAGAATTCATATGAAACATTTCGTAAGCATTTTTGCAGTGAATGCTCCATTAACTTTTTATGCAAATAGATTTAATTTTGAAATGAAACAATCCTCTTTACAATTAAGACTGATTTAATCCTATTTAATTGGAATTGCTAACACTGGTGAGGACCATAAGATGTTATAATAAATAACACAGTTCATCCAGGCAACATACATTTATCTCCTGTCTAGTTTGCTGTATATACAGCACTTGGAAATTAAAGAGTACAGTTTGACAAGACAGAAACCCTGAAATCCTGTTAGGTTAGTCACTTCAGGCAGATAAAAAAGCTGGTGAAAAAAATGGAGAAGTATTAATAGTAAATTGAAAGTTGTTCTCCAAAAAAAGACTGAGGACCAACAGCCTCCTTATGGCTAGTAACAGAAAATCACAAAAGATAAAATGTGATCCATTTAGTCAAATGCCTCCTAAACATCAGCTCATGCCCTTCCTGAGAAGTCTAAAGCCTGGCTTTGTTATGTCTTTTTCTAGCATTCACAGAATTGTTTAGATTGGAAAAGACCATTAAGATCATTAAGTCCAACTACAAAACTAACTTTTCCAAGTCCACCACAAAGGAAGCCACTTGCAGTGTTTAAATTGAATTGCTAATACATTATTAACCATTACGCACAAATTGCTGAAATATGATAAAGGAGATACGCAATGAGGAACAGAAGCAGATTTACTAATTGAATCTTTCGAGCTGAACAGAAATCCACTGCAATATTTACTCAACTCCAGCGATATCAGATGGGCTGCACCTCTTTACGAAAGAGCTGGGGATGGCCTTTCTATCTCTTGATATTGTCAGAACTGAGTTCATATCAGTTGGTCAACTCTCAGCTTAGGAAAAGAGAGAGAGCAAAGATCTTCCCATGGATACATAGTTGTGTAGAAAAAACTTGCAGATTAAAATGTTTTTAAATCCTTTCTGCAAAGTGATTTCTTCAAAGCACAATTCCTCCCTATTTGCATAATCCTTTATAAACCTGTTAAAACCCAAGGGCTTTAGGAAATCTCCTTCAGCTTTGTGTATAAGCCACTGCCTTGGTTAGTGAGGCTACATGTCCACACTCACATCTGACTACTGTGAAATATCACGGTGTCCCATAACAACGCATCATTTTACTTCGATGCTTTAACAGCAAGGGAACATCAGACATTTCCTGATGTTAATTTCATCGAGAAAACTCTTGGTAACCTTGACATTTTAAACTCAATTGTTCTTCAAAATGTATCTTTACCTGACTATGCAAAGATCTTTTTCTTGTTCCAAAACAGACTTTTTTAGATTACATTTTTTGTATCTCTGGTACTATAATTATTATTACATATATACACCCTATTAGCTACCCTGGTTTGTTAAATAAAAAACATAGTAATTTAAACCTCTTCTGTTGAGAACGATTTCCATGAACAATACTATATGATTTATTCTCCAAATACTGAGATGGGAGGAGAAGGTCTAATATTTCTGGTTGGGAATCAGCCTTGCAGTGTAATCAATGCCAGTTAACATTCAGATAAACCCCTGTCTCCTGTCATAGCAGTCACGAGATAAAAGAACAAAGCAGTAAAACAGCAACAACGAAGTGCACTTGCTTCTTGCCATCATTTTAATGTACACAGTTTGCAATTGTGTAATACAAGCAGAAAATCCAAGTTCTTGAGCAGCAGGCGAGGCCACAGCAGTTCAACTATAAACAGATGCTACGTGTAGAGAAATACACGGTAAGTGGAAACAGCTCCCTCATCGAATTGTAGAATCACTAGGTTGGAAGAGACCTCCGAGATCATCGAGTCCAACCATGCCTGTCTCCCCACTAAACCCTGTCCCTAAGGAACTCATCCACCCATCTTTTAAACCCTTCCAGGGATGACGACTCCCTGGGCAGCTGTGCCAATCCCTGACAACCCTTTCAGTAAAGAAATTCTTCCTAATGTCCAGTCTAAACCTCCCCTGATGCAATTTGTGGCCATTTCCTCTTGTCCTATCGCTGTCACTGTGAGAAGAGCCCAGCACCCACCCCGTCACAGCCTCACTCAAGAGATCGAAATTTAAGTAGAGTTTTATCCACTCTTGCTTTAGTAGACTTAGAAATGAGGTCAGAAGGGAGTTAATTTTGACCAACCACAGGTGCAAGCTTGAATCTACCTGTTATATAGAGTCCTTAGGGGCATGTGTCCCTCACAGGGGGGAGCAGGAATAACTGAGTAGCTGGACAACAGAAAAGGCTCCTTCCACCCTTTGCTTTGCTTCTGTCATGTTCACATGTGTCTATATACACCTCACTACACATCTGTGGTGCCAGCAGCCAAACTCTGAGTGACTACAGCATGACAGCCAAGGAGGACTCTGGACAAGCATCACTGATATCACACAGCACACCTGCAGGTCTCAGAAAGGATGCAATCCAGTCTGTTTCCCTTGGGCATCCACTCATTCCGTAACATAACAGAAATGTAACTGTCACTACACTGAGGTACTGCAGGAAGTGATGTGAGACTTTGTTCCACACGTAAAAAGGACATTTCCAGCATGATTATTCTTTTCTCCAAGAACTGAGAACTCGTGTCTGTCAGCCCACTACTTATTAGCTAAGGCGGGGAGAACTACACTGCTTTGCTCATCAACTTGGACGTGCGTGTTTCGGGTATCGCTAACAACAGCTTCATCAGTGAAAGTTCATCTGAGCATACAGACAGCGTGCAATGATGTGCTCTCGACACTGCAGCGGTTCTGTACCACCTGGGAAAATGCATATGCTTTTCATAGACACCACAAAAAGGCAGTGCCATCACCATCTCTGCACTAGTTAGCAATGCTCTTCTGCAGTCTTTGGTTTCAATGGAAAGCACTGAAACTGAATTCACCACTAACAATTACAAGGAGCTCATAAACTTGTCAAGATAAAACTCTTTGGTCAGTCCAGGTGTGAACAGAGTTGTCTTCTGGGTTAAAGTAAGGACTAACATCAAGAATAGAAATCAACTTAAAAAGCAGCAAATACGTTTAAAGTTTAAATATGAGAGAGTAAAAAAGAGAAGCTTCATATGTTCTTTGTGTAAATGAGATATGGAAACCAATCTATCCTTTGTGTAGATATTTCCTCATGAAAGTATAATAAGAGCATTCCGATTTCCTTCGTCTGTTTATTTTTAACCTATTACCTATCCCTGCAACATTCACTGTGCTAAATAGTGTAAATCCCCTCCCACAAACTTCTGTGTCTGCACAATGACTTGAAGGGATCTACGACCTCAGCATCTGAGCATTCAAGCAGTTAACGCACAGCTAAACTTCCTAGCAAAGACAACATCTGTAGTCCAAGAACAAGAAATCAGAGAAATACAAAACAGCCTTGTGAGCAGCAGAACTAAGATTAATTTCTGTTTTAACTCTTCCACAGTTGGGCTTCATACTTTCTTCCTCTGATGAACTCTCTACTTACCCGTAAGGGTTTATTTACACAGAAGCTTTTCTCTATACCAAGTAGTGAGATCATACTGAAGATGTTCCTTCACCAGATCCACCAGTGGAACGTCTCCAAGTGAAGACTTAAAAAATATTTTAGCTTGGAGACCTTTACCTTTCTAACAAACTGGGTGGAAATCAGCATATGGTTGGAAAAGACATTCCTGAAAAAAGCTGGTAAATGCACGTATACACAAATCACAGCACAGTTACACAGGACTTCTTTCCTTAGGTAAGAAAGTTCAAAATCGTTTTGCTGAAACACCACTAGAACTGCAGGTGCTGAGAAGTCAAAACAAGTCTGTTAGGACCACGCCTATTGCACTACAGAAGTACACGTCAACCAGGGTAAGTGTAAAATAGCATCTCTGACACTCCAGTCCAACACATCTCAAAGTAGGGTGCCTTGAAACAGAATTTTCTTTCATACCCAGTTTGGAAATGTTATAGCCTGAAATAAATTAATTTAACAGAATTTTCTTAACTTACAGATTATTCTGAGCATTTGTGCAGGTAAGTATTTAGAGACAAATATAACTGTCTTTATTGTATCGTATCATTTTTAGAAATTTTTAGAAAACTGCAAAACTTACGTATTTCACAGTTTGCGCCAACCCATCCGTGTGGACAATGGCAAGTGTAGCCACCAGGCTGATCTATGCAAGTTCCAGCATGGTGACAAGGGTTGCTGTCACAGTCGTTTACATCAATTTCACATTCTTCACCTTAAATGGGGAAAAAAAACCAACAAAAAACCTTATATAGTGAGTGCCTCACGTAGGAGGTCCATCATCAGTCATTTAATTTTTCTCTACCTGTAAAGCACCTCATAGCTCAACAGCATCTTTACTCTCAGAACACCCGAAGTATTCTACAGCTGTGTCAAGAAATAAGTCTCAGATGGCCTCCAAGAAAGAAATATTATCCTCATTCAACCAGGTGAAAACAAAGTCAGAGGGCTAAGTGACTCAGCTGCCACCCAGATTATGTGTGTCTCATCTCTTCAGATATAAACCCCGTCCCAAGAAAATGTAGTATAACAATGGATCATGTGTATTCTGAAGTGCTGTACAGTGATGGACACAGTCAGAGTCTCTGAGAAATAGTCACCGAACAACAGAAAGCTAATTATTTTCCAAAAAAAAGGCCCTTTAATTAGAACAGAACAAAACCCATGCTTTGATCTACAGAACAGCTATGGATGGGTTTATCTGTTACTGGATTTGCGAGACTAAGAGAACATCAGGTTGTAAATTATCTTGACAGCAGATATTTGGCTTATACCAATCATATCAGTTTAAATACAAAGTGTAAATTGATTCATAACCAGCACTTCAGGGCTTTTAGCAATTGTATACTAAGGTAACAGAATAAATTGTTTCTCTACCTTGCAGTAACTAAGGTCAACGTTAGAACATTTTCCAGTGTAGTGTCCTATTAGTATATTGGCTTACCTGCAAGTTTTTAAAATGTTATTTTTAAAAGGCAATCTAGTCACAAACAGTAAGGTTCTAAGGCACGTTAAACAGCTGTTAGCTCAGTGGATTCTCTTCAGTAACTGGCGGTTTTTTGCTGCCAAATATTTGAAGTTCAAAGCAGTTGCAAGCAGTATCAGGACCTTTTCACTCTCACTAGACCGATGACAATTCAGCAAAACGCAATATAATGTTTCCTTGAAGAGACACAGACTCACTTGGTATTTGCCTTCTTTTGGACACAGTGAATACCGAAAACCAGATGTCCTGTGTAATGTACAAATTACTTGCCTGCATATCCAGGTGCACAAATACACGTAGCATTTAGACCTTCGCTGTCGCAAGTGCCACCGTTCTGACAGTTGATGTTAACACAAGGATCTTTGTATAATTCACAGTGCCTTCCTGAAAAGGTAAAATTAGTAATTGCCATTAACATGACCTATAGTGACAGCAGGGAATCAGTACACGTTATAAATTGTCCTCACAACAACGTGCAGCCTCCAAACCTGTCCTGCTAGGCTAATGCCGTAAGACTAAAGCGAAATATTTTACGGTGGCTGAACTTTTTACATACGTGACTCTTCTTTGCTCTTCCCACCCCCTGAGGCTTTGGGACAACAGAGTTAGGGCAGTTTCCACCAACAAGAACTGCTGGAGTGTCTATGAAAAAAACAACGGTATAATAACGCATAATCTGATCAGCTACCTAATATTCTTCAATAAAATGTAAAGAATAATTGACTTTAGTAAGAATTTTACGTAATAATTTCTTTAATAATACACATAAGCATTCTGATGCCTCTCACTGACTTTCACAGGAAACTGAGGAGTATAACTAAGGCAATTAATTAATTTATTCGAATGTATAACTAAAAGTCAATAATTGGGTTGCTCAACTTCATGCCACTACCTTCACTCTTTCATTATTAGGTGTAGGATATGTGAACTCAGTAGCTTTGCTCTGCAGAAAACAGTGCAAGTCATATCTGGCACACACGTTATAAAGCACAGCAGGTTCCCATCTGCAAAGTTTTAAGTCTAAATCTGTGTCTTATCATCGTTCCTTGCTTGGGAGTGAATTCAAGGTGACCACTTAGCTAAAATCCTAAGCTATCTTCAAGTTTTCCCATTCTTTTACTTTTTATAAGAACTCCTACAAACTGAAGAGCAGGACAGGCTTCTGAATGCTTCCATGTGATAATACCTTCAAATTACAAACGCATTTTTCATTTTTATATCTGGTTCATGGTTCTAAATCCTTACTGTCCTGCAAACTCTAAAGACGCATAGTCAACAGAAGCATAAACTCATATTGTTTATTACATACAAAAACTGCAATACGGCTTTGGCATCCGGAAAATGTTTCTAATCATGAGTTAGCGAATGACAGTGAAGGAATCATGTTGCTTGTGGAGACTGCAGAACCAATAATGATGGAGGACAAGAAGAGGTTAGACAAGTACATGTGAAAAGTGGACATGCAGTTGGTCCTGTCTTACTCTTTCCCAATGCGTTTAATGAATATCAACCATATTGCACTGGAATTGGGCAGTTTCTTGAATTTGGAGACTTTCAGATGCAGAACTATATAGTGCTAAAATTAGTGAGAAAAAAGAGTTTGTAGAGAAAATTATGAGAAAGGAAAATCAATGCAAAATGGGAAGAAATTGGACACAATATATCACACATGTAACACAAGAACATTTATTTAATGAGTGAGTGACTAAAAGGAATTAAATTAATTCTCTTGTGTTCAACACTGTAGTTATGGACAGCAATACAAGCTTACACAAGACAAAAAAAACTTCTGAAGGTAACAGTAATAATTAAGAAAACATATAAAACCAACTTATTTTAAATATATATATAGCAGTTATCTATTTGCCCCCTCTATTCATTAGTATCACTGAATACCTTACATACTGGAATGAAGAAAGCTCAGTAATCAGCAGAAACTTTACTGGACCAGGTCCCCTGTTCTCATTTAAAGCAAAATGTGCTGCACACAGAGCGCAGAGCGCTTTCCACTGCACGTACAGGTTGGATGAGAACAGAACATGAAGTCACAACGTTATGGTCAAATGCTCTTTAAAGTTCCATGAAAAGCTGAGGGTCATTTCCTCGCCAAGCCTCTAAAATGATTAATTCCATATCTCTTGTCAAAATGCAGTGCAATCACCAGCATGAAACACATATTTAGCCTCAAGCAGCTGTTAAGTGAGTGTCACTTCTCAACACAGATAAGGATTGATACATTTAATGAAAAAATGCTGGGGTAATGTTCCTTAAAACATAATCATCCTATGTGAAATATGATAATGTATAAAATTGCATTCCAAACGTTCTCTCAACGTGACTCAGAATACACAAAAAGTATCATTTTAGCCCTCCATGAAGGACATGTCACAGAGCCGATACCCGTGTAAAGCTGAAACCCACTGCAAGATAGAAAATTTTGGATAGCAAAACATAGTTTTCTGCCTTACTTTACAAATTACTTAATAAATGCCAGACCTATTCCATTAAAACATATCCAGGAATAGCTGCAGTTAACATAAGAAAGCAGTCACAGACAGTCTCTGGGCTTCAGGGTCTTCTAAGTGAACAATCATGCAACGGTCATTTTTAATCCTTTGTGCTAATCTGTTTCAAATACCAGTTTTTTATTACTATTTTAACTCACTTCACTGGGGAAAATAGATTAAAAAATAGTTTTGAAAGCCCTCCATATAATAGCTCCTAACAATAACTGATGAAAAATTATTTATGTTATTTTTTCTTTTAAAAATTCATCACTTCCTAACATATCTTAAAAACAGCAGCCAAAGGCATATGTAAGAAGAAAAGAAAGAAGCCATTTGTACCCAGACAAGGACATGATTCCCTCCTAGACCAGCTAAATCTGAACTACCCATCTGAATAAAGATTATGGGATCAGGATCTACATTGAAGTTTGTTTCCATTAATTTTAGATGTGGGATTTATTGCTGTTCCGTGGAGGATATTGTATGCCTCTGTAATAGAACCTACCATAAAAAATACATAGAACAATTCAAAAAAACAAAACACAAACCCCATCCTACCTTCATATTCAGCAAGGCACATGCACTGGTAGCCGTTGATGAGGTCTCTGCAGCTGGCTCCGTTCTGGCAGGGGGCGGAAAGGCACTCGTTATATTCCTCCTCACAGTAAAGGCCGTGATAACCTAAATCACATGAAGAGGAAATCAAACAATTAAACAGTTCCCAGTAAAAGTTAGGCAAATACAGACTGGGTAGATGCTTGCTAATTGAAATATACTGCGCAGACAAATAGATGTTAAGCACTTATTTTAAGGACATGCGCTCCCCAGGTGAAAGTTAGGACCAAATCCTGCAAGTACGATGTTCCGAGAGAAGCCCCAGCCCCCGGGATAAATCACAGTAAACACAGAGGCTGTGACCATCCTACTGTGAACAATGGGAATATCCACACTCTCATCATAAAAAGGAATAAACTCATACCAACGTATCTTGTAGCCTTCCTGGATCCTTGCATCAAAGCCACCCTTCATCGAAGTGATAACTGTGTAACAGTAGTTTGAATAGTAATGTATTTTAAATTTAATGCTGTACAATTTCTAAATGCTGTAGAAGCATTAAGATAACTGGGTTTTTTCGGCATTCCCAAGCCATAGGCAGGAATTACGGTCTGATTATGCTGACAAAGCAATTGGGAGGACAGAAAAGCTCTGAGACCTGCTCATGGCCACTGAGCCATTTGTATCATGCGTTGAGAAATAAGGAGTTAATACACTTGAAACAGCACTTTTCTCATTCTTTAGCATGTCACACAATCATCAGTCTTAAAAGTAGTTGAAATGACTCCCTAGATATAGAGTATCAGGTCAAGGTAGCACCTACTCATATTAAGTAACAGTATAAATCAATATAATGGAACGGCTGAAATAAACCAGCTGCAACGCTAAACATGGTTGCCTGATTTATATTGGTTACTTAGTATTAAATATGAAGCATCATAAGCATTGCCATTTTGAAGACTATACAATATTGATACCAAGAAGCTTATCCTCTTCAATAGACTCAGGTTATATTTTCCTTAATGAAAACTACCTTCTTTTCTTTCTTTTTACTTTTTCCCCCCCTTTCCTTCTTTTTTCTTTTTCTATTTTATTTCTTAAGGCAGGGGCTTTCCAACTCCAGAAACAACGTCTACATTTATAGGTAATCAATACACGAACAAGCAAAGAAAGAAAACAGATTGGTCATAATGCTTATTAAGTCCAAATAATGCATTCACATGCAGCATGAGCCCAGTTTTCTCTGTGCCAGACAAGCATGAGCACAGAAGAATTGTAAAACTGCTCTGGTCAATGACCAGTGAAAAAAGCATGGGGCAATTTGCTTGAGTCTTTCTAAATACTTTCCCCCCTTCTTTGGGGGCACAGGGAGTACTCCCTAATTAGCCAAATTACCTTTAGGGGAAGGTTCAGCACTTAATATAATAAACAAAAGTAGGTTCTTACCTTTTTGAAAGTACAAATCCAATCAGTACAAATACTTCTACTCAAACAAGTATCTTTCATAATGTTTACTCCCTTCCTGGAAATTACAGCAAACAACTGAGTGACCAGACTTGTGTGTTTTCTGCACCTTTTCAACTGTTGGCTCTCTGCTGCTGATAACAGCAAGTCAGAGCACCTGATCTGGGGCGTCACATAGCCTACCTCCCTCTCAAGCAAACCGAAGACCACACAAGAAACAGCAACTGAATTGACTGGGTAATTAATGCAAATTAGTGCTTTGGATGGTCTAGTAAACAATTTGGTTTCACAAAATCATAGAACCATCTCTTCTTTTTCCCATCCATGAAAAGGTGAAGATAGACATTCTAGTCCACACTATCGTCCACAGGGCAATCCCAGAGACACTTTGTACACAGTAGCTATTGCACACTCATTCTCCTATTGACTTGTTGTACTTGTCTGGTACTGAAAACAATGTAGACTGGAATCTTGCCTCTATTTGTCAGCTTTGCTCAGTGTTCCTGAAATCTCATTCTGATGAAGATGTACACATTTCACATTAAAAAAAAAAAAAAAAAGAGCAATTTGAAATATGCTTTCATATTAAAAACTTTTCCAAAAGAACAATCGTACAGAGAAGATAAGTCATGGTATGTGAAGAGTACATAAGGACACTATTCTCACCCCACTACTGTGGATTGATTTTGGTTAAACCAGTTAAACATTCAGCATTCATTATTCTTCACAGCCAATACTCCCCTTGACCTCCTATTAGTGTAATATAATACGATGAATATGTACTTGTACTCTATAATATAATATCTTGCATTGAAACCGTGCTTGTATGTTTTTCAAAATCTTGATTTACTCACTACATGTGGCTATAAAAGCAATAGATGGATGAGCACACATTGACTAAAGATGCCACGGGCATGAATAAAGATGGCAGGGAAAAGGCCTAAAGTACAAAGTGTAGATTCTGCAGTGTGATTTTAATTCTTCAGATAATCTCTAGTCAGCAGCAGAAATTACAGACGTGAAATGAGGGTATCTTTCATGAACAAAGAACCAGAGAGGAGCAGAATCTCATCTCAGTAAGTGGTAATCTATACTCACTCTCCTGCTCTAATTTTTCCCCCAAATTGTCACAGAACCTCAGAAAACAAACCAGACAGAACTTCTGTCCCTCCACCCCCTTATGGATAATTAAAAATAAACTCTGTGAAGATACAACAGATGTTAGTACTACACAATACGTATGTGCAATAGTGCCCGTTTGATTTTGCACAAAAATATCTTTTAATAGTAAATAATTGGATTAGTAACTTCTTCAGAAACATTTCAGAACCACTTTCTCCAAAGCTGTTAGCCAGCCAACACAGAATTAATTACGCTAAATGTTATGGGGTTTTTATTTGCCTACGGTGAAGCTTGTGGTAAAGCTCATCTTTATGTCTCGACATCTGTGGCCAACATGCGAACCACCAAAATCAGGAAAATTAAAAGAAAAAACATGTGGGAATTCCCAATGTTGAACACAGATGCAATGAGGGGAAAAGACCCAAGTTTGCCAAGTGTTACACAGTTCTCACCTTTCAAAGGGAGCAGAGGGGAATTTGTGACTGAATAGTTTCCAAAATCAATATGAACCATCGCATCCCCTCCTCACGATTAAACCAGCCCACGCTGTCAGACGCTGCACAGAGCAGGGGAATGATCTTTCCTCTCTCCACGAGAGGGCAGATCTCGCCCACACACGATTTCACCCTCCTTGTCCTCACCCTGGTGCCAGCAGCTCCCTTCTGCTGTATTTGCTGTGATGGAGAAAGTTGTGCGGTGGGATCGGGTACCAGAGGGAAGGGCAAGCTTCTTCTCACCTTATCACTCATAACAAGCGATTCTCTTTGCATGAGTGCTTTTAAATTATACTGGTGTAGGTATTATACTCAATTCACACATATATCCTCAAAAAGACTACATAAATGTTTTTGTTGAAGAATTTAGATAGAAACAGAACAGATCACTTCAGGATAACATATTCTGAAAACTGTGATTCTGCTGCTTTTATGCTCCCAAGCAATGACAAACACAGCTGTTTGCATCTTTTGTGGTGTCTAACATCCCTGCAAACAATTCGGGAAGAAAGAAACGATACCTACATTAACAGCACTTCCCCAGCTGGTGTGTCCTGAGCAGGGAAAAAAACCACATTGGGCACTGCAGCTTCAAATAGAGCAACTTAACATTATTAAACGTCTTCTTTTCCAAGGTCACTAGAAATTGGATATGTCCTCAGTGACAGCACTTCATGAACTCAAGCAGACCTTGCCAATGATGGTCTTGTTCTCTTTTCAGAGGCTGGGGAATGGACACGAAATCTAAAAAACCTCCTAAAATAAAGATGTCCCTACTTCACCTCTTCTCCCTCTTACATGACTGTCTTTCTGCTACTGGTCTTTACAAAAGCAGGAGTGGATCTGTTGCCACTCTCCTCTGGATTCCCAAATCTTTCTTTCTTTTTCTTAAGCATCGGGGATGCTGCCTTGATGAGGTCCGAATCTTTGTCTGATGCTCTCTGGCTTGCTCTTCCGACAGCTACGTGCCGAGGCGCAGTCTCTTTGCACATGGTTATGTTAAAAAATGCAAAGGCAGGAAACGTGAAAGGGAACACACAATCTGTGTCTCACTGAGCAGAAGCCATGGGGTTTGTCCAAGGTTTCGAAAGCAATTAACAGAGCAAAACACACAGCAGTGCTCGTCAACACCTTGTGAATATCTCATAGTGCTATTAGATAACAAAAGAGAGAGGGTGTGAGCTCACCATTCCCTTTATAAATCAATAAAGAACAAAGTTGAAAGCTTTTTAGCCTTTCTTAGACACCAGCTCCTCAACAGTGATTCCCTGGGTTTATCCACACTTAACAGTTCAGAAAATCGAGGCAGCAGGACAAAAATCCCACATTTATGGGAAGGTATAATGAGTTACAATGCAAGAGAGCTCTGTTTCGCAGGGAGCAGCATCAGTTCATCCATGGCTGTTCACTAACACAGTCGCGTGCTCTATAGTCAAGAAATAGATTCATTCAGGTAAAGTCTGATCCTCTATAGCAATTGAGAAAGGGAGGAGATCTGCTTGAGATGGCAGCACGGTAGACAGGCACACTTTACCAGCCACGGCCAGATTGTGTAGAAGGTTCTCTTAATGTGGAAGTGGAAACAAGACGAGGAAACAGAGGCAATAAAGGACTCACAAATAGCCTGGAACTAGAATTAAACTAAAGTCATTTCTGCCAGAGCTTGCATTTCCCACCCTAGTTCCAAAATGTGGGAAGGGAAAAGACAGAAAAATTGCTACTGCTCCAGACAAATGTTCCACTTGTCCCCGCAAAGGCCCTGAGATAAACCAACCCTCCTATAATAATCTAGTAAACTACATGAGCAAAAAATCAAGTGCAGAGGAAACACAGTCCATGGTCCTACTTCTGAAGTGGTCACTACTCTCATACACTGTGGAATTATTTCTGACACTCCTCTTTTTATTATTTTTTTTCCAAGTGTACTCTATGTATCACAGTATCACAGCGTCACAGTATCACAAGGCTGGAAAATACCTTTGAGATCATCAAGTCCAGCCTATAACCCAACACCTACACCTACTCATCATCTAAACCCTGGCACTAAGAGCCTCATCCAGTCTCCTCTTAAACACCTCCAGGGACGGTGATGCCACCACGTCCCCAGGCAGCGCATTCCAATGGCCAATCACCCTCTCAGTAAAGAACTTCTTCCTAATGTCAAGCCTATCATATCTATTTTTAAAGTAGAGAGCTGGTGTCAATGTCCGTACATGTGCTTTGTCATTTCAAACTCCATACTCCTATGTCTCTAAGACAGCCAGATGCCAAACTTCGCTGTAATATTAAGCTGTTCAATTTCTAAACAGATTCATTTGCTTTGGGTCAGACAAAATTAAAAAGAATATATTACATATTTGCTTTTGAAATTGATAACAGTGGGTCTATTAAAATAATGGAGTGTAAAGAGGGAAAAATGTTTAAGAGAAGGAAGAAATTGCTTTGGGATCCAGGGACTAAAACATTCTATGAACAGATACGATGGGATCCCACTGGTTTCAGGAACAAGGCTCTAGATGAGAAATCCAACAAACGAGCACAAGAACTGTTATCCAGATTAGTTCTTTAACAATGGGCAAGCATGAAAACACAACACAAACCGTGAATCTGATTTCCAAACACTGGCTATTTCTTTGTTATCTGTAAAGGGCCAGGTGATGAACATCAATGATATGTGTGCATAAGCACATAATTAAAGATTTAAAGATTTAAAGATAAAGTTTCACATACAATTAAAAAAAAAAATCACACACATAATACAAAGTAGGTATTGTTGCATAAGCTTTTGAGTTCCCTCTCAGCAGAAATTTGAAAAATAAGTATATTCAAGTTAGAAATCACACATTTTTTTCCTTCAATTGTATAAATGGGAATATTGGAAAGTATTAGGCTGCTTTCCAAGTCAACTTACAAAAATTAGGATTTCTACACGAGCTTATAGATGATGTAAGTTCCCATAATAATGCTCAAAAATGAAAGCCAACACACAAAAAAATGTCTGGTTGTGTGTGTTCTGCAAATTGTGCAGAGATGCAAGTAAAACAATCATCCTTTATCGTTCTTTAAATCTGTACACTGGCAAAAATAGCATGGAAACAAAACTGCCTACCAAGCAAGGAGACTTCACAGACCTTGGGCTAATTGGAACTGCTTAAAATTCCTTTGCTGTTTTATTTTTGAGGCAGAAGTAACACAGATGAAAATCCAGCTGACACTATGCCTGCTAGTAGAAACACTGCATAAAAAGGATGGCATTCAGGTCACACATAAGCAAAACTCTGCAGCACTTTGCTTATGTAATAAGAAATTGTGTCCTCTGTCAAATACCTCAAATAAAAAGACAATGGCATCCATTTGACAGGCACAGCCTCTGCTGGGTTAAAAACTGGCTGGATGGCCAGGCCCAAAGGGTTATGGGAAATGGAATTAAATCCAGTTGGAAACCGGTCACGAGCAGTGTTCCCCAGAGTTCAGTGCTGGGTTCAGTCCTGTTCAACATCCTTATCAATGATCTCCATGAAGGCATTTAGTGCATCCTCAGCAAGCTTGTGGATGAGACCAAGCTAGGTGCAACTGTGGATCTGCTTGAAGGAAGGGAGGCTCTGCAGAGGGGTCTGGACAGGCTGGATCCATGGGCTGAGACCAACGGGATGAGGTTCAACAAGGCCAAGGGCAGAGTCCTCCATTTGGGTCACAACAACCCCGTGCAGCATTACAGGCTTGGGAGGAGTTGCTGGAGAGCTGCCTGGCAGAGAAGGACCTGGGGGTGTTGGTTGACAGCGGCTGAACATGAGCCAGCAGTGGCCCAGGTGGCCAAGAGGGCCAGTGGCATCTTGACCTGTGTCAGACCCAGCGTGGCCAGCAGGAGCAGGGAGGGGATTGTGCTCCTGTGCTCAGCACTGGTGAGGCCGCACCTCAAGTGCTGGGATCAGTTTGGGGCCCTCACTCCAAGAAGGACATTGAGGGGCTGGAGCGCGTCCAGAGAAGGGCAACGAGGCTGGGGAGGGGCTGGAGAACAAGTCCTACAAGGAGCGGCTGAGGGAACTGGGGTTGTTTAGCTCAGAGAAGAGGGGGCTGAGGGGAGACCTCATCACTGTCTACAACTGCCTGAAAGGAGGCTGTGACGGGGTGGGGGCTGGGCTCTGCTCACAAGTGACAGCGATCGGACGAGAGGAAATGGCCACAAGTTGTGCCAGGGGAGGTTTAGACTGGACATTAGGAAGAATTTCTTGACTGAAAGAGTGGTCAGGGATTGGCACAGCTGCCCAGGGAGGGGGTGGAGTCACCATCCCTGGAGGTGTTTAAAGACGGTTGGATGAGTTCCTTAGGGACATGGTTTAGTGGGGAGACAGGCACGGTTGGACTCGGTGATCTCAGAGGTCTCTTCCAGCCTTGGGATTCTATGATTCTATGATTCTATGATTCTAGAACTGAACAGAAAAAATACATTGCAAGCTCTAAAGTTTTTATAACAGTATGTTTCAGATATACCATACAACTAACAGAGAAGAGAGGTCTAAAATTTCATGTAATAAACTTAGTATTAATGCAGTTAAAAGAAAATAATGTGTATGAATACCGGGGCATGGCTGAAAGCAAAAGACTCCTGTATAAAGAAGTCAGTAGTCTAGGAGATGGCACATGGATGCCTGTAAGCTACAAAGCCTCAGGGCCAAGAGGCAAAACCAATTTCTTTCATACTAATGTATGGTAACATATTGATGTAGTTCAGGGTGTTTATTATTAACCTTTGCTAAGCTGCTAAACTCCATGCAAATTGTATTCGTCCACTTGACATGTAACTGTAACAGAAACCATCAAAGCCCATGCACACAAAATTGTAAATAGAATCCAGAACACAGCAGAGATGTAACTCATCAATTCTATCAAACTGCTTCTTGGTGAAGATACAAAAAATGTGTTAGGCCATGCTCTATAGTCACTACTTTATAAGATTTTTAGGAATTGGAACACAGGGATCCTCGGGTTTAATCGCTCATCTGCCTTGTACACAATAATTATTCAAACTATTTATGACTTATGATGCCTTCTATATACTTATCTACAAAGAAGGTGGCTCCCATTTTCCTATGATGTCTTTGACCAACGAGGAAAATCTCTGAAGGCAATTGTTCCAAATCCTGGTACTAAGATTAAAAATTAAAAACTCTGGCCCTTAGTGGCGCATTCATAACAATGAAAAGGATTAACGGAAAAAAACAAACTACTCGGACTATTCCTATCTTGCTACCACTCAGGTGCAGTTTTTTAATGATCTTTTGAAATAAGTTATCCGAGTTTTTAAATGATGAACAGATTAATGATAAACTGTTAGAATTTGGCCTTTGGTTTCATGTTGATATGAAGCAAGTAATGTTATTGTTGAGGGAAATCCTTCTAAAACAAGCTGTCATTTTTAAAAGTGAAGTTTATAGCAGTCTATAATTTTGGGGGGGGAAATATGTTTTTTAAAATACTTCCCATTAAGTTTCACACATGGAGTAACACAAACGAATTCAGTTAAATAAATACCATATATGGTCTTTGATGCAGACTCTATAGCTTCTCATCTGGCTAACTTTTAAATGCAGAAATATTATTTAAATAAAAGTAATTTTCTGTAATGTGAGACACGTGAGGCTACTTTTAACTTCTTTGTGACAGAGTTGTTTTGAACACACCTAATCAACAACTTCCAATCAGGTTTACCTTTCAGTTTTAGAGAAAAAGGGCTTTTATTTTTCCGAGAATATTTAGCTAGCTTTCTGCTGTTTGAGCCACAGGCAAAGAACGTTCTGAAGAAGATTAAAACTTTCCTGGTTTACTTGGGAAAAAAAATTGTGAAGTTTTGCCTGTATTCCTCTGTAGAGCTTTTTCTAGACTATGTCCCCTAACCACTTGTACCACTCACTAGCTAGAAAAATAGCAGTTTTCTGTTATTAATCTGAACAAGTGAACAAGATACTCAGTAGCCAATCAAGGAATAGAGCGATGCTATCAACTAACTCCCACGTTCCTGCCTCCTAAGTGCTTTTTCCCTGTGTTTCCAGACTTCTTTTTCACTTCAAACCCTTTTTCCCCGATTCACACTATTTGCTATTCAGTCCTTCTAGGAGCTGGGCGAAGAGAAGAATATCCAAAATGAAGGGATAAAATATTAAACTATCAAATTCTCAGTTTTAAAAATTAATTTTTAAAAAAAGCAATTTCAACTACCTGCAATCAAAAATATATTTTGTCAGACATGAAACAAATTATCGACTGATATGAATTCTGGTTTGTGCTCATGATAAGAAAGGTTATGGTAGCTCTATTTAAACATGATCAGGCCTGCTGCTCCTCATTTCAATACCCCATCCTTTTCTCTAAGGATTCCTCTACTATGCAAATGAACAGCAACAGCAAAGTTTAAAAAAGGAAGACCGAAAATTTGTAAAGAAAGAATTATCAGCTTCACCTCCTGAAATATATAAAACAAACGGCATGTTCAGAAATACTGTGCTGCATTACACGATGCTATTCTTCTCTTCAGCTGAAAACTGCCCACACCATTCATGGAGCTGAAAACATCTGAGGTCACTTAAAAATCTGGACCTATCCTGCCACAAAAATCTCCCTACCCTTCAGTTTCTGAGAAGTTGAAGCAGAAGAGCCGAGGATGCTTCCTGAAAGATTGTCCATAAAATGGAAGCTTTTTGTTGTTGTTGTTAAATGAGTTTACATGTCTCAACGGTTAAAACTCTTACATGAGAGTCTTATAATCCTGTATGTATAAATTCACATCTGGTAGAGAACAGATGAACTATGAGATTATACGACTATGATACTGTGCGCATTTCACTATCATATTTTTCTTCTTTACATAGAGACATGTAATTTAATTATAAATAATAATATAAACTATAAATTTCCATTAACTTCTGTTCATTTGTGGACCCTCTGCAAGTCCTTACCTTGTCTCTAAATAGCAGTGATTAATTCTGATGCCTTCTAAAAATGCTACATTAGTAGATTTCATCATGAACTCCAATTGTCTAACCTATTACTAAATTATCTTCATTCCAAAAATGAAAACACACTGCAAGAAGAAAATTTGATCAATAAAGCTGTGAAACAACACAACCGTGCTGTGGCCTCCCTCTCAGGACAGCATACATCAGTGAGAATCCTGGTACACAATACGATGCCTTATGCTGACTTATTTATAATGCTGAAACCTGTTCTACCACATTTATTGATTTAATGAGCAATGGCTTATTTTCAAAAATCAATCCATTATTCCTACAAAGTGATGAATGCTTTCATCCTTAAGCAGTTTCAAACTTACTCTCAATATCTGGAATTTCCTTGAAGATTGCAAGCATCAGTTGCTGAAAGCAACACTTACAAGTGTGCACACAATACGCCGTCCAAGACAAAGACATTGCCTGGTAATATTTGTGTCTTCAGAGATCTCTCTTGAGACGAGATACTAGTTTTACAGGATACAGAATCTCACATAATATCTCACTCTCCAAGGAAAATAGGAGAGCTCTCTATGTTTTGCCTTGCTCTAAAGCCATAAGAAGCAGAAGCAGCAATCAGAGATATCTTTCTTCCTCAAAATGCTAATAATACGTGAAAGTGAAATAGAATCATAGAATCATAACACTGGAAGAGGCCTCTGAGATCACTGAGTCCAACCGTGCCTGTTTCCCCACTAAACCCTGTCCCTAAGGAACTCATCCACCCATCTTTTAAACCCCTCCAGGGATGGCGACTCCACCCCCTCCCTGGGCATCTGTGCCAATCCCTGACCACCCTTTCAGTGGAGAAATTCTTCCCAATGTCCAGTCTAAACCTCCCCTGGCGCAACTTGCGGCCATTTCCTCTTGTCCTATCGCTGTCACTGTGAGAAGAGCCCAGCACAAATGAAACAGCTATTTTACTCTATTTTTGTCCTAAGCCTCATTATCCTAATCTAAAGTGTTCAAGGAGCTTCTTTCTTGGGAGGAAATGGGAGAAACTTCTTTTTGGAATAGAATGAAGCTGATTCATCCTATGTACACAGGCTAAAAAGAAAACATCTGGATGTCGCACACACTAATGTTCAGACTCACCACCTACAGGAGTACTTGCCTAGCTCAGGCAAAGCCTTCGGGATTGGTAAGACGTGTCCACATCCTGCTAACTGAGATGGAATGAAAAAGACTGGGAGAATTGTAACTGGTACCATCCATTCTAACTGCTACTTCATCTATTAATTATCATTACTAAAATGTATGAAGGGAGGTAGAAGGCTCCCAATATTCTGTGACATTGGTACAACGAAGCAAAAAATCTAGAGCTAAGCAAAACACAACCCAGACACCAACGTTTGGCTATGTTATCAGCTACCAGCTGAGTCGACAAGCTATGCTCACCTAAGCAGTAGCACTGGAACTTCTGAAAAGAAATAATTAATGTAAACATAGACGGCAGAACTAATCCTGTCAGGGTAGCCTTTTGGTTTTTTACCTACCTTTGTTCAGCAACCTTCTTTGTTTCCACTCCTTTCCAAACATCCAATACCATATTTTCCATTATCTCTACCAAATTTTCTAGTTTCAATTACACTGCTGCCTCACCCTAAAAAGGTTTATCCTGCAGACTATGGTTTTATAATACAGTTGTATTATACCAAGCCATATGGATCTCAGTGGGTATTTTCTGCTCACTCTGCAATTCCTGATTTTCCAAATATAATGCGAAGATTCCTATCATTAGACTAAAAAGATAGAACATCTGCTCAATGTGGCTTATGTAATGTAAACAAAAAAAGAAGTAATTTTAAACTATATATTGGAATCTACACATAAAGCTACTCAAATCTTTACAAAACATGTAACTGGTACAAACCAGGGGTACAGAGGCATTTGTAGCTGGTTCCAACACTGCGACAAATGCCATGTGCACAAGGATTCAGAGCACAGAAGTCAATCAGTTGAGCACACGTAGGTCCCGTAAATCCAGAACTACAACTGCAGGAGAAGGCAAGCCTATCTGCATAACACGTTCCATTGTTCTGGCAGGGAGATGATGCACAAGGATCTATTTTGTCTTCACAAGAGGTTCCCAAAAACCCTAAAAGAAATAGATGGGTTTGATTAATAAATATTACAATATGCATACAATTTTAATAAATAAAGCAAGTTAGAAGTAAGCCATTGACATACCTATAATCTTATTTTTTTACTCTATGAAAATTATAAAAATACAGACTTCCTATATAAATTTAACTCTAATTTTACCCATTAACATTCTATAATTATAAGATGTTTCAGGTAGAATCATACTACCATATGATTAAAGCAGTGAAGTGCAGGAATATTTGTTGAATCTATCAGTGTTTATTCACTTTACAAAGTGTCCTCAACTGTCCTCTGAGTTCCAGAGAAAACTAGGATATTCCTAGGCACTGTTGGCAGCAGGATTTTAGTGGCATCCTTATAATGGTAAGTCCTGGAGAAATAAAATTAAAAGCCACATTTCCCCCATATGCTCATGAACCTTATGCCAGACCTATGGAATGAAATACAAAGAAAAATAACCCAGCTAAAGAAAAAAATATCATTAAAACCAGAAGCAACTTACAGATTGAATTGAATTTTTTACCATTCCACTATCAGTAACATTAGGACAGGCAGGTCTGGCAGGGCACAGGCAAGGAACAGTCACAAGCCTTCTGCCCTCTCCGTTTTGCTGTCCTACGGCTCAGATGGCTTCATGAGACTCCCCAAGACCACCTGCACACCAGTGCTGAAGAGGGAGAGCTTACAGACACTGTGCAATCCCACATTAGAGGTCCCTCCTGTACATGACAACTGCATAACCATCAGAAATTGAAAGGAATGGAAACTCTAAAATCAAGAATCTAATTCCAGCAACGGTTGGCTGACAAATTAAGAAAAAAAACCCTGTACTGTTATTGTAAAATCCTGGACAGGATTTAAATTTTTTAAATTTGAAAAAATCTGTAAAGACTTCTAATTATTACCAGGAGGAGACCAGCAAATAAGTCTGGTGAAAACTCTACACTAACTCTGACACCAGATTAGGAAGGATCAAAGTCACACAATGACACTAACGCTGCTTCACTACAACCTTTGCAATAATCTTCCCTACAAAGAGAAGCTTACTGGCAGATGGCTGCTGTTTCAAGTGACAAAGCACTTCAGGAACATATGCAGGTTTAAAATACTCTGAAACACATTGCCCTCGTGCTATCTTTGCACTGTGACATGTCCTTAGTTACTTCTGGAAGTTTAAATCTTATGGATGAGTTACATATCCAAAAATACTCAAAGCAGCAGTAGTTACACATCTGAGTTGAAGATTTTTTTTTGTTATTGAAAACAAACAATGCAAAGAATTTTTTTAAAAAAAATCAAATTCAGAGGTGTACTGATAGAAAACAGAACCAAACACTGGAAAAAAAAATAAATCAGGATTGTTTATCTGCAAATAAATACCACCTGAATGGTTCTTCAGCCAACTAACACGAAACCACCCCTGCATCTGGGGCAGTATTGGTGCAACAGGGACATGACTGAACTGTAAAGGCTACCAGTGATTTCAAAAATCTGAATGCAAAATTTAGGGAATAATAGAGAAGGTAAATGGAAAAGGCATTATTATAAAAGATTTATACTGCTAAAAACCACAATACAATCTTTGCGCTTAGATGACCTGTCTAGTTGCCAAGAAGCGTAAAAGCACTAAGTCAGGTAATATTCTTCATATATTGCTACAGTTCTCCAGGGCAACAACAGAAACTAGATCAGAAACTGTTTTCAGAGATAGAAAACTCTAATAAAAGCAAGAATTCTCATCACGGTGGGATTTTAATTACTTGGCTATTCAAAGCAAAACAGTCATGTACAAACCAAGAAAGCTAAACATTTTCTGAAAATACAAATTATTTTTGTAGAGTCTGTGGAACAACTAAGTCATCTGAATGCTATGTTAGACGCAATTCTAAGAATTACACAAATGTGAAAAATTAAGTCTGCGAATTGCTAGTGCTAGGGATTACAAAACATTTAGATTTGAAATATAGCTATAAACACTAAAAAAAAAGACAATTTGTTATTTTCCCCTATAGAAATTTGTTTTATGAGGAAATATAAGATGGATTTTTACTGGAATTCTGTAAAGAAAAAAAAAAAAGATACTCATCATAAGGAAACAAGAAATGATTAAAATATAATTGTAAGATCTTGACTGAAATTCAACCTAGTTAAATCTTAACAGATGAAGATGAACAGAGGCTAAACCCATTAGAACATTAAGAAGAAGTCTATTAAAAACAAAAGCAGATTGGGAAGATGCCAGGTAAAAACATTAGATTAGCAGAAAGTACTTGAAATTAAACAGTCATAAAATTTTTAAGTAACAACAAAATGTTCCTTGGGTAAATTCAACTATTTTATGGTGACACAAAGTATCCTTGGGAAAACTTCCATATGCAACAGTTGTAAGACCTAGTTTCCTGGTATCAAGATAATAAATAGGTTTATTGTACATAAACCTAAAGTAGTTAGAATCAAATCTGTAAAATACAACACAGAAAAAGGCTTTACACGAACCATAAGACCTTGAAACTTAAACTATTCCTAATTGAGGCTTCTCCTCTTCCAGTCAATTAAAGTTCATGGTGAAAATCTTCCAGCTGCCATTCCAAATTGACACATATGAATCATCACTTATCATCTTCTATAGCTGTCAAACTTCATTTTTCAAACCACAGAAATCATAATAAGAGCATCCATGATCTTGCTGCTTTCCAGGATTTCCAGAAATCCCTGCAGATGTTTCAGGGCACTTTTGCTCAGCGTGCGGCCACGCCGTGGGTACCCGCAGCTGGTCAAATCCCACCATCAAACCTGAAATGCGAACTTCAAGTTCAACTCCTAATCGTAACGTTGTTTTCCTTCTATCTCCATCTACACGATGGCTATGAATTCCATTACTGCTGACAAGTATTTTTTAAAAGTATTATTAATCCGAATGAAAATATTTCTGCCACTTCTGTCATAGCAGGTGCCCTTGGCATGGAGAAAACAGCAAAATCCTGAGAATCCAAGCCAGTTTCATGGTAGCCAGCCAAATACTTGCCGTCATTATCAAAGATGAAAGCTTCCCTGTAACACTGAACGCAGTTCATCCGTACACATCAGCAGGACACTGAAATCCCACGTAACAGAAATTCAGGAACATGTCACAACAGAAGGTTATTTCTTTGTTGTGCTTTGCTCACTGTTATCTGGCTTTATTCAAACTGTTTTCCACTACCAATTCATTTGAACAGTAACTTACAAGCAAAAGTAGCACAGGCCCTCCAAATGCTTAAAATATGTAAAATACATATATATACACGCAAGTATCAATCCTTTCACACTATCAAGCTCACAAAATTTGCATGTGTAACAAACAGACTAATGAGATTTGTGTTTCCTCATCACACTTTATATTTTTAAAGTTTTAAAAAAGATTTCCATTAATTTAATAGCTATGTAAGCAAGGATCAGTCGTTGCTTCATCACTAAAACATTTACTGTAATTGCATTTGCTTATTCCAACCAGCTTTTTGTATTATTTGTATATTGAATTCCACTTCGGGGTACTTCAGGAATTTACATAATTTCTCAGTGATTTAAAGAAAATTAAGTAACCCAATTTATAAAATGATGAGCAGTATCTCAAATAAAATTAATTAATATTACTGTCAACACAGTACTATGCTATACATTACTAAGTGATAGAAAACCAGTTATATGGGTATTTATGGAATCACTCTGAATATAAATTTCAGATATCCATGCTCAGGTTGACAGATGTTTACTAAATGTACATTTTTAGACTGTCTATAAATTTCTTTGCATGATAATTTGAAGGTAATATTCGCTAAATTCATGTTTATTATCATGAATCTTCAAAGAAGCTCATCAAAGATCCCTGCCCCATTGTAAGGATATATGATGTCCCAAATATCCTCCTAATAATGATAAGAGTCAAAATTTTGAACAATGTCTTCAGGCCTTAATATTGCCTAAGCTACTTCATTATAAATTTGAGTATAAAATCCAATTTTCTCTTTCATACAAGTTGACTCAACAACTTCAGATAACAGTTTGTTTTCTAACATATTTTAGACATTAAAATCCACAACACATCACACAGAAAATGGAATCTGGAAACAAATTTTCTTTACTTAAGGACTCAAAACAGTAAAATTTTCTAAAGAAGAATCATGAAGTATTTATATCTGTTCTAGGCTGCTTTCTCAGAGCCTCAGACCTTACGTTTGGTAAGTTATCATGTACTTCTTCATGAGCTATAAATCTCATTTTTAAAAGAAATGCACAATCTCAAGATTATTTCTCCATGTTTCTGTCTCATTCCTTTGTCTGCCATCTTTTTTTTCCCTTTGTGATACTTTCCATCTTCTCTTATACTTTCCTGCCTGACCACATTATATCTCCAGCTTTTTAGCTTTTTCTGATATATAAACTCCTCGGCTACCTTTTCCCCACAGTGCTGGATTAGCACTACAGAAAGAAAGGGCCCTTCTCCACAAGCAATTACTATTAAAGCACAGCAGGAGAATAGCAGCCGAGTGAGAGACCTCACTTAAATCAGAAACCTATCATGGGTTTGGGGAATTATTTTTTTTTCTTAATGGAAAATTTGAGGACACGCTAAAAATAGAAAATCTGCAAGTTACTGCATCTGCTATTTTCAATTAACTATCCTTTTTCCTATTTACAAAAATAACCACATCTCTTGAAAACCCGAACAAAAGCTCTCAAAATATGTCTCCATGAGAGAAAAACACCTCAAAAGAGGAAAAAAGAATCATGGGAAAGGCAGCCATTGGTAAATTTTGACATCATATTTTTTTAAATCAACCCTTTCTTTCCCTCTGCCAAAATATCTGAATTCCTGAGCTCACTGGCAGAACAAGAGATGGAAACCCAACACCTGACTGCCTAATACACCCACCAGGCTACTCCAGAACAAAAGCACTGGCCCTTGCAGACAGATTGTGTCACTTCTGCACCAACAGTCTCCCCTCTTCATGATGAGAATACAAGTGGGAAACACAACTACACAACTTCATGGGAGGCGTTTGCTCTTTGAAACAACAGTAATTATTAGGGAGTCGGGGAGAACCTTTGTTGAACGCGCTTACTCAAGAAGAGCAACTATGCACACAAGGTGGCATTTGTTCCTTCAAACCTAAGAATGATTTTCTCATGTCCAAGGGACTGAGAATCAGACATGGCATGTACAAGACTATTCTTTCTAAGGGAAATAACTCTGGGCGGTCCAGGAAGCGATCCCTGAAACCTTCTATACCCTCCAAAGTATTCATCTGTGTTGGAAATAATAAAGGTCCAAGTATGAAAGCTGAATTTAACAAGCGTTATAAATTTATTTCAGATTTTTTTTCTTGTGTTGCCCCAGTGCTTTTTGAAAACTTTTATACCATGTGAGCATGTAAGTTGTATAAATACACAACCAGAGTAACAGCTCTTCCTCAGTTCTGTCCTCTCTCTATAACACGGCTGCTCTTGGAGACACAGAAATGATGCTGGGAAACTCGAACTGGTAACTCTGCACAGAACATTTCAGACAGGTGACCTAAAAGCCTGTTTACCTGTCAGGAAAGTTTATAAGCAGAGAGGTACTTCTTGAAGTTGCCAATTAATTTTTCTTTTCTTTCGTCTGGAAGGGTCAAAAACCACATTGTTTCTTTAAGGACAATCCAGAAACCATAGAGAGCCTCAGGATCCCAAGCAGAAAAGGAGCACAGGTTTGTAACACATAATAAGTACAGAATTACCAACAAACAAAAATATCAGGATACTAAGAAAATGGTACCAATGCACCCAGAAGGAAAAAAGAGTAAAGCATACAGCCCAGGTACTAAGGTGGTAGATGGACAGTGCCAAAATAAACCTACTTAAAGCAGAGCACACAACGGAAACAACTGGAAATTTATCAAACAGAAATACGGATCAGCAGCAAAGGAAGGAGCGGAAGATGAACAAAGCAGGCACCAAGACTGTAGGACAAGTGGCAAAACACAGAGACAAGCAAACATGAGTAAAACTGGGCAAAGAGAAGCAGACGTAGCTTGGTTCTCCTGCGGTGGAAAAGCAGTGGCACATGGGGCGACCTCTCCGTGGCTCCCTCTGGGGAGAACGGCTCCCTCTCCTGTGCTCCAGGTCTCCCACGTAGCACAGGGAAAGGCGCGTGGCCCTTGGCATGGGCAGCTGGAGCTCTTGCCAGAGCGGCTGTGCTGCCTGGGCCGGGCCGGGCCCGCAGGCCAGGCCAAGCTGGCAGCCTGCCCCGCTCCCGCTCACAGGCATCGCCGCTGGACAAGCCCCCCGAGCAGGGGGGCAGCCACCGCCCACACGGCAACCAGGGCACAGGTGCCATTAGCTGGGCAGCCAGGAGCTGTGCTACAGGCACCGCACCCCAGCCACAGCGCCACAGCACACCCACAGCCGAGCACAGCCTACGCAGCCACCACGGGACGTCACCCACCAGGAACCCTGTCCCACAGCCAGCATCCCAAATGGCGGCAGGAGAGAAGCAGAGAGATGGCCAGCGTATCCACCGAGGTCGTCGTGAGCAAGCAAGGCACGCCACGCACACAAATACGGCAGTTCTAAACCAACCAAAAATCCCAGCAGCTATTTCTCCAAGCATTTGTTATTGGAAAGTTCATTTCCTGCAAAGCACCCCTTAATGATCCTTGAACAGATTTCTTAAGAAAAATGCAATGTAACTTATTGACCAAGTCAATAATTTCCTCAGTGAATTGTGCTGCTAATTATAAGGCAAACAATTTTCAAAATTCTTCTAAATGCAAGATCTGCACTGCTGACAAAATGTCAGTGCCTGTGTTTCAACACAGCCATTAAGTGGGTCACCCATTAAAGCACAACACTCTGCAAGAGCAAGGAATCACTCTAAAGAAATTACAAATAACCTTCATTACTAAGCAAGCGTACATTACCAGAGCAGTTATCAAACACTTGTACTCTTAGTGCAAGCAAAAGGTGCCAGCAGAATGAAAACAACATCCACAGATCAAGAAAGAACAGAAATACAACTACTTCAAGGTTCCAATCTTAATTATAAAGAACTAATAGAAGAATTTGTAGCTGAAAGAGTTCACTCCTGATCAGTTTTTTTATGAGCAATTTAGGCATCTGCCTATAAAGTCAGCAAACTGTCACAGAAACGTTTTAGTGGTGTGCCCTCATTTCACATAGTTACATTTACTGAGTTCACAGATGAGAATCATTGAAAAGCTTTCATGTAGGCAAAGGAGTAAGTCCAAATAGAAAGGAGAACGAACTAAAGCTTGTCGGCAGTGAAGTAATTCCCTTAGTTTTGAATCGTTGCTCTTACACACATTTTACCCAACTGACCATACACAGAAATATGCAAATACTTCTGTGAGGAAGGGGAGGCATCTGCATCCTTTCTCACGCATTTTACTGGTCAAGACAAAAATCAGACCACACACTATGTCTCCTCAGATCCACCTTTCTCACAGGGCTGAAGCCTGATTTCCACCATAGAGGTGGCAGAGAATGAGAGAACATTTCTGCATTGCATCTATTCTGAAACGCCAAGCTCCTACCACACCTTATGCACTATTGCTGATCATACACACTTCTCATGGTGGGGGGGTTCTGCTTATAATTATGGCCTAAGGCATAATTTCAGAAATATTTAAATATATATATATATAAATTGAAAATTTAATACACCCTGCAAAGCAGCAGTCTGTATGAGGTACTGTACAGATCTTTGTTATTTACCTTCTGAGCACTGACAACTGAATCCGTTGATGTTGGATGAGCAGGTACCTCCATTTTGGCACGGCTGTTGGATGCAATGATCGATCTCTGACTGGCACAGCTCTCCGGTGTAACCTACAAAACAGCATTCAGAAAATGTAGCGAAAATAAGGTTCGAGCTCTATATGTATTAGTAGGTCATTTAAACAGTGCCACTAGTTTTCTTGAATAAAAATAACTAAAGTAAGAAATAGAATCCAGGACAGTCTTCTAATTTGTTATGAGAAATAAAATTACTTAGAGCTTATATTTATACTTATAAAATTAATTAGAACTTATACTTCACCAGAGAAACATAAATAAGTAGTGGAAATCTAGAGATTATGCCAATTGTATTTTGCAATTGTTCTGACAGCACCAGTCTAATGGAGGTTGGTGCTGGGTCCTCATCAGCACCTAAATAAGTAAAAAAGAAGTCATTTTTTTAACAGTTTTCAAACACATCTTCAATCTCAAGTCAATAATCTTTTTTTCAACAAGACTTGACATCAGGAATTGTTTGTGCATATGCTGAGTGACTGTCATTTGCTCCTACTTCTGGGCTTCAAAGAGAGTGTTTATTTTAAGTGGGAGCTGTGAAGAACTGCTCAGCACAGTTGCAGACTCTTCCAAATAAGCTCCTTTAAGTTCACAAGCCACAGATTGTGTGTACTGTACTATCTGACCATAAGTTTGCTTTCTTCCATATGGCTGATGTCTATAATACAATTATAATATAATCCCCCAAAAGTGAACAAACTTACAAAATACAATCTAAGTGATTAAACACTCTAAACTTAAGTTCTTTAACAAGTAACACACATTCCCTCTTTAATTTTTATTTACTTTCAATAAACTATCTTAGATGCATGAATAAACTGCACACTGCACACTGAGGCATTTTATTTTTTAAAAGGAATCTTACATATAATTGTAAAGATCCTCCATAACAAGCATGTTTAACACAACAGCAAGCAATGAATAGGTGACATTGTTAATACGCTGCTACGAACAGGTATCTAAGACAAAGACCCCAGGTAGAGGTAGAGAGCACGCCTGGACTAGGATTTTGCCTATGCAGGGGAGAAAAAGGAGAAAGAAGAAAAAACCAAAACAAACCAAAATCTTGATTTGGTTAAATGATTATTTTTAGTGCAATCAAAATTCACATTTATAGGTCTTTTGCATTGACTGATGCTCACACATGTTCAGCTCTCTTGATGTCACCATAAAGGAGCTCTCCACACAGATTATGTTTGGAGTTGCTAGAGCACTACTACAGAAAAGGATCTACAGTACTTTCCTCTCTGTGTATAACAGTTATGTTGTACCAGGATTAATGCCTATAAATCACCTAAACTGGAGAAAAACAACGAGGTTGAAAACCAGAACTGGGGTCCCCTGAGGTAACTCCTCGGGACTGGATTGAGGCACCTGAGGGCCCTCAGCCTCGCTCTGGATAACCAGTGATTTGCTGTAATCCTGACAGGTCTCCAATTGGCATAAAATTTACAAACCCAGCAATGAAGCACTACAGAAGACTAAATAATCTGGTTTTTTTCATCTATAGGCTTCTTATTTTTTTCAAGCTGTCACATTAAGGTGATTCTTTTTATGAATAATAACACAACATTGAATATGCTTAACTCAAACATTTTTCTGTCTTCAAACTGTTACCAAACTTGTGAAAGATAAAAATTAGCCTGGAATTCAACGTGTACCCAAAGGAACGCTGGCACAGAAAGGCAGAAACGATCGTGTTAGCTCTGAAGTTTGCCACAAGAACTGACTGTCTATAGCTTGTGGGAAAACTCATCAGAGATAATGTTTTATGTCAGCTTTATGAAAATAAATATTTCCCATCTTATTATTATCTATAGGGCACGTTTTGTCCATCTGAAAGCGAATATTATTCTGGAATTTCATAGCAAATATGTTGCAAGTGCTACAAATTGAGAGGTGCTAAGCAGTCATTTTGTGCTGATGCTTATTTTCAGAACACTTCCTTCTGTCAAGATTTAGGAAATGCAATACTATTCACATACAAATGTTTCTGAAACTTGCACATGGAGGCATTTCCAATAATTAAACTCTTATTTACCGTTTCCTTTAATAGCTTTCCATATGCAACGAATATTTTTTAGAAATTTATAATTATATGAAAACTGCTAGTATTACTAACCTTTTTTTTTTATATGTGTGCACTAATTTAGGGAAAAAAACATTAGAAACATAAGCCACTGAAGTATACAATGATTAAACCATCTGAATACCATCTGAATAATATCTGCTATTACAAAAATTTAAAAATTACTTTCAAAAATTTAAAAGCTAAACATAATGTGTTGAGGCCATGGTGCACAACCTTGCAAGTTCTAGAATGTAATAAATTAAGATTACTGTATTTGGCTTACTGAGGATTTACAGAGGGACTTGATCACATTGCCACATATGGAAACCAAATAATTTAATTTCATCTATTGTAAGCTTTGTTTTATACTCTAAGAAGCAGGAGGGAGTTTGCAGAAGGAAATACTTAGAATTTTGATGACCTTTTTTTCCCCAGTTGGAGATAACAATTGTTCTAGAGACAAGGAGAAAAATTATGGAAATAACAAGGCATAAATTATATTTTAGAGAAACAATTTTTAAATGAAAAGGCTAAAATCCAAAGTTAAAAGGCAGTAAAACATCAATGAAAGTATACTTATATTTCCAAATTATGTAAGAGAGTACATTTTCTTCAAGAAATTGTCATGATCTTAGTTATTGTTTCCTGGAATCTCGTGGTATCAGTTTTTCTAAAATTCTGTTAATGTTTAATATAGCCAGCAATTGAAATCTCTGCCCCTAATAGCAACTACATATTCAAGTCACGAGGGGCTGTTGAAAATACGGAGAGGCCAAATTTTTAAAAATTCATAAGCACTTGATGCCGATGTCTGGGATCATAATAACCAAAAAACCCTAGGATTTTATATCATTGCCCAAATAAAGTGAAATTTGTTTTATCAAGGCACTGTAGTTTGTAACTTGCCTATAGAAGCAGAAACTTTTACAGACTTGATCCGAGTGATTGATACCTTTGGAGTCTTGTACATAAGTGAGACATATATTTATGTTACTTCGCAAAACTTAGCTGCACAACTTAAAAATTTTAAGTTTTTCTGATGGAAATGCTATTAAGCTTTACAATAAGCACATTGGAATTATGATATGTCTCCCCTAAAGCTTTTTTTACACAACTACAAACAAGAATTTTGAAGCATTTGAAACATATTTTATATCAAAACTATATTCCAATAAAAATTTTTATTTCATGGAATTTGAGTAGGGTTTTTTTAGAATCATTCTTGTATTTCTTCAGAGGTAGGAAATCTGCAAAAATGAATTTAGCCTAATGGTACTTGATGTAGAACAATTTCCAAGACAGCTATCTCAGTAAAAGCAAACATAAACACGACAAACAAATAGATTTTTTCTTTTCTAATTGGAAACTACTTGTCAAAAAAAAACAAAAAAAAAACCACCCTGCATCAACTACATCCAATGTAACAGTAATGGTAGGAACTGTTTAAACATTTGAAGTTTGTTCTGTTGTGATATTGCTCTTCTCATATGTAAATCATTATTCAACTGTATTTATGTATCTTGTTAAAATGACTGTTGATCCTTTGCCAGATTTATGAAATAGAGTACACCTGCATAATAACTTCATATTTTCATTTCAGAGTAGTATAAATCCAGGTCAATATATAAAAATACAAATCCCTTTCTTGCTGCACATTTGTTATAGTGACTTTAAGCAAAGAGAGAAAAAGCTGATGTGCTAGAGGCAGAAAAAGAATAGTTATGGCAAATGTGGCCTCCCTGACAAAGACCCGGTGAGTACCAAGGCTTTTCAGCTGTTGAAACCTGATTACTTTTTTTCACAAAGAAAGGATGAGGTGGAGAAGTGTTGCCAGATCCACAGCCCCTGGAAGACCAAGCCCCCACCCAATCAGAACTGACCACAGCTCAGACTCAGCTAGGTATAAATGGGATTCCACCAGAGAACCAATGAGATCATTCAGAGCAGCACATCTAGAGTCAGGACTCGACTCTTGGACCGGGACTCTGCCCAAGGCAACTTCCTGGGGAATGAGAACCCTCATCTTGCAGGTGAGTGAGTGTGAGCGTTTTGGGTCCTCCTTCCTGGAGGATTGTTCATGGAATTTCAGAATTCTTAAATCAGTTGTGCAGTAATATTCCTGCCTGGAAACCAAAGTCGTGGTTTACTTTGTCAGAGTGCTACGCAATTTTGGTTGGAATCAATCTTCATTTTGAGCGGCTGGTTGTCTATTTGTGGGTGCCTCCAGGACAATAATTAAAATGAAACAAACTTTGGATAGAGTGCCATAATTTGCCATTGCTGATTTTCTGAACTGCAAAGTTCACAAAACAGTTCAGAGGATAGAACGTGGCAGCCACATCAGTGTGCCAGGCAGTAAGGTTTTTTTCCATCAACACGTGTCTTTACTCTACTTTCCAGCCTACGATCACTGTATTCAGTTTAATTTTAATTTCAATTAAGATGTCTATTTTTATTTGATCAAATTTTTAAAGCAAATACTCTTAAAATAACTTGAGAGAATTCAGACACTCTGTTAAAACAAAAACGCATTATTCAAAGCGTACTACGAGACCTACCAGGTGGGCAGCTGCAAGTGAAATTGTTTCCGTTGTGCTTCTGCACCGCATCGGTGCAGGTTGCGTTGTTCTGACAGGGCTGGCTCCGACAAGCATCAAATTCTTCACACAAGGAACCCCGATACTCATCGTCGCAGTCACAGAAAAAAGTTGCCTACAAACAATCAGAGCAGGTGCTTCACAATGACTTTTCAAAGGCTACGTTTTCATTGATTACTCTACTCAACAAAGATATTTTTGTTGTTTTCCTGTTCTTAACAACAGTAGCTGCCATAAATACATCAACTGCACAAAGTTACTCTCTGAACTACTAAACCTGCACCACCAATTCTTCAGCTAAAATTTTCAACGATGTCGGAGAATTTCATCTAGACAAGAAGGCTGGGATCACCTCCATGATGGCTAAATCACTATAATCTTTTTCTTCTCTTCCAGAAATTACATTTATAGACTGGAATAACTGTAGAATAAGTAATGTGCAGATTTACTGCAACAAAGTCCTACTACAAAGACGCCCCTCTATGCAAAGGGCAGGGCTGGAGTCCCAGAGGCTCACTTCAGTGGTACTTCAGCAGTGATGCAACCCTTCTATTTGGTTAAAATAGGTCATCTTCGGAGCATATTTGTTACTTTCTCCAAACCTTGCTGCTTAATAAAAGATCAAGAACATTATACCTGATAAACATCTTAAATACCTATAGCAGGCATGACATTGCCCATTTTTGTTGGTAATAAAATTATTAAGATTAGATTTTTTAAAAAATTGAAGTCACTAAGATTGCCAAGGAAGTCTTAAAAAATGGAAGCAAGGAAAGCTTTCTCATCTCTAGTATATATTTAGATTAAACCTCTTACTTTCTTTGTTCATTAAACACTAGATGGCAATCTCACTCACACTCATACATTTCAAAGCCAGCTCATCAGAGCTAGAACAGCTGTCCATGCACAAGCATTGTAATGCAAAGTACAGAATGTGCATGGATCCAGAAACAAAGAGATGGGGTTAGTATTTTATCTTCTATTTTTCACCTGTGTTTGCTTCATATGAATAAACAGCTGTGACCTAAGCAGAAATGAAAATAATCATTTTCACACAAATAAAAATGGCCTATGTAAATCCCAAATTTCATTCTTCCTTAAAATTTTCCACTGGTAGAGTTTAAACAAGGATTAATACCATACATCTGCAAAACTCAAAAAAAAAAGGGTATGTTATTTGTCTGGAGTGGCAGAAGTCCCTGATAAGTCTACAGTCTAGACACGTTCTGATATTTGCCCAAGTTTCTTGGCTGACTATCATGAATTAGCAATGACAGGTTTCAAACAAGGCTGTAGATCAACAGAAAGGACAGACAGGCAAGCGAAATATAGTCAAAAATTATTAGAATCACATGGCACAGTAACTTACCTTGAAGATAGTTGATACAGGCTACACAGGGAAGCGGCTAACAGTGAAACAGAAAATCACTTCTATTTAAGAACTAAATAATTCATTAAATACGCGGTATTTCCACATTTCTGTTTAGCATTGATGGACAACACTTCAACATAGAGATCGCGTTGGTCCCTAAAGATAACAGTGATCAGCGGCTCGAAGTTTGTTGTCCTCAACATCTCGTATCAGCCGAGTCACGCAGTACCACTATGCATAGACAGGATCGGGACCCAGGAAAGGAGTGCACATAAACGTGCTGCCCGCAGCATCCTTCACAGCTGTTCTCTTACTGATACTAAATTATATTATTGACTTAAAGCATTTGTTATCATTCCTGGAATGGAGTGTTGAGTTTAGACTTAATACAAAATGAAGGCTGCTGCCTGTCTCAATAAGTCACTCGCCTGCTCTGGATGAACAAAGTGGGATACCATACTATAAAAAAGTGTCATTTTTTCTTAAAATGGACATGAATAGACTATGGGGAAAGATATAAGCACTAGATTCTGTACCCTGCTTATAGAGATCGGAGCCTTGATCTCATTTAATGTGTTTCTAGTCCTTGTGTATGCACTGGAAATGAGAACAGACTTATCTACATCTATTCGATGCTAAAGACATTCCTAAGCAAGCGAGCCAAGAAGTCTAAGGTCCCATTAGGGCTGACTATCAGAACAGAGAGGTGTTTCTTAAGTAGGCTTAGGTTCAAAGTTGTGTTACACTAGATCTGAGAGTAAGATGCAAAATAACCCGAACCATTCATCAGAAAGGAAGGGCACGTCTGTCCTGTCCACACAGACACAAACACGGCTCTGCCAGCACTAAAATCTAATTTTGAAGCAATGGAAGGTGATAATTATAATCTAAGTATTAATATATTTAAACAATGCAACAATCAGTTATGGCCTTAATGATACTAATGAAATGGGAAGTTAAGAAAAGCTCAAATAATACTGATATCTAAGAGTATGATATAGGGATCAATTTACCATAAAATGTAGTTAACAAAATGGGTTTTGAAAGTAGAAAAGCAAAGCACTGTAACACTTCAAACTGAAATGCCTAATGACAGATAACAGTTCTGAGATGCAGACAGGTTATTCTGTAGAGAATATTAGATGTCATTATTTTTATTAGGAATGTCATCTTCGCTTTTCCCAAATGACACTATTAATTTTTTTCCGGACTAGATGACGTGTACCAGCATATTTGAGGAAAACTAAGTCAAGAAGAACCTACACAGTGCCATGATGCTAGTATTAAAGCCAGTGTTCAAGAATGCCAAAACAACCTACTATCTATAGACTGTTCATCTGTGTGTTTTACTTGATTATGGTGCAAATCTATCATATAAAAATTTGGACCACAATAAAATAAATTCTTTAAAATAATCTGCTATTATTCAGTCCAATTATCTGTAAGTACCATATTATAAATATAGTTGGAAGACAGCACTTTTTCCCTATTTTAAGTAAACAGAGTAACAACGTGTTCATGAGTCTGAATTTCAGACTAGAGAGACCATAAATTCTCACCTTTTTTCTTATTTTTTTTTTGTAAACTATAGTAAAGAAGCTGTTAAGATGATCTGAACAAAACAAATGTCTACTCTTTCTCTTGCTGAGAAAGACTTTCAGTATTTATTACAACTTAAAGTGAGCTGCTGTCATATTCGACACGGAAATCATTGGTATTCAGTTCACTATGTTATTTCTCAGTGCAGGCAGATGCCAGTTATTCTTTTTTAAACCTCAAAGGTTCTAATTCTAGCAATCAAAATTCATATTTACACAGCTCTTCCATATTTTACACGGTAGAGCTGAAGTTCTGGAACAGAGTAATCTACAAAAGAAATAATTTTATTCTCCACATGGAAGCAAAATTATGGCTTCCACATGCAATGAACAGCCAAAGTTCACTTAAAAATCCTACATGGAACCAGAAATTCACACCAAACAGATCTCTCTCTTCAGGTTAATACCAAGATTTTTCTCTTTCCTTCACAGCTAACGGGCTGGAGGACAACTTATTCTGCTATAAAGCTGAGTATATAAAAGTGAAAGTGGTATTTATATTGTGACGATGCCAAGGCCAGTCCTATCCTTCTGACACATTCCTGCTTCCACTATGGAAGAACAGCAAGCACGGCAGCAAAGCAGGGCTACAAAGCTCAAACAAAAGAAGGAAAAGGCACCGCTGACTGAGCACCACCTCACTTCACAGACCTTTCTTTAAAGTGGTGAATATTACGTTCCTTTCAAAAGCAACGGTAATTGAAAAAGAAATTCTGCCATCAAAAGCTTTCCATTTCATATTCACACTCTATAAAAAGCATCTAGCTGAGTAGAAGCTAAATTATATATTGGAGAGGAATGAGTAAAAACTGGTCAAGACTTTCAGGCTGGACCAGAATTCATCTGTTTACAGTTTTACGCACTCCATAGATAACAATATGCCACTGCACTTATATCACTGCAGATTGTTAGATTCTTAATTACATTTAACTTTCTCATGAAGCAGATGTGTCACTACATTCTTTTACATTAAACTAGATTTGGAGTAAGACAGAAAAACACAAAGACAATCATTAATCTTCTCGGCACTGGAAGCCATGACTGCAGCCAGCAGAACTCTTCGCATGAAAGGCCTAACGCTATGAATAAGCTTTCTTTTAAGAAGTTGCTTTGCATCCTGCAAGACTAGATTGTGCAAACCAGAATGAATTATAGATAAAAACAAATGGCAAATCACAAAGGGCATGTTGTAAAACTAAAGAAAACTAAAGTTTCAGTTCTGCAAAAAGAATTCCAGAAGATGAGTCCTGCGGGAAACCAACCCAGCGGCTGGTACATGTCAAGCGTGTTTTTGGCAGTTGTTTGCTCTGTTCTTAGGGAAATCACCAAGATATTTTAGGATATATCTCACCTAAGATGAGCTAAACAATGGCAAACCCACCCTGCTTAATGAAATATGCACCTTCTATTTTCACTTATGTTGCTTACGTTGGGCCTGAATCAGGTTCCTGGCAACTGCTAGGTGAGAGCATAAAGAAAACGGACAGATCCAAAAAACATCATAGATCAACAGAGAACATGACATATTTATTCTCCCCGGAGCAGGAAGCTGAACCTAAATCACCTGCATTTGGAAACACTGTACCTGAGGTTTTAGATAGTTACCCAGCCCAGGGCTACTTGGCATAGGTTTGACGGCACTCAAGAGGATGACTGGGGACATTTTTCATTTGTTTCAGGTCTAGAAAATTCAGAGCAATTTCTGACAGTGAAAATAGACACATTTTGTAAAGTTAAAATTTTATTTGAAGATAAGAGATATTGACAATTCTGCTAATTCCAGTTCTCTGACTACGACAAATTGATAAATAACTCTTCAGAAACGGACTCCAACATGACCCACAGGGGTTTTAGTCAGCTATAGCTTAGTGCCTGTTACATCAAAAACAACCCCTTAATAAATTTTCTTGTTATTCCTCTTAGGTTCAAAGAAGAATAGGTGGAAAGACAGGAGCAATTCAAATTTTTACTATTAATTTTGCAGGGAAAGAAACAAAATACATCTATCACAGGTGGAGGTGAGAAGGACTGTCATTTATCACTAACATTTCCGGTTGTAACATATAAAACTTTTGGGATTCAGGTTCTGCTGACCCTTTTTTGAATGACATAATAGCTCCTTTTCTGGCCATGAAGTCTTTGTTTTTAAAGATTATTCTATTTTACTTGTCATTTCCCAAAATGTTATAAAACATAGATAATTATTAAAGGCTATATATACATTTTCCTTAATATAGAAAGCACTAAGACTTCTGCATAGATACAGGAAGAAATTTATTTTTCTTTTGTGACATACGATATGCAATAAGAGAAAGAAATTAGATTCATAAAAATGGTAAAACAACATTAACAAATAAAAAATAAGACTATTTATCAAAGGCTTTAACTCTCAACCTGACAAAAAATGGAAAAAGATTACATTTTTACAAGCTATTATATATAGTAAATCCGAACACATTATATACATAAATCAAAATCAAGATGCTGAATTTATAAAATAAAAATGTTAAATATAATGAAGTAGAAAAACTAAACTGGACTATGAAATAGGACACTGCATCAGAATGAATAATTTATGTGAACACCAGCCAGCTGGTATGGTAGAGTAGCACTGACTTCTGAACACATCTAGCAATAACTGTGTTCACACACTACCTCAAGCATTTTAAAATTTCATTTTTGAGAAATAAAGTAGATGCTTAATTCTTCCAGATGTTAGCACTGCCATGCACATATAGATTACTGTAGCCATTTAATTACTGTTGTTACAATTCAAAACGTCATTTTTCTATCAAACATGCTTATTGAGAATTTAAATGGGAAAATGGTAGCAGATGAACTATCAGTGAATTCCCTAAATATGCCAGATTTTCTGTACTTACAGTAGGCTTACAGATGTTAATATTTACTCAACAGTTACTATATGTCCCAAATGAATATTAATAAAACCAAATATCAACTGCATATATTTCTGCTGTAAATTACTTGTAAACCATGAAATAAAATGCACACATAGAGAAGGCAGCAGAGGATACAGGGTCTGGCTTCCGGAAGCCAGCCTGGTTTTGTGCAAGCAGTACACAGACTGCAGTTTAACATATTTGGTTCATATTTTCTCACATTGCCTGATGACAAAAACAATTGACAGTGGCCAGCGGAGCCACTGTCACCCTTGTAATCACTCGCTGCAGTGTCATGCGAAAGGGAAAGAAAGCCCAACAGGAGAACTTCCAACCACCACCAAATTACTCCATTCTGTTTCTTCTCACAATTATCCTCAGACAACTCTAACGCGCTGGTCCGTGACTTCTGAGCGAGCGATTACTCAGCCGTGGAGAGAGAAGTACTAGATAACATCAGAACTAAGCTCAAAAGAAGGCTGAAGACGTGGGACACCGCTCTGGAGACTGGGAATCCCTCATCCCCACCACATGCTCCTCACCTCACAAAGCAGTGTGCAAGATGCAGCACATGCTGCCTTGTGCCTAATCTGAAAAATAGTTTCTATTGCCAGGGCAGGGTATGAATCTTTGCATCTCATATCAGTCATGTATTATTTTTTTTTAGCAAATTTAGCTTGATTTTTAGCAAATACACACATAGTTATTCTTTAGTACCTTCTGTGAGCTTTTGAAGCCTAATACACAGCAGCAAGGCATACACGCGTACGATTCACCCTGCACTCGTATCATGGAGGCATTTCCACATTACAGAAAGGTCTTGATGAATTCAACTTACCTCATCCGGTTTGGTGATACATTTTCCTTTCCCGGAACACTGGGAGTCATCCAAATGGCTTCCAATAGGCATGCAGGTACTGACTTTCACTGTCACAGTCAAGCGTAGAGCCACAATGCACTTAGTAACTGAATCGTTCAAAAAACCTTAAAAAAAGATATTATGAGAAAACACACAAGTACATATTAATGCTCTACCACTAGACAAGCAAATAAAACTGAATTAAAAGAAACCATCAATTAAGAACATCACTGCTCATATTTCCAACACATCTACCTAATTTTAATGCACATAAATACATATTAGAATATAGTTTGGAAACAAACACTCTTTATATTGATTAACAAAAGGAAGGCAGGCTGGTAAAACAGATCGACCTCAAGCTCTAATACGCTAGCATTTTTTAGGTCTTGAATGATCACCTGCTTTTGCCTGATATCTCTTTGATAAGTTAAAAATCTGTTCCCTTAAGTTTTTTAATGACAAGGAATATTAATATCAAATCTAACATTAATATCAAATATAGTGGAGACAAATGTTTCAATTAATTTCTAAAAGTTACTTCAGAGCCAAAAAGCACACAAATAATAAACTGCATTACATCAGGAACAGATGGACAATCCCTTTGGCTGTGTTTTTTATCATGTTTGTAAGAACATGCAAACACAGTTTGACAGCATTTCTTTGTATATTTGTAATACAACTATTACTGAATGTCTGACCTCATCACTCTATAACGTGATACACCTGGAACAGAGAAACAAAACGTAAAATGGAGACATTTGACGAGGAAGAGGGAAATTCATTAATCTCTGGCTAACATCTGTAACTGTGTGGAATCAAAGTAATAATAGTTGGTTAGAAGCTATTAAAACACACTGGAGCATAACAATATCCCTGGCACTCATATTTCTAACAGATATATCTGGAAAATCAAATAAAAGACAGCAGGAAAGACAAAATTAGGTACCTACCCAGCCCATGACACACTATTAAGTCAGAGTTCGTGTTAAAATACATATAACCCTGCTCCTGTACTTCACTTGCGCCACAGCGATAACACTCCCTCATTTCAGCCCTTCCAGGTGTGGCATCAGTTTGCTGTTTTATTCTGGGAGCTTGTGGCACAAAAAAATGTACAGTATCATAAAAAGTGTGGGTTTGGTATACTACATACACTGTGTGCAGAACATATGCATGAAAAACATCAAAAATCCTTCCATAAATGGTCAAACTTCAATTTGACTTCACTATCCTTAATGTAGGCAGACTCCTGAGGGTCTAAGACTGTTTGTACTATGAGTAGGGAAAGTTACAGACACAGAATCATTGCTGGACTATATTTTTCTTTAGAAATTAAGAAAGAGAATGTAAGTAAAACTGGATCTTTTTTAAAAAAAATAATCTCAATATCCTTAATTTTTTAAAAAGTGACAGTAAATAGATACAGGAATTGTATGACAATATTTCTTTTTAATATTTTCTGCTTTATATTTGAGAATCCATTTAAGCCTAAACCTCAAACGAACCTCAAAGACATAGCCTAGCTTCTTCCATTATAGACTGGAGATAGCACAACTATCAAGTGGAAAAAAAAAAACCACCCAGTACAAGATAACAGTAATAAACCAAAGTTTCATGAATCACTCTGAACTTCCGATGAATATTCTTTCCAGAACAGCTGTTAAATATTATTTACATTCTACAGATGAAAGTGTCGAGCATGAGTAATTCTACAAATTCCATAGAAAATAAGATGGCCTTCCATTCTTTGTTCTTCATTTTTACATTTCACTTTTTGAAGGGCTGTATCCTTTGAACAATCAGTTGTCTATACTAGAAACAATAATCCCTAAACCATATCTTCAAAGTAGGAAAATCTCATGTCCAGTACAGATGTCATCGGCTTGAGTACAGCATATACAAGTTAGCTGAATATTCTAAAAGATTAATTAAAAAAAACTGTATCGAGTATAGTTCCAACTGTCTAATGGTCTGTTTTGGCTAGTGAAGATTATTGTAATCTGCTGACCTCTTCAAAGCAAGCCAATTTATTGTAGCCTTAAAACACACTCCATTTTCACCCATCTGTTCAAAGATGCAGCCAGAATTATTTCCCTTAACAATTGAATGGGATTGTCACTGGCAGTCATACAATTAAATGTGAATGCTTAGAAAAATATGGCATTTAGGAAATGTCTTTGGGTTCACATTTGCTTGTCTGAAGCAGATTGTTACATATTCTTCAGGACAGCTCCCTAAAGGAATATTAAATCAACCTTCTTTGTACTTTAGACTTGTTACTATTCTGGTATCTAAAGCCCTTAGGCTGAAAAAAATCATTATCCTCACTGGAATGCCACATATTTTCCTGTAATTTCTAATAATCACACCTCATTTACCAAGACTGGAAAAATAAAAACATGTCTACTTATTTTTACTCTATACGAGTTGCACGCAATTTTCAGAGGTCTCTAGGTTTTAAAGCTAGAAACAGCTTGTCTGATCATCTAAATATGACTCTGCTCAACTCAGGTCAGAGCACTTCAATTACTTTCTTCTCCAATTCCTGTAACAGCAATGGAACTACAGTGAGTTTTAAGTTCTATTTTTAACTTCTAGGTAGAAGAATAATTTCAGAAGCATGTTTACAGCTCCCTTCACCTGAGGTCTGGAGAAAAATATTACAGTTGTTCATACCAAAAGGAAATTTTGTTCGGTTTAACCTTGCAGGTGTTCTAAAGCTAGGAAAACCACAATGGCATCGCAACGTTTTAAGCTGAAGAATTTAGGGTTCAGCTATTTATGGTAATATTATGGGCTCCTCAGTTTAAGAAAGATGTTGAGATGCTGGAGTGCGTCCAGAGGAGAGCGACGAGGATGGGGAAGGGGCTGGAGCACAAGCCCTGTGAGCAGTGACTGAGGGAGCTGGGGTTGTTCAGCCTGGAGAAGAGGAGGCTCAGGGGAGACCTTATTGCTCTCTACAACTGCCTGAAAGGAGGTTGTAGTCAGGCAGGGGGTGGTGTCTTCTCTCAGGTGACCGGTGACAGAACAAGAGGACACGGTCTCAAGCTTCGCCAGGGGAGGTTTAGGCTTGACATTAGGAAGAAGTTCTTTACTGAGAGGGTGATTGGCCATCGGAATGCGCTGCCCGGGGAGGTGGTGCAGTCACTGTCCCTGGAGGTGTTTAAGGAGAGATTGGATGAGGCTCTTAGTGCCATGATGTAGTTGACAAGTAGGGGTAGGTGTAGGTGTTGGGTCACAGGTTGGACTCGATGATCTCAAAGGTCTTTTCCAACCTTATGATACCGTGATACTGTGTGTGGAAAGAATTTTTTAAAACTAATAAATCATATTAGGATGTGAATAGTCATTGCTGAGGAGGCATTTTCAAGCTCTGTGGATACATGGTTGATAGTCTGAGAAACTTCTCCGTGATTTTATTTGCAGTACGCATGGTAAAAACGCACCACAGCTCATTCTGTCCTGATAGCTTCACCTACTCACGTGTAGGAGCACAAAGCACACATGCTCCTGTTTCTCTCACATCAAGAAAGTTAAGACCAAAAAAATAAGGAATACAGTCAGAATAAAAGACGACAAGTGTCATAATTGTGTCCAGGTGCTTTCAGCAAGATCATACAATGCCATTCAGATTATCAGTACTCAAATATTAATTGATTGATTACAGATTTTCTAGACTACAAAAACTGATTTGGTGTCCTCACAAGCTCCATTACTGAACAATAGCATCCTCCTACGCACAGCAGAGTGAGATCAGCAAGCTGGTCCATACTGGATTGCCAAAATGAGGAAGACTGAAGCTAACCGGCCACCAACTCAGAACTTCTATTTCATATCATGCTAATGGAAGACATAACACTCAACTACAAATGGTAACTAATTCTTGGGTGCTACTACACACACAAACACTTGCCTGTTGTAATTGCCTCAACTGTGTTTCTCTGTATTCCAATCTCTATAGATTCACCCATGGTTGAAACAGTAGACGATCATTTTACAGCAGAAATACAGTAATGGTTCCCTACATTAAAGCTCCAGTCCACAGAAATATAGGTCTTTGAGTCCACCTAAAGGCTTCTTGGATAAGAGAGAATCATTGCCGAGTTTGGGCACTCACAATGAAGCATCAGTCCCCAGTTTTTTAACTTATTTTTAGCCTGGTTTCCCAAGGAAATGAGACAGCAGTGGGATGTCTATCAGTTTCCATCTGTTCTCTTTTTCTCTCTCAACACTTTCCCACACCAAAAGCTTTTGGGGTCAGTAGCCAACTCGAACATTTCACAAAGCAGTGGAGTTCTCAAAGACATCGAGTGCCTACAGCCTCCCTGCAGAGTACACAGCCCTGGCACCAGTATGTCAAAATGGGCTGAAAAACAAAACAGGGCCCCAGATAAAGTGATGTCATTTCTCCACCCCGCTCCCCGTCTCAGTATAGTCCGTTCTTCATTATTTGGAAAACGGGAAACTGGGATACAAATAGAAGAAAACCAGATATATCACTTCTTCAGGAGCAAAAGCAGTGGTATTGGGTACGCCTGCACCACATCTTCGGTCCATGTCATGTAGGAACATAATGAACCTACAGTACTTCCCAACCTGATTTCAGTTTCCAGAAACGGTATGACTGCTATCAGTGCATATTGAACTATAGTTTGTAAGCCTTAGTGGCCTAGGATAGAAGCTACTTAAGTGTGCCTGCTGGTTCACCCACTGACAGAGGAAAGTTATAGAATTAACCCAAAGGGTAAAACATCCAAGAGGAATCTTCTGGTTTACTCCATCTCTTGCATCACAGGATGCTAACCAGGAGTAGTCAATATGCTCAGCCTTTTCTTTTGTGCCCACTGAACTTTGCAGACATAAGAATAATTTAAAGAAAGGAAGGAAGCTAGGAAAAAAGAGAAAATAACTAGATTTTGACTGCAGTACTTACTACAAAAAGGACAAAGGGTGACTTGAATTCTAGTTTGTTCTCCTAAAACTGTTTATGTCTGTATTTTCTCCAAAGGTAATTTCATGTCAATAGGTCTCACACTGTCCATGTATCATATTCTTGAATGTTATACCGTATGAAGACCACCATAGGGGTCTATACTAATCACAACCACGTACAAGTGCTTTTTTTTAATCTAAGCATAAAGCAGTAAATTCAGTTTGACTGTACAAACCAATTTACCTCTCTTATGGCACCATATATCACAATCTCAAATAGTGGTTATTCATTCTGCAGATCTAAGAAAGCTTAATCAATCTTTCCACTCATCCATGTAAGTCACGTTCAATTAATTTTACAGATCTAAAAAATGAGGAAGCATACCAAGATGATGCACTTGATTGTGAAAAATTACCTTTACATGTTGAAATAGTGGAGGCACGCTTGTGATTTGCAAATACACAACCATTTACCACCTTTTCCATGACCCTAATGGTCAGGATCATTAAGGCGTATCCATACCCTCAGGGCCTGACACTAATACTGTTCTACAGAGTTTGAAAATATGGGTCAGGAATCCTTGCCTAGGAATTTGCCTTAGGATGATTATACTCGGTGAGCAGAACAGAAGTGAGAAACAGGTAGTCAATGACATTTACAATCTTTGATGCAGTACTTCTATGCCATCAGTACCACAGGACACTTGTACCGAACATCTGAGATCACTCCCTAATGATACTGCTAGGCAACGGAGCATCTGGGGATACAAAAATACAGCTGCAATAACAAAACAGCTCTCTTGCCCACAAATAGCACTATTTAAGAGGTACAACTCTCCCAAATTCTATATAGATCAGCATGCTTAGTGTGCTTTGTCATAGAAACCTTGGTCAGATACTGCTTTTGAAAGTATATATAGATTTTAGTGAGAATCAGTTCAAGAACTGGTTTTTAATACTTTATTCTTCAAAAATTCACACAAAACAGCAATTTAAAAATTGTGTTGCTGATGATTATAAGTGACTGTAAAACTCCTCATTGCATTCATTTTCTTCTCCAAATTGATATCATAGTCACACTCAGTTTAAAAATAGATATGTTTTCTTCCTTCGCTACCAACACTGAAATCTCATCCTGGGCTCTGAATATCAAACATACATTTTCTCTTAGACGTAATTATCATTACAGTGATAAAGATAAATGTGATGCTGGTCAAGTCACACCCTCAGTAACATTTCTGCAAGGCTATCAGAGGCAGACTGACAATTGCAGTGCTACACAGGTGTCACAGAAAGCAAGATTTGGGTGTCAGAAAATTATTACCGAAACCTCGGGAAGAAATAGCAGACAGTTTGTCTTTCAAGCTGAAGCTCAGTTTTGCAGGACTGACAGTAAAAATAAGTTTATGAATTGAGCAAACCAGTTGGATTCACTTCGGGCAGAAAAAATCTCCAAACACACGTTCCATTACATTTCCTCTGTAACAAATTACAGTTTCTGAACTTCACTGTTACCAAATGATTACCCAACTTAATAGCTTGACTGGTCCAAAACCCATGATAAAACTATGAAACAGCGAGCTAGCAAGAGTACACTTACACTTGTGAACCCACTTGCATACAGCTTATTAAGGAAAAGTGACAGTAGCTTAGAATATGACCTTCTGTCATGGCTTCAAGGACCCTGCTTACTGTCCAAAATAATGGTGAAAGTCCACTGAAGGTTGACGAGGCTAATCTGCAGACAGCTTTTCTGTATCACAATTGCCCTGTTATCACAGTATCACGGCATTACAAGGTTGGAAAAGACCTTTGAGATCATCAAGTCCAACCTATGACCCAACACCAACTCATCATCTAAACCCTGGCACTAAGTGCCTCATCCAAACTCCTCTTAAACCCCTCCAGGGATGGTGACTCCACCACCTCCGCGGGCAGCGCATTCCCATGGCCAATCACCCTTTCAGTGAAGAATTTTTTCCTAATGTCAAGCCTAAACCTCCCCTGACAAAGCTTGAGCCCATGTCCTCATTTATCAGCATCTCCACAACACTGACAAGCTGGCAGTAAACTATTTTGTGCCCACCAGAATCTCTGGTCCCACACTTGGCAAAAGCAGTTAAGTGGTGGAGGAACACAAATGACACAGCTTGAGACTGCGACAAGGGGAGCTGCACTAGAATGGACAACAAGGTTAGCTATGATTTATCTAGAGACTGGTTCGACTTAAAGACTCCTGACTGGCTATCCTACTTTCAAATACACTATATGGTGTGTTACACTACTACCTGAAGATCTCAAAGCATTTTACAAGCGTTATTAAAAGGTGCCACACATTTTCCTTTAAATTAGTATCCAGACCTTACAGATAAGGTTAAGCAGTCTGTCCAAGGTCTCACAGGGCAAACAACCATGAGATCAACTCAACATAACTATTTTGACTCTGAATTGGTTTACAGAAGTCATATTCAAAGACAGAAAAATCTTAAAAATTAATAAAAAAAACCAAAATGTAATTATCCAAGCGTTACAATTTGAGCAGATGAACCCCTAGAATAGACTAGAAAAGTAATTTCCTACTGTTGCTTGCTACAAGTAGCAGTGAATGAAAATTAATTTTGAATAATTTCCTGATTAATTACAGATGACTCTAAAGAGTAAAAATTATTTAGACGCCAGCTGAAAACCTAATACAATGTATAATAAAAGTAAATAGACTAATATTTATATCTACTTATGTGAGATGAGGTACATGTAAGTTTATCATGAAGGGCAGGGCAGGATATTGATTTTTATCACATCTTATACAGCCTAAGAGCATTCTTCAGGATGGTTTGGGTATAGGAGTCCATGGGACCTGATGAGATTCATGCCAGAGTCCTGAGGGAATTCGCTGATGCGGTTGCCAGGCCCCTCTCTATGATATTTGAAAAGCCATGGTAGTCAGGGAAGTCCCTGGTGATTGGAAGAAGGGGAACACTGTGTCCATTTTTAAAAAGGGTAGGAAGGATGACTCTGGGAACCACCAACCTGTCAGCCTCACCTCTGTGCCTGGGAAGATCTTTTCCGTAGCTATGCTAAAGGACATGGAGGACAAGGGATGTGATTTGAGACAGCCAGCATGGCTTCACCAAGAGCAAGTCCTACCTGACCAACCTGGTGGCTTTCTATGATGGAGTGACCGCACTAGCGGACACAGGAAAAGCCATGGATGTAATCTTTCTAGATTTTTGTAAAACCTTTGACGTGGTCTCCCACAACATCCTTCTCTCTAAATCAGAGAGATAAGGATTTGATGGGTGGATAAGGAATTGGTTGGATGGTCGCATTCAGAGAGTAGTGGTCAAAGGCTTGATGGACACTCGTGACAAGCAGTGTCCCTCAGGGGTCCATACTGGGACCAGTGATGTTTAATGTTTCCATTAATGATACAGACAGCGAGAACAAAGGCACCCTCAGCAAGTCTTCAGATAGCACCAAGCTGAGTGGGGCAGGTGTCACACCAGAAGGACGGGATGGCATCCAGAGGGACCTGGACAAGCTGGAGAAGTGGCCATGTGGGAACCTCATGAGGTTCAGCAAGGCCAAGTGCAAGGTCCTACACCTGGGTCAAGGCAATCTGCGGTTTCACTGCAGGATGGGGGAAGATGTGATGGAGAGCAGCCCTGTGGAGAGGGACTTGGGGTGCTGAGTGATGAGAAGTTCAACACGAGTCGGCAATGGGTGCTCACAGTCCAGAAGCCAGCGGTGTCCTGGGCTGCATCAAAAGCAGCGAGGCCAGCAGGGCAAGGGAGGGGATTCTGTCCCTCTGCTCTGGTCAAACCCCACCTGGAGTCCTGTGCCAGTTCTGGAATCCCCAATGTAAGAAGAATATGGAACTGTTGGAACGGGTCCAGAGGAGGCCACGGAGATGCTGTGAGGGCTGGAGCCCCTCTGCTGTAAGCACAGGCTGGGAGAGTTGGGGTTGTTCAGCCTGGAGAGGAGAAGGCCCCGGGGGGACCTGAGAGCAGCTCCCAGTACTGAAAGGGCTCCAGGAAAGCTGGGGAGGGGCTTTGCACAAGGGCCTGGAGTGACAGGATGAGGGGGAACGGCTTTAAACTGGAAGGGGGAAGGTTTAGATTGGACATTGGGAAGAAATTCTTCCTGATGAGGGTGGGGAGGCCCCGGCCCAGGTTGCCCAGGGAAGTGGAGGCTGCCCCATCCCTGGAGGTGCCCAAGGCCAGGTTGGATGGGGCTTGGAGCCCCCTGATCCAGTGGGAGGTGTCCCTGCCCGTGGCAGGGGGTGGAACTGGATGGGCTTTGAGGTCCCTTCCAACCTACACCATTTTATGACTCTATGATTTCATCTGAATGCCTCACTTTTGGCCTTATAAGCCCACCTTTTTTAAAAGTCACTGAAATCAACACTTCATTGAACTTCTTCCCACCGTTCGCACTTCTGATGTTGCTATTGTTTATCAAATGGCCATTTTCTGCAAGGTTAGCTCTTACAGGCAGAACCCCAGACAAACGTTCACAGCCAAGTACAGTACTCAATGCTGCCTACAGCAGGGCCCTTCCAGGGAAATCACACACATAAAAATGAAAATCCCATTAACCAAAGCAGTTGTCACCAAATTCCCCCAACAGCACCGTTGACCTGCACAAAAGTAACTAAATAGTCACGTACACACACGTTTCTGCCCATCGGTTGAGGAGCAGAACTGTGTGAACACCCGAACTGCAGCAAGCGCAAGGCAATGTGATTTAATTTAGTCCAGAGTGGAAGCGAGTTAAGTCGAATGACTGCACACACGCCACAGGCTAGGAGCTCACACACGCTCAGCTCACACATGGCAACTTGTTAAACCTAGAGTAACTTGGTTATGGGGCTTTCAGTGAGTTCAATTCACACATCACCTATTATGAAATAAAACTTTCATTTCTGCTTAAGTAAAGCCATTTTCAACATGCAAACTACTTTTTTTCGATGGAAATATGTGTGTGTTTTAAATACGTGTAACAACACAACATCCAAACGGCAGCTGCGACTTGCTACCTAATCTATAGCCAAACAAAAAGAACTAGAAAATCAGACTGGCTTGTTTCAAAATATCTCTCTAGAATATTTTTAATAAGGTATTTTGTACACTAAATGTCATTTTGCCTACTCAGTGCACCCACAGTCATATTAGTGGTGACCACTTGTTAATGTGTGATGAGATGTTGCAAGGAGATTCACTAAATAACCCCAAAATCATCAGAAGAGCAAATAATGTAAAAAGGAAGATGTGCTACCGGGGCACAGATATTAAATGAAATACTTTGTTGCATTAGCAAAGCAGGACAGCATTTTCAATAGGAAAATATTATCCTTTCTGTACAGATATACATACGGTTCACACACTTTTTCAAATGCACCAGATCTCTTTTGCTTGAGAAGCCAAGCAATAATATTCCTTTTTAAGAAAAACTTCAAAAAGTAATGTGGAATTCAAGCAAGCTGCCTTAGAGGTGCTGGCATTCGAATAGCATCAGTATCTCGCTATCAAGATGATGTATCAGTCACTTTCAAGTGAGTTTGTACACCTGCTAATTTTATTTAAGGAAATATTTTTGAAATACTTCATAATTATTGTTGAAACCAGTTAGGTAAATTGTATTGATCTCCATACGCCTGAAAGCACAGACAACGCTTCACTAGTGGAGCAATCATTGCATTCTTTTTTAATGCTGTTGGGAAAAAGGAAGGAAATATGTTGCATGCACAGAGTCAGCACTGCCAACTAACTCCATGTTCCACTTTATGCTGAACCCCCCAAAATAAACACATCTTAAAAATGAAGCAATAATCATACAATATGCAATTTTATTACCCAGCTTCCAAATTCATACAACAACAACAAAAATAAGCTATGGTGGTTTTGATTACTAGAAGAATTGGTCTGTTAAACTTAATTTGCTAGGTGTATACCATTATAGGTATACCTATACCAGTTTACCAAGTAGACTGGAAACGGTGTGAAATTACACCTGACTGTCTCACATCCACAGGTGTGTCTTTTGAGTCATGAAGCACAGAATTGCTGCCTTAGTGAGCAGGTATATTAATTTAGCATTACAGTAAATGAACTGACTTGCAAAGAAACAGACAGTATGCAGTCACTGTAAAACTTCTCAAATGTGAGTAACAAAAAAATAAAGATTGTAATATTTTATTATGTGTTGGGTTTGTTGTTTTCACTATTTTGAGTGCATTTTCAGAATAAATGGCCTAGTTTTCAAGCACAGTGTGATTACGTGTTCAGATAAGAAAGATGCAGGCAACAAATGATAGAAGATATTTGATAGACTTGACATACATGCTGAAAATATTCTTCAAAGTCCTTCAGCAAGGTCTTTATTTTCTAAAGGGAAATGTTAACCCAGTATTTTCTCAAGAGCAATATCATTCATTCTAGTAGGTTCAATAAGTCCAAGTGCCGGGTTCTACACTTCGAACACAACCCCATGCAGAGCTACAGGCTGGGGACAGAGTGGCTGGAGAGCAGTCAGGCGGAAAGGGACTCAGGAGTGCTGGTGGACAGGAGACTCAACATGAGCCAGCAGTGCGCTCAAGTGGCAAAGAAGGCCAACGGCATCCTGGCCTGCATTAGGAATAGTGTGGCCAGCAGGACTAGGGAGGTCATCATCCCCTTATACCCGGGCACTGGTCAGGCCACACCTCGAGTGCTGTGTCCAGTTCTGGGCCCTCAGTCTGAGAAAGATGTTGAGATGCTGGAGTGCATCCAGAGGAGAGCGACAAGGATGGGGAAGGGGCTGGAGCACAAGCCCTGTGAGGAGCGACTGAGGGAGCTGGGGTTGTTCAGCCTGGAGAAGAGGAGGCTCAGGGGAGACCTTATTGCTCTCTCCAACTCCCTGAAAGGAACAAGAACAAGAGGACACGGTCTCAAGCTTCGCCAGGGGAGGTTTAGGCTTGACATTAGGAAGAAGTTCTTTACTGAGAGGGTGATTGGCCATTGGAATGTGCTGCCTGGGGAGGTGGTGCAGTCACCATCCCTGGAGGTGTTTAAGGAGAGATTGGATGAGGCTCTTAGTGCCATGGTGTAGTTAACAAGTACGAGTAGGTGTAGGTGTTGAGTCATAGGTTGGACTCGATGATCTCACAGGTCTTTTCCAACCTTATGATACTGTGATACTGTAAATCTTATGCACTTGCAACAAACTTAGATGGAAAACCATACGCATGTTCCTGTACATGTTCCCAAATCCAGTCTATTATTCTCTAAGAGAGAAGTGCCCAACGTTGGGTGAACTGGATTCCCCTTAAAACACAAAACACTTTGAACTCACCATGGAGATTGTTAGCTGTAACCTCACACCATTCATGGAACTTCCATCTGAAAGATTCATGTACAAACTGAGAGTGCATCAGGGTACTCTTATCTCATTTATTCAGACTTGTAAAATGCATTTCATCCAATTTCAGTTTTTCAAGATATATTGCAATGAAGAAAAGGTGTGTGACTGTTCTACTTGGAAATTTTTTTTCAAAGGTCAAAAAAAAATTCATTGTACAGACTTTGTCAATTAAGAGAAGAATCCTTTAAAAAACTATTTGAATAAACAGGAAAAGATTGGGAGAAGGCGAGGAAAAATATGTAAATTAAATACATTGACTAGCATGGTCCACAGCCTTACTGTGTTATTCTAGGCTTACAGCATGCTACAGTACCTTGAGGTCTTGTGACGGTTCTAGCTTAAATATCAACAATAAAAGAGCATGCTACATTACTGCCTTTTATATAAAATCATCCACTTTAATCTATTGTGCCTTAGATTCAGTTTGTCTTGTATATCAAGAAACATGGAAAGTTCTCTATAAGAAAATCCTTATTCATCTGACTTCATTGAAAACTAAACTCTTGAAAACTAGAAATTTAAGTAAGGTGTGTTTGATTCACAAATCATTCCCACAGATCTGGAGCAAATCTGAAAGATTCAGTTATTTTTATATAAACCTTAACTGAATTATGGTTTTCAGTTGAGTTCAGATAAAATTCAGCACTTTTCAAACCAAACGACTGAGTTCCTTTTTAAGATTTACACCCAGGACTCACACTTTATTGGACAAGAACTGATGATGTAAAGTAAGCAGAATATTTCCACACAACTGAAAGAAAATCCAGAGGCTATTTTGTTCTCTTTTCTTACAATAAATGTCGATAGTTCACAAACAGTTTTAGATCAACAACTTCATGCTTCAGTTTCCCTATTCCTTTAGTATTTCACCAGTGTTTTAATGAAAAATTATTCTGGGAAAAGCTGTAACTAAATTAAGGCCACATAAAATAATTTACTTTAGAAAACAGTTGAATTATCTCATTATTTGATTATATCATAGTATAGAATTGCAATGTCTCAGGATTAAAAGATATGCAGAAAGAGTGTTCCGATATGCAGAAAGAGTGTTCCATATTCATTTTCTATTAAAAGCACCACAAGAAATCCATCCATTTGCTAAAATAAATAGGATTTCTAAAAATCCAAATGCACTATATTTGCAGTCATCTTTACTAAGCACTCAGATGCTCTTATTTATGAATGTGTATTATTGGACTCTCCTCCCTGCTCCATGCACATGCATCTCTGATTCACAATCTTTACATAAATCACACTACAAACAACTGGGAAATCTTTACATAAATCACACTACAAACAACTGGGAAATTCTATAAAGACTTTCAGTATTACAAAATTAAGAAGGAAGACCAAAGCAAGTATCGAAAAAACAGGTAAGAGGTCTCAGAAAACTTGCAATGCATGAAATAAGCAAGATTATCGGTACAATTTTTATAATCTAAATCTACATTCAACAGGAAAAGGCCTATTTTCACCTCACTTTACTTAGCACACAGCGAACAATTAGAAGTAAATATCCCAGTGACTGACAGCCATCTACAGAGAGACAAGCAGGACAAGACAAACTCTGACAGAGTACAACAATATTTGTTTTCATTACCTAAATCAACAGCCTGTGCTGTAGGGAACGTACAGTCCAGTGGAGCCTACACAGAGCAACTTGGGCCCTCTTTTGGGAGCTTACAGACCAAGCTACGACTTAAGGTACTTCCATGAGTGCATAGAAATTACAAATTATCCCGTTTTCAGCAAGTTTTTAATCCCTTTTATCATGTGCTAACTACCACAAGGCAAATGCCAAAATTTATTCCTGAGGAAGACACATGCAAAACTGGATTAAAAGAAAAAAAAACAGCTAAAATTAAGTATCTTTAGAGGAAGTAAATAATAAAGAAAATATAAGGAACTGGAAAATTATTTGAAAATAATAAACATCACTAAAAGAAACCACTGCTGATGGTAATTAAGCGATTATACTAACCTTCAAGCAACATCTTTGCTGTGACAGCTCAAAAAAGGAAAGAACGTGATGCTACTGCCTTCATGTTTCTGTATTAGCCAAACACTTAGAATTTGGCCCAATGTTTCTGCATCAGAATGCTTTTAATTTTACATTTATTAGCATGATAAGTTGCCGAATAACAATTTGTGGCAGCTTACGCTTCATTATAAGATATACAGCTTTTCAAGATTGCAATAAATGCTGTTGTTACAATGACTTTGGTTTCATGGCACTGTTATAATAAACCATCTGCCCAGAAAGCTCAATTTAATTAAGTCTATGGTGCCTGTGCATAAATACTGTATTAAATCAGCATTATTTCCCATACACATAAAAATAATGTATCAGCCTATTTTCATTACACCCCTTCCTCAAAGATGCTTCATGTTTAATTGCCCAATGAAACATATAGTATATTTCTAAGGTTTCATATTCACAGAGACAAAGCTAGAAGTGCAAAATTAGAGCAAATAAACATTGTTAGAAGATCAGATAGCCTATTTTAATGTATTTCTTTGAGTTTACTGTGTACAGGTTACAGCTTCTTTACAAACTATCGCATGATACAATATGTGACAAAGAAATACATGAAACATTCAGAGCTATTTACTGTAGCATTTGCTAAAAGCTTTGCAGTTGATTAAAATAAAACATAAAATACCTTTGCATCATCGAAAGGTATCAGGCAAAAATCAGCAGCTAGATTTTAAACTGACCAGTGTCATCTGTGTAAGAATTCAGTGTGCCTCTGGTCTGCTTTGAATGAATTAATGTTGAAAACATGGTCACAATATCACACCTGGAACTTGCGGCAGAATTTAAGTTAATGGAATTACCTCTCTGTTCCTCTGAATGTTGGGTAAACCGTCAGCTGTCACCTAGAGGTAATAAAAGTCAGCAGATTACTCACCAATAAAGTAGTTGTTTCCCAACGCAAGCACTTCATCAGAAAGAACAAGTCCACCCAACGCCTGGAGAAGAGTGACACTTCTGCCATCAATAAGTGAACACTGTTTAAATCCAGTGGTTGTCACCTTCCATAGCAGGATGAGAGAAGCCGTAGCGTCTTGCCTTATTCTAAGAGAAGAAATCACAAGAATACACTGAGAGAAACTGTGCTGTTCGGAAGCACGTCACTGCACAACAAAAGCTCATCAACAAAGAGAGAAAAGTTAAACACAGCAAGTACGGAATCAGGTCAAGGCCCGAAGGGTTTTAGCACGTCCACAAAAATAAAAAATGCCTAAATAGTAAGATTTGCGTAATAGTAAATGTGATAGATTTAGTCACACCAGGTCTCTGTTTCTAATAGCCAACACGCACTATCTTAGTGCCCATGAAGAGTTTTTCATAAGCACTACTCAGTTATGAAGCATCCTTATATTTATGCCTTTCTGAACAGTACTCTGTTCTACATCTACGCTGCCAGCTCAAGCACATCCAGCCCTCTTGTTTACTGAAGAACGTTCAATGTTTGTTCAATACGTGGAGATGGATGCTAGTAGAAATCCTCATTTGTTTAACACACCAGATCGAAGGCTCAGAACCGTTTATTCTTGTAAATCAAATGAGTCTCTTGTAAATCAAATGAGTCACTTGATGCTCCCAAAGTCACCGAGACCACAGTGCCTTCTTGAACACTGCCATATCAGATTTAGAAATACCTACAGCCTCAAATATACCGTGAGCGCCACCAGGGAGCACTGTATTTATGTCAGTGTTTCTTTCCTCTCAGGATAATTATTACCCTACTCACTTCCATAAAGAAAAAAAGATGTCATTTTTCTGGCAAGTTCCTAAACATTTGCATTAATCTCCTCTGAAGGAATCCCAAATGAGTTCGAACAATCCTCCAAAAATTCAAACACAACTACATCCAACTGCTGAAAACCAACAGTTCTCTCCTGCTAAAAACAGGTCTCCAAATATCCAGAGGTGGAACTTTGTTCCAGAGTCTTCTGTACGAAAATTGTTTTAATCCTGCTTAAAAACACAGGGCAGTCTCTCCTTTGTCACTTCCTATTTGAGTCCCAAACAAGAAATGCAAAGTTTTGTAATCATGTCTGACAAGTTGAGAAAATGTTTGAACGACATCACAAGAAGCAAATTCTTGACAGTGTTTTGGGTCCTCTTTAAGAGCAACCCCCATCACAGCCCCCATCACTACTCCAGAGCCGACCACCTGACTTTCAGAACAGGACTGCAGTGAGTTTAGGTCACAAGACAATCAAAACAAAATAAAATTATTAAACTGAAATTATTTTCATTTCACTGAGAGTCATTGAATCAGAGATATTACTTGGGCTTTCAACAAATGAAATACAATGAAATGAAGATAGATATTGACCTGCGTTCATCTAGCTTGATATAAAACATTACTAATGATCTATAGCATAAAAATGGCCAAAAATGGCACTCTTCAGCCTCCTTTAAAATGGAGTCCCTCTATCAAGGCTCTTAAATACAGCTGTTGAATCTCCGAACTCCAGCTTATTCCTGATTTCAAGAAAAGACGCTTGTTTGCGTACAGATTCCAGCGCGCCAGAGCATTCACACTCAGATCTCTCCCTGCTTTAGGTTTAACGCTCATGAATGAGCCTGATTCAAAGTCCCGTGGGAAGACTTGGACAGCTCCCACGTTTAACAGTTACTGCTCCAAACTGTCTGCAGCTTGTCTGCTTCAATCAGTTTGTTTTTTCCTGCAAGCATGGCCTTTTTTAACTGAAAGCTGGGATTCTGAAAGCTAAGATGACAGCATGAGAAAAGTAGGCTATTTTGGGAAAATCTAAGTCTAAAATTGTGGTAAAGCTGTGAGCCAGAGAACTACGTTGGCAGATTTTTATTTGAAATAGAACTTCCAATAAGAAAACGCTTCATCCCAGCTGACAGAATCAGATCTTTCTAGGAAGTCAGGTTCTGTAAATTAAAAGTAACAAAGCACTTGATCAAAAAATCAGGATTTTGAAAAATGAATAACACAAAAATTCAAATTTTTGAGAAATGTTTGTAGGAGTTACATAAAAGTTTCACAGCCAATGACGACACACAACACATTCATCCAGAAGTCAAATGCAGATGCACAATATAAATGTATTAACCTAGTCAATGATAACACTTTCTAAGAGCAAGTGCACCTTGAAATTAAAGGCAGAAAAAAAGTGTTCACTGCATGAAGGGGAAAGGAAATGCTGTACCTTCTCCAAACTAACAGCATCTACGTCTGCCCTAATTTCTAATGCATTCTGATGACCCTGAGAGAGTTCACGTGCTTACATCTTCTCAAACATCAAATGTGGGAAAAACTATACCAAGCAAAGAGCAGTCGTGGGACTGCTAAGCACCTGAAGTCTGTCTCAAGTTCTTCCATATATTTAACAAATCTGACTATCTGAAAAACTATGTGTATAAAAACTGTACATATAAAATATCCAGGAAAATTAAAATAAAAGCATCTTTATATTTGATCATATATGACAAATATTCTTACTTTATTGATGTGTTCTGTGGAACTTCAAAGGAGACAAGCCGGCCTCCAGCAGAGGTATTGGAACTGGCATTTCCACAAGCCACATCTGGGGTTACCTGAAAATAAAAATGGTTTTATTTGACACTAAACCCGAAAATCTGACCAAATAAAACATGAAAGAAGTTTTTGAAAGTAACACTAATAGTCCAGCAGTCACCCTTTAAAAATCATCAGGATGGACCAAAGCATTGACTAAAACATTTACGATATTAAAAAACATTCTGAAAATTCACATAACAATCCTTTTCGGGTTTTGCTTTAACAAAAACTTCCTGCACATAGGTATGAACATCTAAGGGCATCTTCCTTTAAAAGCAATCATGTTTAGAAAAAGATGAATACACTTCTGGTCTTTTAAAATAATAAAGTTCTAACATTTGCCACATTCAAGAAATATTGTGTCATTAATTTAGGTGATCTTGGAGGATTTATAACAGCAAATAGTAATATTATCTTTCTACTACATTGAAGTATCTCTATTTCCCAAACACAGATTACTTAAAAAAAAATGCTCTCCCACTTGCCCATTACTATTATTTTCAAATAAAAGTTTCTCGGACAAACAGTGCTTTCAGATGGAAAAAAAAATATGAGCACAGAGAGTGAAAGGACGTATTTGACAAATCTGTGATGCCTTAGGCATGGAAATCAGTTACTGTATTAAGTAGACCAAAATACCACATAGGATGTCATACAACGCAGAGAAATCACAGACAAGACTCCTTAATTATTCATACCTTGTAAAGTAGTAATTTCATAAAGGCAGTTTGAAAACCATTACCATTTCCAATGATACCTTTATTTCAAAGAGGTAATATTTTACGTGGCATAATGGAGTATTTCTATCACCTACATTAACATCATCAGTAGTTTTAATTAAGTAGTTCTTGGGTATCTTCATCATCTTGCCTTCACGCTGTGAAAAAAATCAAGCAGTTTCACCTCCAAGCTCCTAGGCAGGTTTTGCAATGTTATTTTTTTCAGTCGTCTAGAATACGTGTGCAATCTTTTCACGTCAACCTCACTCAAAATGTGAAAAAGCAACCTGACAAGCTTCCATGAATTTTCAAAGGAAAAGTCAGGATCTAATTGGTAAATTTAAGTAAAATTTGACTTTATATTTTAAACATTACTATGAAACACCTGTGAAAATATAAACAACAGGTTCAGAATAAGATGCAATTAAAAATTTTTAGGAAACTCAGAGTTGATTTTGACTCAGGCAGGACAAATTCGCATTTCCCTAAAATGACTAGAATACTCTGTTCACGTTGAATTCTCAGGCATGTACAATATGAATTCTTGTAGCTTATGAAAATACTGTGAGGTGCAATTTTGTTTTATTTTATTTTATTTGTTCAAATAAATTTTGAAAAAAAGATAACATATCCCTTACAATTTTTCAATACAGGAAGTCAAAATTATGGAGCTGACATTCAAAGCACAATGAATCCAAAATTAGTTTGGCTAACATTCTTCCTTTTATATTTGCCAACATTTAAAGTTTAATTGTCTTTAAGAACCTATATGCCTACGGGAATAAGGGAAGACAAAGAAATCTATCTTACATCTAAAAATACAGGCAGTTTTAAAATATTCATATAGTTTTAAAATTTCATGTATATATTACCTTGGAACACAAGGGGAAAAAATGTCATTTAAACATTTCGTTTACCTTAGTATTCAATATTAGAAGTTTGTAAAGTAAAGGGTATTGATCTTTTGAAACTAGAATTTAAAAATGAAAAAAAATAAAGAAGCGAGACCTGAACAAAGAAGCTGCAAAACAACAACTGAGATTGAACCCTGTGAAAAAGGGAAAAAAAAGCGCCAAACCAAAAATACTTCAGTTTGCAAGCACATCAGAATTAAGGATTACTCAGCAAGAAAGGTACACGCAGGAAACATTTCAATAGTAATTAGAAGAGCGAAAGGCAAAATCCAGGATTTTGACTCTTCTGTTAAGAGATCTGGAACGTTTGATGTCTGTCTTTATCTAGGACCTCCATTTGTAGTTGGCCCTGCCTTCATGCTCTATGAATCTGAAAAAGCAATCGTCTAAACCAGTGGAACACTAAAATCAGGATTTTACAACAGCTAAAACTCTATATTTTTTTTAAATATTAAACGAATTGGCACTTGGATCAGACAAAAACTCACAGGAAGAGGCAGCTTCCTTGCCATACTTTGGCAAAAAGTGCGCGAACATTTAGCAATGCACAAAGCGGTCAAAGGCTCAAAGGTCTCCATTCCAAGCAGAATTATTCCTCAAGCACATTCCAATGCTGCAGATCAGGAGCACTGTCTTTCAGGATTTTCTACCTGACAAAATCATACTCCTTTTAAAGGCTTACGATTTACTAAGAACACACATAAAACAAATGCTGTCCCCATTGCAAGGGGAATTACAAGTTTATTATTACAAGCCTCTAATCAGTAGTTCCAAAAGCCGGAATGTGAGCAGTAGAATGGCAGTATAAATAAAAGGTTAGACTAGGACCCACATGCTTAGCATTCTAATTCCTGGCTGCACACCTGGCAAATCACTTTACTGCTCTGTGCTTCAGTATCTCCAGTCCAATGTGATTAATACTGCTGATTTCTTTTAAAAAAAAGAAAACAAAATTGAGAGCTATTAAGGAAAAGTAATATATAAGAGCAGGGCACTGCTACTGTTCCAGTTGATTTTGCACACAGAAACCTTTGCTGAATCCATTATTTGTGTGGGATTAATGAGATGGTTTCTTTTTTATCCTATTATTGATTAATATATATATCTTTCCTACACTGTAACACAAAAGAGCATTGGACTGGGGACGCGTGGACTGCTGGGTAATATCGCTTTTGTAACTGGAACAACTTAGTTGTCCAAAGTAGGAAAAAAGCTGATCACCAAGACAAATCCATATTACATTAAAGAAACCAACAGAAACGAATTTTTCTCTCAGTGATCCGTGTTTGTAGCCATTAATCTGCATATCAGGAGAAGACTTAATTCCTTATCACAGGAGATTTCTAAGAAATGAAACTGTATCCAAAGACATCTGTGTGTTGTCTGCAGGTGCGGACATTTCCAAGACAGCTCAGTCAAGCAGACATTGCCAAGAATATCCCCAGTGTCTAAGGAACACAGAAATATTGTCCAGCTGTAACCATAAATAGTGCCTCTTGGGCAGTTTACTTCTCTCAGGTGTTCAGGGTTTTTGAGCTCTCAAAAATTCCTGAAAAAGATTCCATGGAAATTTCATGCAAGAGAGCAAGAGACATTTGGAGACATTCCGGCAAAATTCCTCTCTAGGCAGACAGACCAAAGAGTGTGCAGGACATCAGTCTGCTTGTGATATCAGGATAGAATAATGTGAAAAACAGGCTGACTTGGAAGATTTAAAGAAAAACAAACAAACAGAAAGGCTACAACGTAATGACAGCAGACATTCTTGCCTCTGAATCTCAAGGAAGTTCAAACCAGATTTTTTTCCATACAAAACACAGTATCACAGTATCATAAGGTTGGAAGAGACCTTGGAGATCATCGAGTCCAACTTATGACCCAACACCTACACCTACTCCTACTTGTCAACTACACCATGGCACTAAGAGCCTCACCCAATCTCTCCTTAAACACCTCCAGGGACGGTGACTCCACCATCTCCCCAGGCAGCGCATTCCAATGGCCAATCACCCCCTCAGTAAAGAACTTCTTCCTAATGTTGAGTCTAAAAACCTACAGTTACTTCATCTTTTTCATTCCCAGAGAGCAACAAAGGATCAAGGTTTGCAAAGCTTTTAAAGCTATAAGGAAAGGTAGTATTATCCTAACTTAACTCTTTACTCTTGAAGCCTCCACCAAAAAGCTTTAGAACACAGACTTTCAGGCAAATGAGCTCTCTTTAGTTTAATATAGATCAGAGACAATGTCTTGAATCAGCAACTGAAATATCTTTCATCAAGCCTCTCACTCACTGTGATTCCAAAAAATAGAAGGTCGTTATGCTATCCTATAATGACTGTGAAAAACACAAGACCCATCAGAATATCTTAAAAACAAGTCAACACAAGTAATTTCATAATCAGGTAACAAGTAATTTCCATGTCGGTGTTAATAATATAATTGCAAATGATAACCTATATGTATTTCTCAGTTAACAGAAGACACACAAGGGTGAATTTCAGCGACTAAAATACCCACTTGTGAATGATCTGTTTGACTGAAATACTTAGTGAATCTATCTAAAATGCAAACCAGGCAGAAATGTTACTTATACAACACCAGACCGCAGATTGGGGAAGGTACACGAGGGAAATCTGGTACAGAGAAGGACATGCCCTTAATTGATCAGGACATATGGAGCACCCATGCAGAGATGTCACTGCATTCAAACTAAGTAATAAAAGCAGATCATTGTTTGCTTCTGCTTCAGTGCTCTCTCCAAACTCCCTACTTGGTGCCTGCAATATGTTCTACTGTAAAATAATAGATATGGGAGATAGAAATCCAAGAAATAAATCTCTGTTGTCAAGATACTGCCCATGAGAACTCCCACTGAAAATGATACGCAGCCCTGTAACTATTCTTACCTCAGATATAATGAGAGTCATATTGCATCAAACATATATTTCACATATGTTGATTTTATTTTCAGAAATGTATTTAAATAAATGATGCAGTAAAAACATTAATTAATTTATTTGGGCTAGGAAAGAATATATTTCTGCCCAGACTAAATCTGTGCCTGTTCATTTCCTCATTATGTAGCATGTGAAAAGACCTTTGAAGAAACACTTCAAATATAGCTATAGCTGATATTTTACCTATTTATTCTTCGGCTATTGAAATTGTAACATTTTGTCACCAACAAGCTTCATTACCCTAGCACTTGGTACCAGGTCAATTCAAACAACTACAAAAAAAAGGGTCCCCAAAATAGATGCTCATTTCTATGGCAGACTGTTCTCTGGGACGCGTTTAGCACATACGCAGTTATTATAGGTAGGTGATCTCTGGACCAGACCGGAGACTCCCAGTGCCAACCGCTAGAAGAACAGCGTATGCAGAAATAGTGAACTTGCACTTCCAAGAAAAAGAACGGCGAAGAGAACTACAAATCTTCCCTGCAGTGATGGACTTCAAAGAAGAAGGGAGGATGATGGCCATGTGATAGAATGAACTTAATATAAGAAAAAGTTATTAAGAGACATATAATCAATTCTTTTTTGTTCGTGAGCAAACGTAATTTCTATCTATACTTCATTTTCATGTCTAAAGATAAATGTTTAATGGTAACTGGGTTAAGTTCAACACTTTTTTTTGCAGCTACAAGAGTCCATGCAAGACACCTAAGAATTACTTATAAAACAGTGTACAAAACAGTAGAAAGCAAAGATCACATTTTTTAAGGATCATATGTTGTGTGCTTCCCAGTTGTAGTTTTGCCAGATATTAAATTTGTCATTTTACTAAGAGATAAGTCAAACATTTAAAATTTACCTTCACCATCACTGCATCTATAGAATTGTGTACTGTTCAACATATTGACTATCACTTTTAATCCTCAAATACCTACATTTTCTTAACACTGCAGGGACATGGATTTTTCAAAACAGCATGCGATTATAACTGCAAATAGCAAAAAATATATTAAAGATATTGCTTTAACCTTTGGATTTTTCCTAACTTATTCGCTGTCATACAAATGACTGGAATAAACAATATCATATCATTTCAAAGAAATAATCAACATGACACGTTGGCCAAATAGAGCCCATTACTTTTAATAAGTAAGTATAAATTTATTTTTGTGTTTAATTCCACGAACATATTAATTCAGGGCAGAGATGGTATCTCCAGTTCACTCATGTAAACGTCCATGAAATCACCCACAAATGACAATCCAACAATAACACTTAAATGTTCTTTTCTGTGCATTTTCATTCAAACGGAATAGTCTCACCTCTATTTCATCCCATTTCAGATCTACAACTTTCTGTCCCACTTTTGGCTGCCATGTAGGTAACATCACAGTTGCTTTTGAACGAGGAAGAACAATGTCAGGTTCCAAGGTGGATGAGACCGGTCTGCTCTGTCTTGGTGACGTCAGCTCTGTCCGTTCGGAGACTGGAAGACTGTGAAACAAGTGTTCACAGTGTGTTCCCTCATAGCCTTCACTACAGAGACAGAGGTAGCCATCACCACTACTGCTGCAGTTACCATGGTGACAGGGGTTGCTGGCACAAGGATCTGAAACAAACTGGGAAAAACATATCATATAGGTCAATTACTGCACATAAAGGGTTTATTTCTGAGCTTTAGAAAGACCATAAAACAGGATTCTTTTCTGCGCTATTTATCTTCTAAACGTATTTATGAACCAAGATCATCTTTGATGTATCTTCAAGGAAATAAATCAAAAGAAAGAAGAAAATCGATTAATCTTTCTCAGACCATTTCATGCTAATTCACTGTTGACAGATTCAAGCAAAGTGATAAACACCAAATAGGAACCTGGCTGCTGTTTATAATCAGGAATTTTCAAAAATAGATGTAAGAGAATAACTTATCAAATAGAGTGACCAATCCAGGGAAAGCAACAAAGTCTGAAAATTTAAAGCAGAACAGAAATAAGAATGGAGTACAGAACTCATACACTCAGCAGGCCAGGAAGCAGCTGTGTCTTGTCTGAGTTAACCACATCACACAATCCTATTCATGGACACAATTTCCATTTTAAAGCAACTGGACCTTTTGCCCACACTTGGTTTAGTGGACAGCAGTTTCAGAACCGGACTCATTCCAGTGTTGAAAACTTTCTAACAGGAGTTAAAAACTTGGAGCAAAAACGTGCCTTTTTTTAAGATGACATTCGTACCAGTACAGGACAAAGCTGAGCTCACTGATGTAGCAAAAACCCTGTCCTATGCTTGCCTGCTTTCTGATTTCTACCATGAATTTGTCTACTGTTATTTTGTACTTAGTTTCTTACGGTCTCGTTGACTTTCAGGTTAAATGTCATTTCCCTCTCCACGATGATGTTTACATCCATAATGTATTTACAGAATACATCTAGAAACCCTTCTGAAGTTCCATCTCACAGACTAAACGAGCCGAGCCTGCTCCGTCTCCCTGTGGAGAACAAGCCCTCCGTGTGCGTGCTCATTTGCGTACCCTGGACTCTAAAGTTTAGCACTGCCTTTTGCAAATGCATCAATGCATTTGTTTGTCCTGGAAACAGCTTCCTTGATATTATTTAAAAAATGTTTGTGTTAGAGCTAAATCACACTGCTGACTCACTGTCATCATTTGACCAGCTAAAGACAATCAGGTCCCTTGATTTGTCTTCACCTCACAATGATAACCCACCACCAGAAACAGACATTTTCCCAGCCTTTAAATGCAATTTCACCCGAGTGCTCCAGTCCTAAAGGTTAGTCAGTTCTTCCCAGTACAATATTCCAGTTCTTCCCTGCATAAGCAATGCTTCTTAATATGTTTCCCAATAAAGCACCATACTTATTTATTGTTAAACATTTGTTTCAATGACCAGAAGAATTACATAAGCTTTATATGTCATTAATGTCACACAAAAAATTATTGGGTCTACGGGAATTTTACCTTTCTGTCAGTTCAGAAGCCTGGTGTCAGGGACACCAAATCCTAATATTATATTTTCTATTACTGATCTCAGCTAGAATTCTTTCTTTGCTTGCAATCTTTTTATGTCCCAGCCTTTGTCATAGTTATGGACAGGAAACAGAGGAAAAATTTTATTATGAAAGATAATCTTAGACAGAGTTAATGATGAATGTCAGACTGATGCGAAAGAGTTAGAAGCTGCAGAACACAGTCCAAAATATATAGTCTACTCATTTATCTTCTGGTTCAGTTATAGCTATGAATGTCATCTGCTTGGCATGGTGACACATCTCATACGTATCGGGTGATACATTAGACATGAGGTTCAAGCTCTGACCCATTTTTAAAATCCACCTGTATAGGGAGTTTACGTATGTGTAATACATCAAATATCAAGGACTTCTATGATCAGATGGGCTTACCTCCTAAATCTCTCTCTCTCCTGTAAATCAATAGAATATAAAAGCTCTTCAAGAACAATTTCTAGATCTCTTCTCCTCAAAATAATATTTAAGTGACAGAAAAGAAAAAAAATTTCAGGAAGGAACAAACATAGTTCTGTTCTATGGTTCTATGGTCAATTACATCTTAAGTTTGCTCCCACTACAAAGCAGCAGAGACTTTAACAGAAATTTTGTTTTTCTTTAAGACTGTTTTTTCATGTTTGAGTTGCCTGGACTAGATCTGAGTTTCAAAGACGTGCAGTTCTCCCACTGTTGGATAAGCTCTTCACTCATTCTTTCACAATTAATCTAAATTCACACTAAACCATTTTTGATTAATGAATCAGGATTTATTCTGTTCTGAGGTAACTGCATTGTTCTCAATACACCTAAAATGTTAAGTTTATTATTGGCAAGCCTGGTAACAAGAAAGGAAACATAATATTTTCAAGCAACGACAAAGGGCATTTTTTCCCCTCAGTGAATATATCCATTCCCTTTACAAGCAAAATATTAAAGAGTGCTTTGCGATATGTTATTTGCTGAAACTCTTTTGGGCCTGTTTGACTGGAAACAGATGTGCTTCACAACAAGCACCCCCCATGCCACGCACCGACAGACACCTTGTGCCTTGTGCATCACCACTAAACTTCCACACACAGTGAAAATAATTAAGACTGTTTGGTTTAGATGAAGAATTAAAAAAGAGGAGTGTAGATATAGAACTCGAGCCATACACTTTTTCAGAATTTTTTTTTTCAGAACAAAGTACTTCTCAGGATTTTAACACATCATTCCCTTTTCCTAGTTACTATAAATTCCAAAGATCAGTCTTCTTTCAGTAAGGCTATTGAACCAAATCAATGCCCCTTGTGCACCTACGTTTGCTGTTGAGCTAAAGAAAGTTCATTTTTATTAGCAGTTTAAAATAGATGTTGGTCGTGAAGTTTCTGTGGTTCCTCTCGTCCTCTCCAAAGTGGCAGCACTGGCAAGCAAGGGCTCCAAGAAACTCTTGGCAGAGCGTGCAGCATGGCTACAGCAGAATTAAAAGGCAGCAAAAGTCAAGACTTAACCTTCAACAAACTTTTGGAGCTCACAGAAAAAAGTAAACCACATCCTCAGTCTCAAAACTGACAGATGAACATAACTATATTGTAAGTACACAATTAAAATGTCCCTTTTTAGCTATTCTTTTTGAAGTTGACAGTATTTTAAAATGCTGTTGCATGGAGAAAGGGAGGAAGCGACCTATATGCATCCATATAGCCCATGATTAAATAAGAACACAATATAATCACAACTAAAAAATCCAGACTCTTTTTAGGTGTGAAATTTCAATAATCTTTATTAGCTCCCTTGTTTTCACCCCAATTTCTACATTTAATTGTCTGACTGTTTTCATAAGATGCTCAGTGACTAAATAGGCACAGTCAGCAGTTGCAGCTGACAAGCTAAGCTAAAAATCATAAAATGTATTTGCATGCAATTACTATTTTATATGCCTGGACAGCTGTAATTTTTTGAGTATTTTTTCAACAGAATCCTAATAGAGATACACACCAAGGTGCCCTTCATATTGCAGTTAATTATCCAAAGGCAGAAAGAATAGCACAAATACAGTACAAACACTAGGCTTGTTTAAGAATCACACTCACAAACACGGGTTGTTTGCCAGCCAGTCCAATTGTTTCCTAAGGTTTCAGTTTAAGATAAAACACTGCAAGACGTAAATCTGCAAGATCATTCTGCCAGCATTCTTTGTGGTGACACCAATTTGTCATTTAATGCCACCTTGTGACTCAGTGGGACTCAGGCAATGTATGTAGGTTTAATTTCTGACCCTCCCAGAGACATCCAGTGCGACCTGAGAACAGTCGGGCTCTGTCTCCGCCTCCTTCCTAATCGTAACATGGAGATTTACATGACCTTTCTCACACTACTTCTGTTGTCTAGTTAGAAAGCAATTTTTTTAAGGATGGGAAGCACAGAGTCAGATAAAGATAGGAATTTTCGAGCAGCAGTGAAATACAAGTAAATATAATAAAGCAATAAATCTCTGTACAGCAATTCTAAATCTGTTACCTGTGACTATTTAGGTTTGTTTTTTTCTTAATCATTCTCTTTTGTATCTTTCTGTAAGAGCAGCGTCCAGAGGAATATCCACCAAAGATTCTTTAAAGTTAAGAAAAATTTCTAAATCATGTTTTCTTTTCTAATTAACCCATAAAAGACAGCAAAGTCATTAGGCACTATACTTCATCAAAACAAAACCTGCTTGAACACAAGTAAGTTGAAGAATACATTAACTTTCTAACTGTGATCACAGAATCCTAAAGGCTGGAAGAGACTTCTGAGATCGCCGAGTCCAACCATGTCTGTCTCCTCACTAAACCCTGTCCCTAAGGAACTCATCCACCCGGCTTTTAAACACCTCCAGGGATGGCGACTCCACCACCTCCCTGGGCAGCTGTGCCAATCCCTGACCACTCTTTCAGTCAAGAAATTCTTCCCAATGTCCAGTCTAAACCTCCCCTGGTGCAACTTGTGGCCATTTCCTCTCGTCCCAGTGCTGTCACTTGTGAGCAGAGCCCAGCACCCACCCTGTCACAGCCTCCTTTCAGGCAGTTGTAGACAGTGATGAGGTCTCCCCTCAGCCTCCTCTGAGCTAAACAACCCCAGCTCCCTCAGTTGCTCCTCATAGGACTTGTTCTCCAACCCTTCCCCAGCCTCGTTGCCTTCTCTGGACACGCTCCAGCCCCTCAATGTCCTTCTTGGAGTGAGGGGCCCAAACTGACCCCAGCACTCGAGGTGCGGCCTCACCAGCGCTGAGCACAGGGGCACAATCCCCTCCCTGCTCCTGTTGGCCACGCTGGGTCTGACACAGGCCAAGGTGCCATTGGTCCTCTTGGCCACCTGGGCCACTGCTGGCTCATGTTCAGCCACTGTCAACCAAACATAACAAATAAACACAACAAATAAAACATGAGGTTAATAACCAGTGAATATGAGAGTTACAATGAATGAATCTTTTTTGTCTCGTGAGAAGGTAAAAATTAAGAAATATCAGCATCGTGTTATCTCCGCATGGGTATCTCCACCCTAACTGTGCATTACTCAAAAGCTGCTGCAGTTATGTGTTTAAGGATGCTCTTGGTAAGCAATTCTTATACCACGAGCAGAGAACCGCCCCGCAGGCTGCAGTGACCACCCGCACCTTGATCAGATACCACCCATTGCCCACAGGAACCAGAACGTCACGAAGGAAAACAATGTGCCAGGCTGGTGCTATTTCATATTGACAAGTAGCCATACGTTACAAACTACATCAGTTTGAGCCTTGGGTCTGAATCACAGAATTATAAGGTTGGAAGAGACCTCCAAGATCATTGAGTCCAATCGTGCCTGTCTCCCCACTAAACCACTAAATTGAGGGACTTTAAAGAATGGCCAGGCCACAAAGTCGTAGCAAGGGCTTTATACAAAAGTCCAGGAAACCAGAGAACTCAGGGCTTGCTTTCCCACCCCTCAAAACCACGTAACGAGGGCAAAACACATAAAACATTAATATGGCAGCTACACCAGTTTCAATTATTAGAAACCAACTACAAGCTGCAATGCAGAATTGGAATTAATCAAGATTTAGAAGCCTAACGCCAAGCACCGTATCATATGCAAACTACAATGTAAGCAACTTCTTTCTAGTAGTAAACATTTACTGTTTTCCTTCAGCAATTCCACTCAATGTCCCAAACCAACAGGAAAGATATCAATAAATCTAATAGAGAAGCGGAACATTTACCAGATAATTCACAACATGATTCTTTGAAACACTGTTAACCACAAGCATTTTGGATTGCTTCCAAGTTGCCATTCTCATTCCATGAGTTTTGAATATTCAAAGTAATGAAACTGGCACTGAATGTAATAAATGGATATAAAACATTTTTCTTTAATTCAGTGAGGCAGCAAAAAAAAAGGCCTGAAGAAATTGTCTGTTTAATTGAGAACCAAAGCATGGCTGCCCAAATCTATTTGAAAAACCAGCAAACATAACAAGGCAAATTTTAAAGAGCATGATAGAATTTAAAAGCAGAGCTCCGGCAAATGACTAAGTTAGCCATGCATAACAAGTTACCGTACATCAACGGCTTTGCTATACCCACCCTCAGGCACATTCCTACCTCCAGGCATACTGAAATAAGTACAAAATAAATGGAGATCACTTTCCCTCTCCTTCAACAAAGGAAAATATCTACTTCACACTAACCACAGAGTACTGCTAGATGTGAGTTTGTACATAAATAATTACTGAGAAGTACCTTATAGTTTTTCCTCAGCGTTTTGTCATTGGATTATTTTTAATACCTTTTTTGTGTATTCTCCTTTATCCCGTTGGGAAAGGCCACTCAAATCATTTCATATTTGTCAAGGTATAGCGGATTTAATATTACATTTCAAGTAGAGAAACTAAGCCAACTTACTGTGGTTTACAGCAACACCCACAGTTAACAAAGATTAAAAAACAAAATTATGTGAGAACATCCATCCTGAGGACAGGCCAACTGCTTATCAGAAAGGATCTAAGAAGTGTCAATAGAGCTGGGAAGATCAGCACTGAGGTTTTTTATTATACTACAGTATAATTGCTATATGGGACCCCAGTGACAGTCTCGTTACTGGTGGCAAAACTAGGAGGTAATTCTGAAAACAAAGCATTACCTTCATTACAGCAAGAAGAATACATTTGTTTGTTTAGATCTTATGCTACAATTTCATTATGAAAACATCACACAGTGGAAAAATTACCAGCAGTGTCTTTATACTTAATATTGTTTTCCCTTTTTAGAAGTACTTTATCTTGAGCAACAGTAGGGTGCACAATGTATTTTCATGATAGGAAATTAAGATATGCAATGATATGAAAATTCATAACCATATATCAACAGTGAATGTTCTTCCAGTTTCAAATACATTATTCACTTGTGAAAAGCTGAAATTAAGTAAATATACTCAGTGATGTTATTCTCGAAGTCATTAAATGACCCAAAAAATGACATGTAGAGTTCTATAAAAAAAATAAACAAGCAAGTGCTCCAACTTACATGCAAAAGATTTTAAAATATTTTTTAATGAAAGATTAATTAATTCTAATGAATTTAAGTTTGAAGATAAGCATACAGTTTACACTCTAATCCAAGGTTAATATTATTACTTCCAAATCTTAAAGTACTCAAGAATACTTGGAGTTATGATGAGATCGAGACCATTCCTCAAGGAGGAATACAGTTCAAATATATTTCTGAAACAAAAAATCCCAAGTAATCTGCTACTGGCATTTTCAAAATTGTTTAAAGAAATTGCTTATCCTACTGAAAGTAAGATCTTGAATTCCTACATTTTATCTGGTCTCTATTTTTGGTATGCCAAGTGTTACACAACCTACGTGTCTGTCCACCCTTACATATTTGACCTCAGTGAACAAACCAGATTTGATAGTTTTCTAGATAACTTAAAAATAATTAAACTCCTTTTACTTCCAGTGCAAGAAAAAGCAACCAAAGGATCATGCTTGTAAAAATGCCTCAAATGGGAAAAAGACCACGGCATAAGCTCACGATTTATTCAGCAAGCTAGCTACAAGAGACAGCACCCTTACAAAGGTCAAGAACAGCAACACCATTCTCATTTTCTTCAGTATCAACATCAACCCACCCCAAGACACAAATTCCTGTCAAGCAAGACTTCATTAGTTTAAGTTTCTTGATTTAAAGGTCTGAAGCTTCAGACAATTTCTAGATGAGATACAGCAAAATAGTCCGGTAGTCCTTGTAAGGACTAAATAACACGGCAAGTTGTGCAATAAAACTATGCAGCTGAACCTCCAACACCACATGAAATCCTGAAAACCTCCACAGATGTGACAGCTGGCCACTCTCATAGCTTTTTACCCACAAGATGCTGTGAAAACAGGAAAGGAGAGCAAACACATATGTAAGGTATCCAGGAGCTGTGATACGATCAGCAATCCATGTATCAAGTATGAAAAATCTTCATTTGGGGAGCTTCAAAAGAAGTAGTTGTTATAATTTCAAGTCACAATGCATCAGGAAGGAGACATTTTGCCAGCTGAGACATTTGGCCATCAATAAAACAGAAGACATTTACGGAGCTGCTCAAATACATGACCATCACACTGGTTGTCCAGCACTTTCAAACCACCAGCACCACAACCAACATCATAGAATCACAGAACCATAAGGTTGGAAGAGACCCCTGAGATCACCGAGTCCAGCCGTGCCTGTCTCCCCACTAAACCCTGTCCCTAAGGAACTCATCCACCCGTCTTTTAAACCCCTCCAGGGATGGTGACTCCACTCCCTCCCTGGGCAGCTGTACCAGTGCCTGACCACCCTTTCCGTGAAGAAATTCTTCCTAATGTCCAGTCTAAGGTACTACCAATGCAGTAAATCACAGGCACGTGGGCTCCTGATTTTTCTTCCTATTTTTCATACTTAAACATCCTGCCAGATGAAAAGTTAAAATATTATCTAGTTGGAAAAACACTGAAAGAAAGATGAAGAGAATTACAAAGCTATGAAAGCATTCTCCGTGTTCCTGTGTTGGATTAATTTTCTCCCCATGATCACTACTATAAAAACTCTTTCCTCTGTACATTAATATATATTTGATTCTAATCATTTGTGGTCAGGATTAGAATTCCATGATTCAGCTACATTTTTAATATAGTTATTGTGGGTTACACACCAAGTAATTAATAAAATCAACACACTGAGCAGAACCGACATCAGAAGAGAATCAGGGAAAAGCGATGCCAAGGTGAAGAAGCTGCCTTCAGTTTTCCATTTGTTACAGCAGACTTACAGCTGACAAGGTCTTACAGACTTCATTCTTGGGTGACGAACCTACAGTTTTCTGGTCGCAAGTGATTTTTTTCTTTTAAGGCAGGGTTAGAGGCAGTATAGAAAAGCCAGCGTCTTTATCTCATAACAAGCAATGTCCAACGAGCTTCAACTCAACATCCAGTTCTTAATCCCCGAAGAACTTCTCATTTTACTGCATGAAGTAATTGGATTAAATATTTGAACAAGATTGGGAACACAGATAAAAGCCCCAAATTTCTCTGCTCCTCCTTGCTTAAACACCACTCACTCATGTCGAAACTCATTCCCATCGTCACACTCTCTGCCCCTGTGATTTTTGCTCTGTGAAAACAGTTTAAAATACGATGTTTTATCTCACATTTTATGACAGGCTAAGAGTGAACTTGGTTACTACATGGCAGCTAACACACAGTAACAGCAGCATATGCCTGAATCTTGAGAATAAGCCAGTCTTCAGATGCATAAAATAGGTCTTTATATTCAGTGGTTAGAGGCAGTACTTCTTTTAACCTCACTTGAAATAGCTCCTTTGCCCAGTCAGTAGAACTATTGCTATTTTTTAAAACTAAATTTTTCTTTCTCAAATTTGTATTAAAATAAACTGGCTTATCATTTTCCCCTTAAAATATCCAGTAAGAATTGTTCAGGGTTTTATCTTTCTAGCCCACATCAATACAATTTTTCTAGTTTTGCTTATTTTCTTGTAATTTCAGTTTCTCAACCACTCTCATATCTTCCAGGTAACATATACAGACTTTTCATTCCTTTAGTGCAGAGGGCTGTGCCTTCCTGCTAGGGCAATATTAACAGAAAGCTACCTCTAAAATCCCCAGGACTAGGGAAGTAGAAATTTGGTGTTTAGCCCAGGTCTCTGGGACAGCAGAACGGCAGTGTCAGGTCTCCGGCAGCAAGTTATGGGGAGTCTGTCGTTACAAATAAGAGAATTACTCCTCAGTGCTCACTATTTTTCTTCTCTCTGTCACGTTAGAGATAACAAGCAGAAAGTCAATTGTTGCAAGATGCTCCTGGTGTCTCCAGGACGCCGTATATACTCATTGTTTATGTCAAACAATGAAAGAAACACATAGAAATGGTAAAATGACTCAAGTTCCAAGAAAATAGTGCCTAACAATAAACCGATCAGTTTAGAAATGCCCTAAAGATCATAGCTTTACAATATTATGGACAGTTCCTCAAAGAAGTGACAGGACTTGTGTCCCCTCTACGTGAAAGGGCACAAATGAAGGAGTCCTGTTCCTTTAGGGCATAAATTATCTCCGGGGCCTTTTGCTTAAGTCTCCATTTCAGTTGGTCCAAACACTGGAATCTACAAAATCAGACTCAATGCTTTACAGCCCATTTTTCTAGCACTGCAGAAAGCAGGGCTGTGACCTAAATAAACTCTCGTGTGAATTTTGTATATTATGTTATATATCAAATGACCTTATATGTGCCATCGGACTACACTCTATATACACTGACATTTTGCTGTCCATTATAAACTTTAGAAACAAGAGTATTTTTTTAAGCAATATCGTTCCTACAATTACTCGCATACAAACTTCTCTTTTGGTAGTTTACCCTCATCAGTCCCTGTCCAGGCAAAGTTTTTTATTTCTCCAAATCCTTTATTGCTCTCTTTGAATTACTTCAGATCTCCTGTCTTAACTAATAGTCCCAACAGTGATTTATTTCTATTGCCCAGTCCCTTAGTGTTTAGATGCTATGAATTAATTTATCACTTTCTGAACTCAGCAATACTTCATGGCATCTAAAAAAATCCTATAGCAATAACTAAACCATAAAACTTCTGTGCTGAGTGAGGAAATACTCCTTTAATCTGATCTAAATTTTCTATTTGGCAATTTTATTATACGTCCCTACTCCTTAATCTGTGATGTTCAGCAAATACATTTGTCTTTTCTTCACATCACTCACAATTTTATAGACTTCTGTCACAACTGCTTTTGATAAAGAGGTGAACAAGTTTTAGATATTCAGGAGTTGTTTCATATATCTTTGTTATCATTCACTGTCCCTTTTTAAGGTGGGGAGAGAGTACCAGAGATGTGGGTATACCTCAAGATTTATATACTGGTATATTGATATCACCTGCTTTTTTCCCTGGTCCTTTCACCATAGTAATCAAAGTATTAAAGCAACTCTTCCAACGATCCTCACTTCTTTCATCACTATGTCATTTCCTATCTACATGACACAGAAATCTCCTTCTGTTCACTCTATCCAATGACATAATTGATTGCCTCTGCTGGTTTAGACACAGACCTTCCAAGATCTGCACCATCCTCTCACACGTATGTACAACAGACCATGGCAACTACCCACACGAATCAGGTGGGGAAGAATTTGCCGATCTGATCACAATCATGCTGGCAAGCTTCGTACGGAATACAAAGACAACAGCAGCACAATTCTGTTTGCTGCAGACAGCTCCAGCAGCCTTTTATTAATTAGAGTCCTGTGTGCATGCTTGCATTTTTAATAGCTTTTTCGTGTATTTTGCAAGATTTCATTAATTCTTATAGCAAAACATTCCTTTTTGGTGGCAAACATGAGGGCTTTTGAAAGGAACTTTCCCATACTGATTTATGATATAACGGGTAGCAAGACACAGAAGAGTGCCTGATAACAGTCCAGAGGTAAGGAGAAGTGTTTATAAATATCCTTTTCCTCCGGATTATCAGGTTTTTAGGGGCTAAAGCAATTATCTCCTTTCTTTTAAAACAATTACAAGACTTCAAGGGAATATTTCCTGCTACTAAAGAATTCTAGTTTATTTCTGGGGTTGTGACCCAGCATATTTCCTCACTATTTTCCAAACATTCATATTTTCCTCACTGTTTTCCAAACACTGAGGCCACAAATAGCAAACCAGTATATTTTGCACAATACTACATCCCTGGGCACCCATCCAACTCGACATAAAATTCAGTTTGTACCCGTGTGTACTCACAGCACAGGCTGAGACAGCATCTTTTGACAAATGTCAAATATTTTTTTAAATTATTGAAAACTACACCTGTAGATCAGTGTCTTGTCCTTGACCTTCATAAAAATTATGTTTACTAAAACAAACTTTAAAAAAAAGATGGGAAGAAGAAGAAATACATCCATTGTAAACCATTGCTATTTTAAACACCTTGCAGGAAGCTTCCAGTGATGGCCAAAAAAATGGCTCATTTAATCCCTGCTGTGCCATATCTTACTTATATTATTATGTCAGGTTACGTGATATTTTAAGACACTACACAACTGTCATTCCCTCTGAGGACAGAAAGTGCAACAGAGTAGGATAAGAGTTTTAATGCTGTATTTGGAAAATGGTAAAACAAAACATAACCTCACAGTGGTAAAACTGTTGTCATTAGTTCCTGTTTCCTCACTGTTAGTTGGTTCAAAAATCATTATAATTAAAATAAGTAGTTAAAATGATAAAAAAATTTGGATAAGAAAAAAGAAACATCATGAAAATCATTTTCTCTTCATTTGTCTTTCTTCTGGTTTGCTTCCTTATGCCCAAGAAACCATTCAGTTTTACAATGTTCCTTCAAGATCCCAACGAAAGTTAAAAAAATTTAAAACCAGGATGTGACAAACCAATGACCCTGGCAAACCTCTTCCCATGAATGCATTTGTCTTTTGCCTTACAGAAATTATTTTTTAATTAAAGACACAAAGTATTTTTTCTGAGAAATAAGATCTTTTTTAATCTAAATAAAAAGTTCTTTAGTCAAGTAATCTCTTATTTAATGTAGAAAGGCAACAACTCTGAAATTCGAGAGGAAATAAATATCGAGGGAGAAAATCTAGAGCAAGAACAAAAGGAGCTAAGAGAAGTTAACCAGGAGAGACAAAACATATTTTGACAATACAAGAGAAAGACGTATTCATTAATCAAAACATCTAGTCCCAGTATCAGTCTGATTTTCTAATATTAAAGACGATGAATCATAGGTTCAGGATTCTTTATTGCAACAAGACACTTGAGCTAGAGATGAAGTAGAGGGAGAGATACACGGCTAGTGCTACAGTTTTCATCCCAAAGAAATAGATTTGCATTGCAAGGACAGAGAATGCAAGCATTGTACATAAGAATACACAAGCATTTAAGAAATGAGTCAGCACTAAATACTTGCTAGGCTTGGTACTGCATCTTTAACCTGAAATCTCCACCTACAGAGGTGTTCTTGAAGCATCCACCAAAATACTCACAGAATGTCAATGGTTTGCACTAAAACAAAAAGCAAAGGAGCACAAGCACTACTTTCTGAAGTGTTGGCCTAAAGACACAAAGGGGGGGGGAAGAAAAGATAAATTCTAAACTGTTAATGCCAAAAATGTTTTTATGCATGCACACCATGTAAGCTTTCCATTATTCATTTACTTACAAGATAAATATGTAGGAGGAACTCAAAAATCCATCTATTTATTGGAGGCCATAGAGCAGAAATCATTTTTAGAGCTATGGAGACCATGGTTTGAAACAGAACCAATCTGAAAATTATCTAGTCCCATCTCTCTCCTGTTCTGGAAAAAAACAGGCTGTTGCTCACCTTCCGAAAAAGTTCTCTTGCAAAGCTCTCCAGCATGACACTACTGCTCCCTGTTCAAATATTGTGTGAGTTCTCTATAAATGCTAAAGTACATTATAATTACAGTATCATCACGGGACATCTACTCCAATTATATAAAGACTACAGATTTTTATACCCTCTTCTTTTTTTAACCATTTGATGATCCAACATGCACTGGAAAAGAGTCACTAACGAGCAATGGGCATTTGGGTATATTTGCATCTGTTAAAGGGTAATCAGTCGCAAAATCAAAACAAGACTGAGAATTAGAGAATAAATAAATACCCTAGAAAATACTGTTGCCCTGCCTAATTAATGGAATTAATCCATCAACAACTTCAGTATCTCCCATACAGTCCTGACAGATATTCACAACCATGCTGAACTTCACGACGAAGCCTGGGTTTCAGTAGCAATTGATTTTCAGGCTCCAGTTCTAATACTGTCTCTCTGGATCCAAATCCTTAAGCACACGTTCAAATGCATCTGGTTAATCTCTCATTTGGAGGACACAGTTATCCAACTCTTCATGCACTTGTTTCACGAGAAACTCTCTCGTATGTCCTCAAAGACGATTTCACCATGGACTTCTTTAGATCATCGTTTACTTCAGACAATGTGTTCGATTAACACTGAGATTCCATACACACACCCGCTGCACCAGGTCAAAATGAAAGAAAAGAAGTAGAGCTGGAGGAAAAACAACAGCATGTGAACAAAATCTCTCTTCCATCATGCAGGCTACAATGAGGTACTTGGGCTTCAAGTCAGTCCTGAAGCTTTGTTACTATATTTAGGCTTATAAAATCCACTGTCTTCTCCAAAAACGGCTGAAGAAAAAACAGAGGCCTCAGAGTCTGCTTTGCTTCTTTATCAGATCCATACAATTTTCTCTCTCTGCTCAAATGATGCCCTGCTTAATTACAAGCTCATCTAGAAGGGTCAATGTCTCTTGGCAGTAACCAGTTCATTATCCTAAAGTTCCTGCATTTGATTAGGAGAAACTTCAGTCATTTTTTGTTAATTCTTGCTCACATGCACACCCTATTAATATTTTCTGGAATTCAAGGACCAAAAACATTAGGAGGGATAAATAAAAAATTTAAAAACGTCAGAAGCATAATACCATTTATGGTCTTAAAATCAAAAGGAAAAGACTACCACCACACCAGACATATACTAGTTCTTCATGGTCTTTGTCCTTAAAATAAATGCGTCTGGATTTGTGGAATGGTACTGAAATGATGTTTAAAGCCTCAGGGACGGAGAGACACAGGAGTACATAAAAAGTAACTTCTATTCTTATGGTCTCATCTGGCAAATCACTGACTGTCTGTGACAGCAACAACAAAAAAAGAGTAAATGAAACATTAAATTCCCATTTAAATCAGATAAACCGTTTTGCTCATTACTGCTTTCAGCAAGATTGAATTGTGCTTCACTATCTGCTTCTGTCATATCAAATGGAACAAAGGGAGAGATCACCAGAAAGCCTAAAGCAATGCATGCAGTAAAACGTATTGCTTCAAATCAAAGTGTCAACACCTGCACAAATAATTAGCCAGAACACTTAATTACACCCATAGCTAAGCTGCCATTTCTCCAACAGCTTCACTTTTATTTAATTATTTCAATTTCAAATAACAGTTTACCAGCAATGAACTGGTGCCCAAGACAGTTTTACAGGAATTTAGGGACTATACACAGTCAAGTTAAAAGTCAGTTCAGTTCTGGCTGGTCACACTGGCCCTCAATAGATTCAGAGAGTAAAGAGAAGCCTGCAAGCTGCCAGGCAGGGAAATTTTAAGGGATCGTTGTCCTCCTGGTCCTGTGTATTAGTATTGAATTTGGAAAAAGTGAGAGACCAAAATAAAAGAAAAACGCAGGTGGCTCTTGCACAAGCTTTGCCACATTGCTTAACCAATGTATTTCCAGCTTGATCCGTCACGCTTCTGTTACTTTTCTATCAGCCTTTACTGGAACAGACCACACATTTTATTAAGACATTTGGGAATAATTTCTTGCACACAAAAATGCCAAGACAAAATAATTAGCAATTTCATTTTAATTTATGACCTCAACCAGGGTTTCAATCCTCATAAAGCACGGAATTCTTCTTCTGAAAACACAAAATGGAAAGGAGCAACCTCCAGACTGCCTGAAATAGGACTTCTTCGCATTAGATTTGTAAAAAAAGAACTGAAATATTTACATATTTCCTAACTCAACAGAAACACATAGTGCAAAACAATGATTTTAGTCTTACGCGGAACGCAGTCGATGTTATTGATGTCTGAAATGCAACTAAACAAATTTGCCTTTCTTGGCTGAACGCGTAAGCACAGCAACCTCCTCTCTCCTGAGCCAGTAGAGTCAGAGCAAGTGGCGCTGCACCCGTGCCTGTAACTCCTTGCACTGACATCTACCCCATAAAAAATAAAGCCATATTCCACCATAAACGTGGACAGAGATCTGGCAGGGAACTGTTTGGAAACTGGAAGGCCAGTATTACAAGCAGATTAAAGCTTGGCACTATCCCATCTTGAATTTCTTTAGGATACATTCCTCCTTTCCATGTTTAGATGGCAAAGTCAGAAAAATGCCAGCAAAGCAAAGCAGTTTTTAGATGACAAACCATCCAGTAAAATGCCTAAAACAATTACTCCATTTCCCTTAGAATAATTTTCCATATGTTGGTAACTACCCGTATTTTCTTGTCCCTTGATACAATCAAGTTGGAACTAAAAATGCATTCTGCAGTGCTGAAATTAGAATTATATTCACAATTTAGGATGTGCTCTAATGCAACCGTACTTCTTATTTTATTTAATGTAGAAAGCTCTGCCTGCCCATTGGTGCTTTCAGCACCAATTCTCAAACTGCAATGACCTTGCAAAACAATGCACTGACAACCACGACTGGGGATGGACTCATTCTTTTTTGTGCTCTTTTTTTTTTTAATAAAAACATCACATCTGTTCCACCAGTTTAGTCTGCTGTTTATTATATATATATTTCCAAAAATAGAATTATCTTTCTGTCACCACCCCAGCAGACACATTCTGCATCTTCACCAGGCTTCCTGTGGCCAAGCTACATTACCCTACATCAGCAAATCCAGTGCACCCAACACTTTTTTACACTAATCTTATAACTCCTTGTTCTGTTCACAAAGGAGATACAACCTCTTCTTCTTGTAATTTTTTTTTTGTCATGAAGAGCTCTTACCAAGTTGTGACAGTGGAAAAAATGCGTATTACTTCACATTACTTACAGATGAACTATACAAGTTATCCTTTCAATGACCACTATCAGATGCACTTATTTGTCTGGGTTTTCCAACTATATCAGTCCACCTAGCAAAATATATCAGTTTTATTTACAAACCCCAACCCAACTAGTGTCAAGAATTTTTATATTGAAGGAAAACTGAACTAAAGTTGCTAGTTAAGAACTATAAAAACCAAGCAACCCCTCAGACAGAATAATGTATTCTTAATCAAAACAAGTAATATAAGTAATGATATGATACAAAAGCAGAGTTTATATTATTAAATAAATATTTACATCCTTCAACTGAATACATGATCACCACATTCTTAATATACAAGCATCTGCATAACTAGATGATAGAAATTCTCTTGATTTAGCATCAAAAGTCTTTTCTCTACAATTTTTTTTTTTAATAAAATAATAAATTTTGCATGGAAACTTTTAAAACCTTCCTGTTTAATTCATTTAATACATTAATAAATACACAAGCATGAGTGTTCAAACAGCAGATTTTTGTTAGATTGTCTAGCTCTCGTTCTGAGTTTTATTATTTTTAATATGCCAGTCTAAACACTTCTGACACAGATAGCTCATTAGTACCCACTCAGAAACAAAGAGCAGTGTTTCAGAAGCATCAATAACACAACTTACACCCCATAGCAGTACAGAAATGACCCAATAACGCAAGCAGCTCCCCCAAGGCTAAGGAAAAAAAAATCCTAATAAATACATTTCACATACTTCAAATACAGTAACAGCCTCCCAAAGCTGATATGAAAAAGTCAGAACCTGACGAACCGCAGAATCAGAGAAATTTTCATTTGCAATGCATCAGTTTGCACACTACTTAGCTGATTCTACAGATTCTCTGCTCCCTGCAGTGAAAAATTGAATTGAACAAGACATCATCCTTGATTCTTCTTACAATCAATATTTACCCACAGGCCAAAAGCCAAGCATCGTCGGATGGTGTGCCTAGGCATCACAAAATTGCATTAGGGGTGGAAGGGTTAGGAGTAAACAAACTGAAAGACAACAGTTATGGTCGTTTTCAAAAAAATATTATAGAGGAAAAGTAAAATTTGAAAGTGAAATGGCCAAAATAAATAATTTGTATAAATACTAAATGCAGTACTACTGTGTAATTGTGTAAATACTAAATGCAGTATATTAAATTTAGTATAAATACTAAATAGCCTAGTTCAAACCTAAAAGACTGCACTTTCTACTAAATAAAATGGTCCATAGATCACTTTGTTCAGTGTTTATTACTGTCACGTGCCTTAAAAATTGTAAGCTTTTTCAAAAATGCATCCAAAGCTTCCCTGGTTTTTTTAACTTCTTTTTGTTACTTCTTACAGCAATGTATTTTAGCATCTCAGAAACATCATTCTAATAAATTCCAAAATAATAACACGGTAGATGGCAAGCTTGGGATTCTTTTTAATTAGAGAAAAACAGCTTTGGTTTGATCCCATTGTGCAGGGGCCCCCCTACCTCTATATAACACCAAATAAAAGCTCTTCCCTTTATACACAGCATGCGGAAAGATCAGCTCAGCCCGAGACCGTTAGAAATTGACACATTTCTATGATTTAGAGCACAGGTCCGTCCTAGAAAGGCTCTCAAACACTTAAGAGTGGAAATCTGCTTAACTGGTTTAGAAACGTGGCTTTATCTTTACGGAAGAGGGGCAAAAGAAAGCGGTGAATCACAAAAGGTCACGTATGCTCTCTCTGTTGGTCCAGGGTCTTAACTGGAGGCTTATGTTCACCATGAGACACTTCTACCTCATTTCCTGCCTGGCTGCGTTCACCCTCCCCTCCCACCTCGATCAACTGGGAGAATGTGTCGCATTCCACTCCTCTGCTTTTTTTAACTAAACAGGGATTTTCTCCCTTCACAATGCTTTGATACCAACGGAACAGATTCTGGGAATAGATGCTGGGAATTAGGGAGCACATGACTCTCAAGCAGAGGCTTCGGTAACTCATTCTTGAGTTCAGGAATCTTCATTTCAGGCAGCTTCCCCTGCAGCTCACGATCCAACTTTACTCCTATTTTAGCCAAAGACAAAAACTCCCCTCTCTCCTCCACCACCGCCACTGAAAGCCAAAGTCTTAAAGTGTCTGCTACACACTTGCTTTAACTCCACAACTCAATAATATTACTTCCTTATTGTATTAATCCTTGAAATGTAAACCTTGCATTCAGCAGTTTTCTTTTAAAGAAAAAGCAGCCTAAATTTTCTAAGCATTTTCTTAGAAATAAGACAGAACAGTAGTAAATTCCACTGTGGTTAAAAGAACTTTACAAATAAAGCCAAAAAAAGTTCAGTTGTACTTCTTTGCCTATTGTTCCCAAAACTTATTCCATTTTAAAATACTTTCAACTTAATTTTCCTTTTTTTTCCTCAGAGCGCTGTTATCTTTCAAGACACAGAGAAGCACAGAATATTTCTGATGTTTACTTCTCTATAAATAAAACCAGATTTACATTTTTCCCCACTTACTGTGAATACACAGTAAGTTTTGGAAGGTTGAACCAGAATAACTAGATGATTTCAAAAAAGAAAATCTTCTCATTACAGTGTTGGTAAGGTCTGAGACTGATGACTTGAGTCCCACTCATTGGTACCCTGGCTTTCAGCATAACAGGTCTCTGCTTCACCTGTTAACAGTGTTTTATTTCAGACAGGTAACTACGCATCTATTTGAGAAGATGGTTAAACTAAGTGTAGCAAAACCCAGGCTTTTCCTGTCAAGGTACAGAGATCTTCAGTCTCAGTTTCTCCACCAGGATATTTAATTTTTATTGCACTAGAAATGTTCCTACAGAAAGGACACAGTCATACCTAGCTTTGCCGGTCATCATATATTCATAAGTTGCAGGTATCAACAATTCAAAGCAAGGACTTGATAGTGGGACCCTGTATCCAACATTTATATCCCAGAATTAATATTCACATATACACACACCCATACATAACTTCCTTGTTGAAATCTTGTACTTTTTTCAGATGTGTTTGTTTAAAATGAATGAACACAAACATTTAATTGCAAGCTTTATTCACGCAGGCTTGCACAGAATTTCCCTCTATTTATGGATACAGGCAGGGTTGGACTCGATCTCAGAGGTCTCTTCCAACCTTCTGATTCTATAATTCTATGACTCTATTGCTGGTGTATTAATTGGTTATAATTTACACTAGACTGAGGCCCTGAACTATGTTCTAAATCACTTTTTGTAGTCATATAACGCTAATTTAATCCAAGCCTGACCTGGCCTTTTAGTGCTACCACCAATGCTTTTTTAAACTAATGATCTGCTGAATTATATTTGGATCCTCTGTTAAGTAGATGATTCTAATTTTGGAATTTCTCAAAGATCAAAGAAAACTCTACAAATGATACTAATCCACGTGGTAGGCAAAAAGCCCTAGTTTCTCCAGAGAAACTTCATACACTACAGGACACCCTTCACTGCTACATACTATATTTCTAAGTGAATGAGAAGATGCTTCAAATCAGGGGGAAGAGCAGAGAACCTTTCCAATATGCAGCCTTCTGCATAGTGATTAACCCTGCAAATATGTTAAATATTCACTAATATTTGTTTTCAACTGGATTAAATGAAAAACCTGGCATGTACAGTGAGCCTCTGCATTTTAAAGGGCTCATATCTCTTTAATGAAAGTGCTTGAATCTATGAAACTCACAAAATATCTTCCATCCAAAAATGGAAAGCAAAGGCTAAAATGCCTTAAATTGTAATTGAGGCTTTGCTAATCAAACTTCTGGCATGAAAGTTTTACCCAATTAGCTCCCTGTTAAAGGATATAGTTACTGGATTTTCACATTTTCTTTCCAATTGCCTCCTATCACCTGATTTCTGTTCTTGGGTCCTTGTGGTGACTTATATAAAATGACAAACTCTCATTATCAAAATTCCTCAGCACCCAGTACTGGCTGTAATTGATGAACTGAAGCCACAGCTGTCACAAGAGCCCATAGTTTTAAAGCCACTCAGGGAAGTGCTCCTTCGAAATAAGGCAGAAATGGGCTGTCCTCACCACAGCTTTGAAAACAGGGGTCGGTAAAAAAAATTAAGTCCTACTATAGAGAAATCAGGAGGACACAGGGGAAAAAAAATCTCAAATTGATACTTTTAACCTCCTACCCTCTTCTGCCAATATAAATGGGGGGGGGGGGAAATCACTTGATGTTCAGGAGCACCATTTCTCACAGATTTCATGTGTTTACAAAGGACGAGGGTGGGGGGAACTAAGTTCTTGTTAACATTGCTTGTGAATACAGGAGGGGACACTGCATACACCATACAGGTGTACACAATATAGTTCTGGGCCCTCAGTTTAAGAAGGATGTTGAGATGCTGGAGTGTGTCCAGAGGAGAGCAACGAGGATGGGGAAGGGGCTGGAGCACAAGCCCTGTGAGCAGCGACTGAGGGAGCTGGGGTTGTTCAGCCTGGAGAAGAGGAGGCTCAGGGGAGACCTTATTGCTCTCTACAACTGCCTGAAAGGAAGTTGTAGTCAGGCAGGGGTTGGTCTCTTCTCTCAGGTGACCGGAGACAGAACAAGAGGACACGGTCTCAAGCTTCACCAGGGGAGGTTTAGGCCTGACATTAGGAAGAAGTTCTTTACTGAGAGGGTGATTGGCTGCCCGGGGAGGTGGTGGAGTCACCGTCCCTGGTGGTGTTTAAAAGAAGATTGGATGAGACTCTTAGTGCCATGGTGTAGTTGAGGAGTAGGAGTAGGTGTAGGTGTTGTGTCATAGGTTGGACTCGATGATCTCAAAGGTCTTTTCCAACCTTATGATACTGTGATACTGTGATATAGAAAATCAGTAAGTTAGTCATGGAAAATCCATGGAATTCCCAAAACTACATAAAGGACAAACACACCTATCATCCAAGAAAGAGCTAACCAATTACCTCAGATTACTACTCCACATATCCTCTAACAAGCTGTTATACTCTAGTGGTTTCACACTGATCAGCACAACAAGGAAAGCACAACAAAATATTTTCAGTTTGAGAGCACAGAAAATTTCAGCAAGACTGGAAATTGTGAGCATTACCTTCATCTTATTAACGGAATGAAAAGTGGGAGGATAATAGTCGTCATCCTCCCTCATTCTATTAAAATCTGAAATACCCTTAGGACCAGTGCTGTGCATAAACTACTTTACTGGGTGCATTTAACACACTGATGTTGAAGTGTTTATGATACCACAACCACCCAGCCTCGACGCCTACATTTCCTCTCCATCCCAACAGAACTTCAACATGAACAGTTCTGTAACAGGCCACACCAAAGATAATTTTTCTCCCTGTGTAATTCAGTGAAGAAAACTTAGGAACTTCTGATGGAACCTTTCCAAACTCCTCGTTTCTAAACACACCTGAGGTAAAAAGAAAACGCTGGAGAAGACTGAGAGGGGACCTTATCAATGCTTATAAAGATCTAAAGGGTGGGCGTCAAGAGGACGGGGCCAGCCTCTTTTCAGTGTTGACCAGTGACGGGA